>OY763887.1:39704213-40904213 GCA_963667165.1 Barbarea vulgaris | reverse complement strand
TTTTAATACTTAGCCATTCTTTTTAGCGATTCCTCATGACGAACGTAATAAAACAAACAACTCTATTCCCAAGTCACAACCGAACCACTCTCGAGATCTCTATTCAGCCGCTAGGCTTATACTCACGTTATAGACATACACTGCTCCCAACTCATACTCGTACCACTCCCACCCTCTGTGCAAGGCACTCTGGGCTCTGGGTACCTCATGCCACTCTCGCTTACAGGCCACAAAGTCCCGCAAGCTAACGGCATCCAACCTATACCACTCCCACTCTCAGGACTTGTCAGTCCTTCAAGCTCTGGGTATAACAACCATACCACTCGCACTCTCAGGTCACAAAGACCTTCAAGCTAAGGTTATCACACTCATACCACTCCCACTCTCAGGACTCACATGTCCTTCGAGCTCTGGGTATCCGGGAAAATCCTCATCCCCGCCTCTGGAGAAATCCATCTCTCATGAATCATACAGGACCCACCAGTCCTTGGAGCAAGTAAGTCTAACGTCTATAAGCATGTCCGACCGAATCTATCTCACAGAGTCCACACACCACATCACCTGGTGACACTCACCAACCATATTTCCATCCCGGAATATCAACCAATCCTATAACCCCTACACATGTTATCTTATGGTATAACCACTCACTGAGGGTATTCCATTTATCCTTGTTCGAAGAATACTTCCAGTGTATACTCTAATAAACTTTTCTTTACTCACATGACAACACAAATCATAAACTCATAAGAATACTCCTCTTATTCAATTTCACATATTATTCATCGTATACAACATGACATACAACTCAAAATGTGAAATTAGAAACCATCGATGGAAACTCAAGCCTCAGCTTGCTTCTCGAACCACTTTTTGAATCTCGTTTCCATCCTTGCCTCTGGTTCCCAAGTCTCCTCCTGCACACCGTCACAATCCCATAACACCCTCATCATTGGAATCTTCTTCCGACGAAGCTCTTTGACCCTCCTCTCGAGAATCCTCAAAGGTCTCGCCTCGACGGTCATATTAGGCTGAAGATCTGTCGGAATCTCTTCCAATACCTCATCATCCTTACGTAAGCACTTCTTCAGCATCGACACATGGAAGACCTTGTGAAGTGCTCGCATAACCTACGGTAACTCCAACCGATAAGCAACCGGGCCAACTCTCTCAACAATCTTGAACGGTCCCAAATACCTCGGACTCAACTTAGTCTCAGTAATGGACCTGTTCAGACCCCGCAACAATGCCATCTTGAGATATACCCTATCTCCCACCTCAAACTCAAGGTCCTTTCTCCTCTTATCGGCATAACTATTTTGCCGATCTTGGGCTTCCTTCATGTTCAGTTTCAAAACTTGGTTCTTCTCCGTAGTTTCCTGAACAAAATCCGCACCCAACATACTCCTCTCCCCCACCTGGGTCCAACAAAAGGGTGTACGACATGGCCTCCCATAGAGTGCCTCGTATGGGGCCATCCCAATGCTTGCCTGGTAACTATTATTGTAAGCAAACTCTGCCAAGCTCAAGTGGTCCACCCAATGACCACCCCAGTCAAGCACACACATCCTCAGCAAATCCTCGAGAGTCTGGATGGTCCTCTCGGACTGCCCATCCGTCTGAGGATGATATGCCGTACTTAAGTGCACCCTAGTGCCCATCTCTTCCTGGAATGCCTTCCAGAACCTCGAAGTGAACTTAGGGTCCCGATCTGACACTATACTCACTGGTACCCCCATGAAGTCTCACTATCTCCTGCACATACTTCCTAGCCAGCACCGTAGCTCCATCGGTTTTCTTAATGGCTAGAAAATGCGCCGACTTGGTCAATCGATCAACAATGACCCAAATAGCATCCTTGGTCCGAGAAACAGGTAACCCAACTACGAAATCCATCGTAATCATATCCCACTTCCACTCGGGAATGGGTAAACTCCGCAACACCCCGCTCGGAACCTAGTGCTCAGCCTTCACTAACTGGCACAAATCGCACTCTGCGACCCAGTTAGCAACATCCTTTTTTCATACCGATCCAATGATAATACCGTTTCAGATCACAGTACATCTTGGTCGCTCCTGGGTGAATCGAAAACTTGCTCGCATGAGCCTCACTCAGAATCTCTCGCTTTAACTCCTCATCCTTGGGTACACATACCCGCCCATGCACAAGAATAGTCCCATTAGCTGAGACATGATACTCTGAACCCTCAGCTCTGGAGACCTTAATCAACTCTTCATCTTTTTCCTGAGCCAACCGAACCCTGCTCATCGCTTGCGACTCAAGGCATCTGCAACCAAATTTGCTTTACCAGGATGGTAAGCTATTTCCAGATCATAATCTGCCACTAACTCCATCCAACGTCTCTGCCTCAAATTCAACTCGGGCTGAGTGAACAAATACTTCAGACTCTTATGATCTGTGAATACTTAAACCTTCCCGCCGTATAGATAAGACCTTCAAATCTTTAAGGCAAACACCACCGCAGCCATCTCAAGATCATGGGTACAGTAGTTGCCCTCATGCTTCCTGAACTGCCTCGAAGCATAGGCAATCACCTTTCCCCGCTGCATCAACACACAACCAAGGCCAACTCTCGAGGCATCCGTATACACCACATAAGGCTCACCCGTCTCGGGCAATGCCAACACTGGTGTACTAGTCAACATCGTCTCCAGGTTTGCGAAGCTCTCCCCGCACTCTGGAGACCAAACGAAAGGAACATCCTTTCCTGTCAGCTTTGTCAAAGACTTAGCCATACTCGCAAAACCCTTGACGACCTCCGATAATAACCTGCCAAACCAAGGAAACTCCTGATCTCCGTGGCATTCCTCGGCCTCGGCCAATCTCTGATTGCCTGAATCTTCTTTGGGTCTACTGAAACTCCCTCCTCCGAAACAATGTGACCCAAAAATCCAATCTTCCTCTGCCAAAAGCTACACTTACTCAACTTAGCAAACAACTTATGCTCTCGTAGCTTTTCCAGAACAACTCTCAGATGTTCCTCATGCTCCTCAGGATTCTTCGAATACACCAAGATATCATCAATAAAAATGATCACGAATTCATCCAAATACTCTTGGAACACGCTGTTCATCAATCTCATGAACGCGGCTGGTGCATTCGTCAACCCAAAAGGCATCACCACAAACTCATAGTGCCCATACCTCGACCTAAAAGCTGTCTTCCGGATATCCTCCTCATTGATCCGAATCTGATGGTATCCAGAAGCCAAGTCTATCTTAGAGAACCAAGTAGCCTATCTCAACTGATCCAACAACTCATCAATCCGCGGAAGAGGATACTTGTTCTTCACAGTGAATCGGTTAAGTCCCCGGTAATTGATGCACAACCGGAAACTACCATCCTTCTTCTTTACAAACAACACCGGTGCTCCCCACGGTGAAGTACTCGGCCTGATAAAACCCTTACTCAGCAACTCCTCTAGGTGTTTCTTCAGCTTTGCCATCTCTGCTGGAGCCATCCTATACGGTGCCTTAGATATTGGCGTTGTTCCGGGTTCCAACTCAATCGTGAAAGGATCTGACCGTGACGGCGGCAATCCCTGCAGCGACTGAAACACATCCTGGAAATCCTGAACAACCCGAATATCTCTAACCTCCAGATCTCCAACAGTCTCAGGGGTAACGATGGTCACTAGATAAGCCTCGTAACCCCTCTCGATCCTTCTCTCTGCCTGAATGGCCGATATTACGAGACTCCCGGAAGTTGGTCTCACTCCCTCATACACCAACCTCTGCCTCTCCCTCTCGAATATTACACGCCCGCGTCGACAGTCTAGATGTGCGATGTATTTATTGAGCCAATCCATGCCCAAAATGACGTCATACAACTCCACTGAGCATATGATCAAATCCGCTGGCATAGACTCTCCGGCTACCTGAACATCCACGCCTCTAACTCGACCAAGAATAGATAGAAACTTCCCTCCCGCAACCTTTACAAAACCCAACGGCTCATTGGGTTCGCCTCGCAATTTGGCCTTCTCGGCCAATTCCGGAGTGACAAAGCAATGCGATGCCCCGAAATCGAATAACACATGGGATTCAACACCACCCACAAATAATGTCCCTATACATACCCATGTGCCGAGAACCTTAACTACCCCTCACGGAGACAGGAAATTTATAACCGAAAGAATTTAACACAGATAAGTCTAAAAAGTACATGTGATCGGCCTGGAGCTCGGCTCTCCCGTCTCCGCGATGGAATACACTCGAGGCGCAGGTGCTATCTGCCTGATCGGTGGTGCTGTGGCCGGCACCATCTGCAGTCCAGCACTCCGCTCCACTGCCTTCTCAACGGTGTAAACCCGAGGTGCCACCGCACTCTGCCTACTCGACGGTGCTACTGCTACCCCTCCCTGCTGCAACTTAGGACATTTGGGCTTGATATGCCCCACTTCCTTGCAGTGGAAGCACACCCGCGTATCTGGAAGGACCTCTCCCTTCTGCGGACAGTTGGCCACTCTGTGATCCATACTTCCGCACCCAAAACATCCATGGCCACTCTGGCTACTTCTCACAAGGCCTCCACGTCCTGCACTTCTCGAGGGACAACTCGCAATCTTGTGATCCTTGCTTCCACACCCGAAGCATCCTGGACCACTCTGAGTAGCTCCAGAAGTGCCTCCCCACTTCCTCTTCTGCCCTGCCACCTGCCTACTCCCCTTGCTCGACTCTGATTGTTGCTGCATCTTCTTGGCCTGGAAACTTAAAGTAGACGATGCTACCTCCTCCCTCAGACCATCCTCTATAGATGCGGCCAACTCAACCAACTCTCCCAATGTGCCAAACAGCCTACCAAAGCAACGGGTCCTCAACTCAGGCCGCAAGCCTATCATAAACCGTCGCACTCGGGCCTGCTCACCCTCCATGACTCGACCAACATAAATGGAAAGCCGGTTGAACTCTGTCTCAAACTCCCGGACAGTTCGGTCCCCCTGAGTCAGACTCAAAAACCTCGCCTCCAGCCGATCTACTGCCTCATGTGGAAAGTACTTGGAGTTAAACTCCTCCACAAAAACTCTCCAGGTCAACTCCACCTGACCTCTCCTGGCGACTACACTCGTCCACCACAGATGTGCATCACCATCCAAGTAATGAACAGCCAAGTCAACTCGGTATCCCTCTGGACACCTACACGACTGGGAGTTCCGCTCCAACCGGGACCTCCACATATTAGCCTCCTCAGGACCGACACCACCCAGAAAGAATGTAGTGCCCATCCTCTGCATCTGCTCCATCATCCTATGGTAGGATGGGAGCTCCTCCTCAACCACAACCCTCGGATGTGCCTCTACTACTGGTGGCACAACTGGAGCTTGTACCGCTACCCTCTCTGGATACCGCTCCAACAGTAAGGTCAACAGATCCGCAATACGGGCATCCTGGGCCTGAGCATCACCTGCTGCCACACCCGCAACACCCGCTGGAACTCCAGCCTCACCGGCACTCTCACCGGCCGCACCCTCAGACCCCAACGAACCCGTATGCAAATCCCCGCCTTGCTCAACCGTGGCATTCTGTGCCTCTCCCAAACCCACCACTGGAACACACCCTCGGCTTCTACCACGGCCACGGCCACGACCTCTAGCTCCTCTAGCCATCTACACTTTCAAGAGCAGATACTAAGAACCCAAAACAACTTAAAACGAAAATCGTTAAAACACAACTCACCGTGGAATCACTTGAAGGCTCGGAGAGGATGATTCTAAGACTCTACACTCAAACAATTTCTAAGCCATCTTAGAACCGTATAGGCTCTGATACCAAAATGAAACGACCCGACCCGTTTTTTTTTTTTTTTTAAACATTAAAACATTCATACATATTAATTATCACACAAACACGATAAATCCAAATTCAACATTCATTAAGACTCACTTATTAAAATATAGCAATAGTTCTAAAAACAAACCCACACGACCTACGAGTCCTAATCATCCTCCTCCTGACAGCCTTGATTCCACGATCACACTTTATCTTTACCTGCATCAAACACACACAGAGATGCGTAAGTATTATCATAAATACTTAGTGAGGCGATCCTCCCATCTACGAGCTATACACACAAGCAAGTAGAACCACGCAATGCCCGAACCAAACCGGACACGACCCACGATGCTACGAACCAAAAATCACACCAAACCCAACTGGATCGGTCGATCCAAGCATGGATCGATCGATCCCCCCAACAACCAGCTTGGGATCAATCGATCCATGCTTGGATCAATCGATCCGCCGACGAACCACTTGGGAACGATCGTTCCTAGCCGGGATCGATCGTTCCTGGCCAGGATCGATCGTTCCTAGCCAGGAACGATCGTTCCTAGCCCCCTGCAACACACGGATTCGACTTCTACCAAGTCGAATTGAGGTAAACAACCTCCAAAACACCACAAACGCGAATCCTAAAGACAATAGCTCATTACCCAACTCAAGAACACAAGAAAAAAATCCATAAAACTCTATTAATCTAACCCAATCTATCAAAACTAACATCAAAACCACAATCAATGCTCTACAAGCTTAGTCCAGCCCATGGTCATGCACTCACCTCGAATTCAGATTGATTGAAACCACAAGAAGCTTCTCCAGGCCAGTAAGAACCTCCACGCTCGAGCCACGATCTCTGTAACTCCTTTGAAAACTCCCCAAAAGTTCCAACTTCACAACCTCTTCCTTCATCCTTTTAAACTCTCAATTCCCTTCTTCCTTTCTCACTTCTTCACTTTCAAGCTCTCAGTATCCCTCCTTGAACCTCCAGAAGCAACTCCCAAACGAAAAATGAAGAAGGAGGAAGGAGAAACGTGCTTAAAAGGAAGAAAAAGTCGGCCAACCAACTCTGCCGACAGTCGGGATCGATCATTCCTAGCCGGGATCGATCGATCCTGACCGGGATCGATCGTTCCTAGCCGGGAACGATCGTTCCTCTTTACTTCCGCAAAAACAACAATGGCCAAACAAGATCGATCGATCCCTATCAGGATCGATCGATCCAGCTCCCAACCGCAACCAGCCAAAAAAATCACGATCGATCGATCGCTCGAAAATTGATTTTTGACCATTCTTTTCACCCCGACACCTCTCTTCGAGAACTCCATTCCCAAGGCCAACGGAAAATTATTTTAAGGAAATAATCTCTCTTACACAGATTTATTCAGATCAAAAATGTTTTTGATATATATATCCATACATATATATTCCGTCAATAATCCCTTTTTGGGAGACGGGCGTTACACCAGGGTTTTGATAAGTGTTGGCGGTATCTTCTTCGTCGGAACTGTCGAGATGCTCGATAGCGCTGGCGAGAATTTGTTTAAGTTTAATGGCTTTTGATTGATTTGATTTTTTTGAGCTAGTTGAAGCCGTAGGGCTTGCGGGTTTAGATGCCTGTTTCGGTTGTTGTTTAGGTGGAGTAGGTGAGGGTTTTGATTGGGTTAGTTGGCTTGGTGTCAGCAAGGGTACGGATTTGGATACTGTCTTGACAAGTTGGGTAAGTTCTTTATTTGTTTGGAAGAATTTTTGAATATTGGATAAGGAACAACGGTCTAGGTTGTACTTATCCCGCCACTTGTCGCGGAATTCGCGAACAAGGGAGAATGGCATATTTGGGAGTAGGCTGGTTAAGTGGAAATGCCAACAACATATCCATGGGATACCCATGTCGATATGAAATCGGATTTGGTTAAGTGGCATAATTGGTTGGGCAGGAATGTGTTTGAGGTAAAAAGGTCGAGAGGTTTTGGTTATTTCTGTTGGATAAATTTCATTAACGGGGCCAAATCAGTGCCACCATTCATAAAACCATCCGGGTATTTGTTTAGGACATTGATGATCGAAAGAAATGAACCAGGAATGGTCATATGATCGTAGATAAAAGGTTTTGAAGAAGGCTTTTTTGTAATCGGTGTAGGTATATCCGTCTATATGGAAGCCTGGGGTATAGAAAGGTTTTTGTGTATGATGGTTGAGGAAACCAAGGTCTTGAATAAAGGCTATTCGTAATATTTTACAGGTTGAATAAGAAATAAGGTTTGGGTTATTTTTATCTTGATAATGTACTATCTCAGCAGACTTAGAAAGTACGGTTTTTGGTTACGTTATCTGTTGGATAAAGGGAGTCTTCGTAGAAGATTGAAGAGGTATATTGTTGTAGCTCTCTAAGAGTTACAGGTTTGGTAATGTTCGTGGTCATAAGGTGTTGCTTATTTGGGTTGACAAAGTATTGGGCCTTTTGAGTAGGTGTTTGTTGAGTAGATGGCTGGCCCTTTTCAGGATACACCGCTTTTGAATAGGTGAGAGGTGGGTACTAAGCTAAGGCTGAGAAGTTGTTTTGAATAGAAAGAGGTTTGCCTTGCATATGATAATCTGATGCCGTCATCGGTTTTTTACTCTTGAGGTCCGTCATCTTGTGTATTTGTTGAAATTTCTTGATTTTTTCCCTGCAAGTATTCTCTTGTTAAAAAATCTGGCAAGGAATTGTTTTCTCCTTTAATATATTGAATATCGAAATCAAATGCAGATAATATGGCTTGCCATCTAGCAAAGATTTGTTTTGATACTAGGTTTTGAACATCTTTTTGTAATATTTCTTTTCCCGATTTACAATCGACTCTTAACAGGAAACGTTTGTTAATCAAATCGTCTTGGAATTTTGAAATACAATTGACTATTGATAGAACTTCTTTTTTAACTGTTGAATATTTTGTTTGTGGTCCTAGCCAGATTCCAGAATGGAATCTTACTAAAGACTTTTGTTTAGATTCGGGTAATTGTTGCTTAAGAATACCACCGTATCCTAAATCGGATGCGTCGGTTTCTACTATCATATGTGATATATCATGGTTTTTATGGGTTTTAACCATGATATAAGAGTCTTTAATCGAGTCTTTTTGGTGTTTTTAGAGTCTATTAGAGTCTTTTGTCTTCAGGTATGCATTTAGGACTAATGTGAAGAATATGGGAGGTTTTGGAGCAAAGACCAAGAAGTTGCATCGAAGAATCATGTTTTGAGGCCAAGTGTGACTTGGTGTCGATCGACACCAGCCATGAGTGTCGATCGACACCACAGGCGGACAACTTCGGAAATTTTGGAAGATTTACAGTTTTGCCCAGAAGTTTCTAATATTTCAGCATTAGTCCCTGTACGAGTTGTTAGCTATTTATTGTGTTTTAGATTAGGGTTTAGAGATTATCAAGTGGCAGACTCTCTCTCTCAAGCTTGTATCATCTTTCTCTGATCCCTGATACTCTTGTTCTCCACTTTTGATATATTGAATGATTTCTATTCTTATCATGATGATTGTTGCTTTCACCATGTCTGAGTAGTTCCCCTGTTAGGTTATGGGTTTTCAAGGGTTTCTGAGGAATTGTTGAATCATTGGATTATTAGGGTTAATTGATAGAGTTCTTCATCTAGGATTGAACTTATTGCTTATTCTAGATTCGCGACCTAGAATCTGATTTAGGGTTGTCAGTTGACATGAAAGTGTAATTGATTGCTAGATCTATCTTAGGTGAGCAAAATACCTATCTGCAAAGGAATTTGATTTAGGGATTTTGTGAACAAATTGAACCTTATCATTACTGCTTGTCTGGATCTTAGAATTTAGCAAAGGAATTTGGAATTCTAGATTCAGGGATAGATAGTTTACGCAGCGAAAGCTGGTAGGTTTTACAATTGTGTTTAAGTTCTAGAACGGTTCTTAATTATAATCCTGATTATTTAGTTGATTCACAGTTCTGAAGATTCCTGAGATTTCCCTATGCCTAGCACTTTTCTCCATTGATTTACACTTTGTTTAATTATTCGCATTGCAATTTCATTACATCATACTTTATTTAGCATAATACTTTTACTGGAATTTATTGGGTATTTCATAGTCTTTGTGGATTCGATCCCTAAGTACTACAATGATCTCTTAATTTGAGAGAGTAGCTCAGGGTAAATTTGAGCATATCAAATTTTAGCGCCGTTGCCGGGAACTATTGAATTTACCATTAGATTTAAGTTTAGGTTTTTGTCTAAATTTTCTTTTATTTTGTTACTGATTTCGTTCTTTCTTTCTTTCTTATGTGTTTCAGGTGCATGCTTAATCGCAAAACTCGGAGCAACAAGAATCTTGAGCTAGTAACCCTTTCAAATCAAGAGCTAGCTAAGTTAGAACGAAGAACCCGAAAAGCGAATAATTCAGAAGCGATGTTGCGTACTATCATCATGGCTGATGAACATGGAGTTCTCCGGGACAGGGATGGCCAGGCATACAATGCAGAGGGCCAAAAGATCGATGACAACGGCCAAGTAATTGTTGAGGTTGTGGTACCCGAACAGGGTGCTGGTGTCGATCGACACCCACCACTTGGTGTCGCTCGACACCCACCAGCAGCTGGTGGGGTTTTGGTTGGACAAGGTGCACCTGGTGCCTTAGGTCCACGTGCAATGACATTGGGGGATTACAACCGGCCAGAGCAGTTTTATGCCAACCGTTCTGCTATCCGCCCACCTCCGTTTCAAAGGAATGACTTTGAACTCAAACCTGCATACTACACGCTTGTAGGTCAGAACCCTTTCCATGGGCTATCACATGAGCACCCTATGGATCACATTGAGCGGTTTGAGGATCTTGTCACTAGCATCAAGGCTAAAGGGGTGTCAAACAACTATCTGTTCTGTAAGCTCTTCCCATACTCTCTTGCTGGGGAAGCAGCTTATTGGCTTAAGCAGTTGAAGCCGGGATCGCTGACCACTTGGGAAGACACTAAAAATGCTTTCCTGGACAACTTTTATGATGATGCACGGTCTGAAGAGCTGAGGACGAAGATTTCAGCCTTTTCTCAAGGACCTACTGAGGCATTCAAGGCAGCTTGGGCAAGGTTCAGGGCTTATCAGAGAGATTGTCCACACCATGGGTTCAGTGAGGTTCAGTTGCTTGGGATTTTCTTCAGGGGTATCGATTGGAGGTATCAGATGGCTCTGGATGCTGCAAGTAATGGCAACTTCAATACCAGATATCCTGATGATGCTGTGGTACTAATAGAGAACTTGGCTTCAAGCAACAGCACTAAGAATGTTGATTTCGAGAGAAAGAAGCAAGCTGGGAACTTAGACGGAAGTCAGATAGCTGAGGTTAAGGCGAAACTGGATACGGTTCACAACCTTCTGATAAACAAGAAGCAGGTCCAGTTTGCTGCTGAGGTTGAGACCTATGAGCCAGTGAATGAGCATGAGGAGCAGGATGTTAACTATGTCGGTGGCACAGGCTTTCAGCATTTCGGTAACTCACAAGGAAACCGAGGCTACAATGGGGGCAGTCCGCGAGGCAACTATCAAGGGAATCAGTCCTCCTCCACTTTCACTCAGCGGCCTCAGTATCAGAAGCCTTATCAGAGCAGTAACAACTTCAATCAGAGGAACTATGGCTCATCTTCATATCAGAGCGTTCCACCACCTACTACAGAGAGCAAGATGGAATCGATGCTTGAGCAGATTCTAGAAGGTCAACAGAAGATCACCGTGGAATTCAATGGAAAGTTAGACTCAATGTATCAGGATTTGAATGGGAAGTTTGAGCAGCTGAACACTCATGTCAAGAAGTTAGACACTCAGGTTGCTCAGATAGCTGGAGCTATTAAGAGACAGGACGGTTTTCTTCCTGGGAAGACGGATACTAATCCGAGGCATCCAGTGTATGCCATCTCATTGAGGAGTGGGAAGAAGGTTGAGCATGTGATCAGGAGTACTCTGACACCTGAAGAGATGATAGACTTAGAAGAAGTCGAAGACGAAGATGTTGTTCTTCCGCAGGAAATGTCGATCGACACCAACACTATGTGTCGATCGACACCGGTTATTACAGAAGGGCTTGGAAACGACAAAGCTGTGTCGACACAGGATGTGAGTGTCGACCGACACCATCTAGGTGTCGATCGACACCCCTCACAGACCGACAAGACTTCATCATCATCTGCTAAGCCGATCACCAAATCAGCGTACAAACCGAGGATCCCTTATCCTCGAAACCCCAGGAAGTCTAAGAAAGAGATAGACGATGCCAGGTGTAAGGCTATGATGGACAAGCTCATTATTGAGTTACCGTTGATTGATGCCATCAAGACATCTCCCATAATCAGACGGTACGTGAAACACATGGTCACTAAGGATTTGAATGTAGAACAAGGTGCGATGATGATTTCCGCACAGGTTAGTGCCGTGATTCAGAACAAGATTCCAGAGAAGCTTCCAGACCCATGTAGTTTCGTTCTTGACTGCACCATTTTTGCAGAAAAGTTCGAACGGTCTTTATGTGATCTTGGTTCTAGTGTGAATTTGATGCCCAGATCAGTTGCTGTGAATCTTGGTATGACAGACTTTCAGCCGACAAGGATCACTCTCATCCTGGCCGATCGTTCTGTTCATCTTCCAGACGGTATCCTTGAAGATGTTCCTATCAAGATAGGAGGTTGCTTGATTCCTACGGACTTCGTTGTGTTGACATATGAGGAAGAGCCTAAGGATCCGTTGATATTGGGACGACCATTCTTGTCTACAGTTGGTGCCATGATTGATGTCAGAAGGGGACGCATTGGTCTGAATGTAGGCGATCTAGTTATGAACTTTGAGATGGATAAGCTTGTAAAGCGGCCCACGATCGATGGTCAAACCTTCTGCGTCGAGACTCTCACAAATCTTGCTGAGGTGAGTTTCAAAGAGTTGCATTACGAGGACCCTCTGGAACGTGCTTTGATTGCTTCAGTGGATGAGGTTGAGCATTTAGATGATATTGCTGCTGGGTATGTCAAGCTAATGGATGCAACCAAGGAATTGATGCAAGTAGAGGGTGTCGATCGACACCCATCACTGGTGTCGATCGACACCGGTGTCCGGACAGACAAGAAAGCAGCTGATTGGAGCTTTGAGCACGCTCCAAAGATAGAGCTTAAGCAACTCCCTGCGGGGCTCAGGTACGCATTCCTTGGTGAACATAATTCATATCCTGTTATTGTTAATGCGTCCTTGAACAACGCAGAGCTCACCCTATTGCTAAGTAAGCTGCGCAAGTTTCGCAAGGCTCTTGGCTATTCTCTTGATGATATTTCAGGTATCTCTCCAGATCTGTGCATGCATAGGATACATCTTGAGGATGAGACTAAGTCATCAGTTGAACATCATAGACGGCTGATTCCAAACCTGGAGGATGTGGTTAAGAAAGAGATCATGAAGCTGTTGGATGCAGGGATCATCTATCCGATTTCCGACAGTGATTGGGTCAGTCCAGTGCATGTTGTGCCTAAGAAAGGAGGAGTCACAGTGGTACAGAATGAGAAGAATGAGCTGATACCGACTAGGACTGTGACAGGGCACAGAATGTGCATTGATCCCGATCCCCGTCTCCTCACCACTGCACCACAGGCTAGGCGTCGTAGAGACACTTCTTCTCTCGCACCTCTTACTGCTGCAGAGGATGTTCCGATACCAGACCTTGCTGGAGGTCTTCCGCATCAGCCCGGTTCTTCTGTGACTCCTCCGTTTGAGCTTCCTGTCGCTCCGGAGATTCCTATGGAGCTTCCTCCGTTTCGGTTTACAGACCTGGTGTCGATCGATACCACTCGTCGGTGTCGATCGACACCCATGCCACGGATTCAGGTTTTGTGTTCTAATATTTTGACTTTTTCACTATGGTTCATCAGTTTTATTTCCTCTTCACCAACTCCTTGCTTGATAACACTGGGGACAGTGTTGTTTAAGTCTGGGGGAGGTAGTTACTGACATCATTCTTTTTGTTTTCTTAGAGTCAGTCCAGTTTTTGTTTTATTGAGTCAAAATTTAGTTTGGAAACTATGATTTTTCAAGGAAACCACCACATTTGCAGGAACTTCAATGACCATTGATTCAAGCTTGACATGTGTCTGAGACTAATGAAAAAACCCAAGGCTGATCAACCTACCAATGTTACCCATGTTCACCTGAGCTTTCAGAGGATCCATCACCGACTTCGCCCATTAACCTGACTTTATTTCACTTGTCCAGAGGTTTGATATACATTGGATCGGATTCTCCCTTCAGTCCTGAAAGACTTGTCTGTGTGAGTATGGTTCCCCTCTCTCTTCCCTATCAAAAATAAAAAAAAAAGAAAGAAAAAGAAAAGAAAAAAAAATAAATATATATACTAAGCAGTAAAAGATGAAATGATTTTCTTCAGAGTAGAGAGGTAGGAAAATTTCCAGTGACCTCATTATTCTACTTTGAAAGGAATGATCACACAAAGGTTGGAAGCGAGGTTAGGAAAATTTCCCGTGATACCATTATTCGCCTACACCTTTGATACAATTAACTGCAGAAGTGAGAAAAGGGAGAGGAAAGGAACCAGAAGTAAAGACAGTCGGTGTGTTCAGGAAAACTGATTGAGAAAGAGTCCATGTGTCCTTTGATTGATACTCCCTGGATGAGTCTTCACTTAGTTTATAGAAGTCAGTATGGTGAATTTGGATTGTTCATTTGAATTGTGGAGTTGTTTGGGACAGTTGCTAAGTCTGGGGGAAGTACATGGTGGTCTGGACCTTGTCAGGTAAGAATTTCCAGTGGCTTTACTATGGTGAATGTGAGTGTGGTGCTCTTATGACAAAATGAGTTTCCTGTGTTTTCAAACTTCTTTCACAGGCTGAGTTTCTGTTTTGGTTGAGGGCAAGCAAAAGCTAAGTCTGGGGGAGTTGATATATCATGGTTTTTATGGGTTTTAACCATGACATAAGAGTCTTTAATCGAGTCTTTTTGGTGTTTTTAGAGTCTATTAGAGTCTTTTGTCTTCAGGTATGCATTTAGGACTAATGTGAAGAATATGGGAGGTTTTGGAGCAAAGACCAAGAAGTTGCATCGAAGAATCATGTTTTGAGGCCAAGTGTGACTTGATGTCGATCGACACCAGCCATGAGTGTCGATCGACACCACAGGCGGACAACTTCGGAAATTTTGGAAGATTTACAGTTTTGCCCAGAAGTTTCTAATATTTCAGCATTAGTCCCTGTACGAGTTTTTAGCTATTTATTGTGTTTTAGATTAGGGTATAGAGATTATCAAGTGGCAGACTCTCTCTCTCAAGCTTGTATCATCTTTCTCTGATCTCTGATACTCTTGTTCTCCACTTTTGATATATTGAATGATTTCTATTCTTATCATGATGATTGTTGCTTTCACCATGTCTGAGTAGTTCCCCTGTTAGGTTATGGGTTTTCAAGGGTTTCTGAGGAATTGTTGAATCATTGGATTATTAGGGTTAATTGATAGAGTTCTTCATCTAGGATTGAACTTATTGCTTATTCTAGATTCGCGACCTAGAATCTGATTTAGGGTTGTCAGTTGACATGAAAGTGTAATTGATTGCTATATCTATCTTAGGTGAGCAAAATACCTATCTGCAAAGGAATTTGATTTAGGGATTTTGTGAACAAATTGAACCTTATCATTACTGCTTGTCTGGATCTTAGAATTTAGCAAAGGAATTTGGAATTCTAGATTCAGGGATAGATAGTTTACGCAGCGAAAGCTGGTAGGTTTTACAATTGTGTTTAAGTTCTAGAACGGTTCTTAATTATAATCCTGATTATTTAGTTGATTCACAGTTCTGAAGATTCCTGAGATTTCCCTATGCCTAGCACTTTTCTCCATTGATTTACACTTTGTTTAATTATTCGCATTGCAATTTCATTACATCATACTTTATTTAGCATAATACTTTTACTGGAATTTATTGGGTATTTCATAGTCTTTGTGGATTCGATCCCTAAGTACTACAATGATCTCTTAATTTGAGAGAGTAGCTCAGGGTAAATTTGAGCATATCAATATGAGCGTTTGGATTTGGTAGAGTTAGACAAGGTAAAGTTTTAACTTTTGCCTTGACTTGTTTGACCAGGTCTGTATGAACACTGGTCCATGGTTTAGGATTTTTTTGTAATCTTTGAAATAATGGTTGAATAGTTTGTCGTAGATTTGGAAGGAAATCTGATACATAATTCAGACATCCTAAAAATCTTTGTAGTTGCGTTTTTTCCCTTAATTCATTAGGGAATTTATCCGCAAATTCAATGGATCTTGAAATAGGTGTTATTGTTCCTTGATAAATGTTATGTCCTAAAAATCTTATTTTTGTTTGAAATAAAGACATTTTTTTAGCGGATAGAACTAATCCGTGTTTTTGACTATATTTAGAAACGTGTTTAAATGGTTTATATGTTGGTCAATTGAGTTTGAGTAGACTAATACATCATCGATGTATACTATTGTGAATTTAGAATAATTATTGAATATATCGTTCATAATGTGTTGAAATTCAGATGGTGCATTTTTAAGCCCAAAAGGCATTACATTCCATTCGTAATGACCAAATGGTACACTAAATGCGGTTTTGTATTTATCTTTTTCGGCTATTTGTATTTGCCAGAAACCGCTTTTCATATCAAATTTTGAATAAATTTTTGCATCGTATAATCTTTTTAATAAATCTCTTTTGTTAGGTATTGGATATCTTACCCATTGTTATTAATACGTCATTTAGTGGTTTATAATTGATTACTAAATGTGGTACTCCACGTTCCTTTTCTCCTTGATTATTAACATAAAAGGCCGAACAACTCCAAGGAGATTTGGACGGTCTTATAAGTTTCTTTTTTAATAGATCGTTGATTTCTTGCTTACAGTGTTCTAGCTGTACGCTATTCATTTGAATAGGTCTAGCTTTTGTTGGAATAATTTTTCGTTAAAATTTTTAATATAAGGAAGATTAACAGTATGCTGTTTTCTTTCCCAAAATGCGTTTGGTATATCTGAACATACTTGATTTAATAAATTATTTTCTATTATTTTTAGTTTGTCCATAATATAGGGTGATTTAAGTTGTTCTTCTATTTTTTTATAAGTTATTTCTTCTTGTAAAGATTGAATATGATTTTGTTTACCTTTTATAAGATTTATTGTTTTACTAATTGTATTTTCTTGTAATAATAGTACTTCCTTTATTCTTATAGGTGATAAGAATTTGAATAATAGTTATGTACCCATTATTTTTGTACTAATTCCGAATTGGTTTACGTTGAATGGATAGATTTGAGTAAAGAATGGTATTCCTAAATTTACTTCTTGAGATAAATTTTTTACTAGAATAAATTGGTTTTTGAAACAGTAACCGTTGTTGCATAGATTGTCTGATAATTGTTGGGATTCTGAAAAAGAATCGCATAAGATTTCTACTTCATTTATTGAATTATCACTATTGCTTGCTTCTGAGGTTTCAGATTCTGAAGTAAGTAATAGTTTGGTTAATTTTTCTTGAATATCTGGTTGATCCTGAAAGATTTCGTTAATCTTTCTTTTCATTTTACAGTATGTGGACTTATGTCCGGGTCGTTTGCAATTCCAGCAAACTACATTTTGTTTATCAAAATTATTTTTTGTATAATTTTATTTTGTGAGTATTTTTTATTTTTTGAAAATTTATTTTTTGAATAATATTGATTTACAAGTTTTTTGTGATAATTTCGATTATGTTTGTGTCTAAATTTTTGACGATTAAGTCTAGAAGGTGGATTAAGTGGTTGATATCCATATTGTTCACAGAATGAACCCATGGATATTTTAAATTTGAATTTATCATTACGCTTTTTATCGCGTTGTTGTTGACATATTGCTAAGCCTTGTTTTTTAACAAAGGCAAATAATTGACCATAAGTTATTGTATTCCAAGGGATTGGTTGTCCTCCGGAATACTCTTTTAGTTTATTGATTACTCTTTCTGCGAAGAAAGATGGTAAGCCTGAGACAAACCGTTCTTTCCAAAAAGATTGATTACAATCTGTTCTTTGGAATATGTTTGTTGTAAATATATCTTTATACCATCTAAAGTCTCCTAATGTTGGACACCTTAAATTGGTTAAGATTAATTTTTTACTTTCTAATTCTTCTTCTGGATTACCAATGAAATGCATAGTTAAAGTATGAATTAATACTTCTACATCATTTTCTTTTTCTATAGTTTTATAGAAACCCTCATCATCTTGTTCTATTTTAATTTTTTCTGTATGATTGATTATTTGATTTTGAGTATATGGGTCTATGGCGTTGTCCCACCAATATTTCAGTGCGCCAGTAAAACCAGCTAGTATCATTACACATGCTTGCTTATCTGTATTTCCTCTGGCTTTAAACGCTAGAGCAGCCATACCCATTTCTTGAAATAAATTCATAATTTCATACTCTGATCTACTGTCTATATTCCATTCATATAGACCGTCACCAGTGTATACGTTTGTATTAAATTTATGATGTTCTTCAAATAGAACATCGGGTGGTGAATGTCTTGCATAATATGGTTTATTAGATCTTAGGTTTCTTTTTATTCTATTGATTTCTTGTTCCTCAGATTCTGAGGATTGAGTATTCTCATTTTCATCTATATTGTTTATTCATGTTCCTTTGTCTATGTGGTCTAGTCTTGTTGAAATTGATTTTAATAATTCATTTTGTGGAAATTTAATTTCTCTTTTTATTGGTTTAAACATTGGTGTTGATCTTGAAGAAAATGGGTGTTGAATAATTTGAGTTTTTTCTTCATTAATTGTTTCTAGTTTTAAATTTATGTGATCTATTTGTTTAGCTATTGTATATAGAATTTGACTTTAATAGTTGTTTTGTTGATAAATATTTTTTATCTCTTGTTTGGATACATGTTCTTTGTCATTCTCATTGGCTCCTGTTTTAAACGGGGTCGCAATGATTTGTCTATTTGTTGTTTGAATTTTTAAGTCTGATAGTGGGGGATGTGTAGATTTAATCTTTTTTCCATCTACTTGTTCCCATATTTGACTTAAAGATGAACTTGTATTAATTTCCTTAAATGGATAATTGATATTATTTGCTTTTGCATAAATTTCAAACCATACGAAGAATGGTATATCTAACTCTTTTAGAGTCATATAGTTATACCATTGTTCTCTCAATTCTATGGTTTGTTGTTTAGTTAATGTTTTGAAATACCAATTTCTTTTTTTCTAAGTTATTTTCTGAATAAAATTCTTTTCTGATATTTTCTTTGTTGATTACATATTCTTTTAGAATAACATTGATAGTATGAAAATCAGATTGTGTTGGTGATGTTGGATATAGGTTTGATTCGGGTTCATCTATTGGTGCTTTGAATTTTATTGGGTCGTTTTGATTAATACTTTCAGTTTCTGAATCTACACTGGATTGACCAGTACGATATTCAGAGAAAGAAGCTCTTGAAGGTAAGCGACTTTCAGAAAATGATTTTCTTGAATAATATGAACTTATCCTTGGAGGGAGTGGTTCTCTAAATGAACCAAATTTTAATAGTATTTTCCCATCCGATTGTTCATGTATGCTTGAAATATTTCTTTGTTCAATATTTCTTGGTGGTTGAGTAATTTCTATCTTCCATTGATCTGGAATTGTAATTTGATTCCAATTTAATTGTTTAGGTGCATAAGTAGCTGTTGGTGTATCTTTGCTGTGTACAGCTAATATTGGTGTTTCACCTTTATCGTCTTGTAATAAACATCTCGGATTAAACTCAGAGTTTGATTGCTTAAAATATATTCAGTATAGTAATAAATATCCGTGTCTATCAGTTTGGAATTTGAATTCCGGAAGATGGATATTTAGTACTAACGTATTGAGTATAGTAGGGTCGTGAAGACTAACTTGATAATTAGGAGCGCAGTTAAAGTAAACCGCTCCGTTGCATAAATTTGATTGAACTACTCCGAGGAGTGAGTCTTCGAATTTTAATAGGGTTTTATCCCTTAGTAGCATAAGTATAGGTTGATCTATGAAACGACCGCACTCGTTTTTTTTTTTTTTTTTTTGCATATAAAATAATTATTATTCCCATAAATAATAATTACTACCCCAATCAATTATTATTCAACTATTCATGAATAATAATCAAAACACTCCAACAATAAAATACACATTTATAGTTCAACCGCAAGGATAACTGATTCATGATCTTTCCAGAATACAACGACTTGAGTAGAGAGTCGAAGTTGGTCAGTATAGCCACCTTGGCTTTCATAGACAATTTCTGTTGTCTATAACGGTTCTCGATAAACGAGAATCCGGACTTGAGATCATTAAATCATTTATCTCTAAATACTAGCACACAAATTCTTTTAACAGCGGAAGACTCTTAAACACACAAACGAGTCCCTAGATCATCCCCTCTTCCACGGTCACACCTATTCTTTTCCTGCATCAAATAAATGAGATGCATAAGTATTTCGACAAATACTTAGTGAGGCAATCCTTCCGTCTACAAGCTATACACACAAACAATTATAATTATTCAACGTATTAAAACACGAAATTACCGACAATAAACCAACCATCTCAAGAAACACTCGATCTATATCCCCCGTGAGATCTTACGGCCTATTCCATGCAAAACACATCAAACAATCAAATCGCTTAGAAGCGTACGGTCATGCACTCACCTTTAGCCACGCACAGAAATTCCTAAAACTTTTCGGAATGAATAGACTTCACTTCCTCAAACGCGTGCCTAAAGACAAACAAACAAAGATAACTTAAGACACAAGAAACCAAATTACGCACAACTTGGTCGACCAGATCGATCGATCATGGTCAGGATCGATCGATCCCACCAAGCGAACTCTCCAGATCGATCGATCCTGACCACGATCGATCGATCCACCACCAGATCGATCGATCCCACGTTGCCGAGATCTTCACCGAACGATCGATCCTGGTCGGATCGATCGTTCCCCACCAGATCGATCGATCTCGCCTGGATCGATCGATCCTGGCCGGCCGTGAGCTTACCAGATCGATTGTCTACCCCCAGATCGATCGATCTTGGTGCAATCGCCAACACCGACTTGCAGCACTCACGCCAACTTGGCCACGCGATCGAACTCAAACTCCTCAACCACAACCACCGTCACGGAGACACGTCAAGCACACACCGCAACCAACACCGCTCCCAAAACGTGGCCTCAAACACCGCCACACCAACACGAAACCAGCCTTAACAACCGGCTCCGATGTCACCACGCTCAAACCGAACCTCACCAACGCCACCACCGTGACTCACACCCTCTGCTCCTCACACTAAACCATCAAGAACCACATGATATAAACAGAGGAAGAATAGAACCTTACCCTATCTAACGGTGATGACACAAGCTCCGAGAGCTTCGAAGCTTCACCGTCACGGTAACCTCCGTTCCCTTCTCCTCTCGCCTCTCACGCCCTCACACAACCACCAGCTCCCCTTCTTTGGCTCACCACGCCCGCACACAGCCACCACAAGCTCTCAGCCTAGCTTGCTCTCCACACACACAAACAGCTCTCTTTGACTCCACACCTCACAGCCCACAACAAGACTCACCCCCCTCTTGGCTCTCCAACCAAAACAGCTCTCACCCAACCTCTCTCTCTCTCTTTTCCTTTTCTTTTGCAGCTGAAGTGAAGTGTCGGCAAGGAGAATGAAGGATGCAGCTGCTCTAAAAAGAAAGTGGAGAGGTAGCTTGTAGGGGGTAGGTTGCTTTGTAGGGTGGGGAAAAAGAATGGAGGCTGCAGGTGGAGAAAAGGAGTGGAAAAGGATGGTGGAAATGGTTGGTGACAAATCTGATTTAATCAGATTAGAAACAATTGGGATTTGGTCCCTGAACTCTCAAAAGTTCACAAACGGACCCCAAACTTTCCAATCGTTCCCGCACACCCCTACGGGAAAAATGCGGCGTAACTTCCAAATTACTCCGAAAATTCCCGAAAATATTTTCCAGAGATTCTTTCCATGAATCCCGGATATAATTCCGAAATTTCCATTTTTCCGGAACACGGGCGTTAATTTATGATTTGGGTCCCTGAATTCCCGAAAATTCACCAATTGACCCCAAACTCCTAAATCGACCCCGAACACCCCCTTACGGGAAAAATGCGTGTAACTTCCAAATTACCCCAGAAATTCCCGGAAATATTTTCCCAGAAAAATCTACGCATAAGTCCCGGCTTTAATTTCCAAAAACTCCATTTTTTGGAACACGGGTGTTACAATTCTCCCCCACTAACATAGATTCGTCCTCGAATCTAACGCCTCAGTTCATCCGCAATGAACTCAACTCAACTTTTCATAACACAATGGTCAAACTCGACCATTCTGGCCACACAACCAGTCCCGAGATCAAACACTATTGACCTCTGAGGTTTACATTCAGTCACCTGCTTAAGACTCTGGTCATAGGTCAATGCTCACAACTCAACTCATACCTCTACACTCTAAGACACCAAGTTCTACGAGTTCTGGGTATCAATACCACTCCGCTCTCAGGCCACTAAGTCCTTATCAGCTCTCGGTATCAAACTCATGCCACCCACTCTGGCACTATAACCCCACGAGTTCCTGGTAATCACGTACCACTCTACTCTGGGCTATACACCTTAGGAGTTCTCAGCATCACACTCATACCACTCCACTCTGGAAGGTATAACTTTACGGGTTCTCGGTATCACATAACACTCCACCCTGGGCTATATTCCTTACGAGTTCTAGGTATCGCACTCATACCACTCAACTCTGCGTAGTATAACCTCACGAGTTCTTGGTAATCACATACCACTCCACTCTGAGCTATATACCTTGCGAGTTCTGGGTATCACACTCATCCCACTCAACTCTGGGAAGTATAACCTTACGGGTTCTCAATATCCCATACCACGCCACCCTGAGCTATATACCTTTCGAGTTCTGGGTATCAGAGGAACTATCCATCCTCCTAAGAGTTGTACAGGACCAACCGTCCTTTTGAGAAACATGACCCAACATAAGTCTATAAGCACTCCCGACTGAAACTACCTCCCGTGATCCGCATACGACCTCGCAAGGTAATACCGGCATCACAATCATTCCAACCCGGAATAACATCTTTTCCATAACCACTACTCAGGTTATCTCACAACATACCCCGTCCTCAGGGTACCCTCATAATCTTTTCCGATTATAACTTAAGTTTTTAATTCCCCATAAAAACTCTTTTCAGAACCTTATGTTCACTTAACTTCCATGGCAACATCCGCCATCAACAATAAGAACTATCCATCTTATTAAACTCATCATGCACTATCGTTTACAATACAAAAACGAATACATAATGATTAACAATACAACTCGAAACCCGGAACCATCGATAAAAGCTCAAGCCTTTGATTGCTCCTCCAACCACTTCTTGAACCTTGCTTTCATCTTCGCCTCTGGTTCCCAAGTCTCCTCCTCTATCCCCATCACAAACCCCACAAGAATTTAACTCAAGCAAGTCTAAAATTCTTTTCCAGTGATCGGTTTGGAACTCGGCTCTCCCGACTCCACCACAGTGTATACCCTGGGTGTCACTACAGCCCGCCTATCTGCCAGTGCTGCCGCCACCACTCCCTGCTGCAACCTGGGACATTTCGGCTTGATATGCCCTGGCTCATGACAGTGGTAACACACCCGAGTATCCCCGACCGATCTACCCTTCTGGGGGCAACTCGCAACCCTATGGTCCTTGCTTCCGTATCCGAAGCATCCCTGACCACCTTGGTCACCCCTGGAAGGACCCTCCCACTTCCGCTTTTGTCCAAGCATCGGCTCACCGCCCTTGCTAGGACCGGAATGATGTGGAGATTTCCTTGTCTGAAGAGTTGGGCTGACTACCTCAACCACATCTCTTAGGCCCTCCTCAAGCACCGCGGCCTTCTCTACCAGTTCTACAACCGTGTTAAACGATCCTATTAGACACTGGTTCCTCAACTCAGCCCGAAGACCTATCAGAAACCGCCTCACCTGGGCCTGCTCATCATCTAGGATATGACCTCCATACACCCTGAGACAGTTAAACTCCGCCTCATACTCACGAACCGACCGGTTCCCTTGAGTCAACCCTAGAAAACGACTCTCCATCCGGTCCAATGCCTCTTGGGGGAAATACCTAGAGTTAAACTCCACTACGAAATCCTCCCAAGACAACTCTGCTTGGACCCTCCGGGCCGCAACACCTCTCCACCAGAGATATGCGTCACCCTCCAGATAGTGGACTGCGAGATCCACTTGATATCCTTCTGGACATCTGATCGAACGGAAATTCCGTTCCATCCGCATCCTCCACCCATCTGTCTCCTCAGGTTTAGCACCACCCTGGAGGAATCTCGTGCCAATCCTTTGCAACTGCTCCATCATTTTGAGATATGATGGGCGCTCTGCCGCAACCACAACCCTTGGTTGAACCTCAACTACCGGTGGTACAACTGGGGCCTGCACTGGTACCCTCTCCGGTAACCGCGCCAACAGCAAAGCCAGGAAGTTCGCAATGGGATCTCCTTGGGCCGGAGCTACACCTGCTGCTACACCCGCATCACCCGCTGGACCTCCAGCAACACCGGCACCAACACCGGCCACACCTTCCGTCCCAACCCGATCCGTATGCGAGTTCCCGACCTGCTCAACCGTGACGCTCTGTGTCACACTCTCCTCCACCACCGGAGCCGTCGCGTTCCACCGACCGCGACCCCTACCCCTACCGATACCACGACCGCGACCTCTACCTCTTTTAGCCATTTTAGTCAAATAGTTGATTCCCCGATCAAACCTATCGACCACAGAAAACGGCTCAACCACAGATGCAAACTGCCACGGTTTAGCTTAACCGAACAAAGATTAAATCCATATTTAATTCCCAAAATTAAATAATGGATTAACCTCCTAACTCAACCAATCCATGGTCTTGAGTTAACTTAACAACCATAATTTCTCAATTACAGTATCTCAATCCGGTTTGCTGGTTAAACCAACCCAAACCGGACACCACACAGAAACCCAAAACAACTTGAAACGATCGCACTCGTTTTTTTTTAAATAAAAACAATTAGTTATTATTCCCATGAATAATAATTAACTTCCCAAAGCAAATAACAATGCAACTATCCTTGCATTAAATTATTTAACTCCACAAGCAAAAATAATTAATATTCCCATAAATATTAATTACCACCCCAAACAAATATTATTCAACTAAACATTAATAATATTTACTCACTCCAACAATAAAATACCCTTTTAAAACAACCGAAAGGATATTCGATCAAACGATCTTTCCAGAATACGACGACTTGAGTTGAGAGTCGAAGTTGGTCTGTATAGCCACCTTGGCTTTCATAGACAATTTCTGTTGTCTACTAGCGGTTCTCGATAAACGAGAAACCGGACTCGAGATCGTTAGATCATTTATCCAAAAATACTAAACAATACAAAACCTTTTTAAAGCGGAAGACTCTTAAACAAAAAACCGAGTTCCTAGATCATCCCCCTCTTCTTCGCCATAATTCCACGGTCACACAAACACTTTTCCTGCATCAAACAAAGGAGATGCATAAGTATTTCGACAAATACTTAGTGAGGCAATCCTCCCGTCTACAAGCTATACACACAAACGATTAAAATTATTCAACGTATTAAACACGAAAATACCGCAATAAATGAACCATCTCAAGAAACACTCGATCTAGATCCCCCCATGAGATCATGCGGCCTACAATCATGCAAACACATCAAATAACTCAAACCGCTCCGAAGCTTACGGTCATGCACTCACCTTTAGCCACGCACGAAAATTCCCAAAACTTCCCGGAATGAATAAACTTCAATTCCCCAAACGCGCGCCTAACAACAAACCAAAACGAAACTTAAAACACAAGAAACGAACACGGGAAACACCCGATCGACCAACACGATCACCTTCACACTTACGCGCCTCGAAACAAAACATGAATAACTCAACAACTAACCGTTGAAATCTCAATCTCACCGTTGAAACTTAACCCCCAGATGTCCTGAAGCTAACTTCAAAGTTTCAAGATGATCCGACGACAGGCGAACTCGCGATTGCCCTTTGAATCCACGTTGGTCCGGTTCGCGTCTGAAACAGAGCGCCTCACGGAAACGTGAATAACTTTCAGAATATTAACTGAAATCCAATTCCGAAAATGGTACATCTAGATAAAAGACTTAACTACAACTCCACAAAAATTCGCTACCTTTGCAAACGATTTGCTAGGTCAAACTCTTTTTTCCTTCTCACCCACGAAACAGCTCTCCAACTTACTCTTCTTTTGCACACCACCACAGCAACCTCCGTCTCCTTTTCCTAGAGACTCACACGCCCACCCAGCCACCAAGACTCACCTCCTCTAGCTCTCCACGCCCACACCGCTCTAAAGCTCTCAGCCTTGCTTGGTCTCCACGCCCACACCAACACAAGCCCACCTTTGACTCAAGACAACCCAACCTCTCTCTTTTTTCCTCCTCCTTCTCTCCTTCTCCTTAACTCTCTCTCTTTTTCCCTAACTCTTTTCTTTTGCAGGAGGAAGTGAAGTGTCGGCAATGAAGAGAAGAAGTGGAGCTGCTCTAACAAAAGAAGGTGGAGGGTGGGGAACTCTACAAGGCTAGGGGAGTAGGCTGCTTTCTAGGTGGAAGAAAAATGGGTGACTCCTAAAAAGAAACGTGAAGTTGCAGGTGGAAAGGAGTGGAGAAAGGTTGGTGGAAATCTGATTTTAATCAGATTAGAACTTATTTAGGAACTAGCCCTTGAACTTCCACAAGTTCACAAAAAGGACCCTAACTTCCTAAATCGATCCCGCACACCCCTACGGAAAAATGCAGCGTAATTTTCCTAATTACTCCAAAAATTCCCGGAAATATTTTCCAGAGAATCTCCGCATAATCCCGGGTGTAATTCCGAAATTTCCCCCTTTTCGGAACACAGGCGTTAATTTAGGATTTGGGTCCCTGAATTCCCGAAAATTCACCAATTGACCCCAAACTCCTAAATCGACCCCGAACACCCCCTTACGGGAAAAATGCGTGTAACTTCCAAGTTACCCCAGAAATTCCTGGAAATATTTTCCCAGAAAAATCTACGCATAAATCCCGATCAATATTCCGAAATTCCAATTTTCGGAACACGGGCGTTACAATTCTCCCCCACTAACATAGATTCGTCCTCGAATCTAACGGCTCAGTTCATCCGCAATGAACTCAACTCAACTTTTCATAACACAATGGTCAAACTCGAACATTCTGGCCACACAACCAGTTCCGAGATCAAACACTATTGACCTCTGAGGTTTACATTTAGTCACCTGCTTAAGACTCAGGTCATAGGTCAATGCTCACAACTCAACTCATACCTCTACCCTCTAAGACACCAAGTTCTACGAGTTCTGGGTAACGATACCACTCCGCTCTCAGGCCACTAAGTCCTTATGAGCTCTCGGTATCAGATTCATACCACTCCACTCTAGAAGGTATAACTTTACGGGTTCTCGGTATCACATAACACTCCTCCCTGGGCTATATTCCTTACGAGTTCTAGGTATCGCACTCATACCACTCAACTCTGCGTAGTATAACCTCACGAGTTCTTGGTAATCACATACCACTCCACTCTGAGCTTTATACCTTGCAAGTTCTGGGTACCACACTCATACCACTCAACTCTGGGAAGTATAACCTTACGGGTTCTCAATATCCCATACCACGCCACCCTAAGCTATATACTTTTCGAGTTCTGGGTATCAGAGGAACTATCCATCCTCCAAAGAGTTGTACAGGTCCAACCGTCCCTTTGAGCAACATGACCCAACATATGTCTATAAGCACTCCCGACTGAAACTACCTCTCGTGATCCGCATACGACCTCGCAAGGTAATACCGGCATCACACACATTCCAACTCGGAATAACATCTTTTCCATAACCACTACTCAGGTTATTCCACAACATACCCCGTCCTCATGGTACCCACGCAATCTCTTTCCGATTATAACTCAAATTTTTAAATCCACATAAAAACTCTTTTCAGAACCTCATGTTCAGTTAAACTCATAGCAACACTAGCCATCCACAATAAGAACTATCCATCTTATTAATGAAAGGAACATAATGTATTACACGTTTACAACACCAAAACGAATACATAATGTTCCACAACAACAACAACTCGAAACTGAGAACCCACGATGAAAGCTCAAGTCTTTGATTACTACTCAAACCACTTTTTGAACTTGCTTTCATCCTCGCCTCTGGTTCACAAGTTTCCTCCTCAACCCCGTCACAAACCCACAAGACCCTGATCATCAGAACTTTCTTCCTACGATCCTGCTTAATCCTCTTCTCTAGGATCCTGACTGGTCTTGCCTCTAAGGTCATATTAAGCTGAAGATTTGACGGAATCTTAGCTATTACCTCATCATCCTTATGCAAGCACTTCTTCAGCATTGACACATGGAAAACCTTGTGAAATGCTCGCATAATCTCGGGTAACTCCAACCGATACGCAACCGGTCCAACCAGCTCAACAAGCCTGAACGGTCCCATATACCTCGGACTCAACTTAGTCTCCGTAATGGACCTATTAGGACCCCGCAACATAGCCATCTTGAGATACACCCTATCTCCCACCTCAAACTCGAGGTCTTTCCTCCTCTTATCGGCATAACTCTTTTGCCGAGCCTGCGCTTCTTTCATGTTCAGCTTCAGAACCCGGATCTTCTCCGTAATTTCCTGAACAAAAACTGCACCAAACATGCTCCTCTCCCCCACTTGGGTCCAGCATAATGGTGTA
Organism: Barbarea vulgaris; assembly: GCA_963667165.1. Taxonomy (NCBI): domain Eukaryota; kingdom Viridiplantae; phylum Streptophyta; class Magnoliopsida; order Brassicales; family Brassicaceae; genus Barbarea; species Barbarea vulgaris. Next base: position 40,875,504 of record OY763887.1, on the reverse strand, counting down.
CGACATGGCCTCCCATACAGCGCCTCATATGGGGCCATCCCGATACTCGCATGATTCACTGCCTCCTAGCCTAATGGTTCTTGAGATGTAGCACACAACCTCAATGTGCTAACCTCACTCACCAAGGACTCCCTGTCCCACGACAGTGATAACAAACCCGAGGATCCCCGATCGCTCCACCTTTTGGGGCAACACGCAACCTATGGTCCTTGCTTCCGCATCGAAAGCATCCGGACCACTTAGGTTACCCTCAGAAAGACCCTAACAACCCCAAGTGCTCACCCGGATTGCTCCGGATGCCGCACTTCTCTGCCAATTCTGGAGTAACGAAACTATGCGATGCTCCAGAATCAACAGAACGTGGGATTCAAACCTTCCCACGATTAAGGTCCTTACATAACTCTCCTATGCTAAGAACCCTAACCCTCATCACTAGGCAACTTTCCATTCTAGGAAACTATCCAATTCTGGAAACTTTCCATTTTTGGAAACTTCAGCCCCGGACCAAACCACTTAGGGTTCACTCTTCTTGAACTTCTCCGGAACTCTCTCGGCCTTACATGGCCTCTCAGTTCCATCTAAAAGAGATTTGACCTTTAATATCACGCAACCCACTCCAGGTAGCGGACGGTCAAAAACAACCTGATACTCCACTAAGTATCTACTTGAACGAAAACTCTGCTCCAACATTGACCGCCACACGGGTTCCAACATCCTAAGATGTGATAGGGGCTCTTCCGCAACCGCAACCCTCGGCTGCACCTTAGCTACCGGTGGTACAACTGGAGCCTGAACTGGTACCCTCTCCGGTAACCGCTCCAATAGCAAGGTCAAGAAGTTCGCAATACGATCCTCCTGGGCCGGAGCTACACCTGCTACGACACATGCAGCACCCACTGGAACTCCAGAAACACCGGTACCAACACCGGCCTCACTCTCCGTCCCAACCCGATCCGTATGCGAGTTCCCGACCTACTCAACCGTGACACTTTGTGTCACACTCTCCTCAACTACCGAAGCCCTCACGTTCCTCTGAACGCGACCCCTACCCCTGCCGGTACCACGACCGCGACCTCTACCTCTTTTAGCCATCTCATTCAAATAGTTGATTCCTCAAAAAAACCTATCGACCACAGAAAACGGCTCAACCACAAAAGCAAACTGCCACGGTTTAGCTTAACCGAACAAAGATTAAATCCATATTTAATTCCCAAAATTAAATAATGGCTAACCTCCTAACTCAACCAATCCATGGTCTTGAGTTAACTTAACAACTATAATTCCTCAAAGAATTACTTCAATCCGCTTCACGGATTAACCCGACCCAAACCGGACACCACAGGTTAAATCACATAACATATTATGTGATTAAAACCTTGGCCCCAAAAGACTATTCCAAGAGTCTTTTAACTAATACAACAAACAATTAAGCAACACAAAACAACTTACCGTGGAATCTCTTTAAAGGCTCGAAGAGGATGATCTAGAACCCCATACTCAAACAATTGACTAACTCCCATAATCAATTCAATTTCTGTTGCCCATGCAACACACACGAAAAAATCAAATTAACCCAATTTAATTTTTCCTAAACCCGTCCTAGAGCCGTAATTGCTCTGATACCAAATTGAAACGATCGCACTCGTTTTTTTTTAAATAAAAACAATTAGTTATTATTCCCATGAATAATAATTAACTTCCCAAAGCAAATAACAATGCAACTATCCTTGCATTAAATTATTTAACTCCACAAGCAAAAATAATTAATATTCCCATAAATATTAATTACCACCCCAAACAAATATTATTCAACTAAACATTAATAATATTTACTCACTCCAACAATAAAATACCCTTTTAAAACAACCGAAAGGATATTCGATCAAACGATCTTTCCAGAATACGACGACTTGAGTTGAGAGTCGAAGTTGGTCTGTATAGCCACCTTGGCTTTCATAGACAATTTCTGTTGTCTACTAGCGGTTCTCGATAAACGAGAAACCGGACTCGAGATCGTTAGATCATTTATCCAAAAATACTAAACAATACAAAACCTTTTTAAAGCGGAAGACTCTTAAACAAAAAACCGAGTTCCTAGATCATCCCCCTCTTCTTCGCCATAATTCCACGGTCACACAAACACTTTTCCTGCATCAAACAAAGGAGATGCATAAGTATTTCGACAAATACTTAGTGAGGCAATCCTCCCGTCTACAAGCTATACACACAAACGATTAAAATTATTCAACGTATTAAACACGAAAATACCGCAATAAATGAACCATCTCAAGAAACACTCGATCTAGATCCCCCCATGAGATCATGCGGCCTACAATCATGCAAACACATCAAATAACTCAAACCGCTCCGAAGCTTACGGTCATGCACTCACCTTTAGCCACGCACGGAAATTCTCAAAACTTCCCGGAATGAATAAACTTCAATTCCCCAAACGCGCGCCTAACAACAAACCAAAACGAAACTTAAAACACAAGAAACGAACACGGGAAACACCCGATCGACCAACACGATCACCTTCACACTTACGCGCCTCGAAACAAAACATGAATAACTCAACAACTAACCGTTGAAATCTCAATCTCACCGTTGAAACTCAACCCCCAGATGTCCTGAAGCTAACTTCAAAGTTTCAAGATGATCCGACGACAGGCGAACTCGCGATTGCCCTTTGAATCCACGTTGGTCCGGTTCGCGTCTGAAACAGAGCGCCTCACGGAAACGTGAATAACTTTCAGAATATTAACTGAAATCCAATTCCGAAAATGGTACATCTAGATAAAAGACTTAACTACAACTCCACAAAAATTCGCTACCTTTGCAAACGATTTGCTAGGTCAAACTCTTTTTTCCTTCTCACCCACGAAACAGCTCTCCAACTTACTCTTCTTTTGCACACCACCACAGCAACCTCCGTTTCCTTTTCCTAGAGACTCACACGCCCACCCAGCCACCAAGACTCACCTCCTCTAGCTCTCCACGCCCACACCGCTCTAAAGCTCTCAGCCTTGCTTGGTCTCCACGCCCACACCAACACAAGCCCACCTTTGACTCAAGACAACCCAACCTCTCTCTTTTTTCCTCCTCCTTCTCTCCTTCTCCTTAACTCTCTCTCTTTTTCCCTAACTCTTTTCTTTTGCAGGAGGAAGTGAAGTGTCGGCAATGAAGAGAAGAAGTGGAGCTGCTCTAACAAAAGAAGGTGGAGGGTGGGGAACTCTACAAGGCTAGGGGAGTAGGCTGCTTTCTAGGTGGAAGAAAAATGGGTGACTCCTAAAAAGAAATGTGAAGTTGCAGGTGGAAAGGAGTGGAGAAAGGTTGGTGGAAATCTGATTTTAATCAGATTAGAACTTATTTAGGAACTAGCCCTTGAACTTCCACAAGTTCACAAAAAGGACCCCAACTTCCTAAATCGATCCCGCACACCCCTACGGAAAAATGCAGCGTAATTTTCCTAATTACTCCAAAAATTCCCGAAAATATTTTCCAGAGAATCTCCGCATAATCCCGGGTGTAATTCCGAAATTTCCCCCTTTTCGGAACACATGCGTTAATTTAGGATTTGGGTCCCTGAATTCCCGAAAATTCACCAATTGACCCCAAACTCCTAAATCGACCCCGAACACCCCCTTACGGGAAAAATGCGTGTAACTTCCAAGTTACCCCAGAAATTCCTGGAAATATTTTCCCAGAAAAATCTACGCATAAATCCCGATCAATATTCCGAAATTCCAATTTTCGGAACACGGGCGTTACACAACTTACCGTGGAATCTCTTTAAAGGCTCGAAGAGGATGATCTAGACTCTATACCCAAACAATTGACTAACTCACATAATCAATTCAATTTCTGTTGCCCATGCAACACACACGAAAAATCAAATTAACCCAATTTAATTTTTCCTAAACCCGTCCTAGAGCCGTAATTGCTCTGATACCAAATTGAAACGACCGCACTCGTTTTTTTTTTGCATATAAAATAATTATTATTCCCATTAATAATAATTACTACCCCAATCAATTATTATTCAACTATTCATGAATAATAATCAAAACACTCCAACAATAAAATACACATTTATTGTTCAACCGCAAGGATAATTGATTCATGATCTTTCCAGAATACAACGACTTGAGTTGAGAGTCGAAGTTGGTCAGTATAGCCACCTTGGCTTTCATAGACAATTTCTGTTGTCTATAACAGTTCTCGATAAACGAGAATCCGGACTTGAGATCATTAAATCATTTATTCCTAAATACTAACACACAAATTCTTTTAACAGCGGAAGACTCTTAAACACACAAACGAGTCCCTAGATCATCCCCTCTTCCTCGCCATAACTCCACGGTCACACCTATTCTTTTCATGCATCAAATAAATGAGATGCATAAGTATTTCGACAAATACTTAGTGAGGCAATCCTCCCGTCTACAAGCTATACACACAAACGATTATAATTATTCAACGTATTAAAACACGAAATTACCGACAATAAACCAACCATCTCAAGAAACACTCGATCTAGATCCCCCATGAGATCTTACGGCCTATTCCATGCAAACCATATCAAACAATCAAATCACTTAGAAGCTTACGGTCATGCACTCACCTTTAGCCACGCACGGAAATTCCTAAAACTTTCCGAAATGAATAGACTTCACTTCCTCAAACGCGTGCCTAAAGACAAGCTCCGAGAGCTTCGAAGCTTCACCGTCACGGTAACCTCCGTTCCCTTCTCCTCTCGCCTCTCACGCCCTCACACAACCACCAGCTCCCCTTCTTTGGCTCACCACGCCCTTACACAGCCACCACAAGCTCTCAGCCTAGCTTGCTCTCCACACACACACACAGCTCTCTTTGACTCCACACCTCACAGCCCACAACAAAACTCACCCCCTCTTGGCTCTCCAACCAAAACAGCTCTCACCCAACCTCTCTCTCTCTTTTTCCTTTTCTTTTGCAGCTGAAGTGAAGTGTCGGCAAGGAGAATGAAGGATGCAGCTGCTCTAAAAAGAAAGTGGAGAGGTAGCTTGTAGGGGGTAGGTTGCTTTGTAGGGTGGGGAAAAAGAATGGAGGCTGCAGGTGGAGAAAAGGAGTGGAAAAGGATGGTGGAAATGGTTGGTGACAAATCTGATTTAATCAGATTAGAAACAATTGGGATTTGGTCCCTGAACTCTCAAAAGTTCACAAACGGACCCCAAACTTCCCAATCGTTCCCGCACACCCCTACGGGCAAAATGCGGGTAACTTCCAAATTACTCCGAAAATTCCCGGAAATATTTTCCAAAGATTCTTTCCATGAATCCCGGATATAATTCCGAAATTTCCATTTTCCGGAACACTCGCGTTAATTTAGGATTTGGGTCCCTGAATTCCCGAAAATTCACCAATTGACCCCAAACTCCTAAATCGACCCCGAACACCCCCTTACGGGAAAAATGCGTGTAACTTCCAAATTACCCCAGAAATTCCCGGAAATATTTTCCCAGAAAAATCTACGCATAAGTCCCGGCTTTAATTTCCAAAAACTCCAGTTTTTTGGAACACGGGTGTTACAATCTATACCGGTTCTTGAAAGTGGTTTAATTGCTATTTGAATAAGTCCAAAGTGTAAGTAATTAAACCTTTTTGTTTATATTTGTCTAAAGCTAGAGATGATGATAGCTTTATTTCTTCAAACTCGTGTTGAAGAGATAAAGTTTGCTCATGCTCTTTTATTGAATAAGCAGTTTTGAAATCAAATGTTCCAATTTGATATATTAATTTTGGGTTAATATGTGGTAATGAGTTTCTTTTTATCTCATTACTAAATGTTGATATCTTTGATATAATTTCTCTAGAATTTATGGTTGATTTAGATGAAGATGCTTGATTAGACTTAAACAGCTTTCTTAAGGAAGATGCCATAATAAACTCTTAAATAAAACACATATTTTAGACAGAGTCTTTACCTTTTCTTTTGGGCACAGTTGTGGCTTGCCAACGGTCTTCACGGTAGGCAACGATCTGGTGTTCCAGGCTGCAAGTCCTCACGATAGGCAGCAAGAAAGATTCCTGAAAACCTCTTAAATCAAAACCATCTTAGCCAGACCTGAGCCTCTTCCACAAAGACACAGATGCTGCAGGTGTTCCAGGCTGCAAGTCCTCACGATAGGCAGTAAGACCGTTGGCAAGCCACTGCTGTGCCCAAAAGAAAAGATAAAGACTCTGTCTAAAATATGTGTTTTATTTAAGAGTTTATTATTGTATCTTCCTTAAGAAAGCTGTTTAAGTCTAATCAAGCATCTTCATCTAAATCAACCATAAATTCTAGAGAAATTATATCAAAGATATCAACATTTAGTAATGAGATAAAAAGAAACTCATTACCACATATTAACCCAGAATTAATATATCAAATTGGAACATTTGATTCAAAACTACTTATTCAATAAAAGAGCATGAGCAAACTTTATCTCTTCAACACGAGTTTGAAGAAATAAAGCTATTATCATCTCTAGCTTTAGACAAATATAAACAAAAAGGGTTTAATTACTTACACTTTGGACTTATTCAAATAGCAATTAAACCACTTTCAAGAACCGGTATAGATCAACCTATACTTATGCTACCTAGGGGTAAAACCCTATTAAAATTTGAAGACTCACTCCTCGGCGTAGTTCAATCAAATTTATGCAACTGAGCGGTTTACTTTAACTACGCTCCTAATTATCAAGTTAGTCTTCACGACCCTACTATACTCAATACGTTAGTACTAAATATCCATCTTCCGGAATTAAAATTCCAAACTGATAGACACGGATATTTATTACTATACCAAATATATTTTAAGCAATCAAACTATGAGTTTAATCCCAGATGTTTATTACAAGACGATAAAGGTGAAACAACAATATTAGCTGTACACAGCAAAGATACACCAACAGCTACTTATGCACCTAAACAATTAAATTGGAATCAAATTACAATTCCAGATAAATGGAAGATAGAAATTACTCAACCACCAAGAAATATTGAACAAAGAAATATACCAAGCATACATGAACAATCGGATGGGAAAATACTATTAAAATTTGGTTCATTTAGAGAACCACTCCCTCCAAGGATAAGTTCATATTATTCAAGAAAATCATTTTCTGAAAGTCGCTTACCTTCGAGAGCTTCTTTCTCTGAATATCGTACTGGTCAATCCAGTGTAGATTCAGAAACAGAAAGTATTAATCAAAACGACCCAATAAAATTCAAAGCACCAATAGCTGAACCCGAATCAAACCCATATCCAACATCACCAACACAATCTGATTTTCATACTATCAATGTTATTCTAAAAGAATATGTAATCAACAAAGAATATATCAGAAAAGAATTTTATTCAGAAAATAACTTAGAAAAAAGAAATTGGTATTTCAAAACATTTACTAAACAACAAACCATAGAATTGAGAGAACAATGGTATAACTATATGACTCTAAAAGAGTTAGATATACCATTCTTCGTATGGTTTGAAATTTATGCAAAAGCAAATAATATCAATTATCCATTTAAGGAAATTAATACAAGTTCATCGTTAAGTCAAATATGGGAACAAGTAGATGGAAAAAGATTAAATCTACACATCCCCCACTATCAGACTTAAAAATTCAAACAACAAATAGACAAATCATTGCGACCCCATTTAAAACAGGAGCCAATGAGAATGACAAAGAACTTGTATCCAAACAAGAGATAAAAAATATTTATCAACAAAACAACTATCAAAGTCAAATTCTATATACAATAGCTAAACAAATAGATCACATAGATTTAAAACTAGAAACAATTAATGAAGAAAAACTCAAATTATTCAACACCCATTTTCTTCAGTATCAACACCAATGTTTAAACCAATAAAAAGAGAAATTAAATTTCCACAAAATGAATTATTAAAATCAATTTCAACAAGACTAGACCACATAGAGAAAGGAAAAGGAATAAACAATATAGATGAAAATGAGAATACTCAATCCTCAGAATCTGAGGAACAAGAAATCAATAGAATAAAAAGAAACCTAAGATCTAATAAACCATATTATGCAAGACATTCACCACCCGATGTTCTATTTGAAGAACATCATAAATGTAATACAAACGTATACACTGGTGACGGTCTATATGAATGGAATATAGACGGTAGATCAGAGTATGAAATTATGAATTTATTTCAAGAAATGAGTATGGCTGCTCTAGCGTTTAAAGCCAGAGGAAATACCGATAAGCAAGCATGTGTAATGATACTAGCTGGTTTTACTGGCGCACTGAAATATTGGTGGGACAACGCCATAGACCCATATACTCAAAATCAAATAATCAATCATACAGAAAAAATTAAAATAGAACAAGATGATGAGGGTTTCTATGAAACTATAAAAAAAGAAAATGCTGTAGAAGTATTAATTCATACTTTAACTATGCATTTCATTGGTAATTCAGAAGAAGAATTAGAAAGTAAAAAATTAATCTTAACCAATTTAAGGTGTCCAACATTAGGAGACTTTAGATGGTATAAAGATGTATTTACAACAAACATATTCCAAAGAACAGATTGTAATCAATCTTTTTGGAAAGAACGGTTTGTCTCAGGCTTACCATCTTTCTTCGCAGAAAGAGTAATCAATAAACTAAAAGAGTATTCCGGAGGACAACCAATCCCTTGGAATACAATAACTTATGGTCAATTATTTGTCTTTGTTAAAAAACAAGGCTTAGCAATATATCAAGAACAACGCGATAAAAAGCGTAATGATAAATTCAAATTTAAAATATCCATGGGTTCATTCTGTGAACAATATGGATATCAACCACTTAATCCACCTTCTAGACTTAATCGTCAAAAATTTATACACAAACATAATCGAAATTATCTCAAAAAACATGTAAATCAATATTATTCAAAAAATAAATTTTCAAAAAATAAAAAATACTCACAAAATAAAAATTATACAAAAAATAATTTTGATAAACAAAAGGTAGTTTGCTGGAATTGCAAACGACCCGGACATAAGTCCACAGACTGTAAAATGAAAAGAAAGATTAACGAAATCTTTCAGGATCAACCAGATATTCAAGAAAAATTAACCAAACTATTACTTACTACAAAATCTGAAACCTCAGAAGCAAGCAATAGTGATAATTCAATAAATGAAGTAGAAATCTTAAGCGATTCTTCTTCAGAATCCCAACAATTATCAGACAATCTATGCAACTGTAAAATTATCAATGTAATTACAAGAGACAGTGATAAACAACTCCTCTTAGATATTATCGATAAAATAGACGATCAAGAAATCAAAAAACAATATTTACTAAAATTAAAAGATATAGTATCTCAAGAAAACAGATTTACTACTCAAGAATTTTTTTGTTTAAACAAAATATACGAAACATATCCTACGCAAAGCTTATTTAAACAAGTTACAACTGGTGAATTACAAAATGAAATTAAAAAATTAAAATCACAAGTCAAAGAATTACAAGCAATAGTTAATCAACAAGAACTAAAACAATTACAATTAGACGCTAAATTAACACTAATAGAAAAAAATAATCAACCATCAACTAGTAATCTAAAATTAAAAGAAAAAAGAGATTGAAACTGATAATCAAGATATAAAGATTATATTCAAATAATCAATAAAATTAATTATCAAAAATGGTATACAAAAATTAAGCTACACATAGGATATGATTTCCAAATAGAAATCATTGCTCTTATGGACTCCGGAGCAGATTATAATTGCATCCGTGAAGGCTTAATACCAACTAAATATTATGAAAAAACTACCGAACGCCTAAGTGGCGCAAACGGCAGTAGTTTAAATGTCAAATATAAATTACCATGCGGTAAAATATGCAACAACGGTTACTGTTTCAAAAACCAATTTATTCTAGTAAATAATTTATCTCAAGAAGTAATTTTAGGAACACCATTCTTTACTCAAATCTATCCATTCAACGTAAACCAATTCGAAATTAGTACAAAAATAATGGGTACAGAACTATTATTCAAATTCTTATCACCAATAAGAATAAAGGAAGTACTATTATTACAAGAAAATACAATTAGTAAAACAATAAATCTTATAAAAGGTAAACAAAATCATATTCAATCTTTACAAGAAGAAATAACTTATAAAAAATAGAAGAAAAACTTAAATCACCCTATATTATGGACAAAATAAAAATAATAGAAAATAATTTATTAAATCAAGTATGTTCAGATATACCAAACGCATTTTGGGAAAGAAAACAGCATACTGTTGATCTTCCTTATATTAAAAATTTAAACGAAAAAATTATTCCAACAAAAGCTAGACCTATTCAAATGAATAGCGTACAACTAGAACACTGTAAGCAAGAAATCAATGATCTATTAAAAAAGAAACTTATAAGACCGTCCAAATCTCCTTGGAGTTGTTCGGCCTTTTATGTTAATAATCAAGCAGAAAAGGAACGTGGAGTACCACGTTTAGTAATCAATTATAAACCACTAAATGACGTATTACAATGGATAAGATATCCAATACCTAACAAAAGAGATTTATTAAAAAGATTATACGATACAAAAATTTATTCAAAATTTGATATGAAAAGCGGTTTCTGGCAAATACAAATAGCCGAAAAAGATAAATACAAAACTGCATTTACTGTACCATTTGGTCATTACGAATGGAATGTAATGCCTTTTGGGCTTAAAAATGCACCATCTGAATTTCAACACATTATGAACGATATATTCAATAATTATTCTAAATTCACAATAGTATACATCGACGATGTATTAGTCTACTCAAACTCAATTGACCAACATATAAACCATTTAAACACGTTTCTAAATATAGTCAAAAAACACAGATTAGTTCTATCCGCTAAAAAAATGTCTTTATTTCAAACAAAAATAAGATTTTTAGGACCTAATATTTATCAAGGAACAATTCAAGATCCATTGAATTTGCGGATAAATTCCCTAATGAATTAAGGGAAAAAACGCAATAGGGATGTATATATCTTTTTCGCTTAATTTATTCTAAACAATCATCAGAGATACTGTTACAGCAAGTGTTCCAGGCTGCAAGTCCTCACGAGAGGCAGTAAGACCGTTGGCAAGCTTCTATTGTATCAAAGAAGATTGTTGTGATAAAGAAAGCACATTTTTTTTTCCATGTACATTCTAGTAGACTCTGTATATTATTTATGTATTATACATATTTTACTTCCTGTGTTAAAATAATATACGGAGTATATACTCTGTATAAAGATCGATATCAAGGTAATCAAAGCAAAAAAATAGGCCCATGTGGGACCTACTTGATGATGTAAGCAATGACGTAAGCAATGATGTAAGCAATGACGTAAGCAATGACGTAAGCAATGACGTGTAAAAATGTTGGCACCGTTAGATGAACGACACGTATCAAGGCGCACTCAAGAAGTGTCGGCACCATCAGATAAGCGACATGTAGCAGCGCACTAACTCTCCAATTCCTTTATAAATACGAAGCCATAGCAAGCGAGGAAGACACACTCGAGCATTCATCAGAATTAGCTCTGCCTTCTCTCTACTCTCTCTCTAAACTTTGTAAAAACTTCTAAGCTTCAAGTTCTTAAGTTTAAAACTTTTGTATCAAACTTCTTTCGAGTTATACACTCAAAATCAATAATAAGAAACACTGTTCAAAGTTACTATCCCTATTCAATATATTAAAGGAGAAAACAATTCCTTGCCAGATTTTTTAACAAGAGAATACTTGCAGGGAAAAAATCAAGAAATTTCAACAAATACACAAGATGACGGACCGCAAGAGTAAAAAACCGATGACGGCATCGGATTATATGAAAAATCAACTCATATGCAAGGCAAACCTCTTTCTATTCAAAACAACTTCTCAGCCTTAGCTTAGTACCCACCTCTCACCTATTCAAAAGCGGTGTATCCTGAAAAGGGCCAGCCATCTACTCAACAAACACCTACTCAAAAGGCCCAATACTCTGTCAACCCAAATAAGCAACACCTTATGACCACGAACATTACCAAACCTGTAACTCTTAGAGAGCTACAACAATATACCTCTTCAATCTTCTACGAAGACTCCCTTTATCCAACAGATAACGTAACCAAAAACCGTACTTTCTACGAGTACATTGTAGTAGACTCTAAGTCTGCTGAGATAGTACATTATCAAGATAAAAATAACCCAAACCTTATTTCTTATTCAACCTGTAAAATATTACGAATAGCCTTTATTCAAGACCTTGGTTTCCTCAACCATCATACACAAAAACCTTTCTATACCCCAGGCTTCCATATAGACGGATATACCTACACCGATTACAAAGAAGCCTTCTTCAAAACCTTTTATCTACGATCATATGACCATTCCTGGTTCATTTCTTTCGATCATCAATGTCCTAAACAAATACCCGGATGGTTTTATGAATGGTGGCACTGATTTGGCCCCGTTAATGAAATTTATCCAACAGAAATAACCAAAACCTCTCGACCTTTTTACCTCAAACACATTCCTGCCCAACCAATTATGCCACTAAACCAAATCCGATTTCATATCGACATGGGTATCCCATGGATATGTTGTTGGCATTTCCACTTAACCAGCCTACTCCCAAATATGCCATTCTCCCTTGTTCGCGAATTCCGCGACAAGTGGTGGGATAAGTACAACCTAGACCGTTGTTCCTTATCCAATATTCAAAAATTCTTCCAAACAAATAAAGAACTTACCCAACTTGTCAAGACAGTATCCAAATCCGTACCCTTGCTGACACCAAGCCAACTAACCCAATCAAAACCCTCACCTACTCCACCTAAACAACAACCTAAACAGGCATCTAAACCCGCAAGCCCTACGGCTTCAACTTGCTCAAAAAAATCAAATCAATCAAAAGCCAGTAAACTTAAACAAATTCTTGCCAGCGCTATCGAGCATCTCGACTGAAACGACCTGACCCGTTTTTTTTTTTTAAACGATAATTAATGTCCCATACCATTAATTATCAAACGGATCCACAACCACGAAAATAATAATACACAACCAAACACACACAATGGTTTCTAACAACTTAAGCATTACAAATAAGACTCGCTTATTAAACTTAACAACATAAAACAACAACACGAGTCCTAATCATCCTCCTCCGTAACGCCTTGATTCCACGATCACACTTTATCTTTACCTGCATCCAAAATGAAGAGATGCATCAGTATTTAATAAATACTGAGTGGACGATCACCCCATCTACGAGCTATACACACAAGCAAGTAGAACCACGCAATGCCCGAACCAAACCGGACACGACACACGATGCTACGAACCAAAAATCACACCAAACACAACTGGATCGATCGATCCAAGCATGGATCGATCGATCCCCAGATCATTCGCAATGATCAAGCCACCACGGATCGATCGATCCACCAACGAACAGCTTGGGATCGATCGATCTCAACACTGGATCGATCGATCCAAGCTCCATGTAAAACACGGATTCGAATTCTACCAAGTCGAATTGAGGTAAACCACTTCCAAAACACCACAAACTTGAATCCTAATGATTATACATCATTACCCAAATCAAGGACACAAGAAACAATCCATAAAACTATATGGATCTAACCAAATCTATCAAACAAGCATCAAAACCAAAATCAATGCTCTACAAGCTTAGTCCAGCCCATGGTCACGCACTCACCTCGAATTCAGATTGATTGAAGCCACACGAAGCTTCTCCAGGCCAGCAAGAACCTCCACGCTCAAGCCAAGATCTCTGAAACTCCTTTGAAACTTCCCAAAAGCTCCAACTTCACAAACTCTTCCTTCTTCCTTTTAAACTCTCAATTCCTTTCTTCCTTTCTCACTTCTTCACTTTCTTAAGCTCTCACTAACACTCCTTGTACCTCCAGAAGCAACCCCAATCGAAAAATGAAGAAGGAGGAAGAAGAAACATGTTTAAAAGGATGAAAAAGTCGACCAACCAACTCTGCCGACAGCCGGGGTCGATTGATCCTAGCAGGATCGATTGATCCTCCTTACAGCCGCGAAACAGCAATTGCCAACAAGATCGATCGATCCAGATCCTAACCGCAACCTCGAAAATTGATTCTTGACCCCTCTTTTTCACCCCGTCATCTCTCTTCGAGAACTCCATTCCCGAGGCCAACGAAATTGACTTTAAAGAGATAATCTCTCTTACACAGATTTATTCGGATCAAGGACGTTTTTGATATATATATATATCCATATATATAATTTCGTCAATAATCCCTTTTTGGGAGACGGGCGTTACAATTCTCCCCCACCAAGCTGGATTCGTCCTCGAATCCTTAGACACAGTTCAATCCGCTATGAACTCAACACACCATCGTCGCAACGAACCCTACCCTCTCATGGTCAACCCAACCATACAACTCTACCTATCCAACAACCCCGTGAACCCTCTAGCGTCAACTTGCTTCAGAGAACTTTTGACAAGAGTTAGATAAGATAGCTTTTAATACTTAGCCATTCTTTTTAGCGATTCCTCATAACGAACGTAATAAAACAAACAAGTACCATACGTTCGAGAATCAGATCTACCGCATAGAACTGCTCACGAGCCACTCGATCAAACCACTTATCTCATTTTTCCTTAACAAGTTTAACTAGAAACACGACTCTATTCCCAAGTCACAACCCAACCACTCTCAAGATCTCTATTCAGCCGCTATGCTTATACTCACGTTATAGACATACACTGCTCCCAACTCATACTCGTACCACTCCCACCCTCTGTGCAAGGCACTCTGGGCTCTGGGTACCTAATACCACTCTCGCTTACAGGCCACAAAGTCCTGCAAGCTATTGGCATCCAACCTATACCACTTCCACTCTCAGGACTCGTCAGCCCTTCGAGCTCTGGGTATAGCAACCATACCACCCGCACTCTCAGGTCACAAAGACCTTCAAGCTATGGGTATCGCACTCATACCACTCCCACACTCAGGACTCACAAGTCCTTCGAGCTCTGGGTATCCGGGGACATCCTCATCCCCGCCTCTGGAGAAATCCATCTCCCATGAGTCGTACAGGACCCACCAGTCCTTGGAGCAAGCAAGTCTAACGTCTATAAGCATGTCCGACCGAATCTATCTCACAGAGTCCACACACCACATCACATGGTGACACTCACCAACCATATTCCCATCCCGGATTATATCAACCTATCCTATAACTACTATACAGGTTATCTTAAGGTATATCCACTCACTCAGGGTATTCCATTTACCCTTTTTCGAAGGATACTTCCAGTTTATACTCTAATAAACTTTTTCTTTACTCACATGACATCACAAGTCATAAACTCATAAGAATACTCCTCTTATTCAATTTCACATAATATTCATCGTATACAACATGACATACAACTCAAAATGTGAACTTAGAATCCATCGCTGGAAACTCAAGCCTCAGCTTGCTTCTCGAACCACTTTTTAAATCTCGTTTCCATCCTTGCATCTGGTTCCCAAGTCTCCTCCTGCACACCGTCACAATCCCATAACACCCTCATCATTGGAATCTTCTTCCGACGAAGCTCTTTGACCCTCCTCTCGAGAATCCTCAAAGGTCTCGCCTCAACGGTCATATTAGGCTGAAGATCTGTCGGAATCTCTTCCAATACCTCATCATCCTTACGTAAGCATTTCTTCAGCATCGACACATGGAAGACCTTGTGAAGTGCTCGCATAACCTCCGGTAACTCCAACCGATATGCAACCGGACCAACTCTCTCAACAATCTTGAACGGACCCAAATACCTCGGACTCAACTTAGTCTCAGTAATGGATCTGTTCGGACCCCGCAACAATGCCATCTTGAGATATACCCTATCTCCCACCTCAAACTCGAGGTCTTTTCTCCTCTTATCGGCATAACTCTTTTGCCGATCTTGGGCTTCCTTCCTGTTCAGTTTCAAAACTCGGATCTTCTCTGTAGTTTCCTGAACAAAATCTGCACCCAACATACTCCTCTCCCCCACCTGGGTCCAACACAAGGGTGTACGACATGGCCTCCCATAGAGTGCCTCGTATGGGGCCATCCCAATGCTTGCCTGGTAACTATTATTGTAAGCAAACTCTGCCAAGCTCAAGTGGTCCACCCAATGACCACCCCAATCAAGCACACACATCCTTTACAAATCCTCGAGAGTCTGGATGGTCCTTTCGGACTGCCCATCCGTCTGAGGGTGATATGCCGTACTTAAGTGCACCCTAGTGCCCATCTCTTCCTGGAATGCCTTCCAGAACCCCGAAGTGAACTTAGGGTCCCGGTCTGACACTATACTCACCGGTACTCCATGAAGTCTCACTATCTCCTGCACATACTTCCTAGCCAGAACCGTAGCTCCATCGGTTTTCTTAATGGCTAGCAAATGCGCCGACTTGGTTAATCGATCAACAATGACCCAAATAGCATCCTTGGTCCGAGAAACAGGTAACCCAACTACGAAATCTATCGTAATCATATCCCACTTCCACTCGGGAATGGGTAAACTCTGCAACAGCCCGTTCGGAACCTGATGCTCTGCCTTCACTAACTGGCACACATCGCACTCTGCGACCCAGTTAGCAACATCCTTTTTCATCCCGACCCAATGATAATACCGTTTCAGATCACGGTACATCTTAGTCGCTCCTGGGTGAATCGAAAACTTGCTTGCATGAGCCTCACTCAGAATCTCTTGCTTCAACTTCTCATCCTTGGGTACACATACCCGCCCATGCACAAGAATAGTCCCATTAGCTGAGACATGATACTCTGAACCCTCAGCTCTGGAGGCCTTAATCAACTCTTCATCTTTTTCCTGAGCCAACCGAACCCTGCTCAAAAGATCTGCCTGATTAGTCGCCTCCAAGCCCAACGGTTCCTGAGACATAGCACACAACCTCAACGTGCTAATCTCGCACACCAAGGACTCCATGTCCCGCTCACTAGCCGAAGATACTCGCTTGCGACTCAAGGCATCCGCAACCAAATTTGCTTTACCAGGATGGTAAGCTATCTCAAGATCATAATCTGCCACTAACTCCATCCAACGTCTCTACCTCAAATTCAACTCGGGTTGAGTGAACAAATACTTCAGGCTCTTATGATCTGTGAATACCTGAACCTTCCCGCCATAAAGATAAGACCTCCAAATCTATAAGGCAAACACCACCGCAGCCATCTCAAGATCATGGGTAGGGTAGTTGCCCTCATCCTTCCTCAACTGCCTCGAAGCATAGGCAATCACCTTTCCCCGCTGCATCAACACACAACCAAGGCCAACTCTCGAGGCATCCGTATACACCACATAAGGCTCACCCGGCTCGGGCAATGCAAACACTGGTGTACTAGTCTGCATCGTCTTCAGGTTTGCGAAACAATCCTCACACTCTGGAGACCAAACGAAAGGAACATCCTTTCCTGTCAGCTTTGTCAAAGACTTAGCCATACTCGCAAAACCCTTGACGAACCTCCGATAATAACATGCCAACCCAAGGAAACTCCTGATCTCCGTGGCATTCCTTGGCCTCGGCCAATCTCTGATGGTCTGAATCTTCTCTGGGTCTACTGAAACTCCCTCCTCAGAAACAATGTGACCCAAGAATCCAATCTCCCTCTGCCAAAAGCTACACTTACTCAACTTAGCAAACAACTTATGCTCTCGTAGCTTTTCCAGTACAACTCTCAGGTGTTCCTCATGCTCCTCGGGATTCTTCGAATACACCAAGATATCATCAGTAAAAATGATCACGAATTCATCCAAATACTCTTGGAACACACTGTTCATCAATCTCATGAACGCGGCTGGTGCATTCGTCAACCCAAAAAGCATCACCACAAACTCATAATGCCCAAACCTCGACCTGAAAGCTGTCTTCCGGATATCCTCCACATCAATCTGAATCTGATGGTATCCAGAAGCCAAGTCTATCTTGGAGAACCAAGTAGCCCCTCTCAACTGATCTAACAACTCATCAATCCGCGGAAGAGGATACTTGTTCTTCACAGTGACTCGGTTAAGTCCCCGGTAATCGATACACAACCGGAAACTACCATCCTTCTTCTTCACAAACAATACCGGTGCTCCCCACGGTGAAGTACTCGGCCTGATAAAACCCTTACTCAACAACTCCTCCAGCTGCTTCTTCAGCTCTGGCATCTCTGTTGGAGCCATCCTATATGGTGCCTTAGATATTGGCGTTGTTCCGGGTTCCAACTCAATCGTGAAAGGATCTGACCGTGACGGCGGCAATCCCTGCAGCGACTGAAACACATCCTCGAAATCCTGAACAACCCGAATATCTCTAACCTCCAGATCTCCAACAGTCTCAGGGATAACGATGGTCACTAGATAAGCCTCGTAACCCCTCTCGATCCTTCTCTCTGCCTGAATGACCGATATTACGAGACTCCCGGAAGTTGGTCTCACTCCCTGATAAACCAACCTCTGCCTCTCCCTCTCGAATATTACACGCCCGCGTCGACAGTCTAGATGCGCGATGTATTTACTGAGCCAATTCATGCCCAAAATGACGTCATACAACTCCACTGAGCATATGATCAAATCCGCTGGCATAGACTCTCCGGCTACCTGAACATCCACGCCTCTAACTCGACCAAGAATAGATAGAAACTTCCCTCCCGCAACCTTTACAAAATCCAACCGCTCATTGGGTTCGCCTCGCAATTTGGCCTTCTCGGCCAATTCCGGAGTGACAAAGCAATGCGATGCCCCGGAATCAAATAACACATGGGATTCAACACCTCCCACAAATAAGGTCCCTGCACATACCCATGTGCCGAGAACCTTAACCACCCCTCACAGAGACAGAAAGTTTTATAACCGAAAGAATTTAACACAGATAAGTCTAAAAAGTACCTGTGATCGGCCTGGAGCTCGGCTCTCCCGTCTCCGTGATGGAATACACCTGAGACGCAGGTGCTATCTGCCTGATCGGTGGTGTTGTGGTTGGCACAATCTGCAGTCCAGCACTCCTCTCAACTGCCTCCTCGACGGTGTAAACCCGAGGTGCCACCGCACTCTGCCTACTCGACGGTGCTACTGCTACCCCTCCCTGCTGCAACTTAGGGCATTTGGGTTTGATATGCCCCACTTCCTTGCAATGGAAGCACACCCGAATATATGGAAGGACCTCTCCCTTCTACGGACAGTTGGCCACCCTGTGATCCATACTTCCACACCCAAAACATCCATGGCCACTCTGGCTACTCCTCACAGGGCCTCCACGTCCTGCACTCCTTGAGGGACAACTCGCAATCTTGTGATCCTTGCTTCCACACCCGAAGCATCCTGGACCACTCTAAGTACCTCCAGAAGTGCCTCCCCACTTCTTCTTCTGCCCTGCCACCTGCCTACTCCCCTTGCTCGACTCTGATTGCTGCTGCATCTTCTTGGCCTGGAAACTCAAAGTGGACGATGCTACCTCCTCCCTCAGACCATCCTCTATAGATGCGGCCAACTCAACCAACTCAGGCCGCAAGCCTATCATAAACCGTCGCACTAGGGCCTGCTCACCCTCCATGACTCGACCAACATAAATGGAAAGCCGGTTGAACTCTGTCTCAAACTCCCGGACAGTCCGGTCCCGCTGAGTCAGACTCAAAAACCTCGCCTCCAACCGGTCTACTGCCTCCTGTGGAAAGTATTTGGAGTTAAACTCCTCCACAAAATCTCTCCAAGTTAACTCCACATGACCTCTCTTGGCGACTACACTCGTCCACCACAGATGTGCATCACCATCCAAGTAATGAACTGCCAAGTCAACTCGGTATCCCTCTGGACACCTACATGACTTGAAGTTCCGCTCCAACTGGGACCTCCACATATTAGCGTCCTCAGGACCGACACCACCCAGGAAGAACGTAGTGCCCATCCGCTGCATCTGCTCCATCATCCTATGGTAGGATGGGAGCTCCTCCTCAACCACAACTCTCGGTTGTGCCTCAACGCCTTGATTCCACGATCACACTTTATCTTTACCTGCATCCAAAATGAAGAGATGCATCAGTATTTAATAAATACTGAGTGGACGATCACCCCATCTACGAGCTATACACACAAGCAAGTAGAACCACGCAATGCCCGAACCAAACCGGACACGACACACGATGCTACGAACCAAAAATCACACCAAACACAACTGGATCGATCGATCCAAGCATGGATCGATCGATCCCCAGATCATTCGCAATGATCAAGCCACCACGGATCGATCGATCCACCAACGAACAGCTTGGGATCGATCGATCTCAACACTGGATCGATCGATCCAAGCTCCATGTAAAACACGGATTCGAATTCTACCAAGTCGAATTGAGGTAAACCACTTCCAAAACACCACAAACTTGAATCCTAATGATTATACATCATTACCCAAATCAAGGACACAAGAAACAATCCATAAAACTATATGGATCTAACCAAATCTATCAAACAAGCATCAAAACCAAAATCAATGCTCTACAAGCTTAGTCCAGCCCATGGTCACGCACTCACCTCGAATTCAGATTGATTGAAGCCACACGAAGCTTCTCCAGGCCAGCAAGAACCTCCACGCTCAAGCCAAGATCTCTGAAACTCCTTTGAAACTTCCCAAAAGCTCCAACTTCACAAACTCTTCCTTCTTCCTTTTAAACTCTCAATTCCTTTCTTCCTTTCTCACTTCTTCACTTTCTTAAGCTCTCACTAACACTCCTTGTACCTCCAGAAGCAACCCCAATCGAAAAATGAAGAAGGAGGAAGAAGAAACATGTTTAAAAGGATGAAAAAGTCGACCAACCAACTCTGCCGACAGCCGGGGTCGATTGATCCTAGCAGGATCGATTGATCCTCCTTACAGCCGCGAAACAGCAATTGCCAACAAGATCGATCGATCCAGATCCTAACCGCAACCTCGAAAATTGATTCTTGACCCCTCTTTTTCACCCCGTCATCTCTCTTCGAGAACTCCATTCCCGAGGCCAACGAAATTGACTTTAAAGAGATAATCTCTCTTACACAGATTTATTCGGATCAAGGACGTTTTTGATATATATATATATCCATATATATAATTTCGTCAATAATCCCTTTTTGGGAGACGGGCGTTACAATTCTCCCCCACCAAGCTGGATTCGTCCTCGAATCCTTAGACACAGTTCAATCCGCTATGAACTCAACACACCATCGTCGCAACGAACCCTACCCTCTCATGGTCAACCCAACCATACAACTCTACCTATCCAACAACCCCGTGAACCCTCTAGCGTCAACTTGCTTCAGAGAACTTTTGACAAGAGTTAGATAAGATAGCTTTTAATACTTAGCCATTCTTTTTAGCGATTCCTCATAACGAACGTAATAAAACAAACAAGTACCATACGTTCGAGAATCAGATCTACCGCATAGAACTGCTCACGAGCCACTCGATCAAACCACTTATCTCATTTTTCCTTAACAAGTTTAACTAGAAACACGACTCTATTCCCAAGTCACAACCCAACCACTCTCAAGATCTCTATTCAGCCGCTATGCTTATACTCACGTTATAGACATACACTGCTCCCAACTCATACTCGTACCACTCCCACCCTCTGTGCAAGGCACTCTGGGCTCTGGGTACCTCATACCACTCTCGCTTACAGGCCACAAAGTCCTGCAAGCTATTGGCATCCAACCTATACCACTTCCACTCTCAGGACTCGTCAGCCCTTCGAGCTCTGGGTATAGCAACCATACCACCCGCACTCTCAGGTCACAAAGACCTTCAAGCTATGGGTATCGCACTCATACCACTCCCACACTCAGGACTCACAAGTCCTTCGAGCTCTGGGTATCCGGGGACATCCTCATCCCCGCCTCTGGAGAAATCCATCTCCCATGAGTCGTACAGGACCCACCAGTCCTTGGAGCAAGCAAGTCTAACGTCTATAAGCATGTCCGACCGAATCTATCTCACAGAGTCCACACACCACATCACATGGTGACACTCACCAACCATATTCCCATCCCGGATTATATCAACCTATCCTATAACTACTATACAGGTTATCTTAAGGTATATCCACTCACTCAGGGTATTCCATTTACCCTTTTTCGAAGGATACTTCCAGTTTATACTCTAATAAACTTTTTCTTTACTCACATGACATCACAAGTCATAAACTCATAAGAATACTCCTCTTATTCAATTTCACATAATATTCATCGTATACAACATGACATACAACTCAAAATGTGAACTTAGAATCCATCGCTGGAAACTCAAGCCTCAGCTTGCTTCTCGAACCACTTTTTAAATCTCGTTTCCATCCTTGCATCTGGTTCCCAAGTCTCCTCCTGCACACCGTCACAATCCCATAACACCCTCATCATTGGAATCTTCTTCCGACGAAGCTCTTTGACCCTCCTCTCGAGAATCCTCAAAGGTCTCGCCTCAACGGTCATATTAGGCTGAAGATCTGTCGGAATCTCTTCCAATACCTCATCATCCTTACGTAAGCATTTCTTCAGCATCGACACATGGAAGACCTTGTGAAGTGCTCGCATAACCTCCGGTAACTCCAACCGATATGCAACCGGACCAACTCTCTCAACAATCTTGAACGGACCCAAATACCTCGGACTCAACTTAGTCTCAGTAATGGATCTGTTCGGACCCCGCAACAATGCCATCTTGAGATATACCCTATCTCCCACCTCAAACTCGAGGTCTTTTCTCCTCTTATCGGCATAACTCTTTTGCCGATCTTGGGCTTCCTTCCTGTTCAGTTTCAAAACTCGGATCTTCTCTGTAGTTTCCTGAACAAAATCTGCACCCAACATACTCCTCTCCCCCACCTGGGTCCAACACAAGGGTGTACGACATGGCCTCCCATAGAGTGCCTCGTATGGGGCCATCCCAATGCTTGCCTGGTAACTATTATTGTAAGCAAACTCTGCCAAGCTCAAGTGGTCCACCCAATGACCACCCCAATCAAGCACACACATCCTTTACAAATCCTCGAGAGTCTGGATGGTCCTTTCGGACTGCCCATCCGTCTGAGGGTGATATGCCGTACTTAAGTGCACCCTAGTGCCCATCTCTTCCTGGAATGCCTTCCAGAACCCCGAAGTGAACTTAGGGTCCCGGTCTGACACTATACTCACCGGTACTCCATGAAGTCTCACTATCTCCTGCACATACTTCCTAGCCAGAACCGTAGCTCCATCGGTTTTCTTAATGGCTAGCAAATGCGCCGACTTGGTTAATCGATCAACAATGACCCAAATAGCATCCTTGGTCCGAGAAACAGGTAACCCAACTACGAAATCTATCGTAATCATATCCCACTTCCACTCGGGAATGGGTAAACTCTGCAACAGCCCGTTCGGAACCTGATGCTCTGCCTTCACTAACTGGCACACATCGCACTCTGCGACCCAGTTAGCAACATCCTTTTTCATCCCGACCCAATGATAATACCGTTTCAGATCACGGTACATCTTAGTCGCTCCTGGGTGAATCGAAAACTTGCTTGCATGAGCCTCACTCAGAATCTCTTGCTTCAACTTCTCATCCTTGGGTACACATACCCGCCCATGCACAAGAATAGTCCCATTAGCTGAGACATGATACTCTGAACCCTCAGCTCTGGAGGCCTTAATCAACTCTTCATCTTTTTCCTGAGCCAACCGAACCCTGCTCAAAAGATCTGCCTGATTAGTCGCCTCCAAGCCCAACGGTTCCTGAGACATAGCACACAACCTCAACGTGCTAATCTCGCACACCAAGGACTCCATGTCCCGCTCACTAGCCGAAGATACTCGCTTGCGACTCAAGGCATCCGCAACCAAATTTGCTTTACCAGGATGGTAAGCTATCTCAAGATCATAATCTGCCACTAACTCCATCCAACGTCTCTACCTCAAATTCAACTCGGGTTGAGTGAACAAATACTTCAGGCTCTTATGATCTGTGAATACCTGAACCTTCCCGCCATAAAGATAAGACCTCCAAATCTATAAGGCAAACACCACCGCAGCCATCTCAAGATCATGGGTAGGGTAGTTGCCCTCATCCTTCCTCAACTGCCTCGAAGCATAGGCAATCACCTTTCCCCGCTGCATCAACACACAACCAAGGCCAACTCTCGAGGCATCCGTATACACCACATAAGGCTCACCCGGCTCGGGCAATGCAAACACTGGTGTACTAGTCTGCATCGTCTTCAGGTTTGCGAAACAATCCTCACACTCTGGAGACCAAACGAAAGGAACATCCTTTCCTGTCAGCTTTGTCAAAGACTTAGCCATACTCGCAAAACCCTTGACGAACCTCCGATAATAACATGCCAACCCAAGGAAACTCCTGATCTCCGTGGCATTCCTTGGCCTCGGCCAATCTCTGATGGTCTGAATCTTCTATGGGTCTACTGAAACTCCCTCCTCAGAAACAATGTGACCCAAGAATCCAATCTCCCTCTGCCAAAAGCTACACTTACTCAACTTAGCAAACAACTTATGCTCTCGTAGCTTTTCCAGTACAACTCTCAGGTGTTCCTCATGCTCCTCGGGATTCTTCGAATACACCAAGATATCATCAGTAAAAATGATCACGAATTCATCCAAATACTCTTGGAACACACTGTTCATCAATCTCATGAACGCGGCTGGTGCATTCGTCAACCCAAAAAGCATCACCACAAACTCATAATGCCCAAACCTCGACCTGAAAGCTGTCTTCCGGATATCCTCCACATCAATCTGAATCTGATGGTATCCAGAAGCCAAGTCTATCTTGGAGAACCAAGTAGCCCCTCTCAACTGATCTAACAACTCATCAATCCGCGGAAGAGGATACTTGTTCTTCACAGTGACTCGGTTAAGTCCCCGGTAATCGATACACAACCGGAAACTACCATCCTTCTTCTTCACAAACAATACCGGTGCTCCCCACGGTGAAGTACTCGGCCTGATAAAACCCTTACTCAACAACTCCTCCAGCTGCTTCTTCAGCTCTGGCATCTCTGTTGGAGCCATCCTATATGGTGCCTTAGATATTGGCGTTGTTCCGGGTTCCAACTCAATCGTGAAAGGATCTGACCGTGACGGCGGCAATCCCTGCAGCGACTGAAACACATCCTCGAAATCCTGAACAACCCGAATATCTCTAACCTCCAGATCTCCAACAGTCTCAGGGATAACGATGGTCACTAGATAAGCCTCGTAACCCCTCTCGATCCTTCTCTCTGCCTGAATGACCGATATTACGAGACTCCCGGAAGTTGGTCTCACTCCCTGATAAACCAACCTCTGCCTCTCCCTCTCGAATATTACACGCCCGCGTCGACAGTCTAGATGCGCGATGTATTTACTGAGCCAATTCATGCCCAAAATGACGTCATACAACTCCACTGAGCATATGATCAAATCCGCTGGCATAGACTCTCCGGCTACCTGAACATCCACGCCTCTAACTCGACCAAGAATAGATAGAAACTTCCCTCCCGCAACCTTTACAAAATCCAACCGCTCATTGGGTTCGCCTCGCAATTTGGCCTTCTCGGCCAATTCCGGAGTGACAAAGCAATGCGATGCCCCGGAATCAAATAACACATGGGATTCAACACCTCCCACAAATAAGGTCCCTGCACATACCCATGTGCCGAGAACCTTAACCACCCCTCACAGAGACAGAAAGTTTTATAACCGAAAGAATTTAACACAGATAAGTCTAAAAAGTACCTGTGATCGGCCTGGAGCTCGGCTCTCCCGTCTCCGTGATGGAATACACCTGAGACGCAGGTGCTATCTGCCTGATCGGTGGTGTTGTGGTTGGCACAATCTGCAGTCCAGCACTCCTCTCAACTGCCTCCTCGACGGTGTAAACCCGAGGTGCCACCGCACTCTGCCTACTCGACGGTGCTACTGCTACCCCTCCCTGCTGCAACTTAGGGCATTTGGGTTTGATATGCCCCACTTCCTTGCAATGGAAGCACACCCGAATATATGGAAGGACCTCTCCCTTCTACGGACAGTTGGCCACCCTGTGATCCATACTTCCACACCCAAAACATCCATGGCCACTCTGGCTACTCCTCACAGGGCCTCCACGTCCTGCACTCCTTGAGGGACAACTCGCAATCTTGTGATCCTTGCTTCCACACCCGAAGCATCCTGGACCACTCTAAGTACCTCCAGAAGTGCCTCCCCACTTCTTCTTCTGCCCTGCCACCTGCCTACTCCCCTTGCTCGACTCTGATTGCTGCTGCATCTTCTTGGCCTGGAAACTCAAAGTGGACGATGCTACCTCCTCCCTCAGACCATCCTCTATAGATGCGGCCAACTCAACCAACTCAGGCCGCAAGCCTATCATAAACCGTCGCACTAGGGCCTGCTCACCCTCCATGACTCGACCAACATAAATGGAAAGCCGGTTGAACTCTGTCTCAAACTCCCGGACAGTCCGGTCCCGCTGAGTCAGACTCAAAAACCTCGCCTCCAACCGGTCTACTGCCTCCTGTGGAAAGTATTTGGAGTTAAACTCCTCCACAAAATCTCTCCAAGTTAACTCCACATGACCTCTCTTGGCGACTACACTCGTCCACCACAGATGTGCATCACCATCCAAGTAATGAACTGCCAAGTCAACTCGGTATCCCTCTGGACACCTACATGACTTGAAGTTCCGCTCCAACTGGGACCTCCACATATTAGCGTCCTCAGGACCGACACCACCCAGGAAGAACGTAGTGCCCATCCGCTGCATCTGCTCCATCATCCTATGGTAGGATGGGAGCTCCTCCTCAACCACAACTCTCGGTTGTGCCTCAACGCCTTGATTCCACGATCACACTTTATCTTTACCTGCATCCAAAATGAAGAGATGCATCAGTATTTAATAAATACTGAGTGGACGATCACCCCATCTACGAGCTATACACACAAGCAAGTAGAACCACGCAATGCCCGAACCAAACCGGACACGACACACGATGCTACGAACCAAAAATCACACCAAACACAACTGGATCGATAGATCCAAGCATGGATCGATCGATCCCCAGATCATTCGCAATGATCAAGCCACCACGGATCGATCGATCCACATGTGGATCGATCGATCCACCAACGAACAGCTTGGGATCGATCGATCTCAACACTGGATCGATCGATCCAAGCTCCCTGTAACACACGGATTCGAATTCTACCAAGTCGAATTGAGGTAAACCACTTCCAAAACACCACAAACTTGAATCCTAATGATTATACATCATTACCCAAATCAAGGACACAAGAAACAATTCATAAAACTTTATAGATCTAACCAAATCTATCAAACAAGCATCAAAACCAAAATCAATGCTCTACAAGCTTAGTCCAGCCCATGGTCACGCACTCACCTCGAATTCAGATTGATTGAAGCCACACGAAGCTTCTCCAGGCCAGCAAGAACCTCCACGCTCAAGCCAAGATCTCTGAAACTCCTTTGAAACTTCCCAAAAGCTCCAACTTCACAAACTCTTCCTTCTTCCTTTTAAACTCTCAATTCCTTTCTTCCTTTCTCACTTCTTCACTTTCTTAAGCTCTCACTAACACTCCTTGTACCTCCAGAAGCAACCCCAATCGAAAAATGAAGAAGGAGGAAGAAGCGGTGTATCCTGAAAAGGGCCAGCCATCTACTCAACAAACACCTACTCAAAAGGCCCAATACTCTGTCAACCCAAATAAGCAACACCTTATGACCACGAACATTACCAAACCTGTAACTCTTAGAGAGCTACAACAATATACCTCTTCAATCTTCTACGAAGACTCCCTTTATCCAACAGATAACGTAACCAAAAACCGTACTTTCTACGAGTACATTGTAGTAGACTCTAAGTCTGCTGAGATAGTACATTATCAAGATAAAAATAACCCAAACCTTATTTCTTATTCAACCTGTAAAATATTACGAATAGCCTTTATTCAAGACCTTGGTTTCCTCAACCATCATACACAAAAACCTTTCTATACCCCAGGCTTCCATATAGACGGATATACCTACACCGATTACAAAGAAGCCTTCTTCAAAACCTTTTATCTACGATCATATGACCATTCCTGGTTCATTTCTTTCGATCATCAATGTCCTAAACAAATACCCGGATGGTTTTATGAATGGTGGCACTGATTTGGCCCCGTTAATGAAATTTATCCAACAGAAATAACCAAAACCTCTCGACCTTTTTACCTCAAACACATTCCTGCCCAACCAATTATGCCACTAAACCAAATCCGATTTCATATCGACATGGGTATCCCATGGATATGTTGTTGGCATTTCCACTTAACCAGCCTACTCCCAAATATGCCATTCTCCCTTGTTCGCGAATTCCGCGACAAGTGGTGGGATAAGTACAACCTAGACCGTTGTTCCTTATCCAATATTCAAAAATTCTTCCAAACAAATAAAGAACTTACCCAACTTGTCAAGACAGTATCCAAATCCGTACCCTTGCTGACACCAAGCCAACTAACCCAATCAAAACCCTCACCTACTCCACCTAAACAACAACCTAAACAGGCATCTAAACCCGCAAGCCCTACGGCTTCAACTAGCTCAAAAAAATCAAATCAATCAAAAGCCAGTAAACTTAAACAAATTCTTGCCAGCGCTATCGAGCATCTCGACTGAAACGACCCGACCCGTTTTTTTTTTTTAAACGATAATTAATGTCCCATACCATTAATTATCAAACGGATCCACAACCACGAAAATAATAATACACAACCAAACACACACAATGGTTTCTAACAACTTAAGCATTACAAATAAGACTCGCTTATTAAACTTAACAACATAAAACAACAACACGAGTCCTAATCATCCTCCTCCGTAACGCCTTGATTCCACGATCACACTTTATCTTTACCTTCATCCAAAATGAAGAGATGCATCAGTATTTAATAAATACTGAGTGGACGATCACCCCATCTACGAGCTATACACACAAGCAAGTAGAACCACGCAATGCCCGAACCAAACCGGACACGACACACGATGCTACGAACCAAAAATCACACCAAACACAACTGGATCGATCGATCCAAGCATGGATCGATCGATCCCCAGATCATTCGCAATGATCAAGCCACCACGGATCGATCGATCCACCAACGAACAGCTTGGGATCGATCGATCTCAACACTGGATCGATCGATCCAAGCTCCCTGTAACACACGGATTCGAATTCTACCAAGTCGAATTGAGGTAAACCACTTCCAAAACACCACAAACTTGAATCCTAATGATTATACATCATTACCCAAATCAAGGACACAAGAAACAATTCATAAAACTTTATAGATCTAACCAAATCTATCAAACAAGCATCAAATCCAAAATCAATGCTCTACAAGCTTAGTCCAGCCCATGGTCACGCACTCACCTCGAATTCAGATTGATTGAAGCCACACGAAGCTTCTCCAGGCCAGCAAGAACCTCCACGCTCAAGCCAAGATCTCTGAAACTCCTTTGAAACTTCCCAAAAGCTCCAACTTCACAAACTCTTCCTTCTTCCTTTTAAACTCTCAATTCCTTTCTTCCTTTCTCACTTCTTCACTTTCTTAAGCTCTCACTAACACTCCTTGTACCTCCAGAAGCAACCCCAATCGAAAAATGAAGAAGGAGGAAGAAGAAACATGTTTAAAAGGATGAAAAAGTCGACCAACCAACTCTGCCGACAGCCGGGATCGATTGATCCTAGCAGGATCGATTGATCCTCCTTACAGCCGCGAAACAGCAATTGCCAACAAGATCGATCGATCCAGATCCTAACCGCAACCTCGAAAATTGATTCTTGACCCCTCTTTTTCACCCCGTCATCTCTCTTCGAGAACTCCATTCCCGAGGCCAACGGAATTGACTTTAAAGAGATAATCTCTCTTACACAGATTTATTCGGATCAAGGACATTTTTGATATATATATATCCATATATATAATTTCGTCAATAATCCCTTTTTGGGAGACGGGCGTTACATCGACAGTTCCGACGAAGAAGATACCGCCAACACTTATCAAAACCCTGGCCTCCAGGACGACAACTTAGTTGCGGTCAAGAGCCTTACGAAGATCTCGACGATTTTGATCCCGTGATGGACTGCCAATAATAGACAAAAAAATTTAAGAAGTTAACAAAAAAAAAAAAAAAAGAAAAAAAAAACCCCAATAGGGATGTATATATCTTTTTCGCTTAATATATTCTAAACAATCATCAGAGATACTGTTACAGCAAGTGTTCCAGGCTGCAAGTCCGCACGAGAGGCAGTAAGACCGTTGGCAAGCTTCTGTTGTATCAAAGAAGATTGTTGTGATAAAGAAAGCACATTTTTTTTTCCATGTACATTCTAGTAGACTCTGTATATTATTTATGTATTATACATATTTTACTTCCTGTGTTAAAATAATATACTGAGTATATACTCTGTATAAAGATCGATATCAAGGTAATCAAAGCAAAAAGATAGGCCCATGTGGGACCTACTTGATGACGTAAGCAATGGCGTCAAAAAATGTCGGCACCGTTAGATGAACGACACGTATCAAGACGCACTCAAGAAGTGTCGGCACCATCAGATAAGCGACACGTAGCAGCGCATTAACTCTCCAATTCCTTTATAAATACGAAGCCATAGCAAGCGATGAAGACACACTCGAGCATTCATCAGAATTAGCTCTGCCTTCTCTCTACTCTCTCTCTAAACTTTGTAAAAACTTCTAAGCTTCAAGTTCTTAAGTTTAAAACTTTTGTATCAAACTTCTTTCGAGTTATACACTCAAAATCAATAATAAGAAACACTGTTCAAAGTTACTATCCCTATTGGGTTTTTTTTTTGTCTATTATTGGCAGTCCATCATGGGATCAAAATCGTCGAGATCTTCGTAAGGATCATGACCGCCAATTAAGTCGTCGTCCTGGAGGCCAGGGTTTTGATAAGTGTTGGCGGTATCTTCTTCGTCGGAACTGTCGAGATGCTCGATAGCGCTGGCGAGAATTTGTTTAAGTTTACTGGCTTTTGATTGATTTGATTTTTTCGAGCTAGTTGAAGCCGTAGGGCTTGCGGGTTTATATGTCTTTATAGGTTGTTGTTTAGGTGGAGTAGGTGAGGGTTTTGATTGGGTTAGTTGGCTTGGTGTCAGCAAGGGTACGGATTTGGATATTGTCTTGACAAGTTGGATAAGTTCTTTATTTGTTTGGAAGAATTTTTGAATATTGGATAAGGAACAACGGTCTAGGTTGTACTTATCCCACCACTTGACGCGGAATTCGCGAACAAGGGAGAATGGCATATTTGGGAGTAGGCTGGTTAAGTGGAAATGCCAACAACATATCCATGGGATACCCATGTCGATATGAAATCGAATTTGGTTTAGTGGCATAATTGGTTGGGCAGTAATGTGTTTGAGGTAAAAAGGTCGAGAGGTTTTGGTTATTTCTGTTGGATAAATTTCATTAACGGGGCCAAACCAGTGCGACCATTCATAAAACCATCCGGGTATTTGTTTAGGACATTGATGATCGAAAGAAATGAACCAGGAATGGTCATATGATCGTAGATAAAAGGTTTTGAAGAAGGCTTCTTTGTAATCGGTATAGGTATATCCGTCTATATGGAAGCCTGGGGTATAGAAATGTTTTTGTGTATGATGGTTGAGGAAACCAAGGTCTTGAATAAAGGCTATTCGTAATATTTTACAGGTTGAATAAGAAATAAGGTTTGGGTTATTTTTATCTTGATAATGTACTATCTCAGCAGACTTAGAGTCTACTAGAATGTACTCGTAGAAAGTACGGTTTTTGGTTACGTTATCTGTTGGATAAAGGGAGTCTTCGTAGAAGATTGAAGAGGTATATTGTTGTAGCTCTCTAAGAGTTACAGGTTTGGTAATGTTCGTGGTCATAAGGTGTTGCTTATTTGGTTTGACAAACTATTGGGCCTTTTGAGTAGGTGTTTGTTGAGTAGATGGCTGGCCCTTTTCAAGATTCACCGCTTTTGAATAGGTGAGAGGTGGGTACTCAGCTAAGGCTGAGAAGTTGTTTTGAATAGAAAGAGGTGTGCCTTGCATATGAGGTTGATTTTTGATATAATCTGATGCCGTCATCGGTTTTTTACTCTTGCGGTCCGTCATCTTGTGTATTTGTTGAAATTTCTTGATTTTTTCCCTCCAAGTATTCTTGTTAAAAAATCTGGCAAGGAATTGTTTTCTCCTTTAATATATTGAATATCGAAATCAAATGCAGATAATATGGCTTGCCATCTAGCAAAGATTTGTTTTGATACTAGGTTTTTAACATCTTTTGTAATATTTCTTTTGCCGATTTACAATCGACTTTTAACAGGAAACGTTTGTTAATCAAATCGTCTTGGAATTTTGAAATACAGTTGACTATTGATAGAACTTCTTTTTTAACTGTTGAATATTTTGTTTGTGGTCCTAGCCAGATTCCAGAATGGAATCTTACTAAAGACTCTTGTTTAGATTCGGGTAATTGTTGCTTAAGAATACCACTGTATCGTAAATCGGATGCGTCGGTTTCTACTATCATATGAGCGTTTGGATTTGGTAGAGTTAGACAAGGTAAAGTTTTAACTTTTGCCTTGACTTGTTTGACCAGGTCTGTATGAACATTGGTCCATGGTTTAGGATTTTTTTGTAATCTTTGAAATAATGGTTGAATAGTTTGTCGTAGATTTGGAAGGAAATCTGATACATAATTCAGACATCCTAAAAAATTTTGTAGTTGCGTTTTTTCCCTTAATTCATTAGGGAATTTATCCGCAAATTCAATGGATCTTGAATTGTTCCTTGATAAATGTTATGTCCTAAAAATCTTATTTTTGTTTGAAATAAAGACATTTTTTTAGCGGATAGAACTAATCCGTGTTTTTTTACTATATTGAGGAACGTGTTTAAATGGTTTATATGTTGGTCAATTGAGTTTGAGTAGACTAATACATCGTCGATGTATACTATTGTGAATTTAGAATAATTATTGAATATATCGTTCATAATGTGTTGAAATTCAGATGGTGCATTTTTAAGTCCAAAAGGCATTACATTCCATTCGTAATGACCAAATGGTACAGTAAATGCGGTTTTGTATTTATCTTTTTCGGCTATTTGTATTTGCCAGAAACCGCTTTTCATATCAAATTTTGAATAAATTTTTGCATCGTATAATCTTTTTAATAAATCTCTTTTGTTAGGTATTGGATATCTTATCTATTGTAATACGTCATTTAGTGGTTTATAATTGATTACTAAACGTGGTACTCCACGTTCCTTTTCTGCTTGATTATTAACATAAAAGGCCGAACAACTCCAAGGAGATTTGGACGGTCTTATAAGTTTCTTTTTTAATAGATCGTCGATTTCTTGCTTACAGTGTTCTAGTTGTACGCTATTCATTTGAATAGGTCGAGCTTTTGTTGGAATAATGTTTTCGTTAAAATTTTTAATATAAGGAAGATCAACAGTATGCTGTTTTCTTTCCCAAAATGCGTTTGGTATATCTGAACATACTTGATTTAATAAATTATTTTCTATTATTTTTATTTTGTCCATAATATAGGGTGATTTAAGTTGTTCTTCTATTTTTTTATAAGTTATTTCTTCTTGTAAAGATTGAATATGATTTTGTTTACCTTTTATAAGATTTATTGTTTTACTAATTGTATTTTCTTGTAATAATAGTACTTCCTTTATTCTTATTGGTGATAAGAATTTGAATAATAGTTTTGTACCCATTATTTTTGTACTAATTCCGAATTGGTTTACATTGAATGGATAGATTTGAGTAAAGAATGGTGTTCCTAAAATAAATTGGTTTTTGAAACAGTAACCGTTGCTGCATATTTTACCGCATGGTAATTTATATTTGACATTTAAACTACTGCCGTTTGCGCCACTTAGGCGTTCGGTGGTTTTTCATAAGATTTAGTTAGTATTAAGCCTTCACGGATGCAGTTATAATCTGCTCCGGAGTCCATAAGAGCAATGATTTCTATTTGGAAATCATATCCTATGTGTAGCTTAATTTTTGTATATCATTTTTGATAATTAATTTTATTGATTATTTGAATATAATCTTTATTATCTTGATTATGAGTTTCAATCTCTTTTTCTTTTAATTTTAGATTACTAGTTGATGGTTGATTATTATTTTCTATTAGTGTTAATTTAGCGTCTAATTATAATTGTTTTAGTTCTTGTTGATTAACTATTGCTTATAATTCTTTGACTTGTGATTTTAATTGTTTAATTTCATTTTGTAATTCACCAGTTGTAACTTGTTTAAATAAGCTTTGCGTAGGATATTTTTCGTATATTTTGTTTAAACTAAAAGATTCTTGAGTAGTAAATCTGTTTTCTTGAGATACTATATCTTTTAATTTTAGTAAATATTATTTTTTTGATTTCTTGATCGTCTATTTTATCGATAATATCTAAGAGGAATTGTTTATCACTGTCTCTTGTAATTACATTGATAATTTTACAGTTGCATAGATTGTCTGATAATTGTTGGGATTCTGAAGAAGAATCGCTAAAGATTTCTACTTCATTTATTGAATTATCACTATTGCTTGCTTCTGAGGTTTCAGATTCTGAAGTAAGTAATAGTTTGGTTAATTTTTCTTGAATATCTAGTTGATCCTGAAAGATTTCGTTAATCTTTCTTTTCATTTTACAGTCTGTGGACTTATGTCCGGGTCGTTTGCAATTCCAGCAAACTACCTTTTGTTTATCAAAATTATTTTTTGTATAATTTTTATTTTGTGAGTATTTTTTATTTTTTGAAAATTTATTTTTTGAATAATATTGATTTACAGGTTTTTTGTGATAATTTCGATTATGTTTGTGTCTAAATTTTTGACGATTAAGTCTAGAAGGTGGATTAAGTGGTTGATATCCATATTGTTCAGAGAATGAACCCATGGATATTTTAAATTTGAATTTATCATTACGCTTTTTATCGCGTTGTTCTTGACATATTGCTAAGCCTTGTTTTTTAACAAAGGCAAATAATTGACCATAAGTTATTGTATTCCAAGGGATTGGTTGTCCTCCGGAATACTCTTTTAGTTTATTGATTACTCTTTCTGCGAAGAAAGATGGTAAGCCTGAGACAAACCGTTCTTTCCAAAAAGATTGATTACAATCTGTTCTTTGGAATATGTTTGTTGTAAATACATCTTTATACCATCTAAAGTCTCCTAATGTTGGACACCTTAAATTGGTTAAGATTAATTTTTTACTTTCTAATTCTTCTTCTCGATTACCAATGAAATGCATAGTTAAAGTATGAATTAATACTTCTACAGCATTTTCTTTTTCTATAGTTTCATAGAAACCCTCATCATCTTGTTCTATTTTAATTTTTTCTGTATGATTGATTATTTGATTTTGAGTATATATGGGTCTATGGCGTTGTCCCACCAATATTTCAGTGCGCCAGTAAAACCAGCTAGTATCATTACACATGCTTGCTTATCGGTATTTCCTCTGGCTTTAAACGCTAGAGCAGCCATACCCATTTCTTGAAATAAATTCATAATTTCATACTCTGATCTACCGTCTATATTCCATTCATATAGACCGTCACCAGTGTATACGTTTGTATTAAATTTATGATGTTCTTCAAATAGAACATCGGGTGGTGAATGTCTTGCATAATATGGTTTATTAGATCTTAGGTTTCTTTTTATTCTATTGATTTCTTGTTCCTCAGATTCTGAGGATTGAGTATTCTCATTTTCATCTATATTGTTTATTCCTTTTCCTTTGTCTATGTGGTCTAGTCTTGTTGAAATTGATTTTAATAATTCATTTTGTGGAAATTTAATTTCTCTTTTTATTGGTTTAAACATTGGTGTTGATACTGAAGAAAATGGGTGTTGAATAATTTGAGTTTTTTCTTCATTAATTGTTTCTAGTTTTAAATCTATGTGATCTATTTGTTTAGCTATTGTATATAGAATTTGACTTTGATAGTTGTTTTGTTGATAAATATTTTTTATCTCTTGTTTGGATACAGGTTCTTTGTCATTCTCATTGGCTCCTGTTTTAAACGGGGTCGCAATGATTTGTCTATTTGTTGTTTGAATTTTTAAGTCTGATAGAGGGGGATGTGTAGATTTAATCTTTTTCCATCTACTTGTCCCCATATTAGACTTAAAGATGAACTTGTATTAATTTCCTTAAATGGATAATTGATATTATTTGCTTTTGCATAAATTTCAAACCATACGAAGAATGGTATATCTAACTCTTTTAGAGTCATATAGTTATACCATTGTTCTCTCAATTCTATGGTTTGTTGTTTAGCAAATGTTTTGAAATACCAATTTCTTTTTTCTAAGTTATTTTCTGAATAAAATTCTTTTCTGATATATTCTTTGTTGATTACATATTCTTTTAGAATAACATTGATAGTATGAAAATCAGATTGTGTTGGTGATGTTGGATATAGGTTTGATTCGGGTTCAGCTATTGGTGCTTTGAATTTTATTGGGTCGTTTTGATTAATACTTTCTGTTTCTGAATCTACACTGGATTGACCAGTACGATATTCAGAGAAAGAAGCTCTTGAAGGTATGCGACTTTCAGAAAATGATTTTCTTGAATAATATGATCTTATCCTTGGAGGGAGTGGTTCTCTAAATGAACCAAATTTTAATAGTATTTTCCCATCCGATTGTTCATGTATGCTTGATATATTTCTTTGTTCAATATTTCTTGGTGGTTGAGTAATTTCTATCTTCCATTGATCTGGAATTGTAATTTGATTCCAATTTAATTGTTTAGGTGCATAAGTAGATGTTGGTGTATCTTTGCTGTGTACAGCTACTATTGTTGTTTCACCTTTATCGTCTTGTAATAAACATCTGGGATTAAACTCAGAGTTTGATTGCTTAAAATATATTCGGTATAGTAATAAATATCCGTGTCTATCAGTTTGGAATTTTAATTCCGGAATATGGATATTTAGTACTAACGTATTGAGTATAGTAGGGTCGTGAAGACTAACTTGATAATTAGGAGCGCAGTTAAAGTAAACCGCTATGTTGCATAAATTTGATTGAACTACTCCGAGGAGTGAGTCTTCGAATTTTAATAGGGTTTTATCCCTTAGTAGCATAAGTATAGGTTGATCTATACCGGTTCTTGAAAGTTGTTTAATTGCTATTTGAATAAGTCCAAAGTGTAAGTAATTAAACCCTTTTTGTTTATATTTGTCTAAAGCTAGAGATGATAATAGCTTTATTTCTTCAAACTCGTGTTGAAGAGATAAATTTTGATCATGCTCTTTTATTGAATAAGCAGTTTTGAAATCAAATGTTCCAATTTGATATATTAATTCTGGGTTAATATGTGGTAATGAGTTTCTTTTTATCTCATTACTAAATGTTGATATCTTTGATATAATTTCTCTAGAATTTATGGTTGATTTAGATGAAGATGCTTGATTAGACTTAAACAGCTTTCTTAAGGAAGATGCCATAATAAACTCTTAAATAAAACACATATTTTAGACAGAGTCTTTACCTTTTCTTTTGGGCACAGATGTGGTTTGCCAACGGTCTTACTGCCTATCGTGAGGAATTGCAGCTTGGAACACCTGCAGCATCTGTGTCTTTGTGGAAGAGGCTCAGGTCTGGCTAAGATGGTTTTGATTTAAGAGGTTTTCAGAAATCCTTCTTGTAGGATCGTTTTAAGCATGATACCAATATTTGTTTATTGGTGCGGTTACTATTTTTGTGAACAGTACCTTTGAACACTGTTTCTTATTATTGATTTTGAGTGTATAACTCGAAAGAAGTTTGATACAAAAGTTTTAAACTTAAGAACTTGAAGCTTAGAAGTTTTTTACAAAGTTTAGAGAGAGAGTAGAGAGAAGGCAGAGCTAATTCTGATGAATGCTCGAGTGTGTCTTCCTCGCTTGCTATGGCTTCGTATTTATAAAGGAATTGGAGAGTTAGTGCGCTGCTACGTGTCGCTTATCTGATGGTGCCGACACTTCTTGAGTGCGCCTTGATACGTGTCGTTCATCTAACGGTGCCGACATTTTTTGACGTCATTGCTTACGTCATTGCTTACGTCATCAAGTAGGTCCCACATAGGCCTATCTTTTTGCTTTGATTACCTTCATATCGATCTTTATACAGAGTATATCGACCAGATCGACTAGACCGACTAGATCGACCAGATCGACCAGACCGACTAGAGGTTTCAGATCAATCGAACCACTCCCTGATCGATCGATCCCGGTCCGGATCGATCGATCCTCCTTTGCGAGGACTCCCCAGATCGACCAACCAAAGCGAGATCGATCAATCCTGACCAGATCGATCGATCTACAGACAGGTCGCCTCTACGATCAAACCTCCAACACTCACGCTTCACACCGTGACAACACCAACACCCCGCCATTACCGACAACCTTAACAACACTACAACTAGACAGACTAAGAGGGAAAGAACGTTACCCTGACTCACGACAACCTCCGTTTCCTTCTCCTCTCGTCTCCCACGCCCACACACAACCACCAGCTCGCCTTTGGGTCTCCACGCCCACACAACCACCAGCTCGCCTTTGGGTCTCACGCCCACACACAACCACCAGCTCGCCTTTGGCTCTCACGCCCACACACAACCACCAGCTCGCCTTTGGCTCTCACGCCCACACACAACCACCAGCTCGCCTTTGGGTCTCCACACCACACAACCACCAGCTCGCCTTTGGCTCTCACGCCCACACACAACCACCAACTCGCCTTTGGCTCTCACGCCCACACACAACCACCAGCTCGCCTTTCCCTCTCTCTCTTTCTTTCGCTCTCTCTCTCTCTCTTTGTGTCTGAAGTGTCGGCAGATGCTCAGGAGAAGGAGCAGCTGACTTAAATAGAGAAAAAGAGAATCCATAGGCTGCTTTGTAGGGTGGGGAAAAAGTGGAAAGCTGATTTAATCAGATTATAAGTATTTAAGGTTTGGTCCCTGAACTCTCAAAAGTTCACAAAAAGACCCCAAACCTCCAAATTCACACCGAACACCCCTACGAGAACAATACGGTGCAACTTCCAAATTACTCCGAAAATTCCCGGAAATATTTTCCAAAGATTCTTTCCATAAATCATGGATATAATTCCGAAATTTCCAATTTCCGGAACACGGGCGTTACAATTCTCCCCCACCAAGCATTATTCGTCCTCGAATCCTTAGACACAGTTCAATCCGCTATGAACTCAACACCCCATCGTCGCAGCGACCCCTACCCTCTCATGGTCAACCTAACCATACAACTCTACCTATCCAACAACCCCGTGAACCCTCTAGCGTCAACTTGCTTCAGAGAACTTTTGACAAGAGTTAGATAAGATAGCTTTTAATACTTAGCCATTCTTTTTAGCTATTCCTCATGACGAACGTAATAAAACAAACAAGTACCATACGTTCGAGATTCGGATCTACCGCATAGACTCTAATCTCAAGTCACAACCCAACCACTCTCGAGATCTCTATTCAGCCGCTATGCTTATACTCACGTTATAGACATACACTGCTCCCAACTCATACTCGTACCACTCCCACCCTCTGTGCAAGGCACTCTGGGCTCTGGGTACCTCATGCCACTCTTGCTTACAGGCCACAAAGTCCTGCAAGCTAACAGCATCCAGCCTATACCACTCCCACTCTCAGGACTCGTCAGTCCTTCGAGCTCTGGGTATAACAACCATACCACTCGCACTCTCAGGTCACAAAGACCTTCAAGCTAAGGGTATCACACTCATACCACTCCCACTCTCAGGACTCACAAGTCCTCGAGCTCTGGGGTATCCGGGGAAATCCTCATCCCCGCCTCTGGAGAAATCCCTCTCCCATGAGTCGTACAGGACCCACCAGTCCTTGGAGCAAGCAAGTCTAACGTCTATAAGCATGTCCGACCGAATCTATCTCACAGAGTCCACACACCACATCACATGGTGACACTCACCAACCATATTCCCATCCCGGAATATCAACCTATCCTATAACCACTACACAGGTTATCTTAAGGTATATCCACTCACTCAGGGTATTCCATTATCCTTGTTCGAAGAATACTTCCAGTTTATACTCTAATAAACTTTTCTTTTCTTTACTCACATGACATCACAAGTCATAAACTCATAAGAATACTTCTCTTATTCAATTTCACATAATATTCATCGTATACAACATGACATACAACTTAAAAATGTGAAATTAGAAACCATCGATGGAAACTCAAGCCTCAGCTTGCTTCTCGAACCACTTTTTAAATCTCGTTTCCATCCTTGCCTCTGGTTCCCAAGTCTCCTCCTGCACACCGTCACAATCCCATAACACCCTCATCATTGGAATCTTCTTCCGACGAAGCTCTTTGACCCTCCTCTCGAGAATCCTCAAAGGTCTCGCCTCAACAGTCATATTAGGCTGAAGATCTGTCGGAATCTCTTCCAATACCTCATCCTCCTTACGTAAGCATTTCTTCAGCATCGACACATGGAAGACCTTGTGAAGTGCTCGCATAACCTCCGGTAACTCCAACCGATATGCAACCGGGCCAACTCTCTCAACAATCTTGAACGGACCCAAATACCTCGGACTCAACTTAGTCTCAGTAATGGATCTGTTCGGACCCCGCAACAATGCCATCTTCAGATATACCCTATCTCCCACCTCAAACTCGAGGTCTTTTCTCCTCTTATCGGCATAACTCTTTTGCCGATCTTGGGCTTCCTTCATGTTCAGTTTCAAAACTCGGATCTTCTCCGTAGTTTCCTGAACAAAATCCGCACCCAACATACTCCTCTCCCCCACATGGGTCCAACACAAGGGTGTACGACATGGCCTCCCATAGAGTGCCTCGTATGGGGCCATCCCAATGCTTGCCTGGTAACTATTATTGTAAGCAAACTATGCCAAGCTAAAGTGGTACACCCAATGACCACCCCAGTCAAGCACACACATCCTCAGTAAATCCTCAAGAGTCTGGATGGTCCTCTCGGACTGCCCATCCGTCTGAGGATGATATGCCGTACTTAAGTGCACCCTAGTGCCCATCTCTTTCTGGAATGCCTTCCAGAACCCCGAAGTGAACTTAGGATCCCGATCTGACACTATACTCACCGGTACCCCATGAAGTCTCACTATCTCCTGCACATACTTCCTAGCCAGAACCGTAGCTCCATCGGTTTTCTTAATGGCTAGAAAATGCGCCGACTTGGTTAATCGATCAACAATGACCCAAATAGCATCATTGGTCCGAGAAACGGGTAATCCAACTACGAAATCCATCGTAATCATATCCCACTTCCACTCGAGAATGGGTAAACTCCGCAATAGCCCGATCGGAACTTGATGCTCTGCCTTCACTAACTGGCACACATCGCACTCTGCGACCCAGTTAGCAACATCCTTTTTCATCCCGACCCAATGATAATACCGTTTTAGATCACGGTACATCTTAGTCGCTCCTGGGTGAATCGAAAACTTGCTCGCATGAGCCTCACTCAGAATCTCTCGCTTCAACTTCTCATCCTTGGGTACACATACCCGCCCATGCACAAGAATAGTCCCATTAGCTGAGACATGATACTCTGAACCCTCAGCTCTGGAGACCTTAATCAACTCTTCATCTTTTTCCTGAGCCAACCGAACCCTGCTCAAAAGATCTGCCTGATTAGTCGCCTCCAAACCCAACGGTTCCTGAGATATAGCACACAACCTCAACGTGTTAATCTCGCACACCAAGGACTCCATGTCCCGCTCACTAGCCGAAGATGCTCGCTTGCGACTCAAGGCATCTGCAACCAAATTTGCTTTACCAGGATGGTAAGCTATCTCCAGATCATAATCTGCCACTAACTCCATCCAACGTCTCTGCCTCAAATTCAACTCGGGCTGAGTGAACAAATACTTCAGACTCTTATGATCTATGAATACCTGAACCTTCCCGCCATAAAGATAAGACCTCCAAATCTTTAAGGCAAACACCACCGCATCCATCTCAAGATCATGGGTAGGGTAGTTGCCCTCATGCTTCCTAAACTGCCTCGAAGCATAGGCAATCACCTTTCCCCGCTGCATCAACACACAACCAAGGCCAACTCTCGAGGCATCCGTATACACCACATAGGGCTCACCCGGCTCGGGCAATGCCAACACTGGTGTACTCGTCAGCATCGTCTTCAGGTTTGCGAAACTCTCCTCACACTCTGGAGACCAAACGAAAGGAACATCCTTTCCTGTCAGCTTTGTCAAAGACTTAGCCATACTCGCAAAACCTTTGACGAACCTCCGGTAATAACCTACCAAACCAAGGAAACTCCTGATCTCCGTGGCATTCCTTGGCCTCGGCCAATCTCTGATGGCCTGAATCTTCTCTGGGTCTACCGAAACTCCCTCCTCAGAAACAATGTGACCCAAAAATCCAATCTCCCTCTGCCAAAAGCTACACTTACTCAACTTAGCAAACAACTTATGCTCTCGTA
This sequence comes from Barbarea vulgaris, assembly GCA_963667165.1. Lineage (NCBI taxonomy): Eukaryota > Viridiplantae > Streptophyta > Magnoliopsida > Brassicales > Brassicaceae > Barbarea > Barbarea vulgaris. Next base: position 40,832,875 of record OY763887.1, on the reverse strand, counting down.
GCTTTTCCAGGATAACTCTTAGGTGTTCCTCATGCTCCTCAGGATTCTTCGAATACACCAAGATATCATCAATAAAAATGATCACGAATTCATCCAAATACTCTCGGAACACGCTGTTCATCAATCTCATGAATGCGGCTGGTGCATTCGTCAACCCAAAAGGCATCACCACAAACTCATAATGCCCATACCTCGACCTAAAAGCTGTCTTCCGGATATCCTCCTCACCAATCCGAATCTGATGGTATCCAGAAGCCAATTCTATCTTAGAGAACCAAGTAGCCCCTCTCAACTGATCCAACAACTCATCAATCCGCGGAAGAGGATACTTGTTCTTCATAGTGACTCGGTTAAGTCCCCGGTAATCGATACACAACCGAAAACTACCATCCTTCTTCTTCACAAACAACACCGGTGCTCCCCACGGTGAAGTACTTGGCCTGATAAAACCCTTACTCAACAACTCCTCCAGCTGCTTCTTCAGCGCTGCCATCTCTGCTGAAGCCATCCTATACGGTGCCTTAGATATTGGCGTTGTTCCGGGTTCCAACTCAATCGTGAAAGGATCTGACCGTGGCGGCGGCAATCCTTGCAGCGACTGAAACACATCTTGGAAATCCTGAACAACCCGAATATCTCTAACCTCCAGATCCCCAACAGTCTCAGGGGTAACGATGGTCACTAGATAAGCCTCGTAACCCCTCTCGATCCTTCTCTCTGCCTGAATGGCCGATATTACGAGACTCCCGAAAGTTGGTCTCACTCCCTCATACACCAACCTCTGCCTCTCCCTTTCGAATATTACACGCCCGCGTCGACAGTCTAGATGCGCGATGTATTTACTGAGCCAATCCATGCCCAAAATGACGTCATACAACTCCACTGAGCATATGATCAAATCCGCTGGCATAGACTCTCCGGCTACCTGAACATCCATGCCTCTAACTCGACCAAGAATCGATAGAAACTTCCCTCCCGCAACCTTTACAAAACCCAACGGCTCATTGGGTTCGCCTCGCAATTTGGCCTTCTCGGCCAATTCCGGAGTGACAAAGCAATGCGATGCCCCGGAATCGAATAACACATGGGATTCCACACCTCCCACAAATAAGGTCCCTGCACATACCCATGTGCCGAGAACCTTAACCACCCCTCACGGAGACAGAAAGTTTTATAACCAGAAGAATTTAACACAGATAAGTCTAAAAAAAGTACCTGTGATCGGCCTGGAGCTCGGATCTCCCGTCTCTGCGATGGAATACACCCGAGGTGCAGGTGCTATCTGCCTGATCGGTGGCGCTGTGGCTGGCACCATCTGCAGTCCAGCACTCCGCTCAACTGCCTCCTCGACGGTGTTAACCCGAGGTGCCACTGCACTCTGCCTACTCGACGGTGCTACTGCTACCCCTCCCTGCTGCAACTTAGGGCATTTGGGCTTGATATGCCCCACCTCCTTGCAATGGAAGCACACCCGAGTATCTGGAAGGACCTCTCCCTTCTGCGGACAGTTGGCCACCCTGTGATCCATACTTCCGCACCCAAAACATCCCTGGCCACTCTGGCTACTCCTCACAGGGCCTCCACGTCCTGCACTCCTCGAGGGATAACTCGCAATCTTGTGATCCTTGCTTCCACACCCGAAGCATCCTGGACCACTCTGAGTACCTCCAGAAGTGCCTCCCCACTTCCTCTTCTGTCCTGCCACCTGGCTACCCCCCTTGCTCGACTCTTATTGCTGCTGCATCTTCTTGGCTTGGAAATTCAAAGTAGACGATGCTACCTCCTCCCTCAGACCATCCTCTATAGATGCGACCAACTCAACCAACTCTCCCAATCTGCCAAACAACCTACCAAGGCAACGTGTCCTCAACTCAGGCCGCAAGCCTATCATAAACCGTCGCACTCGGGTCTGCTCACCCTCCATGACTCGACCAGCATAAATGGAAAGCCGGTTGAACTCTGTCTCAAACTCCCGGACAGTCCGGTCCCCCTGAGTCAGACTCAAAAACCTCGCCTCCAACCGGTCTACTGCCTCCTATGGAAAGTACTTAGAGTTAAACTCCTCCACAAAATCTCTCCAGGTCAACTCCACCTGACCTCTCCTGGCGACTACACTCGTCCACCACAGATATGCATCACCATCCAAGTAATGAACTGCCAAGTCAACTCGGTATCCCTCTGGACACCTACACGACTGGAAGTTCCGCTCCAACCGGGATCTCCACATATTAGCCTCCTCAGGACCGACACCACCCAGAAAGAACGTAGTGCCCATCCTCTGCATCTGCTCCATCATCCTATGGTAGGATGGGAGCTCCTCCTCAACCACAACTCTCGGCTGTGCCTCTACTACTGGTGGCACAACTGGAGCTTGTACCGCTACCCTCTCTGGATACCGCTCCAACAGCAAGGTCAACAGATCCGCAATACGGGCATCCTGGGCCTGAGCATCACCTGCTCCCACACCCGCAGCACCCGCTGGAACTCCAGCCTCACCAGCACTCTCACCGGCCGCACCCTCAGACCCCAACGGACCCGTATGCAAATCTCCGCCTTGCTCAACCGTGGCACGTTGTGCCTCTCCCAAACCCACCACTGGAACACGACCTCGGCCTCTACCACGGCCACGGCCACGACCTGTAGCTCCTCTAGCCATCTGCACTTTCAAGAGCAGATACTAAAAACTCAAAACACTCAAGCAAAAATTAATAAAACACAACTCACCGTGGAATCACTTGAAGGCTCGGAGAGGATGATTCTAAGACTCTACACTCAAACAATTCCTAAGCCATCCTAGAACCGTATTGGCTCTGATACCAAAATGAAACGACCCGACCCGTTTTTTTTTTTTTTTAAACGATAATTAATGTCCCATACCATTAATTATCAAACGAATCCACAATCACAAATTAACTCACAAACAATAATATTTAACCCGAAAATAATAATACACAACCAAACACACACAATGCTTTCTAACATCTTAAGCATTAAAAGTAAGACTCGCTTATTAAACTTAACAACATAAAACAACAACATGACCTACGAGTCCTAATCATCCTCATCCTCATAGCCTTGATTCCACTATCACACTTTATCTTTACATGCATCAAACACACACAGAGATGCGTAAGTATTATCATAAATACTTAGCGAGGCGATCCTCCCATCTACGAGCTATACACACAAGCAGGTAGAACCAAGCAAAGCCCAAACCCAAACGGACAAGACACACGATGTTACGAACCAAAAATCACACCAAACCCAACTGGATCGATCGATCCAAGCATAGATCGATCGATCCACCAACGAACAGAACGGGATCGATCGATCCAAGCATGGATCGATCGATCCACCACGGAACAGGATGGATCGATCGATCCACCAACGAACAGGTTGGGATCGATCGATCCAATCATAGATCGATCGATCCAACCCCCCAGCCACACTCGGATTCGACTTCTACTAAGTCGAATTGGGATCAACAACTTCTAAAACACCACATACTTGAATCCTAATGCTAATACAACATTACCCAACTCAAGGACACAAGAAACAATCCACAAAACTCTATGAATCTAACCAAAACTATCAAACAAGCATCAAAACCACAATCAATGCTCTACAAGATTAGTCCAGCCCATGGTCACGCACTCACCTCGAATTCGGATTGATTGAAGTCACACGAAGTTTCTCCAGGCCAACAAAAGCCTCCACGCTCAAGCCAAGAACTCTGAACTCCTTTGAAACTCCCCAAAAGCTCCAACTCAACTCAACCTCAAATTCTCTCTTACTCTCTTAGATTAACACCCAAACTCTCTTCTACCACCTCTCACCCTCTCTTCTTTCTCCCTTAAATCGTCCTCTAAAAGCTCAGAACCAAAAACTCGGTTTCCTCCAACCAAAATCGCGTTTTTAAAGAAAAAGGTCGAGTTTAACAACTCTGCCGACAGTCGGGATCGGACGATCCTTGCAGGATCGGTCGATCCTGCTTAGCCGGGATCGGTCGATCCAGCTCCTAACCGCAACAAGCCAAAAAAATCACCGCTCGAAAATTGATTCTTGACCCCTTTTGGGAGACGGGCGTTACAGTCTCAAACTCCCGGACAGTCCGGTCCCCCTGAGTCAGACTCAAAAACCTCGCCTCCAATCGGTCTACTGCCTCCTGTGGAAAGTATTTAGAGTTAAACTCCTCCACAAAATCTCCCCAAGTCAACTCCACCTGACCTCTCCTGGCGACTACACTCGTCCACCACAGATGTGCATCACCATCCAAGTAATGAACTGCCAAGTCAACTCGGTATCCCTCTGGACACCTACATGACTGGAAGTTCCGCTCCAACCGGGACCTCCACATATTAGCCTCCTCAGGACCGACACCACCCAGGAAGAACGTAGTGCCCATCCTCTGCATCTGCTCCATCATCCTATGATAGGATGGGAGCTCCTCCTCAACCATAACTCTCGGCTGTACCTCAACCACTGGTGGCACAACTAGAGCTTGTACCGCTACCCTCTCTGGATATCGCTCCAACAGCAAGGTCAGCAGATCCGCAATACGGGCATCCTGGGCCTGAGCATCACCTGCTGCCACACCCGCAGCACCCGCTGGAACTCCAGTCTCACCGGCACTCTCACCGGCCGCACCCTCAGACCCCAACGGACCCGTATGCAAATCTCCGCCTTGCTCAACCGTGGCACTCTGTGCCTCTCCCAAACCCACCACTGGAACACGACCTCGGCCTCTACCACGGCCACGGCCACGACCTCTAGCTCCTCTAACCATCTTCACTTTCAAGAGCAGATACTAAAAACCCAAAACAACTCAAACAAAAACACAACTCACCGTGGAATCACTTGAAGGCTCAGAGAGGATGATTCTAAGACTCTACACTCAAACAATTTCTAAGTCATCCTAGAACCGTATAGGCTCTGATACCAAATTGAAACGACCTCACCCGATTTTTTTTTTTAACATTAAAATATTCATAAATATTAATTATCACACATACACGGCAATTCCAAATTCAACATTCGCTAAGACTCGCTTATTAAAATATACCAACAGTTCTTAAAAACAAACCGACACGACCTACGAGTCCTAATCATCCTCCTCCTCACAGCCTTGATTCCACGATCACACTTAATCTTTACCTGCATCAACAAAGGAGATGCATAAGTATTTCGACAAATACTTAGTGAGGCAATCCTCCCGTCTACAAGCTATACACACAAACGATTAAAATTATTCAACGTTTTAAACATGAAAATACCGCAATAAATCAACCATCTCAAGAAACACTCGATCTAGATCCACCAGAGATCATACGGCCTACAATCATGCAAACACATCAAATAACTCAATCGCTTAGAAGCTTACGGTCATGCACTCACTTTTGGCTACGCACGGAAGTTCCCAAAACTCCCCGGATTGAATTAACCCTCAATCCCCCAAACGCGCACCTAAAAACAATCAACGAAGATAACTTAAGACAACAGAAACCAAAACACACACACAGGTCAACCAGATCGACCAGACCGACCAGATCGACCAGATCGACCAGACCGACTAGATCGACCAGATCGACCAGATCGACCAGACCGACCAGATCGACCAGATCGACCAGACCGACCAGATCGACCAGATCGACCAGATCGACCAGACCGACTAGATCGACCAGATCGACCAGACCGACCAGACCGACTAGAGGTTTCAGATCAATCGATCCACTCCCTGATCGATCGATCCCGGTCCGGATCGATCGATCCTCCTTTGCGAGGACTCCCCAGATCGACCAACCAAGGCGAGATCGATCAATCCTGACCAGATCGATCGATCTACAGACAGGTCGCCTCTACGATCAAACCTCCAACACTCACGCTTCACACCGTGACAACACCAACACCCCGCCATTACCGACAACCTTAACAACACTACAACTAGACAGACTAAGAGGGAAAGAACGTTACCCTGACTCACGGCAACCTCCGTTTCCTTCTCCTCTCGTCTCCCACGCCCACACACAACCACCAGCTCGCCTTTGGGTCTCCACGCCCACACAACCACCAGCTCGCCTTTGGCTCTCACGCCCCCACACAACCACAAGCTCGCCTTTGGCTCTCACGCCCACACACAACCACCAGCTCGCCTTTGGCTCTCACGCCCACACACGACCACCAGCTCGCCTTTGGGTCTCCACGCCACACAACCACCAGCTCGCCTTTGGCTCTCACGCCCACACACAACCACCAGCTCGCCTTTGGCTCTCACGCCCACACACAACCACCAGCTCGCCTTACCCTCTCTCTCTCTTTCTTTCTCTCTCTCTCTCTCTCTCTTTGTGTCTGAAGTGTCGGCAGATGCTCAGGAGAAGGAGCAGCTGACTTAAATAGAAAAAAAAAAGAGAATCCATAGGCTGCTTTGTAGGGTGGGGAAAAAGTGGAAGGTTGATTTAATTAGATTATAAGTATTTAAGGTTTGGTCCCTGAACTCTCAAAAGTTCACAAAAAGACCCCAAATCTCCAAATTCACACCGAACACCCCTACGAGAACAATACGGTGCAACTTCTAAATTACTCCGAAAATTCCCGAAAATATTTTCCAAAGATTCTTTCCATAAATCCTGGATATAATTCCGAAATTTGTAATTTTCGGAACACGGGCGTTACAAGATCTCAACGGGGCGATAATGATATGATCATGGTCTGGGAGTAAGTCAGTCCGTTGGACTTTTAGTGGGGTTCGACAATAAAAGAATTAGCCTCAAGATAATTAGGTCTTTTATAAGTTATATTTAAGTTGTATTTCCTCTCCAGAAACATCCCATCGAAGAACTATCAATCAAAATGTTATTACTTTCTCTCTAATTTATCTTCTCATCTCTAAACTCTTCCTCAAATCCCTCTCTATTTCTTTGAGATCCTTTTGGATCTTATCACATTCCTCCCCTATTGTGACACTATCGACATGTTCTTTGCTCGAATCTTCATCTCCCTCATTCGATCTGTCGGAATCTCTATTCTCTCTAGCTTTTCTATTCATAGATACTTTCTTATTTTAGATTTCTCCCTTCTGGGTTTCCGTAACAAAACACAGAACAAGCTAACTTTGCTTAGTAATTGTCGTTTTTAAAAGAGAATGGCATTCATTGTAATTAAGTCCAAGTGTTAGGGGTAACAATGAACTCCAGTGGCACTATCTTGTAAATAACTAAATTTGCGGAGGGTTTGGTCCAACACAAAATTGGTGTACAGTTAACTTTACATAAATGCCTAAATCGCCTATTTGCGATAGTGAACTAATGTTAGAGTATTTAGATTATCACTCTATTTATGATGTTAATGTTAGAGTATCAATTAGCGAGTTCCCTAGTTGTAACAGTTGCGGGAAAAAAAAATTGTTACGTTTTCTAACAAATACTTATTTGTTTGCTATAGACCACTTTCTACTAAATTACAAAAAATAATAAATAATTGTATTTTTCTGTTGCTTCTTTTTAGGAAAAAAAGCTCAATAAGTAAAAATAGTAAAAGAAAGAAAAAGAAAAAAAAAACCAAACACCTTTGGGATCTGAAAAGTTTGTGGTTCTAAGACTTCGACTACAATCCTTGACAAAGCCACGTTTCATTGTTTCTCAAACCTCTCTCTCTCTAAATGAAAACGACACTCGCACCCTTCTCTCTCACAACCATCCCTCACCGTACCAACTCATCTTTCCGGTCACCGTCACTTCTCTTTAAGTCTCCATCCTCAGCCTCTATGACAACGACGGCGCGTGGGAGCGTGGCTATGAAGGCCGCTGCTACATCCACAGAGGCGCTACGAGAAGGAATAGCTGAATTCTACAACGAGACTTCTGGCTTGTGGGAGGAGATTTGGGGAGATCATATGCACCATGGCTTCTATGACCCTGACTCTTCCGTTCAACTCTCTGATTCCGGTCACCGGGAAGCTCAGATCCGAATGATTGAAGAGTCTCTTCGTTTCGCCGGCGTTACTGGTCCGTTTCTTAATCCTTCGGTTTTAATGTTATTATAATTAATGAGCAATTAACAAAAAGAGAGTTAATTATTACAAACAAAATGATTCTTAAATTCTTATTCTTAAAATCCTTTAAAATATAGATATTTTAGTAATTATACAAACAAAATGATTCTTAAATTCTTAAAATCCTTTAAAATATAGATATTTTAGTACAAAGTACCCAATATTTTAACGGTTACTAAATGATCTAGGGATATTTGTCTTTTTGTAGTCAAATAATGTTAATTTGTTGTTACCACATTTAAAGTGGTTGTTAGCAACAAGTCAATCCCTATCTATTTATTGACTTTATGAACTATTTCATTTTGTTTCTTCTGTGAATGTATTCTGTTTTTCTTGATATTTGAAACAACAGATGATTAAAAGCTTAATAAATTAAGAAATATATATACTCTTTGTAACTCTTGATTTTTTATAATTTTTTATTGACTAGTGATATATGTCTTTTAGTGTCAAGTAATTGTAATCTTCTACCACATGTATTTCAAATTAAACATGTTTTTATTTTTCCATGTAGATTTACTGTGTTTTTTTTTTTTACATTTGAAATCACAGTTGATTGAAAGCTTAATAAAATTAAAATATATAGCCAGATGTGTAAAATTATCTAATAAAATACATAGTTGTAAACTCAAAAGTATATAGTTTACAATGAGATATTGTTATATAATCTTTATCTCCAAGAATAAAGAACAAAGAATAGCATCTTCTTTACATCTAAATAATGTGCATCCAGTGAAATATCTGACTAACTTATATTATATAACACATGAACATACATTTCAATTATTGTGATTGAAAAAAAGAAGAAGAAGAAAGGATAAAGAGAGTAGTAGATGTTGGGTGTGGGATTGGAGGAAGCTCAAGGTATCTTGCCACTAAATTTGGTGCTGAATCCATTGGCATCACTCTAAGTCCCGTTCAGGCCAAGAGAGCCAATGATCTTGCAGCTGCTCAATCACTCTCTCACAAGGTAGCTTTGGATATTACATATATATATGTAACCATTTTCTCATCTAACTTATGAAACTTGGACCTTTAGGTAACATTCCAAGTTGCAGATGCGTTGGACCAGCCATTTGAAGATGGGAAATTTGATCTTGTGTGGTCGATGGAGAGCGGTGAGCATATGCCTGACAAGGCCAAGTTTGTGAAGGAGTTGGTACGCGTGGCGGCTCCTGGAGGAAGGATAATAATAGTGACATGGTGCCATAGAAATCTATCCCAAGGTGAAAAAGCTTTGCAGCCATGGGAGCAGAACCTCTTGGACAGAATCTGCAAAACGTTTTATCTCCCGGCATGGTGCTCCACTGATGATTATGTCAACTTGCTTCAATCCCATTCTCTCCAGGTACAAAAAAATACTACTTAGTTAGTTATAACATTTGAAACAATGGCCTAGGGACTTTGTTTGCAAAAACATTAGGAGTCAATTAAAAAATATTATTGTAACTTTGGCACTGTATTTTTGTATGAGAAAGTGATTTTTGTTTTATTTTGTATATAATCAAGTGTCTTTACAAAGTAAAAACTATTTAGAAATTAAGTTTACATGCTGAAATAAAAAATGAGAATAACTAAACGGTTTCTCACTTTCTGCTCCAGCTAATTGATTTGGATGTTGTATGTTTGCTAAATCACTGTAAATCTTCTATTTGTTACAATTTTATGAAATAGACTTTTATATTAGAATTGAGTAGTTGAGTTTTGTGATTTGAATTTATTGTGTTGTATTATAGATTTTTTATACGGATTGAAGAAATTATATTATACGATTTGAAACATTATTAGTAAAATCGTCTCTGAGTGTCTCAAATGTGTATACATGTGTGTTTGTAGGATATTAAGTGTGCAGATTGGTCAGAGAACGTAGCTCCGTTCTGGCCGGCGGTTATACGAACGGCGTTGACGTGGAACGGTCTTTGGTCTCTGCTTCGTAGTGGTATGAAGAGTATAAAAGGAGCTTTGACAATGCCATTGATGATTGAAGGCTACAAGAAAGGTGTCATTAAGTTTGGTATCATCACTTGCCAGAAGTCCCCTCTAAAACCTTAACTTAAGCTAAATAATACACAACGCTTTTAGTGCTTATCAATGATTCAAGAAGATTGAATAAGAATCACATTTGAATCCATGAGGTATCTTATAAAGTTAATACTAACTTATGTGTGTAATTTCGCTCTTCTCTATAGATAGCTTCTGCTAACAATCTTAGAAGCTATACAATTGGGTACTTATATATATATATATATATATATGTGTGTGTGTCATTTATCTTTTTCCCAGAGAGGCACTAGACTTGATGTGGCTCGAGCTCTGGTTGAGGTTAATCTTCAAAAACCTCTTACAGAGAAAATGTGTTTCAACGACAAGAATGGTTTAAGTGATATTGTATATGTAAGTTATCCATGGCTTCCACATCGGTGAAATTTATGCCAGAAGTGGGGTCATGGAGAAAATGAATGCAAGTCTGTTAAATGTATCGACATTTACAAAAAAAAAAAAAAAAACAGTGTACCATTATTCAAACTGAAATTTGAGAAAGTCAAGCACAATCGTTGCCTTGAAAAACTCTATCTTCTCTCTTGTAGACAGTCGTCTTTTCTTCTTCAATCTAGTTATTTTCTAGATCTAGATTAGTTTTATTTTCGAGGCTTTGTGAATCTGGATCGAGTTTCGTAAGAGGACTGCAAGGATTTCTTAGCAAGCACTTTGTATTAGAGTGTCGTCGTTGTCATCTCTGGCCTAGCTTTCGGGGCGCACCGCAAATGGAGGAAGGACGGCAACAATCGGAGATGGTGACTGTAGCAAACCGAATGGTTGGTGGTGGCGGAGGTGAACCCGCCATTCACCTTCGCATGCCGATCACTCTAGTGTCCATCCTCCGCCGGATTGACGTATAGGTGACTCCAAAGAGATGGATCTACTTTGATTTCACATTCCTTGGCGCCAAAGGTTGAGGTGAGGACTGCTTCCCTTTGGTTTGTTTTGTGTTAAGTGCTTCTGGTTATCTTGTTTTTTTTTTGGTAATCCATCTTGATTTATTGTAATTCTACCCATTTCCCGGTTTGTTATCTGCAACAAAGCTATCTATCCATTTGGTGAAGGTACAATGGGTGGCATGGGTCTATGAATGGTAGTAAAAATGTTACTCTAATCAGTGAAACAAGCGAAAGTATTGTTATCGCATAAAAGAGAATGTGAAAGAAGGCCAAACTAATAATGAAGTGGAATGGTCAGTGGTGACGCGAACTGGTAGGCACTTGTAGCCACCAAAAAATATGCAATGTGTGGAAGATATTACTGAATATAGCCATAATAAATACGGAATTTTACTCCACATACCCTAAATTTGGAAAAACGTTTTGAATATACCATTTTTTTTTTTAGCACCCTTGAATTTATACCTTTTTTTAGATTAAAAAAAAGAGAGAGTATTTTGCCCTTAATGAAGTAATGTAATTACACATTTCAGCCACAACATTCATATTATGTCCATCATCAAATCTTGTCCACCAAGTTAGCTTTCAAATCTTTTCTATCCTCCCATCCATATATTGATGACGGAGCTGCCCCCAACAGTCGTTCAATCGTGGACAATTTAAAACATGGAGATAATTTAGAATGTAAACAAATACGTTAGATCACGTAAGTTATCATGTATGTATGTTAGGTTATAGACAAATGATCATAACTGGTGGAAAATTTTAAATAATTTTCATCATCAAATCATGTTCACCCAATTATCTCATAAATCTTATCCATTCTCACATCACATATGAATGTTAGGTTGTGGACAAATTATCATGTTTGTGGACGTTTCATAAGGGTAGAATGTAACCAAGTACTATAGACCGTTCATAAGTTATATGTATGTATATTAGGTTGTAGACAAGTTATCATGTATCCATTCATTGTCCACAATCTTTATTAGATCGTGGACAATACTCATGCAGTTTTCATTAAGGCCTAAACAATTTTTTTTTATCTAGAAAAAGGGTATGAATCCGAGAGTGATAAAAAATGGTATATTCAAAAAGTTTTTCAAGATTTAGGTTATACGCAGTAATATTCCCTAATAAATATTTCAGATCATTCTCTTTATTGGGTTCAGCTTGACAATGTTGCTATGGGAGTTCGAAGACCGTTTAAAATTTTCAATTTCCTATATTCTCTACCACTGTTTCTGCCATCGCTCATTCAGTCTTGGTAACGTTCTTCTCCATTATTTCACTCCCGTTACGCTCTACATCGGTTTCATAGGCAGCTTAAGTCTCTAAAATCTGAGTTGTGAGGCCTAAACCGTCCTCATTATGGTGACATCACAAAATATAACCAAAAAAGAGGAAGCTTTTGATTGCTTTTGTAGTCTACAAAATCCAGCGTTGTTGAATCCTACACATCAGTCCTTTGACGTCATTTCAACGGCTACCACATAATGGAATCATTTGGCTAGTGTGGAAGAATTTTTTTTAAAACAAAAGTATCGTATTACATGGCTCGACTCGGGTGATCAGAATACGACATTTCATAGAGCAGTGCAAAGTAGAGCAATAAAAAATGCTATCGAGCATATTTTAACTGAAGATGGGGTTATAATATCATATCGGGATGAAAGAAAGTGTGAAGCAAGCAACCATTTTCAGTGTTTCTTGCAGCTTAATTCACATGAGATGGAGTTGGTACAAGATGCTTATCTTGCAGATTTACTCAATTATTGTTGTTCCAGCCAGACCATGACTTATCTTATCTAGTGAAGTCAGTCACGTTTAGTTAGGTTAAGGAAGTAGTTTTCTCTATGCATGCTAATAATGCTCAAGGATCGGACAGCTTCCTTAAGGAACTTTATCGCGAATCTTGGGTTGTCGCCATGAAGGATCCGATCAATGATATGTTCAAATTAAACCCTTAGAGGTACTCTCTCAAATTAATATATCACTGCAGTACTTAGGGGTCGGATCCACAAGGACTCACAGGCTTCACACAAGAGATCGTTTCGTTTCAAATTCAGCTAAGTAAAATAATGAGTATTTAAATAACAATGCAGAACTAATTAAATCGGTTTGAAATCAAGTGTGAAAAGCGTTAGGCTTAGGGAACTTCTGAGGAAATCATGTAAAGAAGATAAATCAACTGGTCAATATCTAATTAAGAACAGTTATAGAATTCAAATTACTAATGTATAATTAACCAACTTTCGTTGCGAGAACTAACTATGTTCTAAACCTAAGAAACCAAATTTCTTTGCGAATCTTAAATTTTAAACAAGCCTTAAGTGCAGGTTCGATATATTCACAAATTATCTAATCCAAATTTCTTTGCAGTTATCTAATTTGCTCGCTAGGGTTTTTTTCAGATCTTAATAACACTTTCATGTCAATTTAACAACCTAACATCATCAATCTAGGTGAACAATCTAGAACTAGCATTAAATACAATCCTAGATGAAGAACTAACTAGTTTGTATCTCAACCAGTCATTAAATCTAACAATTCATAAAATCCCTAATGTGAAATCCTAAACCTAACAAGGGGATATCTAATCAGACATATCCATTGAAACAAAAGACATAACTGAAATATATATCATATGAAATAAATGAAAGAATAGAAAATAGGGGTTCCAAATCTTCTCTCAATGGAGTACAAGTAGCAAGATCAGCCCCAAACTCCAGTCTCTCTAAAAGTTTTGCAGAATCAAAGATAGATAATACTAAACCTAAAAACCCTAATAAATAGTCTAAAAACAAACTGGATCTTCTTTGTAAACTTCTGGGGCAAAGTTACAAATCTTCAAAACTTTAATGAATTCCGCGTGAACAGTGCATGTTGATGAGTGTCGACTGACACCCATGACCAGTGTCGACTGACACCAATGATCATCGAAGGCACCACTTCGTCTTCACAGCTACAAGACTACAACTGCTCCTAATGCTCCATAATCGTCCAAAAGCTCTCCAACACATGTAAACCTGTAAAAGACTCGATAAAAACTCGAAAGACACAATAAAGACTCGATTATATACTTATATCATGACTTAAAACCGGTAAAAACCATGATATATCAATCACTATGGTATAATATTTCTTTATTTTTGGGTTTATGCCTTGAGGAGTTAATGCCACGATTCTTGTAACACCCCGATCCCACAATTTTGTATCATAGAGTTAAGACCAGTTAAAAACCCATTAAGCTCAAATCCTAATCTAATGAGGAGACATGTATAAGGGAATATTAGGGTTTTGGCTTCGTATCTTTCTTTATTTTTGGGTTTATAACAAGAGGAGTTAATTCCGTGATTCTTTTAAGAATAATTGTAGGATTGGGTTATATTTGAAAAGTAATTGGCAGATTAGATCATATACTATTTATAATTGGGTAAAAAAGTTTGGGCCCACTTTCTATCTAATAGATCTCCTCCCTCTAATACAAACATCTCTCTTCTTGCTAAATGACCCAAAGGGGTAGTGGAGAAAAAAGAAGGGAAAAGTGTTTGTTGTTTTGGGGGTAAAGCGTCTCTGGCTTGTCAAATCTTAGTGTATTAGTTTTACTATTTTATGTTTATATCCGTTGATTGTAATTATAATTATTGAGAAGGATAAATTTTGATTTCTCTTACTTTTCATTGTTCAGATTATTATTAGATGTATAATTTTTTTTTTCTAAGTTTTCATGTACAACAGTGATTATGTAAATTTTATTGTACACTTTTTTTTTAGTCTACTTTTGTGTACATATTTTTTATCGTACACATTGTTATATAAATTAATAAGAGTTTAATATATACACTAATAGTTTCAAGTGCACATAGGATGTTGTACACTCAGAAGTGTACATAATTTATCGTACACTCATAGGTGTACACCGTTGATATATAGAGGTGTATATATCGTTCTAAATGTACATTATTATAACCATACACGAATATATCATATACTTTTCATAAATCAAATCTTAAGAAAAATAATTCTATTAGTGTGGAGGATTAAAGATAAAATAAGGAGAAGAATATAATGGAGAGAGAAATCGTTTTATTGGAGATAAGTGAATGTTTCTTTTACTTTTCATTGTTCAGATTATTATTAGGTGTATAATTTCTTTTTTTCCTAAGTTTTCATGTACAACAGTTGTTATGTAAACTTTATTGTACATTATTTTTAAACTACTTTTCTGTACACTTTTTTATCGTACACTTTGTTATATAAACCCATAAGGCTTTGATACATACACTCATACTTTCAAGTGCACATAGAGTGTTGTATACTTAGAAGTGTACATAATTTATCGTACACTCATAGGTGTACACATTGGCGGACGCATAAATTAATTTTACCGGGGTAAATAAAAAAAATTTATTGTATAATTCATCGCATAATAACATTTACCAAACATTAGATACAAGAAAATAAAATACTAAGTTTTCACAACATATGTTTTTCTATGATCAACAAAAATATAGGTATACTAAGGCCAAAAAATGTTGTAGTTTCAAGAAAATATTTAAGCAACAAATAAAATTTACCACATAGATCAGCTGGAATGGAAATGAACTTAGAATTAAGGGGTGTCAATACTTAAAGAAATACCAAATATGTTGTTGGATCATTAACCATTTAGATGTACTAAAACATATTTCTTTATTTTACCTGGATCAAATGACCCCCCTAATTTGTTAATAGGTCTGCCCATGGGTGTACACCGTTGATATATAGAGGTGCATATATCGTTCTAAATGTGCATTATTATTTATAAAGTACCATACACAAATATATTATATACTTTTCATAAATCAAATCTTAAGAAAAAATAATTCTATTAATTTGGAGGATTAAAGATGAAATAAGGAGATGAATAAAATGGAGAGAGAAATTGTTTTGTTAGAGATAAGTTGATGTTTCTCTTACTTTTCATTGTTCAGATTATTATTAGGTGTATTATTTTTTTTTCTAAGTTTTCATGTACAACAGTTGTTATGTAAACTTTATTGTACACTATTTTTCTGTACACTTTTTTTTTATCATACACTTTGTTATATAAACTCATAAGACTTTGATATATACACTTATACTTTCAAGTGCACATAGGGTGTTGTACACTCAGAAGTGTACATAATTTATCGTACACTCATAGGTGTACACTACAAGAAAACTGGCGCGAAACTGACGGCCAAATCCGTCGGAATTGGCCAATTCCGACGGATTTCCGACGAATTCGTCCGTCGCTTCTATCTCGTCAGAAATGGAAAATTCGTCGGAAAACCGTCGGTATTTCCGACGGAAAATATGAATCAGAAATCTGTCGGAAATCCATCTGTTTTCCGGTTCCGGCAATCTGTCAGAAATCCGTCGGTTTCCGTGTTCCGGCAAGCCGTCGGAAATCCGTCGGTTTCCGTGTTCCGGCAAGCCGTCGGAAATCCGTCGGTTTCCGTGTTCCGGCAAGCCGTCGGGAATCCGTCGGTTTACTCGTTTCATCATTCCGTCGGGAATCCGTCGGAATATAATCCGTCGGAAATCCGTCGGAATATAAGCCGACGGATTTCCGACGGGGTATTACCGACGGATTTCCGACGGATTGGCTAAATTATAATAAAAAAAAATTATTTAATAAATAATTATATATTCCGAATATTAATTCAAAAAAAAATTATTTAAAATCCAAAATAATTAAATAAATAATTTAATAAATAATTCTATATTTAAAAATATAGAAATGAAATAAATATTAATAATAATAATTTAAAACAATTACAAAATTCATATTTTATATAATTAAAAAATTAATTCTCAAATATTGAAAAAGAAAAAAAAATATAAATTTACAAATATACAAATCAAAGTTTAAATCTAACAATCGAAAATCTAAATATAAGATTTCAAACCTTAAACTAAATCTAAAATTTCAAAATCTAAATCTAACATTCCAAACCTAAAACTAAACATTAGAAACCTAAAAGAAACATTTCAAACCTAAATCTAATTACAAAACCTAAATCTAACATTATTATCCTAAAACTAAAATTGCAAACCGAAATCTAACATTCAAAACTTAAATCTAACATTTGAAAATCTTAATATAACATTATTATCCTAAAACTAAAATTCAAAACCTAAATATGTTAATTGAAAACCTAAATCTAACATTCCAAAATATAAATCTAACAATTTTATCCTAAAACTAACATTATAAACCTAAATCTAACATTCCAAACCTAAAACTAAACATTAGAAACCTAAAAGAAACATTTCAAACCTAAATCTAATTACAAAACCTAAATCTAACATTATTATCCTAAAACTAAAATTCCAAACCTAAATCTAACATTCAAAACTTAAATCTAACATTTGAAAATCTTAATATAACATTATTATCCTAAAACTAAAATTCAAAACCTAAATATGTTAATTGAAAACCTAAATCTAACATTCCAAAATATAAATCTAACAATTTTATCCTAAAACTAACATTATAAACCTAAATCTAACATTCCAAACCTAAAACTAAACATTAGAAACCTAAAAGAAACATTTCAAACCTAAATCTAATTACAAAACCTAAATCTAACATTATTATCCTAAAACTAAAATTCCAAACCTAAATCTAACATTCAAAACTTAAATCTAACATTCGAAAATCTTAATATAACATTATTATCCTAAAACTAAAATTCCAAACCTAAATATGTTAATTGAAAACCTAAATCTAACATTCCAAAATATAAATCTAACAATTTTATCCTAAAACTAACATTATAAACCTAAATCTAACATTCCAAACCTAAAACTAAACATTAGAAACCTAAAAGAAACATTTCAAACCTAAATCTAACATTATTATCCTAAAACTAAAATTCCAAACCTAAATCTAACATTCAAAACTTAAATCTAACATTTGAAAATCTTAATATAACATTATTATCCTAAAACTAAAATTCCAAACCTAAATATGTTAATTGAAAACCTAAATCTAACATTCTAAAATCTAAATATAAGATTGCAAACCTAAAACTAAGATTCAAAACCCATATCTAACATCACAAAAACTAAATCTAACATTCCAAAACTTAAAACTAACATTCTAAACCTAAAACTAACATTTATAACTTAAAACTAACATTAAAAACCTAAATCTAACATTCCAAACCTAAATCTAACATTGCAAACCTAAAACTAAGATTCAAAACCCATATCTAACATTACAAAAACTAAATCTAACATTCCAAAACTTAAAACTAACATTTCAAACCTAAAACTAACATTTATAACTTAAAACTAACATTAAAAACCTAAATCTAACATTCCAAACCTAAATCTAACATTCCAAACCTAAATCTAACATTCCAAACCTAAATCTAACTTTGAAAACCTAAAATTTATAAAATTTGAAGAATTTGCTCTGATTTTTCGTGTGAGCTCGCTTATAAACAGAATTTTCCGACGGAATTTCCGTCGGAAATCCGTCGGAATTTTTGAAATTATTTCGTAAAATTCAACTAACGCGGGACACGAAAACGTTTGATTTTGCCAAAATGTCACAATTTATTAACACGCGGCATTGGGAAAATATCTTCAATCTGTCGGAAATCCGTCGGAAAAAAGTTTATTTATTTTGGAACTCTTAAGGGTCGAACTGCAGCCCTCTAGGATAGTTTATACACTTTAAACAATTGAGCCATGTTTAGTAATTGGTTAAACATCAAAAGAGATATATATATATATATATATATATATATGTTCAAATCCAAAATAAATCCTATAATCAACATATTTATTTGAATCCAAAAAAGTCAATATTTATTGTTAAAACATTCACATTATAGGATTTAAAACAACAAAGGATTATACTATATATTGACATTTTTGGATTTAAATATTCACATTATATGATTTAAAACATGTTTTTAAATTAATACATATTTATTTTAGAACATTTATTTTGGATTTGAATATTGTTAAAAATGAATAAATTATTTTTGTTAAATAGCTGCGCTCGATCAGAGCTGCCTACGTACCCATATCGGGATCAAGCCACACCGTAGTTCATTGTACAAATTTATGATTTTTGCAAGATACTTTTTATTCTCCTTGTTCTTCTCCTTGTTCTTCTTCCTCTGATGATGTTGATCCTTCAGATGTAATTGAGTCTGTATCCTCATAAAATTCTCCTTGTTCTTCTTCTGACTCAGAATGAACTATACCGATTTGTGTGAAATCAACCACAAGATCGACACCAGTAGAGGCCGCAACTAGATCCATTGGAGTACTTATGCTTGGCTGCATGGCATCGTGTCGAGAAACTCCATAAATTCTTCCTCTAGGGCTTATTGCAGTAACTGTGACCCAAGGATCTGACCGCCGTGTTATGCGAGGGTAACGAATGTAGCACACCTATAAAGAAATACAGAAATTTTCGTAAGTAAGCGCCGAAATAAACATAAAAATTAGTAAAAACACAACATTTTATTGAACCAAACCTGATCTGCTTGTGACGCTAGAATGAATGGATCATAATGTTGTAGTCTCCGATTTGTGTTAACAGAAGTAACACCAAATTGGTCCACGTCAACACCACGACCAAGTACTGGATCATACCAATCACACTTAAAAACAATGCACCTCAAGTCTAACATTCCTGGGTACTTAACTTCCAATATTTCCTGAAGAATGCCGTAGTAAACATCATTACCAGACTTCACAGAAACACCATAATCTGCAGATGGTCTTGTCCTTCTTTCGTCATGAATCCTAAACCCATATCCCCGACTGCAATACCTAGGATAAGACTTTGCACGGTAGCTTGGACCACTAACAAATTCCATTAACCATGTGGGAAATGTGGCTCCGCTCTTTATTCCTTCAGAAACCTAGGAAAAAAATTAACCGCAATTAACATAAATGACATTGACACTTATTTGAAAATAATAGGGTTTTGTTAAATCTTACGTAATATTGCAACCAAGTCATAAAATCTTCCTCCTTATGCTGTTGAAGCTCTTCTTCTGACTTATCCACAAACCACCCGCGTATTAATGCCATGTAAATCCTGTAAGAAAACCACATTTGTATGAAAGTTAATAAATTAAATATAATATATTCAAATATATATATACATTGTCATAAATAAAGTTTTTTACCTTTCATATTCCGCAATTTCCTCACAATTTGTTAGGATATACGTATGCAAGTGTTTAAACTCTTGTTGTGATAATGTGCGTGTCTTGCTTTTTCCACTCACTCGACCAACTTGGGAAAACAACTCAGGAACTACGATGGGATAAATCGCTCTCTCATTACGATCATCATGGCGACCAGGACGTCTACTCTTTGTACGAACTTCGGATGGGAAGTAACATTCAGCAAACTGTGAGGCTTCTTCGTTGAGGCTCTGTGCGACAATAGATCCCTCTACTTTACTTAAATTTTTAACCTTTTTCTTCAGATGAAACATATACCGCTCAAAAGGATACATCCAACGGTATTGAACAGGGCCTCCTAGTGCAACTTCTCGTGGGAGGTGGATAGGAAGATGTTCCATCACATCAAAGAAAGATGGCGGAAATATGTTTTCAAGATTACAAAGGATCACGGGGATATTGACCTCTAAGTTTCGGATTCCGTCAACAGTAAGTGTTCTTGTGCATAAATCTCGAAAAAAAGAACCAACTCCTGCAATTGCTTGGTAGACATCTGGATCAAGAAGATGGGCAAAAGCGAAAGGAAGAAGCCGCTGCATCACAACATGACAATCATGACTCTTCATTCCTGTAAATTTCCCTTCTCCATAATCTATGCAATTACGCAGATTTGATGCGTATCCATCAGTGAATTTGACATCATCGCGAATCCAATCAAAAAATTCCCTTTTCTTATCTCCTTGCAACCCGTACGGAGGAAATATGTATTTACCATCCGGCTGAACTTCAAAAAAAGCCCTATCGCAAATATCGGCCAAGTCTAATCTAGATTTGATATTGTCTTTCGTCTTCCCTTTGACGTTTAAGACAGTGTTCATGATGTTCTCAAAGAAGTTTTTCTCAACGTGCATCACATCTAGATTGTGCCGCAATAAATGGGTCTTCCAGTAAGGCAGATCCCAAAAAATACTCTTCTTGTGCCAGTTATGAACTTCACCGGCACCGTACACAACTTCATGTCCATTACCCCCACAGTCAGGAGTCCTATCAGCACCAAAATCTCTCAATTGTTCATATAAAGTATATCCGTCTATCTCAGGAGGTGGCGCATCAAACACTTTCTTAGACTTCGTAAACAATGTTCTAGACCGACGATACGGATGATCACTCGGTAGAAACCTTCTATGACAATCAAACCAACAACTCTTTCTTCCGTTACTAAGTTGGAATGCATCAGTGTTGTCTTGGAAATACGGGCATGATAATCTCCCATGAGTTGTCCATCCAGATAACATACCATATGCTGGAAAATCGCTTATGGTCCACATAAGAACCGCACGCATGTTAAAATTTTGTTGGCATGAAACATCGTACGCTTCAGCACCATGCTCCCATAGCATTTGTAACTCATAAATCAATGGCTGGAGGAATACATCGAGTGATCTCTTCGGATGATCTGGGCCAAGAACAAGAATGGAGAGAAACAAAAACTCTCTACGCATACACAGAGATGGAGGCAAATTGTAAGGAGTTACAATTACAGGCCACAACGAATACTTCCTTCCATGCTTCCCAAATGGGTTAAAACCATCTGTGCATAACCCGAGGTACACATTCCGGCGCTCGTACGCAAAATCCGGATAGGTAGACTGAAAATGTTTCCACGCTTCTGCGTCTGAAGGATGTGTAATATCTCCATCTTGACGATGCTCTCCATGCCATCTCATTGGCTCTGCCGTACGCTGAGATGTATATAACCTCTTCAACCTATCTGTTATTGGTAAATACCACATACGTTTATATGGAATTGGAACTCGACCACTCGTTTCCTGATACCGCGGTTTGCGACAAAATCGACAGCTGTTACGGTTTTCATCTTCTCTCCAATATAGCATACAATTGTCGATGCACACATCTATCACCTTATACGGCAAACCAAGACCAGCTACAAGTTTATGTACCTCGTAGTATGATGCGGGTAAAAGATTATCTTCAGGCAATAAATCTTTCGCCCAGTCTGCTATCGCATCAACACACTCCTCTGACAAATTGTGGTCCGTCTTAATCGTCATCAATCTAGTGGCAGATGATAAAGGCGAATGACCTTCTCTACACCCCTTATAAAGTGGCTGCTTTGCTGCGTCTAACATACCAAAAAATCTTCCTGCTTCTAAATTAGGTTCTTCAAACCTATCTCTCTCTTCACTGCCATACTGTACATTCTCTCTAAACGCATCATTTACCATCTCAACGGTGCCTACACCTACATCAACTTCCGTTCTATCTCCTACAAATTTCGAGACTGTTGGTCCACTACTACTACTACCGTGATCATAATTTGTTTCCCCATGTAGATACCAAATCTTATAACCCGGCGTAAATCCATTGGTATACAAGTGATGCCAAACTATCTCTACCGCAACATTACGGGAATTTCTACAAATTGAACATGGACATTTCAACTTACCTTATTTAAGTACACGCGGTTGATTTCCAGCCAATTTCATGAACTCGACTATGCCTCGTGCATATTCCTCGTTTAAGAGGTTCGCCTCCGAATCCATCATTGGTTCATCCATCCATGATCGAAAATATCTAGACATATCTTTCCACTTTTTTTTGTTTATAATCGCATGAATATCATAAGAAAATAGAGAGAGAGATGGAATTGAAATGTGGTGTAAAATGAAATGAAGAGTGTGAAAACATATTTATAAACTCGCTTCCGTCGGAAATCCGTCGGAATTCCGTCAGAATGCAACAGCTCCATACAACGGTAACCTGCGATACCAACGGCTCTTTTAACGTTCATATTTTCCGACGGATTTCCGACGACCGCCGACTATTCCGTCGAAAAACCGTCGGAAATGGCCGGTGGTTCTATCCGTCGGAAATCCGTCGGAATTTTCTGACGGATATCCGACGGATTACCGACGGACGGAAATCCGTCGGAATTTCTGACAGATAACCGACGGATTTCCGACGAAGTAAAAAATTGCAATTTCGTCGGAAATCCGTCGTTTTACCGACGGAATTTCCGACGGACCCTGTTTTCTTGTAGTGGTACACCGTTGATATATAGAGGTGCATATATCGTTCTAAATATACATTATTATAATCATACACGGATATATCATATATTTTTCATAAATCAAATCTTAAGAAAAATAATTCTATTAATGTGGAGGATTAAAGATAAAATAAGGAGAAGAATATAATGGAGAGAGAAATTGTTTTGTTAGAGATAAGTGGATGTTTCCCTTACTTTTCATTGTTCAGATTATTATTAGGTGTATAATTTCTTTTTTCCTAAGTTTTCATGAACAACAGTTGTTATGTAAACTTTATTGTATACTATTTTTAAGACTATTTTTCTATACACTTTGTTATATAAACCCACAAGACTTTCATATATGCACTCATACTTTCAAGTGCACATAGGGTGTTTTACACTCAGAAGTGTACATAATTTATCGTACACTCATAGGTGTACACCGTTGATATATAGAGGTGTACACCGTTGATATATAGAGGTGTATATATCGTTCTAAAGGTACATTATTATGGTCAACATTATTATAACCATACACGAATATATGTTGTATTTATCATAAATCAAATCTTACGAAAAATAATTCTATTAGTGTGGAGGTCTGGAGGATTAAAGAGAAACTAATGAAAAGAATATAATGGAGAGAGAAATGGTTTAGTTGGAGATACGTGATGTTTCTCATTCTCTCATTTTTATCATACTGCCCATTGAACGTAATTACACAATTCTCCCCTTTAAACATTTATGAATATTTTTCTTAGTTTTTATTGTTGAGAATATTATTTCTTGTTTAATTAGTTTTCATTTTTAGTTTTCATCTAAAACCCCATTTATGTACACCTTATTTTGCATCTTATTCTACACTTTATTGTGGTCTTCTTTGGTGTACACATAATGTTCGTACACTTTTTTATATAAACCCATAACACTTTCAGATATTCCGCGAACTGGACTTACATTACTTATAACTGTATATTGATTTCATTTTTTGGTTTTTTAATCTCTTTATGTGTGGTTTCATTGAGGCCTCAAGTCTCGTCAATCATTGTTAGGCCCAATATCTTGTTTTTCACTTTCTATGCACGAATGGCATTCCCGTAAATTCTGTAGAAATTAAAGGTTTGTTTTCAACTGTCCCTGTGGTAGGTTTCGTAATTACGACAAATTAAAGAGGGCACGTTAGTAACCCCAGCAAATGTGAATAGTGCCATTTGTCTTATTTCTTCAATTATGAATAGTATATATGGCCCAATCTCCCAATTACTTTTAAATATATGTCCTAAACTACAAATTAACTCTTCTTTTAACACTCTGATCCCACAGTTTTGTATTATAGATTCGAGACCAGTTAAAAACCCATTAAGCCTAAATCATAATCTAATGAGGAGACATATATAAGGGAATAATAGGGTTTTGGCTTCGTACTTTTGTGCCCCTTGATCATAGAAAGAAAATTTGAGATAGAGAAAGAAATAAAAAAGTGTGTGCATCAGACTTTTTATTGTTAGGGAAGAAGGCAAAAAAATAGAGAAGAGTGGCATACTTCAACCAACGGCCAAGGCTTCCACAGCTCTGTCATTGGTTGGATTAATGTTGATTTATTTCGTATAAGGTTTTAGGGGCGATATCCTCGCACGACAATCTTTTGATTTCATGAAATGGCGAAAGAGAGAATCGGTGGTTTATTCGAAAGATGCAGATGCAAAATCTCTTGGCGACGGCCTCCCAGCTAATACTTCGTGTAACACCCCAACCCATGGCTAGGCAGGAAACTGTACTCGATAGGGAAATTCAAGACCAAGACCAAACATGGATTTTAAAAAGTTTGGTAATCTCTTTATGTTGGGTCACTTGCATTTTAATATGTTTTTTCTTTTTTAGAAATATTTGTTTTGTTGATGTCCAAATCTTAAATGATGTTTCTATAAATCTTAAATTCTCGATATTTTCTGTTTTGTTGTTTTTAGTTTTTTATCATAAAATACAAAAATCAAATAAAATTTTTAATTCTTGTTTTGTTCATGTTATTTGCTTCAGTATCTTTCATAAAAACCAAAACAAAAATTTATTTGCTTCAGTTTGCTATTTGTTTTGAATTTATGAAAAGAAAACCCATAAAAATCGTTTTTGTTTGAATTTATTTTAATTATTTGTTTATTTTGATTTTTATTTGGATTAAAATTATAGAACAAAATAAAAAGTTAATTTTCTGCTTGGTGAATTAATATTGTCGTCCCTTAATTTTATTTTCCATAGAAAAGTCAAAAAAAAAAATTAGAAGTTTTCCATATTTCTTTCCTTCTTTGATTTGTTTTGATTTGTCCGTTTCTTCTTCTTTTTGCGAGGAAGACCCTAAAGGGGAGCGCAACCATGGAGTATGGAGATGGAGAGGACGAAAGGAGTGAGTTTAACACCTCTGAGATTGACTGAGGTGAAGAACCAGACCCCTCATGGAGTGGAGGAGAAGATTTCGACAATAGCTCTTGGAGAGGAGGTACTGAATCTGAATTGAGTGCAGGAGAATCTTATGAACGTGATGAAGAACTCTGGGATGAAGAAGGAACAAAATCAGAGCTAGAGTGCATTTGATGAATGGGAGAACCCTGAAGAGCTTGGCTCTCGAATCAGTCTAGAAGAAGAGGCTGATGCACTTGATGAAGAAAATTCAGAACCGAGTTTTTGTGAAGGAGTCGGTTGTCACAAAAGCTTAGAGGATCAACACGTCTATGAAGGGGAATCAAGTTCTGCTGAAGATGAATCAAGTTGTCATGAAGACAGTTTCCAAACCAATACCGAAGATGAGTCACAAACAAAAAACGTGTTTGATGAAGAAGAAAACTATGAAGAAGCTGATTAAGAACGTGAAGAAGAGAGTAGACCGTGGTGTGAGATACCTTACTCAGATCATGAGGAAGCACACCAAGAAGAGACTGACTCTCAATACTCTCAAGAAGAATTTGCTGAAGAGGGTGAAGTCAAAAGTGAGGCTGCAAGAGATGATTCTAGAGAAGAATACACCGAAGAGGATGAATACCTAGTTGAGGAGCCTCGGTACATCAATTTCTCTGGCCATAGCCAAGGACCAGACGCATACACACTTCCGAAGAAGAAAGAACCCCATTGCCGAAGAAATCTCACCGAGGATGCTTTTAGGCATGGGATCAAGATGCCAACATTCGAACTGACTGCAAAGCGCCAGATGCCACCTTAGAAGAAATGAAGGATATTATGTGTGATGATTTTGTGAGAGACGTTTACAACATGCGCCAGCACCTTGTAAAAAATTATAGTAATCCCAAGCCAATGAGATGGATTTTAGCAACAAGGCCGAGTCTAAAGGAAACACCAAAGGAATTTTACAGTCCCAAGCAAAGAAAAATGTCTCCACCTGCTCTAAAGAAGAAGACTGAGTCCAATCCGATAAGTCAAGCAAAGGAGGAGAAGCCGAAATTAACTCCACAAGCCGTAGCTCACAAGAAAATTCGGAGTTCAAGGCTTGAACCACACATCGAGCTAAGACACTGTAAGTCTTCTAACCTTTTAAAATCCAAAGTAGCAATCTGTTATAGATGCCATCAAGGAGGACACTTTGCTGCTAACTGCCCAACCAAGAAACTAGAAAAATCACTTATGCTCACTAATAGCCTAAAGTATACAGTTTTGAGTATTTATGTTACAGATATAATGCACTTGATTTTTCCTTTAAGTGTCAATGAAATGAAAGGTACCTTAGACGTATGCAAAAGCCGAAGAGAAACCACATCGAAATGGAGTTTAACTTCGAATCAAGTGGAGGAACCAGCAACGTGTAATCACATGCCTCCAGAGTTCATGATGTGTTTTCCAGGCCTTATCAAAAGAAAAGAAGTCATCAACAAAATGTTGATCAAAGAAGAGCCACCAGATGCACCATGCACCAACCAACCGTCAACACGCCAAGGTCAGACTCTAAACTCCCAAAGAAGGATGAAAGCTAACTTGCTTTCTCTTGGTGCATATTTTACAGTTTCTAGGTCGAAACTTTTTCAAGGCGGAGGGTATGATGAGGACATCAAGTCAAGAACAACTGGGATCAACGGACTTGATAGTCTAGCCAAGGGTAAAGGAGAGACGATCTCCCTTGGGGAATATGATCATGGCGAAGGGGAAAGACTGTCATTGATCTATTCCTTCTAGACTTCAATCCCCCCCCCACCAGAGGAGGCACCAAAAACAACCCCAAGAAGCCCAGAGCTCGAGCTAAATTAGGAGTTGTCCGAGAATCCTTACTCGGAACCGAGAATCCAAGAGAAAAGCTGGCCCTAGACGAATCCACTCGTGTGTTTTGCCTCAGAGTCATTATCCACCAGGGAACCACCCAAGATAAGAGTTTTTGCGGAAGAAAATCATGCCCCACCCGAGATAAATTAGGAGATGTCCGAGAATCCTTACTCGGAGACAAGAATCCAAGGGAGAAGTTGACCTATCAGAAATACACTCGAGCAAATGTTCTGGTATTTGAATTTCATCAGGAAATCATCAGCCCAGGTACGAGTTGGTTTAAGAGCTAACTAAGGAGCATCAAAACCGGGTGTAAATAAGGAAAGTCTTGCATCCAACTTACCATCAGCTGAAGCCACAAATTGGAGACCTTCTATAAGCATCAGAGGGTTCCCTTTTAACCCAGGAGATACTCTAGACCACGAAAAAGCTTTACCACCAGAAGCTTGGTACACCTTACCATACAAGAACATGCGGAGTCATCACTTACCATATTCAGATTCAAGCACGTCAAAACTCCAATGGTCAAATCTTCAGCTCTTGCACGTGTTAGAGACCCTCCACAACAATCAGAGACTTCCAAAGACGTGCCCCTTCCTTCCCAAGCTGTCCAGATACAAGCAAAGGCTCTACTTGCCTTATTTGGCCGATTTCATCTTTAATTCACCAACGGCCATATTTCATTTAATTCTGCGATTTCTTTCTTGTTTATGCTTAAGAACCGTTGTACTCTGAGCCTATAAAAGCTCAGCTCATTCCTAATTGTAAATCACCCTTGATCATTGAATTTAGTAAAGTATTTCATTTTTTTCAAAGACCGAGTTCTTGAGAGATTTTTCTTGTCTTTAGATTTCTATGTGTGTGATTCACTTTAAGTCTATAGAAACCCACAAATTTAGGAGTGTTTTGTGTGATTCAATACTCTTAGTCGTGCCATTGAGTGAGTGAGTTAATCGCCTTCACCATGCATTTCTACCATCGTTTCCACCTTCCGCGAGTCAAGGCTTGGAATTTCTCGATCATCAAGTGATTATCAGACGGAGTGATTCCGATCCTATAAGACGGAGGCTCTTAGCTCGATGTGTCATTCGGCCTTACCAATGCACCAGCACCTTCATGAGGCTTATGAATCATATTCTAAGAGCCTACATCAGTAATTTTATGGTGGTTTATTTTGATGACATACTTTTATATAACACTTGCTTATCGGACCATTTGAAGCACCTTGAACAAGTACTAAAGACTCTTCGTCAAGAAGGTCATTTTGCTAATCTCAAGAAGTGCACGTTTTGCACTGATCAGCTAGTTTTTTTAGGTTTTGTTGTGAGTTCACATGACTTACAGGTGGATCAAGAAAAGATTAAGGCAATTGAGGAATGGCCCACTCCCACCACCATCGGCCATGTCCGAAGCTTCCATGGCTTGGCAAGTTTTTATCGGCGGTTTTTGTGTGACTTTAGCACTATAGCCGCCCCTCTCACCGCTGTCATCAAGAAGGATGTTGCCTTCTCATGGGGAGAAGCTCAGGAAACAGCATTCTGGAAACTCAAGGAGAGCCTCACTCAAGCACCAGTGTTGGCATTACCGAATTTCGACAAAACATTTGAAGTGGAGTGTGATGCTTCGGGTTTGGGAATTGGAGCTGTTTTGACACAGGATAAGAGGCCAGTCGCCTATTTCAGTAAGAAGTTAAGTGGAGCCACACTTAACTATCCGACCTATGACAAGGAACTCTACGCGTTTAGCAACACTATTTGTTGGCTAAGGAGTTTGTTATACACACAGACCACGAGACTCGTAAGCTTTTGAGAGGTCAGACCACACTCAAGAGGAGGCATGCTCATTGGCTAGAGTTTGTGGAAACCTGCAACGCCCGTGTTCCGAAAAATGGAATTTTGGAATTATATCCGGGATTTATGCGTAGAATCTCTGAAAAATATATCCGGGGATTTTTGGAGTAACTTAAAAGTTACACCGCATTTTCCTCGTAAGGGTGTTTTGGATCAATTTGGAAGTTTGGGGACAGTTTGTAGACTGTTGGGACTTCAAGGACCAGTCCATAAATAAAATAAATAAATGACTCTGCACCCATGTTTTTCCACAAAGCAGCCAACCATTTCCACTCACCTCTCCACCAGCAGCCTCCACTTTTCCCCCCTACAAAGCAGCTCTACTTCCTCCACTTCCCCCCCCTACAAAGCAGCACTATCTTCTCCACTTCTTCTCCACATTGCCGACACTTCATTTCAGAGAGAGAGAGAGAGAGAGCTGAGTTTGTCTTGAGACAAAGGAGAGAAGGTGAGCTTGTGTTGGTGTGGGCGTGGAGAGCAAGAGAAGAGTGAGTTTGGTGGCTGTCTGGGCGTGGAAAGCAAGAGAGAAGTGAGTTTGGTGGCTGTGTGGGCGTGAGAGACAAGAGTTGAAGGAAACGGAGGTTGCCGTGACGGTGAAGCTTCGAGGCTCCCTCGCATCTTGTGTCATCACCGGTAGATAGGGTAATGTTCTCTTCCTTCATTGATTGTATCATGTTGATTGTGATGGTTCGGTGAGAGAAACAGAGTGTGTGAGTCACGGTGGTGACGTTGGGAGACCGAGACGTGACGACATGGACGGTGTTGGTTGCGGAGGGTGCTTAAGCGTAACTCCGTGACGGTGGCTTGTTGGTCTAGCCGTGAGATGATGTTGACGGCGCCGTTGTGGTGTTCATGATTGGTGAGCAGGTCGTGATGGGGCCTCGGCAGTGTCGTCGGTGGTGTTTGGCATTGTCACGGTGAGACGCATGAGTGTTGGAGGTGTGATCGTGTTGATCGATCTGGCTGTGGATCGATCGATCTGGTCAGGATCGATCGATCTCGCCTTGGTTGGTCGATCTGGAGAGTACTCGCAAAGAGGGATCGATCGATCCGGACCAAGATCGATCGATCTGGTCAGGAACGATCGATCTGGCACCTATGGTCGATCTGGAAGTCTGTCGGCCATACTGGATCGATCGATCTGGTCAAGATCGATCGATCTGGTCGACTTTCGTAATTTGTTACTTGAGTCTTAAGTTTCTTTATTTTGCTATTTTTAGGCATGCGTTTGGGGAATTGAGGGTCTAATCATCTCGGGAAGTTTTTAAGAAATTTCTGTGTGTGGCTAAGGTGAGTGCATGACCATAAGCTTATCTAAGCGGTTTAATTATTTGATGTGGTTTGCATGATATATGCCGTATATGATCTCAGGTGGATCTAGATCGAGTGTTTCTTGAGATGGTTGATTTATTTCGGTATTTTCGTGTTTAACTATGTTAAATATTTTAAATCGTTTGTGTGTATAACTTGTAGATGGGAGGATTGCCTCACTAAGTATTTATTGAAATACTTATGCATCTCTTTTATTGATGCAGAAAGAGAAAAGTTGTGACCGTGGAATCAAGGCGAAGAAGAGGGGATGATCTAGACTTGTCGGGTTGTTGAGTGTTTTATATATTAAGTTTGGATTTAATTTGGGAGTTGAATAAATTATATGGAGTTAAATTATGGTTTTTCTGTGAATGTATTTTATTGCTGAAGTTGTTTATTTATTATTCAAGAGTAGTTGAATTTTAATGTTATTAGGGAAGTAATTAATATTTATGGGAATATTAATTATTTAAAAAAAAAAAAAAAATTTCGGGTGCGGTCGTCTCAAAACCTTTCCCTATATAATCAAGTATAAGAAGGACAAGGAGAATGTGGTCGCGGATGCCTTGTCTCGGCCTATAGCATCTGGATCTTTTCCCAATAAAACTAACTGATCGTTTTGTCCCTGAATCGAGACCGATCTCACACCTGCGCATCGGATAAAAAAACAAAGTTGCTAAAATGATTCACATGACCTAACTTGGCTCGCAAGTTACTTGCTAAAGAAGTCACAGAGTAGAGATGTTTTATGTTTACCTTGTGCTGCTGATGCGATTTTCATAGCTTTCTTCATCAGTTTCTCACTCTCACTCATATCCATTTTCAGTACTATCCGTTGCTGAATAAAAAAGGATATTAAACAAATATAAGTTTTGTGTCTGGCATGATTAATATAAATTATAGTTTTTTTGTTTATAAATATTTTTAGTTTGTTCGTAATATTTTAATTTTTATAATATTTATAAATATTTTTATTTTATTCGTTTAGTATATTTTGTAGTGTTTTTTACTTATTTTCTTATTATTTATAATATACTAGGTGAGGTATCCGCGCCTCGCTCGGGTATACATTTTATTAGTAATTTTACGGATTAATTTTGTTTAATCATTTAAAATGATTTTTTTTAATAATTAACCACTTATAAATTAAAAATCATAAGCATATTCTTCAAATACAGTCGAATCGCAAAGCATTTAACATGCGAATACGAGTTCAAAACAATAACTTAAAATTATCAAACCCGAAATGAGAAAATAATAATTGGTTGGACTATTACATGTCATGCAGCTCAGTAACTTCGCTCAGATCAGGATTAAACATTATAGCGGATACATTATCACGACTCGGAATAATTGGTAAACCTAAAAAATAAGAAGATGTCAAAAATTAAAAATAACACAAGATAACAAAATCAACACAAAAATAGAAAGATAGATATAAAACCAGACCTTCATAACGTTTATAGACGTTCCACCACCTTAAAGCAACAACTAATATATAATCACCATATTCTTTGATCTTGTAAGAGATTCTACCAGCGACGTCACCTCATGCCATACACCGTATAGTCTCTCCACTGTATCACCAATCTGTTCATAAGAATTTTAAGAAAATATAATATTAAGGTGATAGACTTACTGTTTATCTCGCAATTATTCGTCCAACACAATAAAATCGCTAAAGCTCCAAATACAGTCAAATCTAAACTAAAATGAAAAAAAATAATTCAAAACTCCAAAAACTAAGAAATTGAGAACTAAACGGTGTTTTGAAAATTTTCCTTCTAAACGACAAGAGGTGTCTTCAGCTAAGACTTCCCATATTTGTTGGTGATTGAAATTTGTAATATGTTTCTTGACTTTGCAACATATAAAACTATCCATGAGACAAGATTAGTAATATACTCACACTTTGCTCAAGGATTAAGAATAAAACCAATACGTAAGTTTTGAAGCAAGGAAATGAAAGTATTTGATATACATATTTAGTAAGTCATGCAAAAATACATATAAAATAAGTGTCTATAATCACATTTTCTTACGATAGTAGAGATTATTTCTTTGAAAATTATCTACTTTGTATCTTGAGTGGAAATTTTATATTTGATGGAGTTACAAACATCCTAGCCTCCTATGGATTACGACAATTTATCCAATCCTACTATTACTTATAATTTTAGCCTCAATAACATGATTCACCAATTGAGTAACTTGTAACCTCGTACCATTTATCAAACCACATTTATGATCAATATATATTAATACTATAAATAAAGTACCGACTTTTATATCTACATGTAGTTGACTAATCTAAATACCTTGACTATGTTCAGAAACTCTAGAGAATAAAGAATAAGATTGTTTGCACTCGTGTCAAGGGACGGACGTATCTTGTTAATGGGAGGGACATTTTCCCCGGATAAAGTTTTCAATATTAGTGCTGTTTTGAAAGATTTTTTGGTTATGTCCCTGTTGTTATATTATTTATGCCACTATTTTTTTTATCACGTTTTGTTCAATATAATTAAAATTGAAAATTCACATCATGAAAATAAAAGACTATAACCCAAATTTTTAATTCCTTTCTGTTTACAAGCTCATATTTCTTTTATCTAAAATGAAAATAAATTATCATTTCGTTAATTGGGAAGAATTGACCGAATACTTTAAGTGACTTAAAAAGGTTTGTTATTCTTAATTAAAATTTGGGCTTTTTGATGTTTTATAAACTGAGAATCGTATTTTCGTTTTCGTTTTCTCACTCCCTTTGTTAATTTTAGTCAAATGTTTAATAACTAAAGTTTTTAATTTCATCCACTTTCATCAAACAGAAAGTAAATATCTTAATTTGGTTCTTTGTTTTGTTTCTTCTCATGTTTCTTTTCATTTTTTTAGAAATATTTACCTTCATATAGTGATAGCGAATATTTTTCAATCTTAGCATTTTTGTAAAGTATTATTGTGTGTTTTAACTATATAATGTGTTTAATCATATATGTTTTTTAAAAAATATAATATTATTTCCTTGGGTAAATTTAATTTTTAAATCCGCCACTGCTCATGTATGTATGATACCTCAATACTATCAAAACTGAGATAAACCCTTTCTTCACATGTTACGTTTTCATATGGTTTTCTATCTATAAGTAGTATTGTATTACTACGCAAGACCTGCTAAAATTGGGTGTCTATGTTTACATTTTCTTAGGTTAGTAAAGACTATTCCTTTAGCATTTACTATTCTTTTTAAAAGTACATCTATTAAGGTTGATAGAGTCCAAGCATGTGGCCATTAGGATATCTCACAAAAGAAACTTGGCTATTAAAATGCATCTATGAAGGTTCATAGAGTCCAAACATGTAACCATCACGATATCTCGCAAAAGCAAGTTGGCTATCAAAAAAAGTCTTCAATAAGAATGATTTAAAATTTCATTAAAAATATATAAATAATTTGATTTGATCATTTGAAAGGAATTGTGAGTATTCTTTGGTAGGACCTTGTATTTTATAAAGCTATCGAGTTTGTAACTCAATTCTATATTTTTGAGAATGTTGTGTTAATATATATCACGAGGAACTCGTTCTTTTTCTTTCTCCCTCTCTCTCTTCTTCTTTGACTCAAAATATTTTCACCAGTCCATGCTCTATATCATCCATTATCGTTCTCGCTTGCCTCGTCCTTGTCTCTTAATCTCGAATTTTATTGTTAGGCAATTTGTGTATGATTTCATCGTTCTTTTTCTTTCTCCCTCTCTCTCGAATTTCATTACTTTGTACTGAAACGACCGCACTCGTCTTTTTTTTTTTTTTTTTTTTTTTTTTTTTTTGTGCAAATAATTTATTAATTAATATTCTCATAAATATTAATTAATTTCCCAAATTATTTAACAATGCACTTCTCCATGAATAATAATTATTTAACTCCGTAAATAAAAATACAATCACCCCAACATTTAATTATTTATCCGTAAGGATATTAGATCGTTGATCTTTCCAGAATACGACGACTTGAGTTGAGAGTCGAAGTTTGTCTGTATAGCCACCTTGGCTTACATAGACAATTTCTGTTGTCTATTACGGTTCTTGATAAACAAGAATCCGGACTTGAGATCGTTAAATCTTTTATCCTTCGGGTTATTTATTCACACATAACTTAATAGTATTTTATGATAATTTAACATTAAAACAAATACTTAAATAACGACCCGACAAGCCTAGATCATCCCCTCTTCTCCGCCATGATTCCACGGTCACACCTATTCTTTTTCTGCATCAAATAAAATGAGATGCATAAGTATTTCAACAAATACTTAGTGAGGCAATCCTCCCATCTACGAGCTATACACACAAACGATTAAAATTATTCAACATATTTAACACGAAATTACCGACAATAAATCAACCATCTCAAGAAACACTCGATCTAGATCTCCCATGAGATCTTACGGCCTAATTCATGAAAACACATTAAACAATCCAATCGCTTAGATAAGCTCATGGTCATGCAATCACATCCGATTAAGGATAATTTCCCAGACAAGGAAACCAACAACACAACCCAACGATGGCTCCCTCCTTTGCGTCAAACTCTTCCTCGACACCCGCCTACACCACATCCAAAAATCACACTCAACACGACACAACCTTTCACACGCCAACAACAGTTCTCCATATTCTGATACTTATATCCATAAGTTCTCAAGGTTACGACAAAGTTTAAGCTCAAACCGAGCTCGTTTGCCCAACCAAACAATACAACTCGTGAGACTATTCTATAGAAAATATGTCTCATATAAATACGTGAATAAATCAACAACTAACAGTTGAAATCTCAATCCCACCGTTGAAACTCAACCCCTAAATGTCCTGAAGCTAACCCCAAAGTTTCGTGATGATCCGACCACAGACGAACTCGCGATTGTTCTCTGAATCCACGTTGGTCCGGTTCACGTCTGAAACAGAGCGCCTCACGGAAACGTGAATAACTTTCAGAATATTAACTCAAATCCAATTCTGCAAATTGGTACATCTAGATATAAGACTTAACTACAACTCCACAAATTTTCGTTACCTTTGGAAACGATTTGCTAGGTCGAACCTCTTTTTCCTTCTCACTCACGG
Source organism: Barbarea vulgaris (assembly GCA_963667165.1). NCBI lineage: Eukaryota > Viridiplantae > Streptophyta > Magnoliopsida > Brassicales > Brassicaceae > Barbarea > Barbarea vulgaris. Next base: position 40,797,104 of record OY763887.1, on the reverse strand, counting down.
AACAACCACCAACACCCCCACTCTCCTCTTCTCTTCAATCACCCTCAACTCCCTCTCTGGCTCTCCACGCCAGCACAGCTACCAAACTCACTTCTCTCTTACTCTCCACGCCACACACACACAGCACCAAGCTCACTCCTCTCTTACTCTCCACGCCCACACACAGCCACCAAGCTCACCTTAACTCCTCTTCTTTGTCTCAAGACAAACTTAGCCTTTTCTCTTCTCTCCTTCTCTCTCTCTCTCTCTCTCTTTTCTCTCTTTCTCTCTTTCTCTCTTTCTTTGAATCTGGTGTCGGCAGATTTTCTGAAGGAGGAAAGGAGTGGGTGGCTTTTGTGGAGAAAGCTGGTTGCTTTGTCAAAAGGTGGTGCATAGGTGGGTGACCCTAGTGGAGAAAAATGGAGGAGCTATGGTGGAAATGGTTGGTGGCTTCTAGAAGAAAAAGGAGGCTGATTATTCAGCTTCAATTATTTAGGGTCTGGTCCTTGAACTCTCAAAAGTTCACAAATTGACCCCAAACTTCCAAATTCACACCGAACACCCCTACGGAAACAATACGGTGTAACTTCCAAATTACTCCGAAAATTCCCGGAAATATTTTCCAGAGATTCTTCCCATAAATCCCGGATGTAATTCCGAAATTTCCCTTTTTCGGAACACGGGGCGTTAATTTAGGATTTGGGTCCCTGAATTCCTGAAAATTCACAAACTGACCCCAAACTCCTAAATCGACTCCGAACACCCCCTTACGGGAAAAATGCGTGTAACTTCCAAATTACCCCAGAAATTCCCGGAAATATTTTCCCAGAAAATCTACGCATAAATCCCGGTTATGATTTCCAAACTTTCCATTTTCCGGAACACGGGCGTTACAATTCTCCCCCACTAACATAGATTCGTCCTCGAATCTAACGCCTCAGTCCATACCCAATGAACTCAACCATACATCTCCTAGTACAGTGGTCACACTTGTCCACACTGGCCACACGACCAGTCACGAGATCAAACACTATTGACCTCTGAGGTCTACGTTCAGTCACTAGCTTAAGACTCTGATCATAGGTTATTGCTCACAACTCAAACTCATACCACTCCACTCTAAGACACCACGTCTTAAGAGTTATGGGTATCTATACCACTCCACTCTCAGGCCACAAAGTCCTTATGAGCTCTCGGTATCACACTCATACCACTCCACTCTAAGACACCACGTCTTAAGAGTTATGGGTATCCATACCACTCCGCTCTCAGGCCACAAAGTCCTTATGAGCCCTCGGTATCACACTCATACCACTCCACTCTAAGACACCAAGTCTTAAGAATTGTGGGTATCAGAGGAAATATCCATCCTCTCTAGAGTTGTACCATACCACTCCACTCTAAGACACCAAGTCTTAAGAGTTATGGGTATCAGAAGAAATATCCATCCTCTCTAGAGTTGTACAGGACCAAACCGTCATTTGAGCAACCATGACCCATAATACGTCTATAAGCACTCCCGACTGAACTACCTCACGTGATCCGCATACGACCTCGCAAGGTAATGCCGGCATCACACTCATTCCAAACCCGGAATGTCATCTTTTCCATAACCACTACTCAGGTTATCTCACCACATACCCCGTCATTCAGGGTACCCACATAATCTTTTCCCGATTATGACTCAAGTTTTTAAATCCTCATAAAAACTCTTCCAGAACCTCATGTTCAGTAAAAACTCATGGCAACACTGGCCATCAACAATAAGAACTTCTCATCTTATTAAGGAGAATCAACATAATGTATTAATCGTTTACAACCCAAAACGAATACATAATGTTTCATCATTAATAACTCGAAACTGGGAACCATCGACGAAAGCTCAAGCCTCTGTTTGCTTCTCAAACCACTTCTTGAACTTTGCTTTCATCCTCGCCTCCGGTTCCCAAGTCTCCTCCTCAACCCCGTCACAATCCCACAAGACCCTGATCATCGGAACCTTTTTCCTACGATCCTGCTTGACTCTCTTCTCGAGAATCCTTATCGGTCTCGCCTCTAAGGTCATATTAAGCTGAAGATCTGACGGAATCTTAGCTAAAACTTCATCATCCTTATGCAAGCACTTCTTCAGCATTGACACATGGAAAACCTTGTGAAATGCTCGCATAACCTCGGGTAACTCCAACCGATACGCAACCGGTCCAACCCGCTCAACAATCCTGAATGGTCCCATATACCTCGGACTCAACTTAGTCTCCGTAATGGACCTATTGGGACCCCGTAACATAGCCATCTTAAGATATACTTTATCTCCCACCTCAAACTCGAGGTCTTTCCTCCTCTTATCGGCATAACTCTTTTGCCGATCCTGCGCTTCTTTCATGTTCAGCTTCAAAACCCGGATCTTCTCCGTAGTTTCCTGAACAAAATCTGCACCAAACATGCTCCTCTCCCCCACTTGGGTCCAGCATAATGGTGTACGACATGGCCTCCCATACAGCGCCTCATATGGAGCCATTCCGATACTAGCCTGTTAGCTATTATTATAGGTAAATTCTACCAAGTTCAGGTAGTCCACCCAATGACCTCCCCAGTCAAGCACACACATCCTCAGCAGATCCTCGAGAGTCTGGATGGTTCTCTCGGACTGTCCATCTGTCTGAGGGTGATAGGCCGTACTCATGTGTACCTTAGTGCCCATCTCCGCCTGAAAGGCCTTCCAAAACACCGAAGTGAACTTGGAATCACGGTCCGACACTATACTCACAGGTACCCCATGAAGTCTCACAATCTCATTGACATACTTCTTAGCCAATACCGCAGCTCCATCGGTCTTTTTAATGGCCAGAAAATGTGCTGACTTGGTCAAACGATCAACAATGACCCAAATAGCATCCTTGGTCCGAGAGACGGGCAAGCCGACCACGAAATCCATCGTAATCATATCCCATTTCCACTCCGGGATGGGTAAACTCCGCAACAACCCGCTCGGAACCTGATGCTCAGCCTTCACTAACTGGCATACATCACAAGCCGCAACCCAGTTAGCCACATCTTTCAATGATAATACCTTTTCAGATCCCGGTACATCTTGGTCGCCCCTGGATGAATCGAAAACATACTCGCATGGGCCTCACTCAGGATCTCTCGTCTCAGATCCTCATCCTTGGGTACACATACCTGCCCATGCACCAGGATAGTCCCATTCGCAGAGACCTGATATTCTGATCCCACATCCTGGGAAGCCTTAATCAGACCTTCATCTTTTTCCTGAGCAATCCGAACCCTACTCAAAATATCCGCCTGATTCGCTGCCTCCAAACCTAACGGTTCCTGAGATATAGCACACAACCTCAACGTGCTAATCTCGCTCACCAAGGACTCCATGTCCCGCTCACTAGCCGAAGCTACCCGCTTGCGACTCAACGCATCTGCAACCAAATTTGCCTTTCCGGGAGGGTAGGCTATTTCCAGATCATAATCTGCCACTAACTCCATCCAACGCCTCTGCCTCAGATTCAATTCTGGCTGCGTGAAAATATACTTCAGGCTCTTATGATCTGTAAACACCTGAACCTTCCCACCATACAGATAAGATCTCCAAATCTTTAAGGCAAAAACCACTGCAGCCATCTCAAGGTCATGGGTTGGGTAGTTGCTCTCGTGCTTCCTCAACTGTCGGGAAGCATATGCAATAACCTTCCCTTGTTGCATCAGAACGCAACCCAGACCCAATCTCGAAGCGTCCGTGTACACCACAAAAGGCTCACCCGGCTCCGGTAAAGCCAGAACTGGTGTACTTGTCAACATTGACTTCAGCTTCGCAAAACTCTCCTCACACTCCGGAGACCACACAAATGAAACATCCTTTCCTGTCAGCTTTGTCATGGACCGAGCCATACTCGCGAACCCCTTGACAAATCTCTGATAATAGCCCGCTAGACCAAGAAAACTCCTGATCTCAGTGGCATTCCTCGGTCTAGGCCACTCTCTAATAGCCTTAATCTTTTCTGGGTCAACTGAAACTCCCTTTTCGGAGACAATATGACCCAAGAATCCGATCTCCCGCTGCCAGAAGCTGCACTTGCTCAACTTAGCAAACAGCTTCTGTTCCCGCAACTTCTCCAGAGCATTCCTCAAATGGACCTCATGCTCCTCAGGACTCTTCGAATACACCAGTATATCATCTATAAAGATGATTACGGACTCGTCTAGATACTCTTGGAACACTCCGTTCATCAATCTCATGAACGCCGCTGGTGCATTCGTCAATCCAAATGGCATCACCACAAACTCGTAATGCCCATATCTTGTCCTGAAGGCCGTCTTCCGGATATCCACCTCATCAATAGGAATTTGATGGTATCCTGACGCCAAGTCAATCTTGGAGAACCAGGTAGCCCCTCTCAACTGATCCAACAATTCATCGATCCGCGGGAGAGGATACCGATTCTTCACTGTGACTCGGTTAAGTCCCCGGTAATCGATACACAACCGGAAACTCCCATCCTTTTTCTTCACGAACAGCACTGGTGCTCCCCACGGTGAACTGCTCGGACGGATAAAACTCTTATCCAACAACTCTTCCAGCTGCTTCTTCAGCTCTGCCATCTCTGCTGGAGCCATCCTGTACGGAGCCTTAGATATCGGCTTCGTGCCTGGTTCCAGCTCAATCGTGAAGGGATCAGACCGAAACGGTGGTAATCCTTGCAACGACTGAAAAACATCCTCGAACTCCCGTACAACAGGAATATCCCAAATCGCAGCTTCTCCAACAATCTCTGGGGTATTAATCGTTGCCAGGTAAGCTTCACAACCCCGCTCGATCATTTTCTCGGCTTGCATTGCCGAGATCACGAGACTCCCGGTTGTAGGTCTCACTCCCTGATAAACCAACCTTCCCTTTTCTCTTTCGAAAACGACACGTCCCCGGTGGCAATCCAGATGCGCTCTGAATTTTCCCAGCCAATCCATACCCAAGATAACATCATACAGTTCCACGGAACAAATGATCAAATCTGCTGGCATTGACTCCTCGGCCACCTGAACATCCACGTTCTTAACCCGACCATGACTGCTCAGAAACTTCCCTCCAGCGACCTTAACTAACCCCAGGTGCTCACCCGGATTGCCCCGGATGCCGCACCTCCCCGCCAATTATGGAGTAACGAAACAATGCGATGCTCCAGAATCGAACAAAACGTGAGATTCAATCCCTCCCACGATTAAGGTCCCTACATAACTCTAATATGCTAAGAACCCTAACACAACTTCACTAAGCAAATAACTTTGAACAAACAAGAATTTAACTCGAGTAAGTCTAGAAATTTACCAGTGATCAGTTTGGAGCTTGGCTCTCCCGACTCCACCATGGTGTATACCCTAGGTGCCACTGCAGCCTGCCTATCTGTCGGAGCCGCCGCTACCGCTCCCTGCTGCAACCTGGGGTATTTCGGCCTAATATGCCCTGGCTCCTTACAGTAGTAACACACCCGAGGATCCCCGTTTGCTCCACCTTTCTGGGTGCAATCCGCAATCCTATGGTCCTTGCTTCCGCATCGGAAGCATCCCGAACCACCTGGGTTCCCCTTGGAAGGATCTTCCCACTTCCGCTTCTGTCCCTGCATCGGCTTACCGCCCCTGCTAGGACCGGACTGATGTGGAGGCTTCCTTGCCTGAGGAATTGGGCTGACTACCACAACCTCACCTCTCAGATTCTCCTCAATTAACGCGGCCTTCTCTACGAGTTCCACAACCGTGTCAAACGATCGTATTAGGCACTGGTTCCTCAATTCGGCCCGAAGACCCCTCATGAACCGCCTCACCTGGACCCGCTCATCATCCAGGATATGGCCTCCATACACTCTGAGACGGTTAAATTCCGCCTCATATTCACGGACCGACCGGTTCCCTTGAGCCAACTCTAGGAACCGTGTCTCCATCCGGTCCAATGCCTCTTGGGGAAAGTACTTGGAGTTAAACTCCACCATAAAATCCTCCCAAGACATCTCTGCTTGGACCCTCCGGGCCGTAACACCTCTCCACAAGAGATGTGCATCGCCCTCCAAATAGTGGACTGCGAGATCCACTTGGTATCCCTCTGGACACCTAATCGAACGGAAGTTCCGCTCCATCCGCATCCTCCACTCATCTGCCTCCTCAGGTTTGGCACCACCCCTAAAGAATCCCGTGCCAATCCTCTGTAGCTGTTCCATCATCTTGAGGTATGATGGGGGCTCTGGTGCAACCACAACCCTTGGCTGCACCTCAGCTACCGGTGGTACTACTGGAGCCTGCACTGGTACCCTCTCTGGTAACCGCTCCAACAGCAAGGCCAAGAAATTCGCAATGGGATCTCCTTGGGCCGAAGCTACACCTGCTGTCACACCCGCAGCACCCGCTGGACCTCCAGCAACACCGGCACCAACACCGGCCACACCCTCCGTCCCAACCTGATCCGTATACGAGTTCCCGACCTGCTCAACCGTGACACTCTGTGTCACACTCTCCTCAACCACCGGAGCCCTCGCGATCCCCTGACCGCGACCCCTACCCCTACCGGTACCACGACCACGGCCTCTACCTCTTTTAGCCATCTTAGTCAATTAGTTGTTTCCTCGATCAAACCAAACAATCACAGAAGCCGGCTCAACCACAGATGCGAACTGCCACGGTTTAAATTTAACCGATCAAAGATTAAATCCATATTTAATTTCCAAAATTAAATCATGGTTAATCTCCTAACTCAACCAATCCATGGTCCTGAGTTAATTTAATATCCGTAATTCCTCAATTAAATTATTTCATTCCGGTTTACTGGTTAAACCAACCCAAACCGGACACCAAACAGAAAACCAAACAACTTACCGTGGAATCTCTTTAAAGGCTCGAAGAGGATGATCTAGAACTCCATACCCAAACAATTGATTAACTCACATAATCAATTCACTAACGGTTTGCCCATGCATCACCGTACCAAAAATTAAATTAAACCCAATTTAATTTTCCTAAACCCGTCCTAGAGCCGTAATTGCTCTGATACCAAATTGAAACGACCGCACTCGTTCTTTTTTTTTTTTTTTTTTTTTTTTTTTTTTGCAAATAATTTATTAATTAATATTCCCATAAATATTAATTAATTTCCCAAATTATTTAACAATGCAATTCTCCATGAATAATAATTATTTAACTCCGTAAATAAAAATACAATCACCCCAACATTTAATTATTCATCCGTAAGGATATTAGATCGTTGATCTTTCCAGAATACGACGACTTGAGTTGAGAGTCGAAGTTGGTCTGTATAGCCACCTTGGCTTACATAGACAATTTCTGTTGTCTATTACGGTTCTTGATAAACAAGAATCCGGACTTGAGATCGTTAAATCTTTTGTCCTTCGGGTTATTTATTCACACATAACTTAATAGTATTTTATGATAATTTAACATTAAAACAAATACTTAAATAACGACCCGACAAGCCTAGATCATCCCCTCTTCTCCGCCATGATTCCACGGTCACACCTATTCTTTTTCTGCATCAAATAAAATGAGATGCATAAGTATTTCAACAAATACTTAGTGAGGCAATCCTCCCATCTACGAGCTATACACACAAACGATTAAAATTATTCAACATATTTAACACGAAATTACCGACAATAAATCAACCATCTCAAGAAACACTCGATCTAGATCTCCCATGAGATCTTACGGCCTAATTCATGAAAACACATTAAACAATCCAATCGCTTAGATAAGCTCATGGTCATGCACTCACATCCGATTAAGGATAATTTCCCAGACAAGGAAACCAACAACACAACCCAACGATGGCTCCCTCCTTTGCGTCAAACTCTTCCTCGACACCCGCCTACACCACATCCAAAAATCACACTCAACACGACACAACCTTTCACACGCCAACAACAGTTCTCCATATTCTGAGACTTATATCCATAAGTTCTCAAGGTTACGACAAAGTTTAAGCTCAAACCGAGCTCGTTTGCCCAACCAAACAATACAACTCGTGAGACTATTCTATAGAAAATATGTCTCATATAAATACGTGAATAAATCAACAACTAACAGTTGAAATCTCAATCCCACCGTTGAAACTCAACCCCTAAATGTCCTGAAGCTAACCCCAAAGTTTCGTGATGATCCGACCACAGACGAACTCGCGATTGTTCTCTGAATCCACGTTGGTCCGATTCGCGTCTGAAACAGAGCGCCTCACGGAAACGTGAATAACTTTCAGAACATTAACTCAAATCCAATTCCGCAAATTGGTACATCTAGATATAAGACTTAACTACAACTCCACAAATTTTCGTTACCTTTGGAAACGATTTGCTAGGTCGAACCTCTTTTTCCTTCTCACTCACGGAACAACCACCAACACCCCCACTCTCCTCTTCTCTTCAATCACCCTCAACTCCCTCTCTGGCTCTCCACGCCAGCACAGCTACCAAACTCACTTCTCTCTTACTCTCCACGCCACACACACACAGCACCAAGCTCACTCCTCTCTTACTCTCCACGCCCACACACAGCCACCAAGCTCACCTTAACTCCTCTTCTTTGTCTCAAGACAAACTTAGCCTTTTCTCTTCTCTCCTTCTCTCTCTCTCTCTCTCTCTTTTCTCTCTTTCTCTCTTTCTCTCTTTCTTTGAATCTGGTGTCGGCAGATTTTCTGAAGGAGGAAAGGAGTGGGTGGCTTTTGTGGAGAAAGCTGGTTGCTTTGTCAAAAGGTGGTGCATAGGTGGGTGACCCTAGTGGAGAAAAATGGAGGAGCTATGGTGGAAATGGTTGGTGGCTTCTAGAAGAAAAAGGAGGCTGATTATTCAGCTTCAATTATTTAGGGTCTGGTCCTTGAACTCTCAAAAGTTCACAAATTGACCCCAAACTTCCAAATTCACACCGAACACCCCTACGGAAACAATACGGTGTAACTTCCAAATTACTCCGAAAATTCCCGGAAATATTTTCCAGAGATTCTTCCCATAAATCCCGGATGTAATTCCGAAATTTCCCTTTTTCGGAACACGGGCGTTAATTTAGGATTTGGGTCCCTGAATTCCTGAAAATTCACAAACTGACCTCAAACTCCTAAATCGACTCCGAACACCCCCTTACGGGAAAAATGCGTGTAACTTCCAAATTACCCCAGAAATTCTCGGAAATATTTTTCCAGAAAATTTACGCATAAATCCCGGTTATGATTTCCAAAATTTCCATTTTCCGGAACACGGGCGTTACATGTACTCTCATGACTCACAAGTTACTTAAATACCTTTTTAGTTTGACATTTGATACTACATATATACAATTTAGCTCGATTGTTAGGATAGAAAATTTTAAAATAAAAATGGAGAAATTTGCATCTAATTCATCGTTGAGCATTAAAAAAAATCCCTAAAACCTTGAAACCAAAAAAAAAAAATTGATATAATTGAAAAAATCCAAAAACTAAGAAAATGAAAACTAAAAATGTTTTGGATTCCTTGTAAACCTCATTACATGTTTTTAGGTATGATTTTCCATATACGATGGTATTAAAATTTTTTAACCCACTCTTGACTTTAGCATGATATAATATAGATGCAAGTAAAAGAAGATATGTCGATGAAGAAACAATCCAACTTTTGATAATGTTTAAGTTCTTATCCCAATTCTATAAATTTTGAGATTGTTGTATTACTATTTGTCAAAATATACTCTCTTTCTTTCTCTCCCCCTTAAAATCATTTTTACCAGTCCATGCTCGTGAGATTGTTGCATTTCTTTCTTTCTTTGTCAAAGTGTCTCCATTATTGTCCACGTTTGCCTCTTCTTCTTGTTCTTCTCTTTAATCCCAAGCTTCATTGTTAGACAGTTTGTGTATGATTTTTTTGTCTCTCGTTTTTATTGAACCTCTTCTTTGTTATCTCATAACTCACATTATCGAGCATGACTTCAGTTTTCGCCTAATCTTTCACTTAAGTCAAGGTATATGCTTGTTGTCTTACTATTTCTTTTGCATTTTTATTTAATCTTCGTCTTACCCTTCATATTGTTTATAAGTCTCCGAATTATCAGAACCTTTAGCCAACTCTTATCCGACCCTTTCTCGATTTAGTAAAATCTTAGAATTGTATCGTATTACTCGGAACTTTGATAGTATTTATAGTAACAAAAAATAAGTCACAAAACAATAACCATACAAGCATACCACACTATATATATATAAAGAGTTGTTCCTGGGTTTCATCTACTTTTTTGTTTTTGTATGAGTTTAAACATGCAGATCCTATTCCTCTCTGATCAAATTCAAAACTAATTACAAATGTATAGAGTATAAAATAGGTGAGTTATCTCCTGTTAGCTAGCTGAACCTTTGTGAGTTTTTTTTATGTCCGGTTAAGAAAGGACTTAGAGTCTCAGCCATTGATCACCATATATGAACTCTCTGCCCAGAAAAGGCTTCACTTCATCTCTGGTAAAACTCTTCGACCATGGTACGCGACCTCCTCTCTCGGCTCCTCTTCCCCTGCAATTATACTCCCCAAAAAACGCCTTCCTGCAAAAGAAAAATCATCATTTTAGTTTCAGAGATGAGTTTGTTCAGCTTCAAGGTCTTTGTTTGTTTACCTTTGCCTGTCAGGGACTTTCCAGTCACTCCAGCCTACAGGAGTGATAATATCAGCTATGAAACAGTTTGAATAAACAGTTCTCGAGTAGTTTCCCCAAGCTCTTCCCAGGTAAACTTTCCCAGAACCATTGATATCACAGTTGACAAACGAGAACCCGGTATCTTCAGTCTCTGAGTTGCTATGATGAGCTGCGATCGCGCCATATCTCGTTGCAGTTGAGTGGATATCACACTCCTGTGGTTACCAAACACCAAAAGCAGATCTAAAATTTTACATATTTTCTTTCTTTCTTGATTTCAACACCAAAGATTTTAAGAAGAAGTGAATGAGCTTTGCCTGGTAAAGTGATTTTGCATTCCCAAAGATGAAATCTATATTTCCTTGGATATAGCATTGGTAAAAGTAATGAGATCCAGCGTCATCACAAAGAGTGTCTTGTGATCCCAAAACTCTAACTCTATAGAACACTGCTTTGTCCCCTATTACTCTCAACGCCACCGCTTGCTTCCCCTTTTCTCCCGCCTCCGCCACAATCGTGTTCTGCCTCAATCAGAAAAGGAAAAAAATCAAAATCTAGAAAACAAACACTAAGACAAGGACACAAAGAAGAAGAGGAAGAAGAAGAAATGGCTTTAGGACCTCAAAAGTGATGGCAGTAGCGCAGAAGAAATCAGATTCAACTGAAACGGTGGCGGTTTTGTAAGTGCCGAGTTCTTGACCAATGCAATCGGGGTCTGGGTCTCCAGCTTTATCACTCCAACTAATGACTGTGTCTCCCGCATAACTCTCATTACCTATGAATGAAATATATGGTTTTGATCTTGGCACAATCACTTTCTCCCTGCAACAACGAAGACATATTAATATAATGAAACAGAGCAAATATATAAGGAACAGAACAGAGTATATCACACAGACACAGATTCTGAAATAAACACGGAAAAAAAAGATTCTTAAGGCATAACGATTTAATTTAATCATCTGAAAATAAAATCATGGGATAAAGAGCTCTAATACAAAAAGTACCCAACCCACGTAAGCTTATGCTTAGATTATCCCACTAACCCAAGAATTTAGCTTCAACTGCTTTAATCTACAATAAACCAAAAAAAAAAAAAAAAAAGAAGAAACTTACAAAAAAAAGGAAAAAAACAGACGAGATCTTCGGAGACAGAACCCCACACTCTCAAAGACGTTTCTCATGATAAAAAACAAAAAAGGAAAAGAAAAAAACAACGGGATCCAAACACAGTTTTTGTCTTAAATAAGAATCTTTTTTAAGTGTTACCTGTAAATCCCAGGAAGAATGAAGATTTTTACTCTCTGTGAATTGGAATTAGGAACCATATCAACATTGAGACGGGATAACAACATATATTAGAAAAAATCATAGTGAATCGTCATGATATTTAACACCATATCCATTCACGGCGAGCCATCGACCAAGACAGAAGCTCAAACTTGTAAACTACATATACAACGTGTAAATTCACCAAAATAATGAATGGTATTATAGCAGAAACAAAGATACCAAAAAATTGAGACGGGATAATCAGAAAATGACCTTATATTTGTCAAAAATGACCTTATATTCGTCTCTTCCCTATTCTCTTTCTCTATCTTATTCTCTTCCCAGATCAGCACGTTCTGGAAAAAAAAATAGAACATAAGATTTTGAATATTTACAAAATATGAATTTGAAACAATGAATCAAACAACTATCAAAGAAATCTACAAGAACAAAAAATTCAAAGAAGAAAACAACACGTAAAAAAAACTATGAGTAAACTAATAAGGTTTTGAAAAATAATCTTAGGCACTATTTATATAAGATATATAATCTAGGGCTTTGAGTTTAAACCGACATTTGAGAAAGCCCACGTTTATTATTTATCAACCCTGATCCATTAATTCGACTGTTTTTTCAAACAGTTTTAATGAACTTTAAGTTATAGTTGGCCCGAGGTGGATTAATTAGAAGGAAAAAATTAGTTAAATAGCAAAATTTATAAATTTATAAATAAAAATTCCCAAAATGTAGGGTAGATGGATTTGAGGTACGATTTTGGGCTTTATCTAAAGTTAAATGGACTAAATTATACAACATACAAACCCAAATCGTAAGAGAATATTTTTTTTGGTTAGATTCCTTTTATATCCAGGGGCAAAACTATAATTGCAACCCCCAACTATAGTGTCAGAGGTCTCCGTTGCTTAAAAAATACATGTCAAATAATATATATATAGATTTAATGTGCTTTAAACATGAAGTTGTTTTATTTCTATGTGTCAATAGCAAATTTCTGTTATTTGAATCAAACGTACACCAAATGAATAATGTTTTTTACTATCACTGAAACAATTTTGAGAAAATCTTACCTAATTAGATATTAAATTAATCGGAACTAAAAAAATATTCCTAAATAAACGAAAACCAATACAGTTTTGTCAATCTTATTTATAATTAATTTTCACCACATAAATAAATATCCTCATTACAATTTAAACTTGCATAGAATGTAATTCTAAACATATTTATTCTAAACTCATTTTAATTTTTTTAAAAATTAGTTCTAATATTGCGAGAAATTACGGATTTAGATTTTGTTAAGAAAATTACGTAATCGAGTTTTTTTTTTGCGGAAAACGTATCAGTTTTTGGAGGGAAAATTACTTATAAGACCTCATAAAAAAGTTTATAAAACCTTATAAAAGTATTTTATTAGGTTTTATAAAGACATTGTAATCTTATATGCTTTATAATTTTTTTTATAAGGGCTTATAATGGTCTTATAAAAAGGTTATAAATGCCTTATAAAACCTTATAAAATTTTTTTTATTATGTTTAATAATGCCTTATAAGGTTTATAAATACTTTACAAAAACATTTTTATAAATTTTTATAATGCTTCTTATTAACCTTATGGGGTTTTATAAAGGTTTTATTTGGGGTTTATGAGGGTTTTATAAGAGTTTTCTAAGAGTTTTATAGGGTTTTATAGTAATTTATAAGGTTTTATAAAGGTTTTATAAAGTAAATTTCCCGCCAAAAACTTGATTCCGTAATTTTTTTATTAAAATGTAAATCCGTATTTTTTTGCCAAAATGAAAAATTTTCAATTTTCCCGCCAAAAAATTTCCGTAGCTTTCCCGCCAAAATCTTGATTCCAAATTTTCTCGCCAAAAAATGTATTCCGCAATTTTCCAGCCAAAAAGTTTCTGTAATTTTCCCGACAAAATTTTGATTCCGAAATTTTCCCGCCAAAAAAATTATTCTTTAATTTTGCACTCAAAATTAATTATGTAATTTTATCAAAATAATTAATCATTATCTTCATTAAGGGCAATTTAGTCAAATTACATACCCAAAGTGGTATAAATAAAAATGGACTCCTTCCTCCTACTAAATTTCTTAGTATATATTTTATGATTAGTTATCCACCACTTCTCTTAGGCATGTCTATTACAGGACGAAAACCCGTCATATCCCGTATCAGTTGGGAACTTTCCGTCTTGTACGCAATCCCTTACATATACTTACATGTTTTGGATTTGATTATTTTAGTCCATCGGGTAAGAGATTGAGTAAGATAACATGATATCCGTGTAGACACTACAAGAAAATGTCACATAGAGAGCGTCCGTAAAACGCTATGATAGGATAGCATAGCGTTATGGCAAACGCTCTATCTACGCCCGTCATAGTAGGTATGACACTTTATATAGCGTTTTACGCTTGTGCTACGTTAGTTATTTTTTTTAATGGCGTTTACTTGTTTTGCAATTTTATAATTTATAATAGCAATTAATGTTTGTTATTATTTATTTATTTACGTCACCATTAGTTGTAATATAGCAATTGTTTTTTGTAATTTTTTCTATAATTTTAGCTGGGACTTTTGATTATTTGGGACACTTTATTTGTACCTATTAGCTCTGTGCTATTTTAATCATTAGAAAACATCATGTCATTAGCCAAATACAATCCAAACCATCAAGTTTTACACAACCAAACCACAAACAAAGGATTCTACTAGCCAAACAAGTTCTACTACCCAACAAAATCCAATATAAGAGAATGGTTCACATAAAAATGATTTTTTCATTAGGCCAAGCGACTGTAGTACCTAATGCATCAGCAATAATCTCGAATTCTGAGGTTGGTCTCCATACTCGTGCATCCACGATCTTACAGACATGAATCCATACCTGGTTGGCATTTGGACCCAATGGAACGAAGCAGATTGTGTCTTTTTGATTGGTTGAACAAACTCAGCTTTCTGCAACCTTTTTTCTCGATCCAAAGCAATCTAAGAGGAAGAATTCATTCTTAGAAGAGCTGCTATTGTTTGAGCTGTTACTTACACTCTACAAATGAAAAATCCAGATAGCTCATCACAAGCACGCAACTATACAACACATCATGAAAAAGACATATAAGGTGTAGAGGTTTACCTTAGGTGATGATTCTTTAGATGGTTCTGCTCCTTTATAAACCAATGCTCCTGCTCCGGAGCATCTGATGCTCTTTCATAAACTGCTTCCTCCGTTGGCTGTAGATTACACAGTAACACATTAGAAATTGGCCATGCTATGTTCTCAAACAATACATCACCCATCACAGTCATGTATTCACTTGGTCTCCATAGGTAAGCCTCATAATAAACACGATATCACAGTAATGCCACAGTAACACCTTAGAGTTTTTAAATTATTTCTAAAGTATACCTGGCCAATTATTTAATAAACACGATATCACAGTAATGCCACAATATGTTTACCTCATATCGTGAAGCCTCCTGAACTACCTGCCACAAATATTATTAAGTTACTTTCTCATAATGAGAGTTGTATGATCGAGGCATGTTAGATTTGCCTCAAAGATGCACAATGTAAGGATACAGTCTAGTTCATAGCATATACATTGTGTTATTATCAACGAAGAATCTAAAAATGACTCACCTGTTCTTTAAAGCATCCCAGAACATTAGCAGGACTCTTATTGGCATGACTGTCAACAATGACAGAAATGAGTTGACGCAAACAAAAAAGCCAGTATTTATAAGCTGCATTAAAATTCTTTAGAATGTGAAAAACCTCTGTGTTGATATATCAACTTTTGGTTATATAACTATGAGTGTTTTAGTTTGTATATAGAGCTTTTGTTTGGTTTCTAGTGTGCTTTCAGGTTGTTTAGTGTCTTGATGGAATCGAGAGGTTTAAAGAATGATCAAGTGCATTTAGAAGCAAAGAACGACCATGACAAGTTACGAACGATCGATCCTTAATTGGAACGATCGTTCCTCGTTTTTGCGGATACCCAAGTGAACGACCAGGAATCTCAAGACCGATCGATCTAATGAAGAACGATCGATCCCATGCCAAGAACGATCGTTCCTGTCACCAGCAACTTCTCCATCCACTTGAGTTAGACATTTTACCTACTCTTGTTTTCTCTTTATAGCCACGACTTTGGCTCTTTTTAGAGAGACACTTTCTATTTTCAGAAATATCTCAGACTTCTCTCATCACCTCTCAAGAACTTGAAGAGACAACTTGCTAATTCCATAATATTTAGAGAAGATTTCTTAACTCTCTTGTAATTTTATTCATGTCTATGATCATGAGTACTTGCTGTTTAAGTTTCTCTGTTTTCTTTACTAATATGTTTGAGTAGTCTTTTTGTTGAACCTTGGATTCATAAGGGGCTTCATGATCCATTGAACTTGACATAGAAAGGGGTTTATCTTATAGAATTCTTCATCTATTGTTGATCTTAAAGCTGAAACTTGAGTAGCTAACTAGTTTCAGAGCCTAGGTTGTTTAACTCACCAAAAGTGCTTGTTAGAGAATCTGAATTAGGCTATAGATGAGTGGTATGTCCTTAGCCAACGAAAGCTGATGCTAAGGCATCCCATGAACCGATCAAACCTTCTCGTTAATGCTTATTTAGAAGTTTAAGTTCAAACGACAGTTTAGACACTTAACTTGCTAGATAATGTAATTGATGCCACGAAAGTGGATTAGTTATTCATTCATGTTTGAGTTCGAGAATGGTTTCTAACCATCCCCTGAATAATTGGCTAGTTCAAGATACTTGACTCCCCGATAAGAATCCTTGGTTTAACATCTCTTTTAATCGTAATTTACACCGTTTTAAACTGCTGTTTCAATTAATTAACAAAAACCACAAACAAATGCATTGTCTTAGCTTAACTTCATTTCTAAGGAATTGTAGTGTAACACTTGGTCTCTGAGGATTCGACCCCTAATTTACTACAAATTATGCTGTGCACTTGCAGTAGTTTATAGGGTTATAAAACTTAGCCGTACCAAGTTTTTGGCGCCGTTGCCGGGGACCAATTGCGTTACCTTCAAATCTACGATTGAAGCTTAGTCTAAGAACTACTTACAAGTTCTACTTTTGTTTTCTTGTGTATCTTCAGGAGTTCATGCAGAGGAGAAGTTCAGGCTCTGATAATCTCGTTGATCTCACCAGTGAAGAACTTTCAAAACTAGAACGAATCAACAAGAGAGAAGCCAAAAGATCCAAGTCTAAGCAAGCCAGCATGGGTGATAATTTCGACAATGAAGCACTTGCTGAACAGCTTCAGAACGTTCAGCGTCAACTCCAGCAAATGCAACAACAACAAGAACATCAAGCTCAACAACAACGAGCCATTGGGGATGTAGACACACCCCACACATTCTACCAAAACAGGACTGCTATTCGTCCACCCGAGCCTGCAAGGCAAGATTATGAGATTAAACCAGGGATGATTGCATTGGTGTATCAGCACCTATTCCACGGCCTAACAGCCAAGAATCCGATGGACCACATCGAGAACTATGAAGAGATCTGCAGCACTACAAAAGCTAATGGGATACCTTCCGATTACCTCAAGTGTAAACTCTTCAGGCACTCATTGGCTGACAAAGTGCTAAGATGGCTTAAGTCATTACCAGCCGGTTCATTAAAATCTTGGGATGAATGCAGAGCTGCCTTCTTGGATCACTTCTACACCAAGTCCAAGACAGCTGCACTGAGGTCTAAAATCACCACATTCATGCAACATTCTGGGGAATCTTTTTGTGAAGCTTGGGAAAGATTCAAGGAATATCGCAGAGAGTGTGCTCACCATGGATATTCAGATGAGCAAATTCTCAGTATTTTCTATGATGGGGTCGATTGGGATTTTAAGAATGCTCTTAACGCTGCAAGTAATGGGGATTTTATGACAAAGAGCATTGAGGGAGCATATCAACTGATCGAGAACTTGGCAGCAAGTTCTAACAATCGGAACCCCGAGTATGATCGCTCAAAGAAAGTCAACAACATAGACTCACAGAAGATTGATGAACTAAATGCAAAGGTGAGCCTGTTGTTGAGATCAAATCAGAGAGGTGTGCAGGCATGTGAAGATGATGCCGATGCGGTGTTTTGCCAAGACATCTCAACTGGAGAAAATGAAGAATCACAAGAAGTGAATTATATGAATGGGCAAAACTTCGTGCAAAACAGGGGATTCAACTCAAATTTCAGAAACCACCCGAACCTGTCTTACCGAAGTACAAATGTGGAAAACCCACAAGACCAGGTTTATCCAAGGCAAGGGATTCCTCAAGCGAAACAATTTCAAGGAAAACCATTCGTACCAAATGTGGGAGGAGCTGGTCCTTCTCAAGGGTTTTCAGGGCAAGCCAACATGCCAAACCAAGGATTTCAAAAGACCTTCCCTCAGAATTTTCAAACGAAACAGTTCTTGCCAAACCAAGGGCAGAACAAGTTTCAAGGAAACTTTCAGTCCAAGCCACCATTCAACAACTACCAAGCCCCTGCGGCTTTCCAAGGTCAAGCAACAACCTCAACCAATTCTGAGGACGAACTCAGAAATCTCATGCAGCAACTCCTCCATCAGCAACAAAAATCTTCAACCGAGATCAACGTGAAGGTCGACCATATGTACAATGATCTCAACAACAAATATGAAGCTGTAACCACTCACTTGAAAGCGCTAGACACCCAAGTCGCTCAAACCGCTGATGCAATGAAACGTCAACAAGGAGTTCTTCCGGCTAAGGGAGAGCAAAATCCAAAAAACGAGTTTGTCAATGCCATTGGTTTGAGGAGTGGGAGAGTTTTGGAACCAGTAGCGCGGCGTGAAGCGAATAATGACGTGGTCATTAATCTAGAGGAGCAGGATACATTTGTGGAGCCAGAGAAAATGGAGACAACTAAGGAAAGTCCAAATATACCACCGCCGGAAGTTGTCTATGTACCAAGAGTACCATACCCCACTCGCCCTAGGAAGTCTCGAAAAGACCTAGAAGAAGCCAAGTGCAAGGAGATGATGAATGACCTTGTAGTAAAACTACCTCTCACTGATGCTGTTCATATGATGCCAGCAATGAAGAGATACATGAAAAGCTTGGTAACAAGTAAAGTGACTGAAGAGGAAGACTTTGTCAAGGTCACAAAAGACTGCAGTGCGGTTTTACAAAACAAAATGGTCACCAAGCTTGGAGACCCGAGACGTTTTGTGTTATCCGTGCAAGTTGGATCAATGGCTTTTCCTTGCTCTTTGTGTGATTTGGGATCTAGTGTCAACCTAATGCCATATTCTGTGGCTAAACGCTTGGGCTTCACAAAGTTCAAACCGACAAAGATTTCTTTGGTATTTGCTGATCGATCCGTGAAACTGCCTATTGGGGTTCTAGAGGATCTACCAGTTAGGATTGGCAATGCATTTATTCCTGCTGATTTCGTGGTTCTAGAGCTTGCCGAAGAACCGAAGGACCCTCTCATTTTGGGAAGACCTTTCCTATGTACAGCTGGAGCCATGATTGATGTCCGTAACGGGCGAATCGATCTTCATCTTGGGGATATAGTCATGAAGTTTGAAATGGATAAGCTCCTAAAGAAGCCAATGATAGATGGCCAAACATTTTTGATTGATGAATCACAAGAAATCTCTGATGAAGTAGCCGAAGAGATTTTGGTGGAGGACCATTTGGAGATTGCTTTGACACAAGCCGAGAGTGGATATGGGTTTTTGAGTGAGGACACAGCCAGTTATGCAGATATGTTGGACTCCAGAGAGGCATTTGGAAGGATGGTGCCTTACATAAGCCTGGATGAACCCATAGAGTCACCGCCACCAGCTGCCAATTCCAAACCAACTACTAACCCGTGGAGCGAGCTGAAAGCTCCAAAGGTAGAGCTTAAAACGCTCCCAGCTGGACTAAGGTACGCATTTCTTGGCCCTAACTCTACTTACCCTGTGATAATCAATGATGAACTGAACAATGCTGAGACTGCGTTACTTCTTTGTGAACTTAGAAAATATCGCAGGGCCTTAGGCTATTCACTTGATGATATCACTGGACTCTCCCCTGATCTTTGTATGCATAGGATATATCTAGAAAATGAATCAATGACTTCTATAGAACATCAGAGGCGGTTAAACCCAAATCTAAAAGATGTTGTTAAGAAAGAGATAATGAAACCTCTAGGGTCAGGCATCATATATGCTATCTCTGATAGTAGTTGGGTGAGTCCAGTCCATGTTGTTCCCAAAAAGGGTGGAGTAACGGTAATTCAGAACGATAATAATGAATTGATCCCAACTAGGACTGTCACAGGACATAGAATGTGCATAGATTATCGAAAATTGAATGCCACTACTCGCAAAGATCATTTCCCTTTGCCCTTTATTGATCAGATGCTTGAAAGATTAGCTAATCACCCTTACTATTGTTTTCTAGATGGTTATTCTGGTTTCTTTCAGATTCCTATCCACCCGGATGACCAAGAGAAGACAACGTTCACATGTCCTTACGGCACCTTTGCTTATCGAAAGATGCCGTTTGGCTTGTGCAATGCGCCTGCGACATTTCAGCGATGCATGATGTCGATTTTTACTGAAATGATTGAGGATATAATGGAGGTATTCATGGATGACTTCTCTGTTTATGGATCTTCCTTTTCCGTGTGTCTATCTAATCTGTGCAGGGTATTGAAACGATGTGAGGAGAAACATCTGGTTTTGAACTGGGAGAAGTGTCACTTCATGGTAAGAGATGGGATTGTTCTGGGACACAAGATTTCTGAACAGGGTATTGAAGTAGACAGAGCAAAGATCGAGGTGATGACTAGTCTACAGCCACCTAATTCAGTCAAAGGGGTTAGAAGTTTTCTTGGACATGCTGGCTTTTACAGACGATTCATCAAAGATTTCTCCAAGATTGTTAGGCCTTTGACTCAGCTGTTATGTAAGGATGTTAAGTTTGACTTTGACAGCGCTTGTCTCGTGGCCTTTCACACAATCAAGGAAGCACTTGTCAGCGCACCAATTGTGCAACCCCCAGACTGGGAGATACCTTTCGAGCTAATGACTGACGCTAGTGACTATGCAGTGGGGGCTGTTCTGGGACAGAGAAAAGATAAGAAGCTTCATGTCATCTACTACGCCAGTAGGACTCTTGATGAAGCACAGTGCAAGTATGCTACAACAGAAAAGGAACTTCTCGCCATTGTGTTTGCCTTCGAGAAGTTTAAGTCTTATCTTGTAGGATCAAAGGTGATTGTGCACACAGACCATGCAGCCTTGAAATATCTCCTCACAAAAAAAGACGCAAAACCAAGACTTTTGCGATAGATACTCTTGCTGCAAGAGTATGATCTTCAAATCAAGGATAAGAGAGGGATAGAGAATGGTGTTGCAGACCACTTGTCTAGGATGCACATCGAAGAAAAAGTTCCCTTGAACGATAGTTTACCGGAAGAGAACGTTTATGCCATCAGCATTGGCCATGAATATAACCACTCTGCCACTCACATCTCCACTAAGCCTTCCGAG
Organism: Barbarea vulgaris; assembly: GCA_963667165.1. NCBI lineage: Eukaryota > Viridiplantae > Streptophyta > Magnoliopsida > Brassicales > Brassicaceae > Barbarea > Barbarea vulgaris. The sequence goes on along the minus strand of OY763887.1, from coordinate 40,775,632 downwards.
ATGCCGTGGTTTGGCGAGATTGCGAACTACTTAGCTGCGGAAAAGGAACCATTCAACTTTGCTGGGTACAGAAAGAAGAAATTCTTGCGGGAAGTTAGAAGATATTTCTGGGACGAGCCTTACTTGTACAAGTAATGCTCAGACGGTGTTTTCAGGCGCTGCATTTCAGAAGAAGAAGTTCCAGGTATTCTCTTTCATTGTCATGGTTCAAATTATGCTGGGCACTTTGCTACCTTTAAAACCATATCTAAAGTTCTGCAAGCTGGCTTCTGGTGGCCAACAATGTTTTGAGATGCCAATGCTTTTGTTTCTAAGTGTGATTCATGTCAGAGGCAGGGGAACATTAGCAAGAGGAATGAGATGCCTCAAAATTTTATTCTTGAGGTTGAGGTGTTCGATGTCTGGGGTATTGACTTCATGGGTCCGTTTCCATCTTCTTATGGGAATCAGTACATACTTGTGGCAGTAGACTACGTGTCTAAGTGGGTTGAAGCACTGGCTAGCCCAACCAATGAGGCCAAGGTCGTTCTGAAGATGTTCAAATCTGTGATTTTTCCAAGGTTTGGAGTACCTCGAGTCGTGATCAGTGACGGGGGCTCTCATTTCATTAACAAAGTCTTTGCAAATCTGTTAAGGAAGAAGGGAGTAAGACACAAGGTCGCTACTCCTTACCATCCTCAGACGAGTGGACAGGTTGAGATTTCTAACAGAGAAATCAAGAGCATTCTGCAAAAGACTGTGAACACAACAAGGAAAGATTGGGCTGTCAAACTAGATGATGCACTATGGGCATACAGGACTGCTTACAAGACTCCTTTGGGCACGACTCCATTCCATCTTGTCTATGGAAAATCTTGTCATCTTCCAGTGGAAATAGAATACAAAGCAGCATGGGCTGTGAAGTTGCTGAACTTTGACATCAAACCAGCTTCTGAAAGACGGTTGATGCAGTTAAACGAGCTGGACGAGATTCGACACATGGCCTATGAGAACTCAAGAATCTACAAGGAACAGACCAAGGCCTATCATGACAAGAGAATCATTTCCAGGAATTTCAAGGCTAATGATCAGGTATTGCTTTTCAACTCTCGCTTGAAATTGTTTCCAGGAAAGCTAAGATCTCGATGGTCCGGACCTTTCACCATCAAAGAGGTGAAGCCATATGGAGCTGTAGTGTTGCTGGACTCTACAGGAGGAGAATTTGTGGTTAATGGTCAACGCCTAAAACCATACCTCGCAGACGCAGAAATCACTGAAGGAGACGCCATTCCTCTCAGTGATCCGAATCAAGCCTAAATGGCATCCAAGTCAAGCTAATGACTTAAAACTAGCGCTTGGTGGGAGGCAACCCACCGGTAAGTATGCATATATATTTTATAGTGTTTTTAAAGTTTTGATTGTTTTGATATGATCTTGTTTAAGATTTTCTCAAAAAAAAAAAAAAAAAAAAAAAAAAAAAAATTTACAGAGGATCGATCGATCCATTGTGTTCATATTTTGCGGATTTGTTTATGAACGATCGATTCACATAGGAACGATCGTTCGAAGCGTGGATCGATCGTTCTTAGGAAATAGATCGATCGTTCGCATGTTTGTATAATTTTTTGCGAAGCCTTTACTGAACGATCGTTCCACGTAGGATCGATCGTTCATCTCATAGAACGATCGTTCGTTGAAGGAGGAACGATCGTTCGCTTTGTAAAAACACGCGTTTTATTAGAAATCCCAACTTTCCAAAATCAAAACTCAAATTTTCTCTTCTCTCTCGCGACGCCAAAGAGAATTTTCAAAACCTCCCAAACCCTAAATCACTCAATTCTAGCTCAAATTCATCGATTCAAAAGCCTAAACTCATTAGAATCTCATCCTCTTCTAGAATCTAGAACTCAATCGATCAAACAACAAGGTATGTGACTCAAATTCCCAATTTTGAGTCCAAAAAATCAATTGCCCAATGATGAAAATCTGGGTTCGTTTGAAGTTTTGTGGTTGTTTTGGATTGATTAATACTGCTTCTTTGAACAGATTAAACCACTATGAACGCCTAAATTCCAAATTTTCGTGGGTATGATTGATTTAGATTTTAGGAGCGGAATTGAGATGAGATTGGTGATAGATAAGAATGTAGCTTGACTATGTAGGTTGTGGAGAAGTATTGTTGCTAATTGTGGTTGAATTTACTGAATATCAAGCCATATATGATGAATATCTATCCAATTTTCATTGATTTTGAAAGTTGATAATGATTGTGGTTTGTTTTGAATTTTCCTTTTTGTAGGCAATGGGACGAACGACTGAGAAACAGAAAGACTCCACAACGAACCCGCCATCACCACCAAGAAAAAAATTAACAAGAACAAAAGCTCATGCCGACTACAGCAAAAAGCAAACACAAAGGGCGAGGTTTGTCGGAATCGGTTCAAGGACAACAAGCTTAACTCCCAACCCTCCTCCTTTACAGCGAGATGACGACGAAGAGGTTGAGTACACTTGCGCTCCATGGCCAAGACCTGACAATACACCATTTCAAGAGGAGATGATTCAGGCAATAGAGCTCACACAATCCAGGATGAAAAGACTTGCGGAGTACACAGGACGCAAGCATGGGGATGCTTGGCAGCGCTTCAACAAGATCTTCTACAATGGTCTCTTGCGCATCAATCTTCAGCCTACTAAATTCATTTGTAGGAGGACATTGGAGAGAATGGGAATCAAAGAGGACATTGAGCGCATGTTGATCAAGATCGGATTGGGGACTCTTTTGACGAAACATTACCCATTGTATCCCGAGCTAGTCAGGCAATTTCTAGCTTCAGCAGAGGTATTCTATCCGAACTCTGACAGCCCAATTGGTAGCCGAGGAGTTCTCACCTATCTTTGCAGAGGGAAGCTTTATGAGATAACCATACAGCAGCTATGTGATCTATATGGCTTCAACAAGCGCAGAGAAGTATGCAGCATCCCAAGTTGCGTGAGGTCTATTCATCTGCAGCAGCTCTGGAATCTTATTGGTTCAGGGGATTTTGTGACTAGGGAGAACAAGCTGAGTCTGATAAGGAACCCTGCGGTTCTAGTCCTTGCAAAGTTCATAGGCCACAACTTGTTTGGAAAGGAAGAGGCTGGGGCTTTGACAGCGGATGAGTGTGTACTACTGCATCACGGCCTGCCGTCATTTGTTCACGACATGTATGACGGCAACGCTGACCCGTTACCACGATTGGAGATCAACATTGGGGCTTTGTTCGCCTCAATGCTTGTACAGAAGAAGTTTCGGGCCCTCACGACATCTACAACCAAGACAGAGATGATTGGTAGTCTCTTGACACCAATATTCATGTTCCATGAGATCGATGTCAGCGGCACTGAGCGAGTAGACGCACAAGCCCTGTTTGATGAGGATTACTTCAAGCGGGCATTTATCCTCAAGCCAGGTTTTACTTATCAGTTCTACGATAGCCAGGGGGTTGTCAGGCACTGCAAGCTGCCAGCCACCGCCATTACCTCTCTCACGACATTGGAGAATGTCGAGTTTGTTCCTGCAGAGGAGCACCTGTGCACTGTGCGATCTAGACCACGTCAGAGAGGTAGCTCTTCACGACCGGGAACCTCTCAGCCTCACACGGAGGAGGATACAGAGCACGATACATTTGGGCACCAACCGACCCACTCATTTCCTCAGGATGAGACAGAGCAGATCATCCCGGATTACACTGGTGAGTATGCACTCTCACATATTCCTGATGATGCTTCTCAGCAGGACAAGTTGGATTGGATCATCGAGTCTACCAAGAAGAACAACTCGATGATGGAGAGGATGTGGGGAGCACTAGCCAAGATCAGCTGCCCCAAACCCCCTTCTTGCTTCCGAGGTAGTGATACGCGAGAGACTGGCACCACTTCCACTCAGCCTCCTGAAGATGATCCCTTTGTTGCTGGACAAGGGACTTCACAGCCTGCCCCTCGCAAGAGGCAGAGACACCTTCGGACCGACGAGAGCGACACGGCAGAGAGTGATCAGGGAGAGTAGGATAACTATTTTTATTATTATGCTTTTATTGTACTCACTCTCTACTTGTAGCTGCACCACCGGGACGGTGTGATTCTTGTATGGGGGAGGGGATTAACGCTATTTTCTTTTGTTTCTTTTTAGTCCAATTTGAGTATTATCCAAAAAAATTTATATTTTGAGTACAAGTTTTATATATATATTTTGAACTCATGAATTTCTCTTTGAACTAACCACGTTTGTTTGATATTTGAAGGACCATTGTCACACGGTCATTTGCAGATTCTACTAAGTAGAACTCCATAAGTGGATCAATCAAACAGAAAAAGCTTATGTCTCTGGGGTATTTGATGGATCCAACGTTTGACTCCATAACTAATGAATCTTAAAACTTCTCAACTTGGGGCTTGATATCGTGCAAAGGATCACATCATTTGGAGTTCAATCCTTTCCATCTTTACCACCCTTTTCCTTGAACTCCAAATGGCCGAGCTCAAGATTAGCTTGGTACCACACCCACACCCAATCCTTCTATTCAAACCACATTCCATCTCATTTCATTCCGCTGGAAATGCAATCAAGTGCAAAAACTACGGAGAACGCGGACCGGCACAACTTTCCTTTCTGAAGAATCTCTGTAAGATTTATTTTTTTCCCATTACTTAGATCTAGCTAATCTTCAGTTTATAAGATGTATAATTACTTTATGACTAAAACCGGTTCCACAAAAATAAAAAAAAAATAATAAAATAAAAAAATATCTAAAAAAAAAAAAAAAAAAAAACCTATGAACAATTCAATAGTAAAAGAGGAACCGGAATAAAGTCTTTGTAAAGTATATTGTGTTATTCTAAGTACCATTACTAGTCAATTAGGATGTTTATAGAATTTTACAGAGATTCCGATGTTCGGGGATTTGTGCATCAATATTTGGTCTTCGTCTCACTGTGATTTTGCGCCATGACTTGCATCCGACTTCATAAAGAACCCAAAACACTTCAACCACCATTAAAAATAGCCTTCCATGCCAAAGCCTTTGTTACGATTGATACTCCCTCGTTGAGACCGCACGCTATATTTAAAAGGGGTCAACAATGGAGAATTCAAATTTCTCTAAGAGCATAAGCCGTATTTGGGAGATTGCTAGACTTATGGTAAGTGATGCTGACATATTATCTAATATTGGTTTTGTGATGAGTGGATTCATGAATGTTAGTCATTGTGGCGTTCTAGAGTTCTAATGAGTTTATATTTTCAAACCTCGACTCTTTTCTTTGTGTTTTTGCTTGAGGACAAGCAAAATGCTAAGTCCGGGGGAGTTGATATATCAACTTTTGGTTATATAACTATGAGTGTTTTAGTTTGTATATAGAGCTTTTGTTTGGTTTCTAGTGTGCTTTCAGGTTGTTTAGTGTCTTGATGGAATTGAGAGGTTTAAGGAATGATCAAGTGCATTTAGAAGCAAAGAACGACCATGACAAGTTACGAACGATCGATCCTTAATTGGAACGATCGTTCCTCGTTTTTGCGGATACCCAAGTGAACGACCAGGAATCTCAAGACCGATCGATCTAATGAAGAACGATCGATCCCATGCCAAGAACGATCGTTCCTGTCACCAGCAACTTCTCCATCCACTTGACTTAGACATTTTACCTACTCTTGTTTTCTCTTTATAGCCACGACTTTGGCTCTTTTTAGAGAGACACTTTCTATTTTCAGAAATATCTCAGACTTCTCTCATCACCTCTCAAGAACTTGAAGAGACAACTTGCTAATTCCATAATATTTAGAGAAGATTTCTTAACTCTCTTGTAATTTTATTCATGTCTATGATCATGAGTACTTGCTGTTTAAGTTTCTCTATTTTCTTTACTAATATGTTTGAGTAGTCTTTTTGTTGAACCTTGGATTCATAAGGGGCTTCATGATCCATTGAACTTGACATAGAAAGGGGTTTATCTTATAGAATTCTTCATCTATTGTTGATCTTAAAGCTGAAACTTGAGTAGCTAACTAGTTTCAGAGCCTAGGTTGTTTAACTCACCAAAAGTGCTTGTTAGAGAATCTGAATTAGGCTATAGATGAGTGGTATGTCCTTAGCCAACGAAAGTTGATGCTAAGGCATCCCATGAACCGATCAAACCTTCTCGTTAATGCTTATTTAGAAGTTTAAGTTCAAACGACAGTTTAGACACTTAACTTGCTAGATAATGTAATTGATGCCACGAAAGTGGATTAGTTATTCATTCATGTTTGAGTTCGAGAATGGTTTCTAACCATCCCCTGAATAATTGGCTAGTTCAAGATACTTGACTCCCCGATAAGAATCCTTGGTTTAACATCTCTTTTAATCGTAATTTACACCGTTTTAAACTGCTGTTTCAATTAATTAACAAAAACCACAAACAAATGCATTGTCTTAGCTTAACTTCATTTCTAAGGAATTGTAGTGTAACACTTGGTCTCTGAGGATTCGACCCCTAATTTACTACAAATTATGCTGTGCACTTGCAGTAGTTTATAGGGTTATAAAACTTAGCCGTACCATGTGTAAATCACAATACAGAAGCATACATATATACATATTGAAATTTAATTTAAGTATCCCTTTTGCATAATGGGTGGATTTTCATCGCTATGCAAACAAACATATTAGCTGAGATACATAAAGCCTTCTCTTCCTCTAAACAGAAACAACACACACCTAGCTAACTAAGAATGTACATTCTGTAAGCGAAGGGAAGAGATGGTTTTACCACTTCACGTCACCATGGAAAGCAGAAGATTGTATCATATATAATGAAATCCCACCATAAATTTCCTCCATAAAGTATTTCATAGGTGACCTCGTCTCAGCAGAAAGAACTGATCACAAGCAAAAAAATACTAAACATTACTGTAGAGAACTGATAGTGAAGGTGTTACAGTAAAACCTATTAAAAGAAACATAAGGAATACCTAGAAATAATTTGAATTGATATAACTATGTTAAAAGAAACATAAGGAATACTTGTGGTACTGTGAGGAACTATGCTCGGTCACAAAATCCATTAATTGTGAAAAAACGCTTAGATAGATCGAAACCCCAAACTAAAACCTGTACAAAAATCAAAATCCCAAACTGAAACCTGTACAAAAATCGAAATCCCAAACTGAATCGAAAAACCCTAAAATTTTCAAATACCTTAGCTTGAAGCAAACACCCAAATCTAACTGGGAAACCTGTACAAAAATCCCTAATTAGACAAAACAAATATCGACACCCCAAATTGAAACAAATTAAATCCCTAAAATTTCACATACCTTAGCTTATGAGATTGATAGCTGAGAAAAAGTTCCTGTAAAAAACCCAAATTTCTCGAAAGAAATCAGACCTAAACATTTTAAAACCCTAAATCGATATGAACATTGATTACCCAACAACATCTAGCTAACCTTCAATCGAAATCTGAGAACGCCAAGAACACGAACTAACTCAAAGATTCGAGATCGATACTGAGATTTCCAGAGAGAATTTCTGGGAAAGAGAAATAATTTTGCAAAGACAAAGTGAGAAATAATGGAGGGTGGGTTTTTTTTTTCCTCGGCAATGAAGTGTGTGGTTGTTTTTTTTCTCGAGATTAGGAGAGGGATAATGAAAATTATTAGGCGCTTTGTTTTTTTAGATAATTACTTGGCCGGGAAATTAAATAAAGTTTTCCGCCTAAACTAAACACAGCGTTTCAAACATTACCAATGCTATCTAAGATACGCTTCCAAAAAACGTTACAAACTTTTTAATTCCGAAGACAAAACATAGCGTTTACAATTTGGCAAACGCTATATAAGATTAGGGGGTATGTTAACTATAGCATAAACGTACAGAACGCTATCTTCATGTGCTATCTATACGATATTTTCTTGTAGTGAGAGATTTTACAAACCCGCTGATCATTGTTTTATATTATTTTGAATATCATTTATATTCTTAGTGTATTAAAAAAATAGAATATCTTTAGTGAATTTAATAATAACTAACTTTTTTTTTTTTGTCATCTGGTAATTCATTAAACTTTTAAAATTACAACAGAGAACTTAGCATCAAGCCAAGACTAACTAAGATAACTGCTATAACTGCTATCACAAGAGATTCAACAGCTAAACAAAAAGTAAGGCTTTCAACAGCCATAAAAACCTGGTTGATATTTACAACAAAATTACATCAACCAACCTAAATTAGAGTTCGTTCCAGCCAAATATAAACAAACTACGTCTTATCCGAAACAGAGGACAAAGATCTCTCATATTCAAACAAATCATGCAGCCAACCTGGATAACTTAAACTGACATAAGACTGAGCAAAATTATCCTTAACCGCACTTTGAGCAATGAGAGAAGCTCCTCTATTTGATGATGGATTTTCCTTAAAAACTTGCCAAACTTTAAGCTTCTCAACAGCACTTTCAAACTCATCAATCTGGTGAGAAAAGGAAGGCCAAGCCTTAGGCCTAATGATGGCTTCTATTAAGCTTGAAGCTTCTGAAGCAAAAACTATCCTATTGAGCTTATGACTGCTCATACTTTCAGCAGCCCACAACAAGCTTAGCAAATGAAGATCATCCTTACTATGAACCTCACTAAATGATCTTCGACTGTGCATCATCACAACACCTTTCTCATCTCTTAGGACCCAAGCACATCCACCAATATTGGAATTTTTATCCCATTTGATTCCAATATTACATTTAGACCAATCAGGAACAGGTGGTTCCCAACATCTCGTATCCTTTTTCTGTTCTTGAGTTTCCTCTGATCCACCTGCTGTAACCAACTCTTGTGATAAACACCAAAAAGTTGTATCTTCTCTAATCTTAGCCATTGTTTCCAAAGGAGAAAAAACCTTTCCTTCAAAGAGAAAATTGTTTCTGTTCTTCCATAATCTCCATAATAGCCAAGGAAACATTCTTCTCAACCACAAAGGAATAGCAAAATTCTTCCTTGAGTTCAATAAGTAATTGAGATTCGAATGAACTGATTGCATATCAAAGCCTTGAGAAGGAAAGGGAAAGGAAGATAAAGCCCAAACCTGCCGAGCCACTGAACAAGTAAAAAGCACATGATTGATAGACTCACCTTCTAAACCACAAATTTGGCATCTTGAATCTGATGTCATTCCCCTTCCTAAAATCAGATCAACCACCGGTAAAGCATGACTAAGAGCTCTCCACAGAAATAGCTTAATCATCGGAACAGTGTGGAAATCCCAAATCTGAGCTGTGATCGGATTTAAGGATGGAAGCATTTTGGCTTCCTCAAGGAGCTCATGATTCTTAGTCTTACTAGCAAGCCAATACCCCGACTTTACCGTGTAGTCTCCACTTTTATTATGCTCCCAACACCATAAATCTTCTCTTCTAATGGCTGGCTTCATCCTTAGAATTAAATTCACATCATTATCAAAGAAAAGATCATCAAGCATCTCCCTTTTCCATCCCTTGGATGAGAAATCAATAATGTCATTAACCTTAAGATTAAGGTCAATGATCCTCTGTTTGTTATAAGGCCTTCTCCATCCTTCATCATAAATCCATGAATCTATCCACACACTCAAAGACTTTCCATTACCAATCTGTTTCCTTAGCCCTTTGATCAACAAATCTCTTCCATGGAGAATACTTCTCCAAGCAAAAGAGGGTCTGGGACCGAGATCAGATGATAAGAAATCTTCTTCTGAGTAATACCTACTTTTGAGGACTTGAGCAAAGAGACATGAAGGTTCTTGGAGAAGTCTCCAAGCCTGTTTAGCAAGAAGCGCTTGGTTGAAAGATTCCATGTCTTTGAATCCCAGTCCTCCATGCTCTTTGGGGAGTGTAACGCCCGTGTTCCGAAAAATGAAAATTTCGGAATTATATCCGGGATTTATGCGGAGAATCTCTGGAAAATATTTCTGGGAAATTTTTGAGTAACTTAAAAGTTACACCGCATTTTTCCCGTAGGGGTGTTTGGAATCGATTTGGAAGTTTGGGGTCAGTTTGTGGACTTTTGGGAATTCAGGGACCCAAACCATAAATAAATCAAGCTGAATTTTTCAGCACCTACCATTTCCACTTACCTTCTCCACCAGCAGCCTCCACCTTCCAAAAAGTCATCCACTTCCTCCCTACAAAGTAGCCTACATTCTCCACTAAAGCCACTAACATCTCCACCACCCCATTTCTCCTTCAGAATTGCCGACACTTCAGTTCTGAGAGAGAGAGAGAGAGAGAGAGAGAGAGAGAGAGAGAGAGAGAGAGAGAGAGAAAGGGTGAGGAGAGAGGTTCTGATCAGAAGTTTTAGAGAAGGAGAGAAGAGTGAGGGTTGGAGAGCTGTTCCGTGAGTGAGAAGGAAAAAGGGGTTCGACCTAGCAAATCGTTTCCAAAGGTAACGAAAATTTGTGGAGTTGTAGTTAAATCTTATATCTAGATGTACCAATTTGCGGAATTGGATTTGAGTTAATATTCTAAAAGTTATTCACGTTTCCGTGAGGTGCTCTGTTTCAGACGCGATCGGGACCAACGTGGATTCAAAGAACAATCGCGAGTTCGTCTGTGGTCGGATCATCACGAAACTTTGAAGTTAGCTTCAGGACATTTAGGGGTTGAGTTTCAACGGTGGGATTGAGATTTCAACGGTTAGTCGTTGATTTATTCATGTATTGATTTGAGACATATTTTCTATAGAATAATCCCACGAGTTGTATTGTTTGGTTGGGCAAACGAGCTCGGTTTGAGCTTAAACTCTGAAGGAATCTTGAGAACTTATGGATATAAGTCTCAGACTATGGATAACTGTTGTTGGTGTGTGAAAGGTTGTGTCGTGTTGAGTGTGATTTTGGATGTAGTGTAGGTGGGTGTCGAGGAAGAGTTTGACGAAAAGGAGGGAGCCATCGTTGGGTTGTGTTGTTGGTTTCCTTGTCTGGGAAATTATCCTTAATCTGATGTGAGTGCATGACCGTAAGCTTATCTAAGTGGTTTAATTATTTGATGTGGTTTTCATGAAATAGGCCGTGTATGATCTCGGGTGGATCTAGATCGAGTGTTTCTTGAGATGGTTGATTGTTTCGGCATTTTTGTGTTTAGCTATGTTAAATATTTTAACTCGCTTGTGTGTATAGCTTGTAGATGGGAGGATTGCCTCACTAAGTATTTGTCGAAATACTTATGCATCTCTTTATTTGATGTAGAAAAAGAATAGTTGTGGCCGTGGAATCAAGGCAAGGAAGAGGGGATGATCTAAAAACTCGGTTGTTGTTTAAGTGTTTCGGTTATGAAGGAATTGTGGGTTTAGTACTTTTGAATAAAAAAAAAAAAAATCGGGTGCGGTCGTTTCAGTTTGGTATCAGAGCAATTACGGCTCTAGGACGGGTTAGAAAAATTTTGAATTGACTATGTGAGTTAGTCAATTGTTTGGGTGTGGAGTTATAGATCATCCTCTTCGAGCCTTTAATGAGATTCCGCGGTAAGTTGTTTTGGTTTTCTGTTGGTAACCGGTTTGGGTTGGTTTAATCAGTAAACCGGATTAAAATAATTTAATTGAGGAATTATGGATATTAAATTAAATCGGAACCATTGGTTGGTTGGGTTAGGAGATTAACCATGGATTAATTTTGGGCTATTAAATATGGAATTAATCTGATTTTCGCATCTGTTGTTGAGCCGGCTTCTGTGGTTGTTGGTCTGATCGAGGAGTCAACTATTTGACTAAGATGGCTAAAAGAGGTAGAGGTCGTGGTCGTGGTATCGGTGGGGGTAGAGGTCGTGGTCGGAGGAACGCGAGGGCTCCGGTGGTTGAGGAGAGTGTGACATAGAGTGTTACGTTCGAGCAGGTCGGGAACTCGCATACGGATCGGGTTGGGACGGAGGGTGTGGCCGGTGTTGGTGTCGGTGTTGCTGGAGTTCCAGCGGGTGCTGCGGGTGTGGCAGCAGGTGTAGCTCCGGCCCAAGAGGATCCTATTGCGAATTTCTTGGCCTTGCTGTTGGAGCGGTTACCGGAGAGGGTACCAGTGCAGGCTCCAGTGGTACCACCGGTAGTTGAAGTGCGACCAAGGGTTGCGGTTGCAGAAGAGCGCCCATCATACCTCAAGATGATGGAGCAGTTGCAGAGGATTGGCACGAGATTCTTTCAGGGTGGTGCCAAGCCTGAAGAGGCAGATGAGTGGAAGATGCGGATGGAGCGGAATTTCCGTTCGATCAGGTGTCCAGAGGGATATCAAGTGGATCACGCAGTTCACTATCTGGAGGGCGACGCACATCTCTGGTGGAGAGGTGTTGCGGCCCGGCGGGTCCAAGCAGAGATGTCTTGGGAGGATTTTGTGGCGGAATTTAAAGAAAGAGAGAAAGAGGGAAAGAGAGAAAAGAGAGAGAGAGAGAGGGAGAAGGAGAGAAGAGAGAAGGCTAAGTTTGTCTTGAGACAAAGAAGAGGAGTTAAGGTGAGCTTGGTGGCTGTGTGTGGGCGTGGAGAGTAAGAGAGGAGTGAGCTTGTTGCTGTGTGTGTGTGGCGTGGAGAGTAAGAGAGAAGTGAGTTTGGTGGCTGTGCTGGCGTGGAGAGCCAGAGAGGGAGTTGAGGGTGATTGAAGAGAAGAGGAGAGTGGGGGTGTTGGTGGTTGTTCCGTAAGTGAGAAGGAAAAAGAGGTTCGACCTAGCAAATCATTTCCAAAGGTAACGAAAATTTGTGGAGTTGTAGTTAATTCTTATATCTAGATGTACCAATTTGCGGAATTGGATTTGAATTAATATTCTGAAAGTTATTCACGTTTCCGTGAGGCGCCCTGTTTCAGACGCGAACCGGACCAACGTGGATTCAGAGAACAATCGCGAGTTCGTCTGTGGTCGGATCATCACGAAACTTTGAGGTTAGCTTCAGGACATTTAGGGGTTGAGTTTCAACGGTGGGATTGAGATTTCAACGGTTAGATGTGAATTCGTGACTCAATCTTTAAGGCTGATTGTTTCTGTTATTTTCCAATTTTGCAGAATTTTGTCATAAAAGTTTCTGCATTTGGTTAAGGTGAGTGCATGACCATGAGCTTATCTAAGCGATTGGATTGGTTAATGTGTTTTCATAAATTAGGCCGTAAGATCTAATGGGAGATCTAGATCGAGTGTTTCTTGAGATGGTTGATTTATTGTCGGTAATTTCGTGTTAAATATGTTGAATAATTTTAATCGTTTGTGTGTATAGCTCGTAGATGGGAGGATTGCCTCACTAAGTATTTGTTGAAATACTTATGCATCTCATTTTATTTGATGCAGAAAAAGAATAGGTGTGACCGTGGAATCATGGCGGAGAAGAGGGGATGATCTAGGCTTGTCGGGTCGTTATTTAAGTATTTGTTTTAATGTTAAATTATCATAAAATACTATTAAGTTATGTGTGAATAAATAACCCGAAGGATAAAAGATTTAACGATCTCAAGTCTGGATTCTTATTTATCAAGAACCGTAATAGACAACAGAAATTGTCTATGTAAGCCAAGGTGGCTATACAGACCAACTTCGACTCTCAACTCAAGTCGTCGTATTCTGGAAAGATCAACGATCTAATATCCTTACGGATGAATAATTAAATGTTGGGGTGATTGTATTTTTATTTACGGAGTTAAATAATTATTATTCATGGAGAATTGCATTGTTAAATAATTTGGGAAATTAATTAATATTTATGGGAATATTAATTAATAAATTATTTGCAAAAAAAAAAAAAAAAAAAAAAAAGGAACGAGTGCGGTCGTTTCAATTTAGTATCAGAGCAATTACGGCTCTAGGACGGGTTTAGGATAATTAAATTGGGTTTAATTTAATTTTTGGTACGGTGATGCATGGGCAAACCGTTAGTGAATTGATTATGTGAGTTAATCAATTGTTTGGGTATGGAGTTCTAGATCATCCTCTTCGAGCCTTTAAAGAGATTCCACGGTAAGTTGTTTTGTTTTTTTTCTGTTAGTCGTCTGCGTTACATAATTGTATGATGTGATGGTGTAGATGGCTAGGAGAGGTAGAGGTCGTGGTCGTGGTACCGGTAGAGGTAAGGGTCGCGGTCAGAGAAACGCGAGGGCTCCGGTGGTTGAGGAGAGTGTCTCACAGAGTGTCACGGTTGAGCAGGTCGGGAACTCGTATACGGATCAGGTTGGGGCGGAGGGTGTGGCCGGTGTTGGTGCCGGTGTTGCTGGAGGTCCAGCGGGTGCTGCGGGTGTGGCAGCAGGTATAGCTCCGGCCCAAGAGGATCATGTTGCGAATTTCTTGGCCTTGCTGTTGGAGCGGTTACCGGAGAGGGTACCCGTGCAGGCTCCAGCTGTACCACCGGTAGTCGAGGTGCAGCCGTGGGTTGCGGTTGCAGAAGAGCGCCCATCATACCTTAAGATGATGGAGCAGCTGCAGAGGATTGACACGAGATTCTTTCAGGGTGGTGCCAAGCCTGAAGAGGCAGATGAGTGGAGGATGCGGATGGAACGGAATTTCCGTTCGATTAGGTGTCCAGAGGGATACCAAGTGGATCTCGCAGTCCACTATCTGGAGGGGGACGCGCATCTCTGGTGGAGAGGTGTTGCGGCCCGGAGGGTCCAAACAGAGATGTCTTGGGGGGATTTTGTGGCGGAGTTTAACTCCAAGTATTTTCCCCAAGAGGCATTGGACCGGTTGGAGAAACGGTTTCTAGAGTTGGCTCAGGGAAACCGGTCGGTCCGGGAGTATGAGGCGGAGTTTAACCGTCTCAGAGTGCATGGAAGTCATATCCTGGATGATGAGCAGGCCCAGGTGAGGCGGTTTCTGAGAGGTCTTCGGGCCGAATTGAGGAACCAGTGCCTAATACGATCGTTTGACACGGTTGTGGAACTGGTAGAGAAGGCCGCGTTAATTGAGGAGAATCTGAGAGGTGAGGTTGTGGCAATCAGCCCAATTCCTCAGGCAAGGAAGCCTCCACATCAGTCCGGTCCTAGCAGGGGCGGTAAGCCGATGCAGGGACAGAAGCGGAAGTGGGAAGGTCCTTCCAAGGGGAACCCAGGTGGTTCGGGATGCTTCCGATGCGGAAGCAAGGACCATAGGATTGCGGATTGCACCCAGAAAGGTGGAGCAAACGGGGATCCTCGGGTGTGTTACCACTGTAAGGAGGCAGGGCATATTAGGCCGAAATGCCCCAGGTTGCAGCAGGGAGCGGTAGCGGCGGCTCCGACAGATAGGCGGGCTGCAGTGGCACCTAGGGTATACACCATGGTGGAGTCGGGAGAGCCGAGCTCCAAACCGATCACTGGTAAATTTCTGGACTTACTTGAGTTAAATTCTTGTTTGTTCCAAGTTATTTGCTTAGTGAAGTTGTGTTAGGGTTCTTAGCATATTAGAGTTTATGTAGGGACCTTAATCGTGGGAGGGGTTGAATCTCACGTCCTGTTTGATTCTGGAGCATCGCATTGTTTCGTTACTCCAGAATTGGCAGAGAAGTGCGGCATCCGGGGCAACCCGGGTGAGCACTTGGGGTTAGTTAAGGTCGCTGGAGGAAAGTTTTTGAGCAGTCATGGTCGGGTTAAGAACGTGGATGTTCAGGTGGCCTAGGAGTCAATGCCAGCAGATTTGATCATCTGTTCCGTGGAACTGTATGATGTTATCCTGGGTATGGATTGGCTGGGAAAGTTCAGAGCGCATCTGGATTGCCACCGGGGACGTGTCGTGTTCGAAAGAGAAAAAGGAAGGTTGGTCTTTCAGGGAGTGAGACCTACAACCGGAAGTCTCGTAATCTCGGCAATGCAAGCCGAGAAAATGATCGAGCGGGGTTGTGAAGCCTACCTGGCGACGATTAATACCCCAGAGACTGTTGGAGAAGCTGCGGTTCAGGATATTCCTGTGGTACGGGAGTTCGAGGATGTTTTTCAGTCGTTGCAAGGGTTACCACCATCTCGGTCTGATCCTTTCACGATTGAGCTGGAACCAGGCACGAAGCCGATATCTAAGCCTCCGTACAGGATGGCTCCAGCAGAGATGGCAGAGCTGAAGAAGCAGCTGGAAGAGTTGTTGGATAAGGGTTTTATCCGTCCGAGCAGTTCACCGTGGAGAGCACCGGTGCTGTTCGTGAAGAAAAAGGATGGGAGTTTCCGGTTTTGTATCGATTACCGGGGACTTAACCGAGTCACAGTGAAGAATCGGTATCCTCTCCCGCGGATCGATGAATTGTTGGATCAGTTGAGAGGGGCTACCTGGTTCTCCAAGATTGACTTGGCGTCAGGATACCATCAAATTCCTATTGATGAGATGGATATCCGGAAGACGGCTTTCAGGACAAGATATGGGCACTACGAGTTTGTGGTGATGCCATTTGGGTTGACGAACGCACCAGCAGCATTCATGAGATTGATGAACGGAGTGTTCCAGGAGTATCCGGATGAATCCGTGATCATTTTTATAGATGATATATTGGTGTATTCGAAGAGTCCTGAGGAGCATGAGGTCCATTTAAGGAATGCTCTGGAGAAGTTGCGGGAACAGAAGCTGTTCGCTAAGTTGAGCAAGTGCAGTTTTTGGCAACGGGAGATTGGATTCTTGGGTCATATTGTCTCCGAGAAGGGAGTTTCAGTTGACCCAGAAAAGATTAAGGCTATTAGAGAGTGGCCTAGACCGAGGAATGCCACTGAGATCAGGAGTTTTCTTGGTCTAGCGGGCTATTATCGGAGATTTGTCAAGGGGTTCGTGAGCACGGCTCGGTCCATGACAAAGCTGACAGGAAAGGATGTTCCGTTTGTGTGGTCTCCGGAGTGTGAGGAGAGTTTTGCGAAGCTGAAGTCAATGTTGACAAGTACACCAGTTTTGGCTTTACCAGAGCCGAGTGAGCCTTTTGTGGTGTACACGGACGCTTCGAGGTTGGGTCTTGGTTGCGTGTTGATGCAACAAGGGAAGGTTATTGCTTATGCTTCCCGTCAGTTGAGGAAGCACGAGAGCAACTATCCTACCCATGACCTGGAGATGGCTGCAGTGGTTTTTGCCCTGAAGATTTGGAGATCTTACCTTTATGGCGGGAAGGTTCAGGTGTTTACAGATCATAAGAGCCTGAAATATATTTTTACGCAGCCAGAACTGAATTTGAGGCAGACGCGTTGGATGGAGTTAGTGGCAGATTATGATCTGGAGATAGCCTACCATCCCGGAAAGGCGAATTTGGTTGCAGATGCGTTGAGTCGCAAGCGGGTAGCTTCGGCTAGTGAGCTAGACATGGAGTCCTTGGTGAGCGAGATTAGCACGTTGAGGATGTGTGCTATATCTCAGGAACCGTTGAGTTTGGAGGCAACGAATCAGGCAGATCTTTCGAGCAGGGTTCGGATTGCTCAGGAAAAAGATGAAGGTCTGATTAAGGCTTCCCAGGAGGTGGGATCAGAATATCAGATCTCTGCGAATGGGACTATCCTGGTGCATGGGCGGGTATGTGTACCCAAGGATGAGGATCTGAGACGAGAGATCCTGAGTGAGGCCCATGCGAGAATGTTTTCGATTCGTCCAGGGGCGACCAAGATGTACCGGGATCTGAAAAGGTATTATCATTGGGTCGGGATGAAGAAAGATGTGGCTAACTGGGTTGCGGCTTGTGATGTATGCCAGTTAGTGAAGGCTGAGCATCAGGTTCCGAGCGGGTTGTTGCGGAGTTTACCCATCCCGGAGTGGAAGTGGGATATGATTACGATGGATTTCGTGGTCGGCTTGCCCGTCTCTCGGACCAAGGATGCTATTTGGGTCATTGTTGATCGTTTGACCAAGTCAGCACATTTTCTGGCCACTAAAAAGACCGATGGAGCTGCGGTATTGGCTAAGAAGTATGTCAATGAGATTGTGAGACTTCATGGGGTACCTGTGAGTATAGTGTCGGACCGTGATTTTAAGTTCACTTCGGTGTTTTGGAAGGCCTTTCAGGCGGAGATGGGCACTAAGGTACACATGAGTACGGCCTATCACCCTCAGACAGATGGACAGTCCGAGAGAACCATCCAGACTCTCGAGGATCTGCTGAGGATGTGTGTGCTTGACTGGGGAGGTCATTGGGTGGACTACCTGAACTTGGTAGAATTTACCTATAATAATAGCTACCAGGCTAGTATCGGAATGGCTCCATATGAGGCGCTGTATGGGAGGCCATGTCGTACACCATTATGCTGGACCCAAGTGGGGGAGAGGAGCATGTTTGGTGCAGATTTTGTTCAGGAAACTACGGAGAAGATCCGGGTTTTGAAGCTGAACATGAAAGAAGCGCAGGATCGGCAAAAGAGTTATGCCGATAAGATGAGGAAAGACCTCGAGTTTGAGGTGGGAGATAAAGTATATCTTAAGATGGCTATGTTGCGGGGTTCCAATAGGTCCATTACGGAGACTAAGTTGAGTCCGAGGTATATGGGACCATTCAGGATTGTTGAGCGGGTTGGACCGGTTGCGTATCGGTTGGAGTTACCCGAGGTTATGCGAGCATTTCACAAGGTTTTCCATGTGTCAATGCTGAAGAAGTGCTTGCATAAGGATGATGAAGTTTTAGCTAAGATTCCGTTAGATCTTCAGCTTAATATGACCTTAGAGGCGAGACCGATAAGGATTCTCGAGAAGAGAGTCAAGCAGGATCGTAGGAAAAAGGTTCCGATGATCAGGGTCTTGTGGGATTGTGACGGGGTTGAGGAGGAGACTTGGGAACCGGAGGCGAGGATGAAAGCAAAGTTCAAGAAGTGGTTTGAGAAGCAAACAGAGGCTTGAGCTTTCATCGATGGTTCCCAGTTTCGAGTTATTAATGATAAAACATTATGTATTCGTTTTGGGTTGTAAACGATTAATACATTATGTTGATTCTCCTTAATAAGATGAGAAGTTCTTATTGTTGATGGCCACTGTTGCCATGAGTTTTTACTGAACATGAGGTTCTGGAAGAGTTTTTATGAGGATTTGAAAACTTGAGTCATAATCGGGAAAAGATTATGTGGGTACCCTGAATGACGGGGTATGTGGTGAGATAACCTGAGTAGTGGTTATGGAAAAAAAAACAGACATTCCGGGTTTGGAATGAGTGTGATGCCGGCATTACCTTGCGAGGTCGTATGCGGATCACGGGAGGTAGTTCAGTCGGGAGTGCTTATAGACGTATTATGGGTCATGGTTGCTCAAAGGACGGTTTGGTCCTGTACAACTCTAGAGAGGATGGATATTTCCTCTGATACCCATAGCTCTTAAGACTTGGTGTCTTAGAGTGGGAGTGGTATGAGTGTGATACCGAGAGCTCATAAGGACTTTGTGGCCTGAGAGCGGAGTGGTATGAATACCCATAACTCTTAAGACTAGGGGTCTTAGAGTGGAGTGGTATGAGTGTGATACCGAGAGCTCATAAGGACTTTGTGGCCTGAGAGCGGAGTGGTATGGATACCCATAACTCTTGGGACTTGGTGTCCTAGAGTGGAGTGGTATGAGGGAGGATGGATATTTCCTCCGATACCCATAACTCTTAGAACTTGGTGTCCTAGAGTGGAGTGGTATGAGTGTGATACCGAGAGCTCATAAGGACTTTGTGGCCTGAGAGCAGAGTGGTATGGATACCCATAACTCTTAGGACTTGGTGTCTTAGAGTGGAGGGGTATGAGTTGGAGTTGTGAGCAATAATCCATGACCGAAGTCTTAAGCTAGTGACTGAACGTAGGCCTCAGAGGTCAATAGTGTTTGATCTCAGGACTGGTTGTGTGGTCAGTATGGTCAAGTGTGACCACTGTGTTGTGAGATGTGTGGTGAGTTCATTGGGAATGGACTGTGGCGTTAGATTCGATGACGAATCTATGTTAGTGGGGGAGAATTGTAACGCCCGTGTTCCGGAAAATGGAAATTTTTTGGAAATTATAACCGGGATTTATGCGTAGATTTTCTGGAAAATATTTCCGGGAATTTTCGGAGTAATTTGGAAGTTACACCGTATTGTTTCCGTATGGGTGTTCGGTGTGAATTTGGAAGTTTGGGGTCAATTTGTGAACTTTTGAGAGTTCAAGGACCAGACCCTAAATAATTGAAGCTGAATAATCAGCCTCCTTTTTCTTCTAGAAGCCACCAACCATTTCCACCATAGCTCCTCCATTTTTCTCCACTAGGGTCACCCACCTATGCACCACCTTTTGACAAAGCAACCAGCTTTCTCCACAAAAGCCACCCACTCCTTTCCTCCTTCAGAAAATCTGCCGACACCTGATTCAAAGAAAGAGAGAAAGAGAGAAAGAGAGAAAAGAGAGAGAGAGAGAGGGAGAAGGAGAGAAGAGAGAAGGCTAAGTTTGTCTTGAGACAAAGAAGAGGAGTTAAGGTGAGCTTGGTGGCTGTGTGTGGGCGTGGAGAGTAAGAGAGGAGTGAGCTTGGTGCTGTGTGTGTGTGGCGTGGAGAGTAAGAGAGAAGTGAGTTTGGTGGCTGTGCTGGCGTGGAGAGCCAGAGAGGGAGTTGAGGGTGATTGAAGAGAAGAGGAGAGTGGGGGTGTTGGTGGTTGTTCCGTAAGTGAGAAGGAAAAAGAGGTTCGACCCAGGAAATTGTTTCCAAAGGTAACGAAAATTTGTGGAGTTGTAGTTAAGTCTTATATTTAGATGTACCAATTTGCGGAATTCGATTTGAGTTAATATTCTGAAAGTTATTCACGTTTCTGTGAGGCGCCCTGTTTCAGACGCGAACCGGACCAACGTGGATTCAGAGAACAATCGCGAGTTCGTCTGTGGTCGGATCATCACGAAACTTTGAGGTTAGCTTCAGGACATTTAGGGGTTGAGTTTCAATGGTGGGATTGAGATTTCAACGGTTAGATGTGAATTCGTGACTCAATCTTTAAGGCTGATTGTTTCTGTTATTTTCCAATTTTGCAGAATTTTGTCATAAAAGTTTCTGCATTTGGTTAAGGTGAGTGCATGACCATGAGCTTATCTAAGCGATTGGATTGTTTAATGTGTTTTCATAAATTAGGCCGTAAGATCTCATGGAAGATCTAGATCGAGTGTTTCTTGAGATGGTTGATTTATTGTCGATAATTTAGTGTTAAATATGTTGAATAATTTTAATCGTTTGTGTGTATAGCTCGTAGATGGGAGGATTGCCTCACTAAGTATTTGTTGAAATACTTATGCATCTCATTTTATTTGATGCAGAAAAAGAATCGGTGTGACCGTGGAATCATGGCGGAGAAGAGGGGATGATCTAGGCTTGTCGGGTCGTTATTTAAGTATTTGTTTTAATGTTAAATTATCATAAAATACTATTAAGTTATGTGTGAATAAATAACCCGAAGGATAAAAGATTTAACGATCTCAAGTCCGGATTCTTGTTTATCAAGAACCGTAATAGACAACAGAAATTGTCTATGTAAGCTAAGGTGGCTATACAGACTGATATGCTCAAATTTACCTTGAGCTACTCTCTCAAATTAAGAGATCAATGTAGTACTTAGGGATCGAATCCACAAGGACTATGAAATACCCAATAAATCCCAGTAAAAGTATTATGCTAAACAAAGTGTAATGTAATGAAATTGCAATGCGAGTAATTAAACGAAGTGTAAATCAATGGAGAAAAGCGCTAGGCATAGGGAAATCTCAGGAATCTTCAGAACTGTGAATCAATTGAATAGTCTGGATTATAATTAAGAACCGTCCTAGAACTCAAACACAATTGTAAAACCTACCAGCTTCCGCTGCGTAAACTATCTATCCCTGAATCTAGAATTCCAAATTCCTTTGCTAAATTCTAAGATCCAGACAAGCAGTAATGATCAGGTTCAATTTGTTCACAAAATCCCTAAATCAAATTCCTTTGCAGATAGGTATTTTGCTCACCTAAGATAGATCTAGCAATCAATCACACTTTCATGTCAATTGATAACCCTAAATCATATTCTAGGTCGCGAATCTAGAATAAGCAATAAGTTCAATCCAAGATGAAGAACTCTATCAATTAACCCTAATAATCCAATGATTCAACAATTCCTCAGAAACCCTTGAAAACCCATAACCTAACAGGAGGACTACTCAGACATGGTGAAAGCAACAATCATCATGATATGAATAGAAATCATTCAATATAATAGAAAATAAAAGTAGGGAACCAAGAGTATCAGGGATTAGAGAAAGATGATACAAGCTTGAGATAGAGAGAGTCTGTTACTCGATCCTCTCCTAAAAACCCTGATCTAAAACACAATATATAGCTAAAAACTCGTACAGGGACTAATGCTGGAATATTAGAAACTTCTGGGCAAAATTGTAAATCTTCCAAAATCTCCGAAGTTGACCGCCTGTGGTGTCAATCGACACCCATGGCTGGTGTCGATCGACACCAAGTCACACATCGCCTCAAAACATGACTCTTCAATGCAACTTCTTGGTCTTCGCTCCAAAATCTCCCATATTCTTCACATTAGTCCTAAATGCATACCTGAAGATAAAAGACTCTAATAGACTCTAAAAACACCAAAAAGACTCGATTAAAGACTCTTATATCATGGTTAAAACCCAAAAAAACCATGATATATCAACTCCCCCAGACTTAGCTTTTGCTTGCCCTCAAGCAAAACAGAAACTCAGCCTGTGAAAGAAGTTTGAAAACACAGGAAACTCATTTTGTCATAAGAGCACCACACTCACATTCACCATAGTAAAGCCACTGGAAATTCTTACCTGACAAGGTCCAGACCACCATGTACTTCCCCCAGACTTAGCAACTGTCCCAAACAACTCCACAATTCAAATAAACAATCCAAATTCACCATACTGACTTCTATAAACTAAGGTGAAGACTCATCTAGGGAGTATCAATCAAAGGACACATGGACTCTTTCTCAATCAGTTTTTCTGAACACACAGACTGTCTTTACTTCTGGTTCCTTTCCTCTCCCTTCTCTCACTTCTGCAGTTAATTATATCAAAGGTGTAGGCGAATAATGGTATCACGGGAAATTTTCCTAACCTCGCTTCCAACCTTTGTGTGATCATTCCTTTCAAAGTAGAATAATGAGGTCACTGGAAATTTTCCTACCTCTCTACTCAAAAGAAAATCATTTCATCTTTTACTGCTTAGTATATATATATATATTTTTTACTTTCCTTTTTATTATTTTTTTCTGAAGGGAAGAGAGAGGGGAACCATACTCACACAGACAAGTCTTTCAGGACTGAAGGGAGAATCCGATCCAATGTATATCAAGCCCCTGGACAAGCAAAATAAAGTCAGGTTAATGGGCGAAGTCAGTGATGGATCCTCTGAAAGCTCAGGTGAACATGGGTAACATTGGTAGGTTGATCAGCCTTGGGGTTTTTCATTAGTCTCAGACACATGTCAAGCTTGAATCAATGGTCACTCAAGTTCCTGCAAGTGTGGTGACTTCCTCAAAAAAATCATAGTTTCCAAACTAAATTTTGACTCAATAAAACACAAATTGGACTGACTCTAAGAAAACAAAAAGAATGTTGTTAGTAACTACCTCCCCCAGACTTAAACAACACTGTCCCCAGTGTTATCAAGCAAGGAGTTGGTGAAAAGGAAATAAAACTGATGAACCATAGTGAAAAAGTCAAAATATTAGAACACAAAACCTGAATCCGTGGCATGGGTGTCGATCGACACCGACGAGTGGTGTCGATCGACACCAGGTCTGTAAACCGAAACCATGATGTTTCAAAATCGGGTCTAAGTTTGTGAAGCCAATAATCCGAGTTCTACCACAGTGGGTTGCCTCCCACCAAGCGCTTGTTTAAAGTCATTAGCTTGACTTTGTGACGGTTTAGGCAGAGGGTGCATCATCCAGACGCAATATGTGTCCGTCCGGGATCTTGGCATGTGCCTAATAATGTTTGACCCTCTGACCGTTGACTGTAAATTCATTGCCCTCAGGACTGAGCAAGACAACAGCACCATATGGTCGAACTTCCTTGACTGTGAAAGGACCTGACCAACGAGAACGCAATTTTCCAGGAAACAATTGTAAACGAGAGTTATACAGAAGTACCTGATCGTTGGGTTCGAAAGTCCTGGAAATGATCTTCTTATCGTGATAAGCTTTGGTCCTTTCCTTGTACAGCTTGGAGTTTTCATAAGCATGGAGTCGAATCTCATCAAGCTCATTGAGCTGAATCAAACGTCTCTCTGCTGCTGGCTTGATATCGAAGTTCAGCAGCTTTACAGCTCAGGCGGCCTTATGCTCAAGCTCTACTGGAAGATGACATGCTTTCCCATAAAGCAGATGAAACGGTGTAGTACCAAGTGGCGTCTTGAATGCAGTCCGATATGCCCAGAGTGCATCATCCAACTTTGCGGACCAGTCCTTTCTAGAGCGTCCTACTGTCTTCTCTAAAATCTCCTTGATCTGCCTGTTAGAGACCTCAACTTGTCCACTTGTCTGCGGGTGATATGGAGTAGCAACGCGATGATGTACGCCGTGCTTCTTAAGAAGCCGCTCAAACACGCGGTTGATGAAGTGCTTGCCACCATCGCTGATGACAATCCTCGGGACTCCAAATCGTGGGAAGATAATGGTCTTAAACAGCTTAAGGACCATGGAAGCGTCGTTGGTAGGACTGGCGATCGCTTCAACCCACTTCGACACATAATCAACCGCAACCAAGATGTACTTGTTCTTGTATGATGTCGGGAAAGGGCCCATGAAGTCTATACCCCAGCAATCAAAGACCTCGACCTCGAGGATGAAGTTCTGAGGCATCTCATGCCGCTTACTGATCTTGCCTTTCCTCTGACATGCATCACATCGAGACACAAAGGCATGGGCGTCTCTGAACATAGTTGGCCACCAGAAGCCTGCTTGTAGAACCTTAGATACTGTCTTGAAGGTAGCAAAGTGCCCAGCATACTCAGAACCATGACAGTGAAACAAGACATCTGGAATCTCAGTATTAGCTATGCATCTACGATAGACCCCATCTGAACAATGTCTATACAAGTAAGGTTCATCCCAATGGAACCGTCTCAGCTCACGCATGAACTTCTTCTTCGAATACCCTGTAAACTCATCCGGTTCATCACCTGCAGCAAGGTAATTGGCAATATCAGCAAACCATGGTCGATCTTGACCCTCAACAACAGCTATTGAGTGGTTATCTGCCAAATCGGGGCTGTCTGGAACATGGTGTCGATCGACACTCGATGTGTGGTGTCGATCGACACTCGGACCTGTTGTCCGAGAATACTGCAGATCATTGCACGATAAATCACGCCATCCTGTTTCCAATAAGTGCACATTCTCTTCGGGCAGAGAATCATCAATAGGGATGTCGTCCTCAATCCTAATCCGCGAAAGATGATCAACAACTCCATTTTCAGTACCTTTCTTATCCTTTACTTCGATGTCAAACTCCTGGAGTAAGAGAATCCATCTTAACAGTCTAGGCTTAGAATCCTTCTTCTGCATTAGGTACTTGAGTGCAGAATGATCAGTGTGCACCACTACCTTTGAGCCAACAAGATACTGCCTGAACTTCTCAAAAGCGAACACAACAGCAAGCAATTCTTTCTCCGTGGTAGCGTAGTTCCTCTGCGCATCATCCAAAGTACGGCTGGCATAGTATATGGCATGAAGCTTCTTGTCTTTCCTTTGTCCCAGCACAGCCCCAACTGCAAAGTCGCTGGCGTCACACATTACCTCAAAAGGCAAATCCCAATCCGGCGGCTGAATAATTGGAGCACTCACTAATGCACGCGTGAGCTGTTGAAAGGCATCAAAACAATCAGCATCAAACTCAAATGTGACATCCTTACAGAGCAAAGCGGTGAGTGGACGTGCGATCTTGCTGAAATCCTTGATGAAACGTCTATAGAATCCAGCGTGTCCAAGAAAGCTTCTCAATGTCTTGACATTAGAAGGAGGCTGCAGATTAGTTATCACCTCAATCTTAGCTCTATCAACCTCAATACCAGCCTCTGATACCCTATGCCCAAGAACAATGCCATCTCTGACCATAAAGTGGCATTTCTCCCAATTCAGAACCAAGTGCGTCTCTTCACATCTAGCCAGCACTCTATATAGGTTATCCAAACAATCCTTGAATGAAGACCCATAAACTGAAAAATCATCCATAAATACCTCCATACTGTCTTCAATCATGTCTGTGAAGATAGACATCATACACCTCTGAAACGTAGCAGGAGCGTTACATAGTCCAAAGGGCATTCTGCGGTATGCGAAAGTGCCATAGGGACATGTAAACGTGGTCTTCTCCTGGTCATCTGGGTGAATAGGAATCTGAAAGAACCCTGAATAACCGTCAAGAAAACAGTAATAAGGGTGATTAGCTAACCGCTCAAGCATCTGATCAATGAAGGGCAAAGGAAAATGATCCTTCCTTGTAGCAGCGTTCAGCTTCCTGTAATCAATGCACATTCTGTGCCCTGTCACAGTCCTAGTCGGTATCAGCTCATTCTTCTCATTCTGTACCACTGTGACTCCTCCTTTCTTAGGCACAACATGCACTGGACTGACCCAATCACTGTCGGAAATCGGATAGATGATCTCTGCATCCAACAGCTTCATGATCTCTTTCTTAACCACATCCTTCAGGTTTGGATTCAGCCGTCTCTGATGTTCAGCTGATGACTTAGTCTCATCCTCAAGATGTATCCTATGCATGCACAGATCTGGAGAGATACCTGAAATATCATCAAGAGAATAGCCAAGAGCCTTGCGAAACTTGCGCAGCTTACTTAGCAATAGGGTGAGCTCTGCGTTGTTCAAGGACGCATTAACAATAACAGGATATGAATTATGTTCACCAAGGAATGCGTACCTAAGCCCCGCAGGGAGTTGCTTAAGCTCTATTTTTGGAGCGTGCTCAAAGCTCTAATCAGCTGTTTTCCCGTCTGTCCGGACACCGGTGTCGATCGACACCAGTGATGGGTGTCGATCGACACCTGCTACGTGCATCACGTCCTTGGTTGCATCCATTAGCTTGACATACCCAGCAGCAATATCATCTAAATGCTCAACCTCATCCACTGAAGCAATCAAAGCACGTTCCAGAGGGTCCTCATAATGCAACTCTTTGAAATTCTCCTCAACCAAATCCGTGAGAGTCTCGACGCAGAAGGTCTGACCATCGATCGTAGGCCGCTTCACAAGCTTATCCATCTCAAAGTTCATAACTAGATCGCCTACATTCAGACCAATGCGTCCCCTTCTGACATCAATCATGGCACCAGCTGTAGCCAAGAATGGTCGTCCCAATATCAACGGATCCTTAGGCTCTTCCTCATATGTCAACACAACGAAGTCCGTAGGAATCAAGCAACCTCCTATCTTGATAGGAACATCTTCAAGGATACCGTCTGGAAGACGAACAGAACGATCAGCTAGGATGAGAGTGATCCTTGTCGGCTGAAAGTCTGTCATACCCAGATTCACAGCAACTGATCTGGGCATCAAATTCACACTAGAACCAAGATCGCATAAAGACCGTTCGAACTTCTCTGCAAAGATGGTGCAGTCAAGAACGAAACTACCTGGGTCTGGAAGCTTTTCTGGAATCTTGTTCTGAATCACGGCACTAACCTGTGCGGAAATTATCATCGCACCTTGTTCAACATTCAAATCCTTAGTGACCATGCGTTTCACGTACCGTCTGATTATGGGGGATGTCTTGATGGCATCAATCAACGGTAACTCAATAATGAGCTTATCCATCATAGCCCTACACCTGGCGTCGTCTATCTCTTGCTTAGACTTCCTGGGGTTTCGAGGATAAGGGATCCTCGGTTGGTATGATGATTCGGTGATCGGCTTAGCAGATGATGAAGAAGCCTTGTCTGCCCGTGAAGGGTGTCGATCGACACCTAGTTGGTGTCGATCGACGCTAACATCCTGTGTCATGTCCTTGGTAGCGATCGACACAGCTTTGTCTTTTCCCATCCCTTCTGTATCAACCGGTGTCGATCGACACATAATGTTGGTGTCGATCGACACTTCCTCCGGAAGAACAGCATCTTCGTCTTCGACTTCTTCTAAGTCTATCATCTCTTCAGGTGTCAGAGTACTCCTGATCACAGGCTCAACCTTCTTCCCACTCCTCAATGAGATGGCATTCACTGGATGCCTCGGATTAGTATCCGTCTTCCCAGGAAGAAAACCGTCCTGTCTCTTAATAGCTCCAGCTATCTAAGCAACCTGAGTGTCTAACTTCTTGACATGAGTGTTCAGCTGCTCAAACTTCCCATTCAAATCCTGATACAGTGAGTCTAACTTTCCATTGAAGTCCACGGTGATCTTCTGTTGACCTTCTAGAGTCTGCTCAAGCATCGATTCCATCTTGCTCTCCGTAGTCGCTGGTGGAACGCTCTGATATGAAGATGAGCCATAGTTCCTCTGATTGAAGTTGTTGCTGCTCTGATAGGGCTTCTGATACTGAGGCTGCTGTGTGAAAGTAGAGGAGGACTGATTCCCTTGATAATTGCCTCGCGGACTGCTCCCATTGTAGCCTCGGTTTCCTTGTGAGTTACCGAAACGCTGAAAGCCTGTGCCACTGACATAGTTAACATCCTGCTCCTCATGCCCATCAACTGGCTCATAGGTCTCAACCTCAGCAGCAAACTGGACCTGCTTCTTGCTTATTAGAAGGTTGTGAACCGTATCAAGTTTCGCCTTTACCTCAGCTATCTGACTTCCATCTAAGTTCCCAGCTTGCTTCTTCCTCTCGAAATCAGCATTCTTAGTACTGTTGCTTGAAGCCAAGTTCTCTATTAGTACCACAGCATCCTCAGGATATCTGGTATTGAAGTTGCCATTACTTGCAGCATCCAGAGCCATCTGATACCTCCAATCGATACCCCTGAAGAAAATCCCAAGCAATTGAACCTCACTGAACCCATGGTGTGGACAATCTCTCTGATAAGCCCTGAACCTTGCCCAAGCGGCCTTAAATGCCTCAGTAGGTCCTTGAGAGAAGGCTGAAATCTTCGTCCTCAGCTCTTCAGACCGTGCATCATCATAAAAGTTGTTCAGGAAAGCATTTTTAGTGTCCTCCCAAGTGGTCAGTGACCCCGGCTTCAACTGCTTAAGCCAATAAGCTGCTTCCCCAGCAAGAGAGTATGGGAAGAGCTTACAGAACAAATAGTCGTTTGACACCCCGTTAGCCTTGATGCTAGTGACTAGATCCTCAAACCGCTCAATGTGATCCATAGGGTGCTCATGTGATAGCCCGTGGAAAGGGTTCTGACCTACAAGCGTGTAGTATGCAGGTTTGAGTTCAAAGTCATTCCTTTGAAACGGAGGCGGGCGGATGGCAGACCGGTTGGCATAGAACTGCTCTGGCCGGTTGTAATCCCCCAATGTCATTGCTCGTGGACCTAAGGCACCAGGTGCACCTTGTCCAACCAAAACCCCACCAGCCGCTGGTGGGTGTCGATCGATACCAGGTGGTGGGTGTCGATCGACACCAGCACCCTGGACAGGTACCACATCCTCAACAATGACTTGGCCGTTGTCATCGATCCTTTGGCCCTCTGCATTGTATGCATGGCCATCCCTATCCCGGAGAACTCCATGTTCATCAGCCCTGATGATAGTACGCAACATCGCTTCTGAATTCTTCGCTGTCCGGGTTCTTCGTTCTAACTTAGCTAGCTCTTGATTTGAAAGGGTTACTAGCTCAAGATTCTTGTTGCTCCGAGTTTTGCGATTAGGCATGCACCTGAAACACACAAGAAAGAAAGAAAGAACGAGATCAGTAACAAAATAAAAGAAAATTTAGACAAAAACTTAAACTTAAATCTAATGGTAAATTCAATAGTCCCCGGCAACGGCGCCAAAATTTGATATGCTCAAATTTACCCTGAGCTACTCTCTCAAATTAAGAGATCAATGTAGTACTTAGGGATCGAATCCACAAGGACTATGAAATACCCAATAAATCCCAGTAAAAGTATTATGCTAAACAAAGTGTAATGTAATGAAATTGCAATGCGAGTAATTAAACGAAGTGTAAATCAATGGAGAAAAGCGCTAGGCATAGGGAAATCTCAGGAATCTTCAGAACTGTGAATCAATTGAATAGTCTGGATTATAATTAAGAACCGTCCTAGAACTCAAACACAATTGTAAAACCTACCAGCTTCCGCTGCGTAAACTATCTATCCCTGAATCTAGAATTCCAAATTCCTTTGCTAAATTCTAAGATCCAGACAAGCAGTAATGATCAGGTTCAATTTGTTCACAAAATCCCTAAATCAAATTCCTTTGCAGATAGGTATTTTGCTCAACTAAGATAGATCTAGCAATCAATCACACTTTCATGTCAATTGATAACCCTAAATCATATTCTAGGTCGCGAATCTAGAATAAGCAATAAGTTCAATCCAAGATGAAGAACTCTATCAATTAACCCTAATAATCCAATGATTCAACAATTCCTCAGAAACCCTTGAAAACCCATAACCTAACAGGAGGACTACTCAGACATGGTGAAAGCAACAATCATCATGATATGAATAGAAATCATTCAATATAATAGAAAATAAAAGTAGGGAACCAAGAGTATCAGGGATTAGAGAAAGATGATACAAGCTTGAGATAGAGAGAGTCTGTTACTCGATCCTCTCCTAAAAACCCTGATCTAAAACACAATATATAGCTAAAAACTCGTACAGGGACTAATGCTGGAATATTAGAAACTTCTGGGCAAAATTGTAAATCTTCCAAAATCTCCGAAGTTGACCGCCTGTGGTGTCGATCGACACCCACGGCTGGTGTCGATCGACACCAAGTCACACATCGCCTCAAAACATGATTCTTCGATGCAACTTCTTGGTCTTCGCTCCAAAATCTCCCATATTCTTCACATTAGTCCTAAATGCATACCTGAAGATAAAAGACTCTAATAGACTCTAAAAACACCAAAAAGACTCGATTAAAGACTCTTATATCATGGTTAAAACCCAAAAAAACCATGATATATCACAGACCAACTTCGACTCTCAACTCAAGTCATCGTATTCTGGAAAGATCAACGATCTAATATCCTTACGGATGAATAATTAAATGTTGGGGTGATTGTATTTTTATTTACCGAGTTAAATAATTATTATTCATGGAGAATTGCATTGTTAAATAATTTGGGAAATTAATTAATATTTATGGGAATATTAATTAATAAATTATTTGCAAAAAAAAAAAAAAAAAAAAAAAGAACGAGTGCGGTCGTTTCAGTTGCAGCAGGGAGTGGTGGCGGCAGCACCGACAGATAGGCGGGCTACAGTGACACCGAGGGTATACACCATGGTGGAGTCGGGAGAGCCGAGTTCCAAACCGATCACTGGTAAATTTTAAACTTACTCGAGTTAAATTCTTGTTTGTTAAAAGTTATTGCCTTGTAAGATTGTGTTAGGGTTCTTAGCATATGAAAGTTATGTAGGGACCTTAATCGTGGGAGGGATTGAATCTCACGTTCTATTTGATTCTGGAGCATCGCATTGTTTCGTTACTCCAGAATTGGCAGAGAGGTGTGGCATCCGGGGTAATCCGGGTGAGCACTTGGGGTTGGTTAAGGTCGCTGGAGGGAAGTTTTTGAGTAGTCTTGGTCGGGTTAAGAACGTGGATGTTCGGGTAGCCGAGGAGTCTATGCCAGCAGATTTGATCATCTGCTCCGTGGAGGTGTATGTTGTCATCTTGGGTATGGATTGGCTGGGAAAGTTCAGAGCGCATCTGGATTGCCACCGGGGACGTGTCGTGTTCGAAAGAGAAAAAGGAAGGTTGGTCTATCAGGGAGTGAGACCTACAACCGGGAGTCTCGTGATCTCGGCAATGCAAGCTGAGAAAATGATCGAGCGAGGTGGTGAAGCTTATCTGGCGACTATTAATACCCCAGAGACTGTTGGAGAAGCTGCGGTTCGGGATATTCAGGTTGTGCGGGAGTTCGAGGACGTTTTTCAGTCGTTGCAAGGTTACCACCGTCTCGGTTTGACCCTTTCACGATTGAGCTAGAACCAGGCACGAAGCCAATATCTAAGGCTCCGTACAGGATGGCTCCAGCAGAGATGGCAGAGCTGAAGAAGCAGCTGGAAGAGTTGTTGGATAAGGGTTTTATCCGTCCGAGCAGTTCACCGTGGGGAGCGCCAGTGCTGTTTGTGAAAAAAAAAGATGGGAGTTTCCGGTTGTGTATCGATTACCAGGGGCTTAACCGAGTCACAGTGAAGAATCGGTATCCTCTTCCGCGGATCGATGAGCTGTTGCATCAGCTGAGAGGGGCTACTTGGTTCTCCAAGATTGACTTGGCGTCAGGCTACCATCAGATTCCTATTGACGAGATGGATATCCGGAAGACGGCTTTCAGGACAAGATACGGGCACTACGAGTTTGTGGTGATGCCGTTTGGGTTGACGAATGCACCAGCGGCGTTCATGAGATTGATGAACGGAGTGTTCCAAGAGTATCTGGGCACTAAGGTACACCTGAGTACGGCCTATCACCCACAGACAGATGGACAATCCGAGAGGACCATCCAGACTCTCGAGGATTTGCTGAGGATGTGTGTGCTTGACTGGGGTGGTCATTGGGTGGACTACCTAAGCTTGGTAGAGTTTCCTTATAATAATAGCTATCAAGCAAGTATCAGGATGGCTCCATATGAGGCTCTGTATGGGAGGCCATGTCGTACACCATTATGCTGGACCCAAGTGGGAGAGAGGAGCATGTTTGGTGCAGATTTTGTTCAGGAAACTACGGAGAAGATCCGGGTTTTGAAGCTGAACATGAAAGAAGCGCAGGATCGGCAAAAGAGTTATGCCGATAAGAGGAGGAAAGACCTCGAGTTTGAGGTGGGAGATAAAGTGTATCTTAAGATGGCTATGTTGCGGGGTCCTAATAGATCCATTACGGAGACTAATTTGAGTCCGAGGTATATGGGACCGTTCAGGATTGTTGAGCGGGTTGGACCGGTTGCGTATCGGTTGGAGTTACCCGAGGTTATGCGAGCATCTCACAAGGTTTTCCATGTGTCAATGCTGAAGAAGTGCTTGCATAAGGATGATGAGGTTATAGCTAGGATTCCGTCAGATCTTCAGCTTAATATGACCTTAGAGGCAAGACCGGTAAGGATCCTCGAGAAGAGAATCAAGCAGGATCGTAGGAAGAAAGTTCCGATGATAAGGGTCTTGTGGGATTGTGACGGGGTTGAGGAGGAGACTTGGGAACCAGAGGCGAGGATGAAAGCAAGGTTCAAGAAGTGGTTCGAGAAGCAATCAAAGGCTTGAGCTTTCATCGATGGTTCCCAGTTTCGAGTTACTATTGTTGAACATTATGTATTCGTTTTGGTGTTGTAAACGATTAATACATTATGTTTTCCTTTCATTAATAAGATGAGTAGTTCTTATTGTTGATGGTCAGTGTTGCCATGAGTTTTAACTGAACATGAGGTTCTGAAAAGAGTTTTTATGTGGATTTAAAAACTTGGGTTATAATCGGGAAAAGATTATGTGGGTACCCTGAGTGACGGGGTATGTGGTGAGATAACCTGAGTAGTGGTTATGGAAAAGATGATATTCCGGGTTTGGAATGAGTGTGATGCCGATATTACCTTGCGAGGTCGTATGCGGATCGCGGGAGGTAGTTCTGTCGGGAGTGTTTATAGACGTATTGTGGGTCATGGTTGCTCAAAGGACGGTTTGGTCCTGTACAACTCTAGGGAGGATGGATAGTTCCTCTGATACCCAGAACTCGTAAGGTATATAGCCCAGGGTGGAGTGGTATGTGATATCGAGAACTCATAAGGTATATAGCCCAGGGTGGAGTGGTATGTGATATCGAGAATCCGTAAGGTTATACTGCCCAGAGTGGAGTGGTATGAGTGTGATACCCAGAACTCGTAAGGTATATAGCCCAGGGTGGAATGGTATGTGATATCGAGAATCCGTAAGGTTATACTGCCCAGAGTGGAGTGGTATGTGATATCGAGAATCCGTAAGGTTATACTGCCCAGAGTGGAGTGGTATGAGTGCGATGTCGAGAACTCGTAAGGTGTATAGCCCAGAGTGGAGTGGTACGTGAGTACCGAGAACTCGTAAGGTTATAGTGCCCAGAGTGGAGTGGCATGAATCTGATACCGAGAGCTCATAAGGACTTTGTGGCCTGAGAGCGGAGTGGTATTGATACCCAGAACTCGTAGGACTTGGTGTCTTAGAGTGGAGAGGTATGAGTTTGAGTTGTGAGCAATGATTTATGACCGGAGTCTTAAGCTAGTGACTGAATGTAGACCTCAGAGGTCAATAGTGTTTGATCTCGGGACTGGTTGTGTGGCCAGTATGGTCAAGTGTGACCATTGTGTTATGATATGTGTGGTTGAGTTCATCGCGGATGGACTGAGGCGTTAGATTCGAGGACGAATCTATGTTAGTGGGGGAGAATTGTAACGCCCGTGTTCCGAAAAATGGAAATTTCGGAATTATATCCGGGATTTATGCGGAGAATCTCTGAAAAATATTTCCGGGAAATTTTTGAGTAACTTAAAAGTTACACCGCATTTTTCCCGTAGGGGTGTTTGGAATCGATTTGGAAGTTTGGGGTCAGTTTGTGGACTTTTGGGAATTCAGGGACCCAAACCATAAATAAATCAAGCTGAATTTTTCAGCACCTACCATTTCCACTTACCTTCTCCACCAGCAGCCTCCACCTTCCAAAAAGTCATCCACTTCCTCCCTACAAAGTAGCCTACATTCTCCACTAAAGCCACTAACATCTCCACCACCCCATTTCTCCTTCAGAATTGCCGACACTTCAGTTCTGAGAGAGAGAGAGAGAGAGAGAGAGAGAGAGAGAGAGAGAGAGAGAGAGAGAGAGAGAGAAAGGGTGAGGAGAGAGGCTCTGATCAGAAGTTTTAGAGAAGGAGAGAAGAGTAAGGGTTGGAGAGCTGTTCCGTGAGTGAGAAGGAAAAAGGGGTTCGACCTAGCAAATCGTTTCCAAAGGTAACGAAAATTTGTGGAGTTGTAGTTAAATCTTATATCTAGATGTACCAATTTGCGGAATTGGATTTGAGTTAATATTCTAAAAGTTATTCACGTTTCCGTGAGGCGCTCTGTTTCAGACACGATCGGGACCAACGTGGATTCAAAGAACAATCGCGAGTTCGTCTGTGGTCGGATCATCACGAAACTTTGAAGTTAGCTTCAGGACATTTAGGGGTTGAGTTTCAACGGTGGGATTGAGATTTCAACGGTTAGTCGTTGCTTTATTCATGTATTGATTTGAGACATATTTTCTATAGAATAATCCCACGAGTTGTATTGTTTGGTTGGGCAAACGAGCTCGGTTTGAGCTTAAACTCTGAAGGAATCTTGAGAACTTATGGATATAAGTCTCAGACTATGGAGAACTGTTGTTGGTGTGTGAAAGGTTGTGTCGTGTTGAGTGTGATTTTGGATGTGGTGTAGGTGGGTGTCGAGGAAGAGTTTGACGAAAAGGAGGGAGCCATCGTTGGGTTGTGTTGTTGGTTTCCTTGTCTGGGAAATTATCCTTAATCTGATGTGAGTGCATGACCGTAAGCTTATCTAAGCGGTTTAATTATTTGATGTGGTTTTCATGAAATAGGCCGTGTATGATCTCGGGTGGATCTAGATCGAGTGTTTCTTGAGATGGTTGATTGTTTCGGTATTTTTGTGTTTAGCTATGTTAAATATTTTAACTCGCTTGTGTGTATAGCTTGTAGATGGGAGGATTGGCTCAATAAGTATTTGTCGAAATACTTATGCATCTCTTTATTTGATGCAGAAAAATAATAGTTGTGGCCGTGGAATCAAGGCAAGGAAGAGGGGATGATCTAAAAACTCGGTTGTTGTTTAAGTGTTTCGGTTATGAAGGAATTGTGGTTTTAGTACTTTTGAATAAAAAAAAAAAAAAAAATCGGGTGCGGTCGTTTCAGGGAGACACATCTTATCCCAATTTACCCAATGTGTCTTTCTTTTATGTTCAAGGGAATTCCACCAGAATTCTGAAATTGCACTAGTCAAGTTATCAATTGTTGTTTTAGGCATCTTGAAACAAGACATGGCATACACAGGCATAGCCATCGCCACTGCCTTCAACAATACTTCTTTTCCTCCCAAGGATAATGTCCTTGCAAACCAACCTGATAACTTTGCTTTTAACCTGTCTCTAATGTAGTCAAGCAATTGGATTTTCGATCCACTAAAACATTCAGGGAGCCCCAAGTATGTACCAGCACCACCTTCTGAGAAGATACCTAGTTTTGTTTGCAAAGCAATTTTCCTAGGCTCTTCAACTTTTCCTCCGAAAGTAATTGACGACTTCAAAACATTGGTTCTTTGTCATGTCGCCTCACCACAGATTTCCAGAATTGACTTCAACACACCACACTGTTCTTCATCAGCCTTGCAAATGAAAAGGCTATCATCAGCAAATAGCAAGTGATGAACAGAAGGACCTTCTTCTGAAAATTGAATCCCATTAAGTAAACCTTCTCTTTCGGCCCTATTCATCAAGTGTGTTAGACCTTCAGTGCATAGAACAAACAGGAAGGGAGATAAAGGGTCGCCTTGTCTCAAACCCCTACCCGGTGTGATCAACCCAAAAGGCTGATCATTTATCAAAACTGAATAGGTCACTGTTGTAACACACTGCATAACCCAATGAATCCATCTATGATGGAAGCCTAAAGCAAACAACAAAGCCTCCAAATAACTCCATTCAACTCTATCATAAGCCTTAGACATATCTGACTTTAGGGCCATGAATTCCTTTGATATAGAGGGATGCGTAAGCAAACCATGAACAAGTTCATGCGCAACCAATATGTTATCTGAGATTAGCCTATCTGCAACGAAAGCTGTCTGATTAGGAGAGACAATGTCACTCAAAAATGGTTGCAATCGCCTCAGAAGTATCTTTGAAATGATCTTATATAAAACCGAACACAAACTGATTGGTCTGAGATCAGTAATCTTTGATGGATCATGGATCTTTGGCAATAAGCATAACTGAGTGTAGTTCCAATCAATGGGTAAGAGACCAGACCTGAAAACCTCCTGAACTTCTCTGGTGACCTTATGTTCAATTACCTTCCAGAACTTTTGGAAAAAAAGACCTGTGAATCCATCGGCTCCTGGAGCACTTGTAGCTCTAATAGCAAAAACAGCATCTTTGATTTCTTTCTTAGAGACATCTCGAATTAGCTCCAAGTTCATATTCTCTGTAACCCTGGGAGTAAAATCATAGAAAACCTCATGAAAGTTCCCGGGATTAGAAGACTTAAAAAGATCTTGGAAATAAGCGACAGCTACACTCCCTTTAGATGCTTCAGCCTTCTGCATATTTCCATTAATATCCAATAGCTTATCAAGCCTTTTCTTTCCTCTGTTTGCCTTTACCGAAGCATGAAAGAATTTGGTATTCTTATCACCTTCCTTGACCCATTTCTCTGAAGATTTTTGGCTCCAGAATTCTTCTTCCTCCTTATACGCCAAACACAAATCTTTTTTAGCTTTCAACATCTTATAGGTATTTGGAAAATCCATAGACTGTTCTTCTTCCAAATCTTTTTGTAGCTGAGTAATCCGGCTTAAAGAATTCATGGAATTCTCCTTTTTCCATTTACTTAAAGCCTTCCGACACCTCCGAAAGTACTCAGCTACAGACAGGTTGCCTCTATGATTTGTAACATTCCACACTTGAGAGATAACATCCTTCACATTCGGATTATTGAGAAATCGTTTATCAAATTTGAAAGAACCTCTGTATGAATCTTTAGAAGAGGTTAACTTGATCAGAACAGGTCTGTGATCTGAACCTCTTTTATCCATGAAAGTCTGATTCGACGCTGGAAATCTTTTGAACCAATCCTTGTTACCAAAACAGCGATCTAGCTTGGACTGAATCCACAAATCACCCCTCATTCCTCCCCAGGTGAAGCTATTACCCTTACTTGGCAGTTCCAGCATATGACAACAGTCAATCATCTCCTTGAAAGGTCTGGAGGAAGCATCACCACGTCTGGGTCCTCCTAACTTTTCTCCATTGTGAAGGATATCATTAAAATCCCCTAACATACACCAACACTCTTTCCTTTGTACTCCAATCCTAGACACCCTTTCCCACACTTTTGCACGATCCTTGGGGATAGGATCTCCATATATACAAGACACAAAGAAGGAAACACCACTGAACTGTACATAAAGATCCAGCAAGTTCTTATCAACAAACAGAAACTCAACACTAATACCTTTCTTCCAAAAAAAAGCTAGGCCTCCACTTAGGCCTCGAGGATCAACCGTATATACATAATCATAACCTAGCCATTCTTGCAAATCTACAACTATATTTCTACAATTCTTAGTCTCCATTAAGAACAAAAGCTCCGGGAAATGTTCTTTACACATCTTCTTGAGCCTTGGAATCGTCAGGTCTTGAGACCGTCCCAAACCCTGACAATTCCAACTGATTATGCTCATTATGGGAAGACGGTCCCTTATTTGGGACCATCTCTTTGCTTTTGCGCTTCGCGACTTGTAAAGATGACTCAACCTCCTCTAAAGCTTTCCTCTTCACTAAGCTTTCTTTCAACTCATTCTGATCCAACACCAAACCTGAAGCAGATGTTTGATTTGGCTTGTCCCTCTTAGTTTTAAAAGGTCTTCTTCTCTGTTTCTTTTTGTTCAGATTTGTCCCGGAAGAGCAGGTTTCAGTGAAATCCACTCTATATACCGTTGAACAATCATACAAAGGAAAAGAAAGTGAAGACGGCCTCATGATTTCCCCATCTGAATGACTAACTTGTTGAAAATGATTAGCACCACCAGAACCAGCAGCTCTGATAGCTTCTCCCATGAACTTATTAGTCGGCATTCGTTCCTGCATTCTATGATCAACTTCTTGCCTATTTCCATAATCAAAGACTATGCCTTTGCCTTTATTAACATCAGAAAAAATAAACGGAGATGGCTCAAGGCGCAGACAAGTC
Organism: Barbarea vulgaris; assembly: GCA_963667165.1. Classification (NCBI taxonomy): domain Eukaryota; kingdom Viridiplantae; phylum Streptophyta; class Magnoliopsida; order Brassicales; family Brassicaceae; genus Barbarea; species Barbarea vulgaris. The sequence goes on along the minus strand of OY763887.1, from coordinate 40,736,693 downwards.
TTCTCTCCTATGGGATCATTTTTCAGAGCTTCTAAAGATGCCTTTATCCTTTCTGCTCTGATTAATCTTTCCGGTCCTTCAGCCACTAACATATACTGTCTCATATCATTCAAAACTTCTTTTGCGATCTTTGGTTTACCATTAACCGGATTGATTGAAACTTGGTCCTCCTCAATAACACCAAACAGTGGATCATTTTCTTGGATAATCTTCTCCTTAGCCACACAATTACCTTGATCTTTGTTTCTAAAGGCTGAAGCTTTCTCTTGCCTAGCTCTGATCACTAAGGGGCACTTATCTTGCTCATGAGTAAGCCTTTGACAAGTATAGCATCTCTTTTGAATTCTTTCATAATCATATAAGATCTTAACAGACCCTCCTTTTGGCAAATTCACCAGCTTCGATCTTCTTATAGGTTTAGAGACATCAAACTTTATCCTCACTCGAATAAAATCCTTAGTTTGAGCCTTATGAGGATCAAAGGCAACCTCCGTTACTTGACCAGCAAACTCTCCAAACCAAGTAATCGCCGGGATAGTACGATTGTTGACCGGAATATTCCTTAATTGGACCCAAATCGGAATGAACTGCAAATAATCCGCTGGAGGATTCTCAACCCATCTCTCAATCACAGTCGTCCATTCGTTGAAAGTATGAACTCCTTTCTCCAGAACATCTTCGAGATCATGTTGATACTGAAAAATGAACTGGAATCTCTCTTTTGATAACGCTATTCCTCTAACTCTATCATAAAGCTGCCATTTCCTAGGCATATCTAAAATCAAGTTCGCCATCTTTTGACAATCTGGATTTAGGATACGACCCATAACACTCATCACGTTTTTCTCACTCGAACAATACTCAGGGAGGTCAGGCATATCGAAAGGCTCATCCTCCACTTCTAACGACATCATCATCAACGCTCGATCTATACTAGCAGACATAATTTCCACTCACTTACGGATCTTTTGACTTTTTCAAACCAGAATCAAAACCCAGATCTTTGACCTTTACTCCAAAAGCTTCGACAAACCAAACCAAATCCTACTACAAACACTTGATTTCAAACGTAAGCAGGTGTGATTTTGCATAAAGATGAACAGTGACTTCGAAACTTATCTCCAGATTATGTTAAAATGAAGAAAAACACCTCGAAAAGCGCACAAAGGGGCAAATTACCCACACTCAAGCTCTATTCTATTAAGAGTTAAAGACTCTATCTTAGAAAGAGAGTTCTCAGCCCAAATAAAGGAAACATTTGTCTGAAGCGATCTTTTTCAGCCTATTGGAGCTCTAATAATAACTAACTAACACATATAAATTATTTTTCTAAATGTAATTCTCAAATAATAATATAGTGATTTCTTTTTTTGATAGAGTTTAAATAATATAAATAATTTAAATTCTTTATAAAGTTTAACTATGTTAATATATTAAACGTTTTATAGAGTTTAAATACTCCCTCCATTTCTTTTTGTTTATATTTTTCTAAAAAAAAAAATTCAAAAAGAATATATTTTCCAATTTCTTATGCAAAGTTAGTTTTATATTTCCTATTATGTCCTTAATTTATTTATTTTATTTTTAAAAAAATTTAAATTTAATTATTAAAATAAGTTAAAATAGGGAGATAAGATTATTTTCTTATTCATATTTTGATGCTTGATTTTACGTGAAATCAACACTGAAAGAAAAAGAATGTTAATTCATGTAATTATTATCTTGACCATTCTTGTTTTATGCAACTATAAGAGGAAAAATAATTTTATTTGATGTTCAGAGTTTTGAATGATATATCTTCCAATATGATAGTTATTTGATGTTCAGAGTTTTGAATGATATATCTTCCAATACGATAGTTATATGACAAGTGGATCTTTTTAAGGGGTAACTCCATCTTCGGGCACGCGGTTTTAATTTTTTCACTGTATTTCCTTGGTCCTGTGATAGTGATTATTGTGTATGGGTTTCCTTGATTTTTTTTTTGAACTATGGGGTTCGTCCCTTTCTCTTATAATTTCTGCTATTGATTTTTTTTTTTCTTTTGAGTTTGATTCCAAAATTCTTTTTTCTTGGTTTCATTTTTCTCCACAAATTCATGATTTCTCTTGATAACAAAATGAAGGTAGAAAAATATATGGCTTCAAAGTTAAATTTTGTTTAAAATTTTTGACATTACGTAATGGGGATCTTAAACATGGAAAAATGGATATGTAATAATTGCAAAGACTAGTTACGTAATAATTTTGGTTTAGTTGATAATTGTGTTTACATTATCACAATTAATCTTTTTTTTTTTATCAAAAATAGTTTCTTAATAAATAGTACAAGGTTAAAATTATCTTTTTAATAAAAATTTTAAAATCTGTGAAAATCCTAGAAATACGAACAAAAAGAAATGGAGGGAGTATTAAACTTCTTATAAAATTTAAATATTTAAAATATTTGAAACCTTTTAAGACTTTAAATATTTTTTTAATAGTTTAAATTTATTGAACTAAAGAATTAAATTACATAGAATATATATTTTTAATTTGTATGTATGATAAGTCAAGTTTTCTGCTTATTCGTATTTAAAATCATTTAAGTCATTCTTATAATATGACTATGGACTATTACTCATATTTTTCAGCGGATGTGAAACATTGAACAAACACAATTTTTTCTTCATCGATTGAGTAATATATGTCAGTTTGAAAAAATTTGAATCACAACATATGTAGAAAAAAAATTAAATTTTTATTAGTTATATGCATTATATAATAATTCAAAATAATTTGAAAATAAGATCAAATAAAGGTGAAATGAGAATCATAATTATTTTTCCAATATATTTGATTAAATTAGGTATATAGATTTTAGGAAATTTGAAATCAATGTTAGTTTCCATAATATTGTTGTTTTAATTTGTTTGGATACACTTCTAACATTAATCCTGATTTATTTTCTTCTAATAGGTGTGTTTGGAAATAATTATTATTCACCTCTTTTTTAATAGTGTAGTAGATAGATAGATGGAAGGGAATAACGAAAAGATTTAATCAAATGAAAAAACAATGTTTCACTCTCTCTCTGATGGCAATAGATATGGCGGTACTTCCAACCGCTGCCGATCCCTTTCAGAGCTTCTTCCGACGGTTTCTTTCCGTAATTTTTGGGTCAAATTCGTCGGTTATTGTCTGTTGAGATCTCCCTCGAGCGGTTTAAGTAGCAGTTTCTTCAACCAATCTCAACTTCCAAAACCGCCATGGAGTTTTCTTCTCTATATAAACAGATCTATTTCGTTACCATGTTCTTACAATCGTTTCCAAAATTCAAAAATGGGAGACAATATCAGACGAAAAATGCAAGACATTACTCTTGGTGTTCATGATGCCCCTATTGCTGTGCCAAAATCTGTTTGTGTCCAAGCGGCACGAGCGAACCGTTTCTCCATTATTGGGGCTTTGGTGAATCCAAGGAAGCAAAACATGAGGGCTTTGATCAACCAGTTACCACGACTTTGGGGAATGGAAAACAACGTCGTCGGTCGAATCATTGATGCTCGGAAGTTTCAATTTGTGTTCCAATCAGAGGAATCACTAAATCTGATCTTACGGCGGGGTCCTTGGTCATTTAGCGAGTGGATGCTGGTGACTCACAGTCACGTTCCGCACATGCCTGAAGAACAGATGAAGATTATACCCTTCTGGACTCAAATTCATGAAATCCTGGCACAATACCTAACTACAGACATGATTGATGTTATTGGGAGTTCCCTGGGTAAAGTAAGTGGAATAGATTTCGATGAATCAGCGACTCGGGTTGATTATGTGCGTGTACGTTTGGATTGGAATATCGATACTTCACTAAGGTTCAAACGCAACTTCACCTTTGGACACGATGAGAGTGTCATTCTCTCTTTCCGTTATGAACGTCTTCGTAACTTATGTGTTATATGTGGACTCATAACGGATGACAAAAAGGAGTGTCCACTGCGATTCGATGTCGAAGAAGATCACCCAGATTTCCCAGATGAAGATGACGACAATGATAAAGACAAGAAGGATGACGAGTACCCTGTGTTACCACCTGATGAGGAAAAGACTACAGAAAAGGAGATTGGTGCCAATGGAGTTGATCCCACGATGGTTGCTGGACCATCAAAGGTATCTAAAATGGATAGTGAGAAGTCTTTCTCATTAATCATGGACAGGGATTTAACTGCAGAGACATGGAACTACTTACAGGCTAAGAAGGTAAAAGGGAAGTTTACAGATGAAGATTTTCTCGATGTGATGCATCAATACTGAGACGACCGCACCCGAATATTTTTTCCAATCAATTAATATTCAACTACTCATGAATAATAATTAATCACTCCAACAATAAAATGCATTCACAGAAACACCATAAATTAACTTCATGTAATTTATTCAACTCCCAAACATCAAATAGTATTTAGCAATACATTAACTAATTTTTCCAGTTGGTTTTATCCAAACGTACTAAAACCGTAATTACTTCATAATAATAACACTTAAACACACAACGAGTTTAGATCATCCCCTCTTCCTCACCTTGATCCCACGGTCACACATTTTCTTTTTCTGCATCAAATAAAAGAGATGCATAAGTATTTCAACAAATATTTAGTGAGGCAATCCTCCCATCTACAAGCTATACACACAAACGATTTAAAATATTTAATATAGTTAAACACGAAAATACCGAAACAAATCAACCATCTCAAGAAATACTCGATCTAGATCCACCCGAGATCATACACGGCCTATTTCATGAAAACCACATCAAACAATTAAACCGCTTAGATAAGCTTATGGTCATGCACTCACATTTAGCCACGCACAGAAGTTCCCAAAACTTCCCGGGTTGAATAGACCCTCAATTTCCCAACCGCGTGCCTAAAAATAATCAAATAACGAAACTTAAGACACAAGTTTGACCGATTTCGAAGCTCAGATCGATCGATCTTGGTTCAGATCGATCGATCCAGCTTGGAGTGTACTAACCAGATCGATCGATCCTGTCCAGATCGATCGATCCTGCCCAGATCGATCGATCCTAGTCCGGATCGATCGATCCCTCTTTGCGAGGACTCTCTAGATCGACCAATCGAGGCTAGATCGATCGATCCTGACCAGGATCGATCGATCCACAGCCAGATCGACCAACACGATCTCACCTCCAACACTCATGTGTCTCACCGTGAGAACGCCAACACCTCCAACGACACCGCCGAGGCCCCATTGCAACCTGTTCACCAATCATGAACACCACAAGGGCGCCGTCAACGACATCTCACAGCTAGACCAACAGCCTACTGCCACGGAGTCACCCTTAAGCACCCTCCGCAACCAACACCGTCCATGTCGTCACGTCTCGGTCTCCCAACGTCTCCACCGTGACTCACACACTCTTTTCCTCTCACCGAACCATCATGATCAACATGATACAATCAAAGAAGGAAGAGAACCTTACCCTATCTGCCGGTGATGACACAAGCTGCGAGAGAGCTTCGAAGCTTCACCGTCACGGCAACCTCCGTTCCCTTCTCCTCGTGTCTCTCACGCCCACCCAGCCACCAAACTCACTCCTCTCTTGCTCTCCACGCCAACACAGCTCACAAGACTCACCCTCTCTTGCTCTCCACGCCCACACAGCTCACAAGACTCCACTTCTTTTCCACGGCAACCAACCAACAGCTCAGCCTCACTCTTCTCTAAAACTTCTGATCAAAGCCTCTCTCCTCACCCTTTCTCTCTCACCAAAACCACTAACCACTCAACTCTCTCTCTCTTGGATGCAGGTGTCGGCAAGGATCAACTAATGGAGAAGATAGTGGAGCTGCTCTAAAAAGAAAGTGGAGGAAGTAGAGCTGCTTTGTAGGGAGGAAGTGGAGAGGTGGGTGACTCTAAAAGAAAGTGGAGGCTGCTGGTGGAGGGAGTAGGCTGCTTTGTAGGGAAGGAGTGGAGGAGGTTGATTACAGAAGTAAGTGGGAAAAGTTGGAGCTGAAAACATTCAGTTTAAATTTATTTATGGACTGGTCTTTTGAATTCTCAAAAGTCCACAAACTAACCCCAAACTTTCAAATCGATTCCGAACACCCCTACGAGAAAAATGCGGTGTAACTTTTAAGTTACTCCAAAAATTCCCGGAAATACTTTCCAGAAATTCTACGCATAAATCCCGGTTATAATTCCAAAAATTCCATTTTTTGGAACACGGGCGTTACAATTCTCCCCCACTAACATAGATTCGTCCTCGAATCTAACGCCTCAGTCCATCCGCAATGAACTCAACCACACATATCATAACACAGTGATCACACTTGACCATTCTGGTTACCCAACCAGTCACGAGATCAAACACTATTGACCTCTGAGATCTACATTCAGTCACTAGCTTAAGACTCCGGTCATAAATCATTGCTCACAACTCAAACTCATACCTCTACACTCTAAGACACCAAGTCCTTCGAGTTCTAGGTATCAATACCACTCCGCTCTCAGGCTACAACGTCCTTATGAGCTCTTGGTACCGAATTCATGCCACTCCACTCTAGGCACTATAACCTTACGAGTTCTCGGTAATCACACTCATACCACTCCACTCTGGGCAGTATAAACTTACGAGTTCCCGATATCACATATCACTCCACCCTGGGCTATATACCTTACGAGTTCTGGGTATCACACTCATACCACTACACTCTGGACAATATAACCTTACGGGTTCTCGATATCACATACTACTCCACTCTGGTCTATACACCTTACGAGTTCTCGGCATCGCGCTCATACCACTCCACTCTGACCTATATACCTTTCGAGTGCTTGTATCAGAGGAACTATCCACCTCTCTGAGTTGTACAATACCAAACCGTCCTTTGAGCATCCATGACCCACCATAGGTCTATAAGCATTCTCGACTGAAACTACTTCCCGTGATCCGCATACGACCTTGCAAGGTAATACCGGCATCACAACATTCCAAACCAGGAATATCATCTTTTCCATAACCACTACTCAGGTTATCTCACAACATACCCCGTCACTCAGGGTACCCACATAATCTTTTCTCGATTATAACTCCAGTTTTTTTTTTAAATCCCCATAAAAACTCCTTTCAGAACCTCATGTTCACTTAAAACTCATGGCAACACTGGCCATCAACATTAAGAACCACTACAAGAAATTGGGGTATTCTTAGCATTGGAAAAACGCTATCTAACGATAACATAGCGTTGTAGAAAGCGCTCTGACATAGCCCGCGATAATAGGTTCGTCACTTTTGATAGCGGTTTTTTGTATTGCTATCGTGTTTTCATTTAATATAGCGTTTATTTCTATGCAATCATATATTCTACTATAGCAATTGTAATTTGTTATTTATTGTTTTATTCATAGCACTTTTGTAAATTTACTATAGCATACAATATATGTGATGATATATGTAGTTTGTTCTAATTTGTATTTTCTGTAGCATTTATATTTCTATTAATTATTTTATTTATTAATTCTGAATTGTTCCAGTAATTGTATTTAGATTACTATTTATTGGATTTTTTTTTATAATTAGATATACGAGAAAAGAAAAAAATGTCATATTTTATAACATTATATAAAACTATGATACAAAACACAGTCACTAATTAAAAGATTAATTCATACAAATCAGCTTGCTCCTGAAATAAACTAACACTTCAATGAAATTAGATATGTTCATATTGTCTCGAACTGTCGGAGCACATTTCTCTTTCTTAAAATCAAAGCTTCAATCTCGTTCAGCTTCTGTGTCGTAGACTTCTTCTTTAACATTCAAAACTCCTTTTATCTGAAGATCACAAGATTCATCATAAGAGCTATGAGAAGTACATATATTCATTAGCAATCCGTATAAGGATCTTTAAAAATTGACTCTAAAAGAGATTGCAAAACACATAAACATACGAAGAGATTGAAAGTGTCAAGAGAGCATTACACAAGCAATCATTTTGGCAGCCTTGGAGATACTTCCAATTCTTTTTCTTATTTTCCATACTCGAGGAGATCGACGTCTTGGACGTCTCGCCGCACAAATCTGAAGATTATTTCAATTCAACACTCAGGTTACAAGAAAATGATTGATAGATAAGCTTAAGTACATAGCAGCTCCTAAAATAAAACTACGAACCACAACATTTTTAGGCCGTCTGGAGAAGCGCTTGGTCGGTGGCGGCGGTGGTTTTGAGCATCGGCGGCAGAGGCGAGAAAGATAAAGAAAAAAATGAAATGTCAAAGTGAAGAAGAAAAAGGGTTAACCCTTTTAACAAAAAAAAAAAAAAAAAAAAGAAGACAAAGGGTTAGATCTGAAGATGATGAGGAAGGAGTAGAAGAGGAGGAAGACGAAGAAACAGTGACGTCTTTGTCGTTAAAGGAGTGGAAGAGCCATCTATCGGAGAGAAAGAAAAGTAGAAGAATAAACGAGTGAGATTTGGCCACATCATCAATCCGAGTGCTTTCTTCTCATTGGCTCTCTACTTTTATTTAGTTTTTAATGAATAATAGTTTATATTGTTGAGTTTATGAATTATTAATTTTCATCTAATTTAATTTTTTGTACTTTAAATTTTGAAGGGATTTATAAGGATAGGTTTTCTATTTATTGTATAAATAATAATAATTATATCTCTATTGTTTATAAAATTAGAAAAATATATTTCAAACACTATACTCTATATCTTTATACTCTAAACTTCAAAGTTGATCAAACTCTACACTTTAAACCCTTAATCCAAAATTCACTAAATTTTCCTTTTTATTTTGTATTTTGTAATAGTTTTTCTATTCTATTTTATGTTCTTAGCATGAAAAAATATTTGTTATATTTTATTTTCTGCATAGAATAAAAAGACCAAATATATCTTACAAGTGCAAATGTCCATACCCTAAAACAAACACTCATTTATTTATAAATTTTTATTGTTAATAAAACTAGAAAACAATATATTTCAAACCATATATTATACTCTTATACCCTAACCTTAAATCCCAAACCCCAAACCCTATACCATAAACTCTAAATCAAAGACTTACTAAGTTTCTTTTATATTTTGTGTTTTGTAATAGTTCTTTTCTATTATATTTTATATTCTTGGTATGAAACAATAGATTGTTGTATTTTTTTCTTCATTGAGAGAAATAAAAAAAATCTTACAAATGTAAATCTATATACCATCAATCAAACATTCATTAATCCATAAAACTTTATTATATTTCTATTGTTAATAGAACTTGGAAAAAAAAATATTACTATAAACTTTATGTTAATACTATAAAAAAATATTTTTATTGTATTTTCTTTTGTTAATTGATAAATAGAACATATATGTTTCTAGTGTGAATCTTAAACCCTATATGATATCCTAAACCCTAAATCAAAATATTCAAGACTTCTTCTTTAATTTTATCTTTTTCAATATTTACATTGCTATTGAAAAATATTATATATAATTTTATCTTTTTCAATATTTACAATGCTATTGAAAATATTATATATAATTTTCAATATATATATATATATATTATAGTTAAATCTGAATAATATCCTAAACCCCACCACCCCCTCTAAAAAAAACAATAATCTAAATTAATAAAACTCAACAATTCTTCTGTTTTATTTTTATTTTATTTTAAACTTTGTGTTGTGTATTGTTATTTTTTTGTTGTATTAAATTATTTATTTATTTTATATATAAATGAACTATTAAAAAGGAAATGGCTTAAAGAATTGAAACCATGAGATTAAAACCACGAACCCGAAATAGGTAATGGCTTATAGAAAGTGAAATCAAATTGTTATGCTCCTTAAACAACTCCAAATTTCCCAAAATTCCAAAATTCAACAATTTTGAAACGAATCAAAGAAAATAACTATGAAGGTCACTGTAAATTTGAAACCTTCACTCCTCGATCCAACGTCTTGTGTTCAAAAATCTTAATCAGTTCTCTTCTTCAACTGGTTTTTGATTAGTGATCAATCCAAACAACCAGAAAGGTATTTAGAGAATCGGTCTGATTCTATCTCTCTTCCTTCCGTTTGAATAAAGGAAGGTCAGCATCAACTCCTCTCAACGAAAACGCTAATTCCATTAACAGTAAAGGTCCACCTAATCAATCACACGAAATCATTACTTTAGAGATAAACCAACGGAGAAAATCCATAGAGAAAACACGAGCACGAACTTAAACTGATAGCGAGAGTTCATGAGAAACAAGCAAAACGAGTTTCGATTTCATGAAATTGAAAGGATTCAGCGATCCCAAACCGGATGGGATCTTCAAGTCACTGATCTCATACTTGTCCACCATGATTGGCCGCATAACTTCCCACTAGTTATACAAGAACCAAAGGTAGCATTAACGCTAATCATTCCGAGTGTTGATACAGATAAAATCAAGAGAATCATCATAGGCCATCTCTTTTTCTGCATTGTTTCCCACACAGTCGTCCATGGCTTCACCATTGTTCTCTCCTCAGACCGGATTAGTGCAAAACCGATACCAGAAGCTCACTGTACGCCTTAGGATAGGAGAATATCTTAACCTGAAAAGCTATTCTAAGAGAGACACAGAGCAAAGAAGAGTAAATCAGAGGAGAAATATCAAATATCAAAACATCCCAAAAGACGTTTTTTTTTATAAAAAATCACTTTATTAACAAAAGAGAACTATGTTGCTGCCTTACCTCCTGGAGCTAAATATGCAAGACACACATCTGAAAGACCAATGTTCTTCAGATGTAGTAACTCATGTAGACATGGAAAAATAATCCAGTATTTAAAGAGCAAAACAGATTCTTAAAAAAAGGTTCAAAAAGGATACAAATCTTCCTCCTTTAATCCTTTTATGACTGAACGTTGCAATGCATGAGGCTCCAAATCATCATCTGAATGCTCCAAAGTCAGATTCATCATCTCTAGCTTCATCAATCTCAATTTCTAGGTCCAAAAAGATAAAATCAGAGAATAAACAAGATTCAGTTTCTAAACAATAGCATATGAGTAAATATCAGTTTCAAACCGAACAAGGAAAGAAGAATAAAAAGAAGAGAACCAGAAACATAGCCAAAGTATGTGAGGCGGTCCAAAAGATGCAAAAGATCTTTTGGTTGTTTTTGTAAAACTGATTACAGTGACAGAGGAGCTCCTCCAAGGAAACTGTGTCGCCGGTTGGGCATTTGATGAAAGTGGATGAAGTCGAATCTGACAAAATCGAAGAATAGGGTTTATCGATTACACTGACGAAATCGATGATATTGACCAAAACCTTAAAATTCAAATCACATATTGAAGCTAAAATCACATTTTCAAAATACCTTTAACCGAAGTTTCACCGATCTCTTCCTGCAAAAAGAGCAAAATAACTCATAGATTAAATCGCAGATTGTAAATTTTGACCTTAAATCTATACAAATATCAAAAACCCACACACAATTTCACCTTCGATGTCAAACACCACCACCCCAATTCGATTTTAAGAACGTTGAAGAAGAAGTCGAATAGGGCTATATTCCGTGTAGATTGAGACTGAGATATGGATCGAAATTGAGAGTGAGGGTGATCGAGACTGAGAGTTAGAGAGATCAAGATAGAGAATGAGATGATCGATTGTGTTTGAAGAGTGAAAGGGATAGCGAAAGGGGATTTTTGTGAATATCCTTTTTTTTCTTTTTTTTTTCTTTTTTTTTGCGGCAATGAAATTTTTATTCGCGGGTTAATATACGATGACGTTTTACAATCCATATGTGCTATAATAGACTAATTGCGGAACCAAAAAATAAGCGCGAAGTCATTATTATTTGCCGCCTGACATAACATAGCGTTTATCATTTTGCAAACGCTATTAAAAAGCTACGCATACCTCAACCATAGCATAAACATATATACTGCTATCTTCAAATGCTATTAATACTCATATTTCCTATAGTGAACTACTCATCTTATCCACGAAAAGAAACATAATGTATTAATCGTTTACAACACCAAAACGAATACATAATGTTCAACAATAACAACTCGAAGCTAGGAACCATCGATGAAAGCTCAAGCCTTTGATTGCTTCTCGAACCACTTCTTGAACCTTGCTTTCATCCTCGCCTCTGGTTCCCAAGTCTCCTCCTCAACCCCGTCACAATCCCACAAGACCCTTATCATCGGAACTTTCTTCCTACGATCCTGTTTGATTCTCTCCTCGAGGATCCTTACCGGTCTTGCCTCTAAGGTCATATTAGGTTGAAGATCTGACGGAATCCTAGCTATAACCTCATCATCCTTATGCAAGCACTTCTTCAGCATTGACACATGGAAGACCTTGTGAAATGCTCGCATAACCTCGGGTAACTCCAACCGATACGCAACCGGTCCAACCCACTCAACAATCCTGAATGGTCCCATATACCTCGGACTCAACTTAGTCTCTGTAATGGACCTATTAGGACCCCGCAACATAGCCATTTTAAGATACACTCTATCTCCCACCTCAAACTGGAGGTGTTTCCTCCTCTTATCGGCATAACTCTTTTGCCGATCCTGCGCTTCTTTCATGTTCAGCTTCAAAACCCGGATCTTCTCCGTAGTTTCCTGAACAAAATCTGCACCAAACATGCTCCTCTCCCCCACTTGGGTCCAGCATAATGGTGTACGACATGGCCTCCCATACAGCGCCTCATATGGAGTCATCCCGATACTCGCCTGGTTGCTATTATTATAAGTAAACTCTACCAAGTTCAGGTGGTCCACCCAATGACCTCCCCAGTCAAGCACACACATCCTTAGCAAATCCTCGAGAGTCTGGATGGTCCTCTCGGATTGTCCATCTGTCTGAGGGTGATAGGTCGTACTCATGTGTACCTTAGTGCCCATCTCAGCCTGAAAAGCCTTCCAAAATACCGAAGTGAACTTGGAATCACGGTCTGAGACTATACTCACAGGTACCCCATGAAGCCTCACAATCTCATTGACATACTTCTTAGCCAACACCGCAGCTCCATCGGTCTTCTTAATGGCCAAGAAATGTGCCGACTTGGTCAAACGATCTACAATGACCCAAATAGCATCCTTGGTACGAGAGACGGGCAAACCGACCACGAAATCCATCGTAATCATATCCCACTTCCACTCCGGAATGGGTAAACTCCGCAACAACCCGCTCGGAACCTGATGCTCAGCCTTCACTAACTGGCATACATCGCAAGCCGCAACCCAGTTAGCCACATCTTTCTTCATCTCAACCCAATGATAATACCTTTTTAAGTCCCGGTACATCTTGGTCGCCCCTGGATGAATCGAAAACATACTCGCATGGGCCTCACTCAGGATCTCTCGTCTCAGATCCTCATCCTTGGGTACACATACCCGCCCATGCACCAGAATAGTCCCATTCGCAGAGACCTGATATTCTGATCCCACATCCCTGGAAGCCTTAATCAGACCTTCATCTTTTTCCTGAGCCATCCGAACTCTACTCAAAAGATCTGCCTGATTCGGTGCCTTCAAACCTAACGGTTCCTGAGATATAGCACACAACCTCAACGTGCTAATCTCGCTCACCAAGGACTCCATGTCCCGCTCACTAGCCGAAGCTACCCGCTTGCGACTTAACGCATCTGCAACCAAATTCGCTTTTCCGGGATGGTAGGCTATCTCCAGATCATAATCTGCCACCAACTCCATCCAACGCCTCTGCCTCAAATTCAATTCTCGCTGCGTAAAAATATACTTCAGGCTCTTATGATCTGTAAACACCTGTACCTTCCCGCCATACAGATAAGATCTCCAAATCTTCAAGGCAAAAACCACTACAGACATCTCAAGGTCATGGGTTGGATAGTTGTTCTCGTGCTTCCTTAACTGTCGGGAAGCATAAGCAACAACCTTCCCTTGTTGCATCAGAACGCAACCAAGACCCAATCTCGAAGCGTCCGTGTACACCACAAAAGGCTCACCCGGCTCCGGTAAAGCCAGAACTGGTGTACTTGTCAACATCGACTTCAGGTTCGTAAAACTCTCCTCACACTCTGGAGTCCACACAAACGGAACATCTTTTCCCGTCAGCTTTGTCATGGACCGAGCCATACTCGCGAATCCCTTGACAAATCTCCGATAGTAGCCCGCTAGACCAAGAAAACTTCTGATCTCAGTGGCATTCCTCGGCCTAGGCCACTCCCTGATAGCCTTAATCTTTTCTGGGTCAACTGATACCCCCTTCTCGGAGACAATATGACCCAAGAATCCAATCTCTCGCTGCCAGAAACTGCACTTGCTCAACTTAGCAAACAGTTTCAGTTCCCGCAACTTCTCCAGAACATTCCTCAAATGGACCTCATGCTCCTCAGGACTCTTCAAATACACCAATATATCATCTATAAAAATGATCACGGACTCATCCAGATACTCTTGGAACACTCCGTTCATCAATCTCATGAACGCCGCTGGTGCATTCGTCAACCCAAACGGCATCACCACAAACTCGTAGTGCCCGTATCTTGTCCTGAAAGCCGTCTTCCGGATATCCATCTCGTCAATAGGAATCTGATGGTAGCCTGACGCCAAGTCAATCTTGGAGAACCAAGTAGCCCCTCTCAGCTGATCCAACAGCTCATCGATCCGCGGGAGAGGATACCGATTCTTCACTGTTACTCGGTTAAGTCTCGGTAATCGATACACAACCGGAAACTCCCATCCTTTTTCTTCACAAACAGCATCGGCGCTCCCCACGGTGAACTGCTCGGACGGATAAAACCCTTACCCAACAGCTCTTCCAGCTGCTTCTTCAGCTCTGCCATCTCTGCTGGAGCCATCCTGTACGGGGCCTTAGATATCGGCCTTGTGCTGGGTTCCAGTTCAATCGTGAAAGGATCAGACCGAGACGGTGGTAATCCTTGCAATGACTGAAAAACATCCTCGAATTCCCGAACAACCCGAATATCTCGAACCACAGCCTCTCCAACAGAGTCTGGGGTAGTAATAGTCGCCAGATAAGCTTCACCACCCCGCTCGATCATTTTCTCAGCTTGTATTGCCGAGATCACGAGACTCCCGGGTGTAGGTCTCACTCCCTGATAGACCAACCTTCCTTTTTCTCTTTCGAACACAACACGTCCCCGGTGACAATCCAGATGCGCTCTGAACTTTCCCAGCCAATCCATACCCAAGATAACATCATACAGTTCCACAGAACAGATGATCAAATCTGCTGGCATAGACTCCTCGGCCACCTGAACATCCACGTTCTTAACTCGACCATGACTGGTCAAAAACTTCCCTCCATCGACCTTAACAAACCCCAGGTGCTCACCTGGGTTGCCCCGGATGCCGCACCTCCCCGCCAATTCTGGAGTAACGAAACAATGCGATGCTCCAAAATCGAACAAAACGTGAGATTCAATCCCTCCCACGATTAAGGTCCCTACATAACTCTCATATGCTAAGAACCGTAACACAACTTCACTAAGCAAATAACTTTGAACAAACAAGAATTTAACTCGAGCAAGTCTAGAAATTTACCAGTGATCAGTTTGGAACTCGGCTCTCCCGACTCCACCATGGTGTATACCCTAGGTGTCATTGCAGCCCGCCTATCTCTCGGCGCCGCCGCTACCACTCCCTGCAGCAACCTGGGACATTTCGGCTTGATATGCCCTGGCTCCTTACAGTGGTAACACACCCGAGTATCCCCGATCGTTCCACCTTTCTGGGGGCAACTCGCAACCCTATGGTCCTCGCTTCCGCATCCAAAGCATCCCCGACCATCTTGGTTACCCTTGGAAGAACCCTCCCACTTCCGCTTCTGTCCATGCACCGGCTTACCGCCCTTGCTAGGACCGGACTGATGTGGAGGCTTCTTTGCCTGCAGAATTGGGCTGACTACCAAAACCTCGTCTCTTAAAGCCTCCTCAAGCAACGCGGCCTTCTCTACTAGTTCAGCAACCGGGTCAAACGATCTCATCAGGCACTGGTTCCTCAACTCGGCCCGAAGACCTCTCAGAAACCGCCTCACCTGGGCATGCTCATCATCCAGGATATGACTTCCATGCACTCTGAGACGGTTAAACTCCGCCTCATACTCACGAACCGACCGGTTTCCCTGAGCCAACTCTAGAAACCGTCTCTCCAACCGGTCCAATGCCTCTTGGGGAAAATACTTGGAGTTAAACTCCGCCACAAAATCCTCCCAAGACATCTCTGCTTGGACCCTCCGGGCCGCAACACCTCTCCACCAGAGATGTGCGTCCCCCTCCAGATAGTGGACTGCGAGATCCACTTGGTATCCCTCTGGACACCTAATCGAACGGAAATTCCGTTCCATCCGCATCCTCCACTAATCTGCCTCTTCAGGCTTGGCACCACCCTGAAAGAATCTCGTGCCAATCCTCTGCAGCTGCTCCATCATCTTTAGGTATGATGGGCGTTCTTCTGCAACCGCAACCCATGGCTGCACCTCAACTACCGGTGGTACAACTGGAGCCTGCACTGGTACCCTCTCCGGTAACCGCTCCAACAGCAAGGCCAAGAAATTCGCAATAGGATCCTCTTGGGCCGGAGCTACGCCTGCTGCCACACCCGCAGCACCCGCTGGACCTCCAGCAACACCGGTACCAACACCGGCCACACCCTCCGTCCCAACCTGATCCGTATGCGAGTTCCCGACCTGCTCAACCGTAACACTCTGTGTCACAGTCTCCTCAACCACCGGAGCCCTCGCGTTCCTCCGACCGCGACCCCTACCCCTACCGATACCACGACCACGACCTCTTCCTCTTTTAGCCATCTCTAGTCAAATAGTTAACTTCTCGATCAAACCAAACAGCCACAGAAGCCGACTCAACAACAGACTCGAACTGCCACGGTTTAGATTAACCAATCAAGGTTAATTCCATATTTAATAACCCAACATTAAACCATGGTTAATCTCCTATCCCAACCAACCCATGGTCCGATTTAATTTAATATCTGTAATTCCTCAATTAAATTATTTTAATACGGTTTACTGATTAAACCAACCCAAACCGGTTACCAACAAAAAACCAAAACAACTTACCGCGGAATCTCATTAAAGGCTCGAAGAGAATGATCTATAACTCCATACCCAAACAATTGACTAACTTACATAGTCAATTCAAAATTTTTCTAACCCGTCCTAGAGCCGTAATGGCTCTGATACCAAACTGAGACGACCGCACCCGAATATTTTTTTTTTTTTATTAATTAATTAATATCCCCATAAATATTAATTACTTCCCCAATCAATTAATATTCAACTACTCATGAATAATAATTAATCACTCCAACAATAAAATGCATTCACAGAAACACCATAAATTAACTTCATGTAATTTATTCAACTCCCAAACATCAAATAGTATTTAGCAATACATTAACTAATTATTCCAGTTGGTTTTATCCAAACGTACTAAAACCGTAATTACTTCATAATAATAACACTTAAACACACAACGAGTTTAGATCATCCCCTCTTCCTCACCTTGATCCCACGGTCACACATTTTCTTTTTCTGCATCAAATAAAAGAGATGCATAAGTATTTCAACAAATACTTAGTGAGGCAATCCTCCCATCTACAAGCTATACACACAAACGATTTAAAATATTTAATATAGTTAAACACGAAAATACCGAAACAAATCAACCATCTCAAGAAATACTCGATCTAGATCCACCCGAGATCATACACGGCCTATTTCATGAAAACCACATCAAACAATTAAACCGCTTAGATAACCTTATGGTCATGCACTCACATTTAGCCACGCACAGAAGTTCCCAAAACTTCCCGGGTTGAATAGACCCTCAATTTCCCAACCGCGTGCCTAAAAATAATCAAATAACAAAACTTAAGACACAAGTTTGACCGATTTCGAAGCTCAGATCGATCGATCTTGGTTCAGATCGATCGATCCAGCTTGGCGTGTACTAACCAGATCGATCGATCCTGTCCAGATCGATCGATCGATCCTGCCCAGATCGATCGATCCTAGTCCGGATCAATCGATCCCTCTTTGCGAGGACTCTTCAGATCGACCAATCGAGGCTAGATCGATCGATCCTGACCAGGATCGATCGATCCACAGCCAGATCGACCAACACGATCTCACCTCCAACACTCATGTGTCTCACCGTGAGAACGCCAACACCTCCAACGACACCGCCGAGGCCCCATTGCAACCTGTTCACCAATCATGAACACCACAAGGGCGCCGTCAACGACATCTCATGGCTAGACCAACAGCCTACTGCCACGGAGTCACCTTTAAGCACCCTCCGCAACCAACACCGTCCATGTCGTCACGTCTCGGTCTCCCAACGTCTCCACCGTGACTCACACACTCTTTTCCTCTCACCGAACCATCATGATCAACATGATACAATCAAAGAAGGAAGAGAACCTTACCCTATCTGCCGGTGATGACACAAGCTGCGAGAGAGCTTCGAAGCTTCACCGTCACGGCAACCTCCGTTCCCTTCTCCTCGTGTCTCTCACGCCCACCCAGCCACCAAACTCACTCCTCTCTTGCTCTCCACGCCAACACAGCTCACAAGACTCACCCTCTCTTGCTCTCCACGCCCACACAGCTCACAAGACTCCACTTCTTTTCCACGGCAACCAACCAACAGCTCAGCCTCACTCTTCTCTAAAACTTCTGATCAAAGCCTCTCTCCTCACCCTTTCTCTCTCACCAAAACCACTAACCACTCAACTCTCTCTCTCTTGGATGCAGGTGTCGGCAAGGATCAACTAATGGAGAAGATAGTGGAGCTGCTCTAAAAAGAAAGTGGAGGAAGTAGAGCTGCTTTGTAGGGAGGAAGTGGAGAGGTGGGTGACTCTAAAAGAAAGTGGAGGCTGCTGGTGGAGGGAGTAGGCTGCTTTGTAGGGAAGGAGTGGAGGAGGTTGATTGCAGAAGTAAGTGGGAAAAGTTGGAGCTGAAAACATTCAGTTTAAATTTATTTATGGACTGGTCCTTTGAATTCTCAAAAGTCCACAAACTAACCCCAAACTTTCAAATCGATTCCGAACACCCCTACGAGAAAAATGCGGTGTAACTTTTAAGTTACTCCAAAAATTCCCGGAAATACTTTCCAGAAATTCTACGCATAAATCCCGGTTATAATTCCAAAAATTCCATTTTTCGGAACACGGGCGTTACAAATACTCCCGTATGGAAAAAGCAAGGGGTGTTTCGGTTAAACGTCCAAGAGGTAATGAAGAACTTCAGAACCCAAAACAGAGTTAACATCCCATGAATTGTTCAAGGTATTAATGTACCAAATGGAATGGTTTTGTCTGAAATGACGCAGGGCCTGGATTATCTAATGCAACAACAGAGGAAGAATGTGCTATGATGATCCTTCGGTTCAAACAAGTCTTTAAAGAGAATGAGTATGTCGATGTTTTTGATGATTATATCGACAATGAGGGTGATGACTACCAGACTAAACGCAGAAAGCTGGATGCGGAGACGATATATCAAGTTCCTACTCAGAAAGTGGCTGATCGGATGGTCCTGAATCCGATTAAAAAAGAAATCCTGGAAGAATCTGAGGGTTCTTGTGAAGTAGTACAGAAGATAGACGGAGGTGCCGGGGGCCCGGTACCCCCACCGGTCCCATGAAGATCGTCTCCTGGAACTGTCAGGGCCTCTGTCCGCCGCTGACTAAATCAAGGCTGAAGGAGCTATGTGGCAAAGTTTCTCCAGATATTTTATTTCTAGTTGAAACTATGAATAAATGTGATGTTCTTAGGGATCTATGTGTGTATTTAGATTACGATTATGTATGCACGGTGCCACCAACAGGTAGAGGGGGTGGTCTTGCTTTGTTATGGAAAAAGGATGTATCTATTATTAAGCTTTCTCAAGATGTAAGGATGATTGATGTTTATGTTAATTATAATTGTATGGATCTCTATTTATCTTGTCTTTATGGCCATCCAAACCCACAACATAGACATGAATTATGGGAACGTCTTGAAAGTTTAAATAGTAATGGTCCTTGGATTTTAGTGGGTGACTTTAACGAGATTCTATCAAATGAGGAGAAGGTTGGTGGTCCTGCTAGAGAAGAATGGAGCTTTCAAGATTTTTGAAATATGATCACTACTTGTAATATTTCCGATTTAAGACACAAAGGCAATCGTTTCTCTTGGGTTGGTGATCGTGGTATCCATACAATAAAAGAGTGTCTTGATAGAGTTATGATAAATGAAGAGTGGTTAGCGAATTTTCCAGCTTCGGAAGCAACTTTCCTTCGTTTCTACGGCTCTGATCATCGTCCGGTTATTACAAATATGGCGTTTGCGGAAGGAACAAAAAACGACATTTTCGTTTTGATAAAAGATTGTTATCAATTCCTGATTTTAAAAAGTATGTGACTTCTGGATGGAAGTCTCCAGCATTAAGAAGGGATTATACAATATTGGATCAAATACGAGAATGTAGGAAATCAATGGCTTCTTGTAGGCGTCAAAACAATTTAAATTCTAATAAACGAATTGAAGAGCTGAAAAATGATTTAAATCTGGCGATGGAATCAACTGGTTCAACAAGGAATCGTATTGCAGGACTACGAAAGGAGTTGTCATCAGCTTATCGTGATGAAGAAACATACTGGAAAACAAAAAGTCGTAATAATTGGCTCGAGTTAGGAGATCGCAACACAAAGTTTTTCCATGCATGCACAATAACTAGATATTCGAAAAACAGAATTCATTCCATCAAAGACTCTACATGCAATACTTATCGAGGAGACAAAGACATTGGTTTACATGCTGAAATGTTTTTTCAAGATATATACCAGAGTACAAATAAACCAGTCATTGAATCAATATTTGATGACTTTATACCTACAGTTACTCCGGAAATTAATTCATCTCTTACCAAAGATTTTACAAACTCGGAAATACATGAAGCTTTGTGTCAAATAGGAGCAGATAAAGCTCCGGGTCCGGATGGACTTACGGCTAGATTTTATCAACAGTGTTGGGATGTGGTGGGTGATGATGTTACTCAAGAAGTTAAAACTTTTTTCCACACATCATCGATGCGACCTGGTATCAATCATACAAACATTTGCATGATTCCAAAAATTGATAAACCGAATAATTTATCAGATTACCGACCAATTGGTTTGTGTAATGTTTTGTATAAAATAATATCAAAAATACTAGTCTCGCGTCTTAAATCTTTTCTCAATGAAATTGTTTCTGAATCACAAGCTGCATTCATTCCAGGTCGTATGATTTCTGATAATATTATGGTTGCTCATGAATTAATGCACTCTTTGAAATCTCGTAAAAGAGTGTCACAAACATACATGGCAATTAAAACTGATATGAGTAAGGCATACGATCAGGTGGAATGTGATTTTCTAGAGAAAACTATGATAGCTTTTGGCTTCTCAGAAAGATGGGTAGGTTGGATTATGGCCACTGTTCGAACAGTCAGTTATTCGGTACTTATAAATGGCAACCCGCAAGGACGTATAATTCCTAAAAGAGGTTTACGACAGGGAGATCCATTATCCCCATATTTATTCATTCTTTGTGCTGATGTAATGAGTCATTTGTTAGATGTCAAAGCGCGACAAGGAAAAATAAAAGGGATAAAAATTGGTAATGGAGTTCTCCGTATCACTCATTTACTATTTGCTGATGGTTCACTTTTCTTTTGCCAAGCAAATCATTTAAATTGTCAAACTATCGAAGATATCTTTCAGGTTTATGAAATGTGTTTGGGACAAATGATTAATCAAGCAAAATCAGTAATTACATTTGAATCGAAAGTACATGGACAAACTCAAGAAAGACTAAAAAGAGTTTTAGGAATAAATAATATTGGAGGAGGAGGTAAATATCTAGGACTCCCCGAGCAGTTTGGTCGTAAAAAAAATGAGATGTTTAAATATATTATAGAAAAGGTACGACAAAGAACTGCATCATGGAGTGCGAAATATTTATCTCCTGCGGGGAAAGAAATTATGCTAAAATCAGTTGCTATGGCTATGCCGGTTTATTCTATGTCTTGTTTTAAGTTACCGTCTGAAGTTATCTCTGATTTGGATAGTATTATGCTTCAATATTGGTGGGAAAAGAGTGAACATAAACGTGGTATACCTTGGATTGCATGGAAAAAACTTCAAATATCAAAAAAAGAAGGTGGTTTAGGATTTAGAAATTTAGCACAATTCAATGATGCTGTTTTAGCGAAACAAGCATGGAGACTCCTTAAATTTCCGGACAGTCTTTTTGCCAAAATTTATAAAGCCCGCTATTATAATGAAGATCATGTTTTCGAAGCCAAATCTCATCAATATCAATCGTATGGATGGTCTTCTATACTAGTTGGTATTAAATTACTCAAAAATGCTGCAAAAGTATAATTGGGGATGGAAAAAAACAAGAGTTTATAAAGATGCTTGGATACCATCAGAACCACCTAGGCCAGCTGAGACGATTGTTGAAAGTTTTAATATTTATGTCAGCGATTTAATCAAGAAACAGAGAAGCTATAGATCATGGGATACCGAATTGATGGACTTTGTATTAACAGAGGAGGACAAGCATTTAGTACAAAGCATCCATCTAGCACATAAGGAGGAAGAGGATAAAGTGGTTTGGGATTTAAATCCTCATGGTCATTACTCGGTAAAAACTGGCTATAATCTGCCAAGATCGATTCATTTATCTCAACATATACCTATTGAACCACCACATGGAAATATAGACATCAAAAATAAAGTGTGGGATTTACCAATAATGCCTAAAATAAAACATTTTATTTGGCGGGTACTTTCAAAAGCTATAGGTACAGCAACAAGATTAAATACCCGGGGGTAAGAATGGATAAAAAATGTCAACGATGTTGTTTTGAAGATGAATCAATAAATCATCTTCTTTTTACTTGTCCAGTTTCTTTCCAAACGTGGAGATTATCACATTTGCCTTACCTACATTATTTTTATCCGACAAATGATTTAGAGGAAAATATCAAATTTTTCCTAACATTACAAGCTGATAACAATCTTTCTTTGGCACAAAAGTTGTTACCTTTTTGGATTATGCGGAGGATTTGGAAATCAAGAAATGAGTTATTGTTCAATAAGAAAAGAATAATACCAAAAACAGATATTGATCAAGCACGGTCAGATGTTTATGAATGGATTACCAATAATAAACCTCCAGAGAAAAATTCCTTAGCCACACACAACTCATGGACACGTCCTAGTGATGATTGGCTAAAATGTAACTTTGATGCATCTTTCAATCTCTTAACTAATCAAGCCTTTGGTGGATGGATTGTACGAAATAGTGATGGTGTCCCCAAATTTTGGGGTACCTCAAATTTAAAATATACAAAATCACCACTGGAAGCTGAAGGTAAAGCTTTGTTGATTGCATTACAGATAGTATGGATAAAGGGATTTAGAAAAGTTATTTTTGAAGGTGATAGTCAAGTTCTTATTAAAAAAATTATGGGTGATCATGAAGAGGTTTCAATCCTAAATTTGTGTAGAGATATCAAAGAGTAGATGGAAAAATTTGAAGAAATACGACTTGTGCATGTCCTACGAAGCAACAATGAAGCAGCCCATCTCCTTTAAGACATAGACCATTAAATAATTTGTTCTTCTCTGATTGTATTTATCCTCTTGTTTGGTTAACAAACCGTTTGTATCTTGACTTTATTTATTCTCGTTAATAAAATATTATTTGCCTTAAAAAAAAAGATGGAAGGGAATAACGACACTTACCATCGTCATATATTTGCCGGAAAAATTCCACGGGAGAGAATATTCTGATATGGGGTGTGTGAGTAGTAAGGATAGAGACGAAGATATTTTGGGGTACTTAAGTCTAATAATAAAGTGAATATACCTCTATCGAAATGGTATTGAGGGTTTGTTTATCCTCTATTGAAATACGAATACACTATATATAGAAAACAAGGATCATACGCAATGAATGAGAAATATCGATACTCTTATTTTATACACATAAAGAATATTATGATAATCTATTCTATCATTAAGGATTTTCTGTTGTAGATAAAACAATCTTATAGAGATATAAACCTATTACACCTATTATATTTATATGTTATAGTCAGTGTGTATATCTACGCGGTGCATATACAACAGAATCAGAGGCTTGGCAGAACAATTTATCTCCTGCAAACTAGGCACTGGTTCAAGTGTGTGGTTCTGGCATGATAACTGGACGCCTTTCGGTCCTCTAATCAAATACCTGGGAGAGACTGGACCAAGAAGCTTACTGATCCCCCTGAGTGCAAAAGTGTCTGAAGCTTGCAATAGACGAGGCTGGAAGTTATCACCCCCGAGATCTGAAGAAGCTCTAACATTCCAGGTTTTTCTGACATCAATCCAACTACCAAGTACTTCGACGCAGAGTGATTCTTTCGAATGGGTAGTGGGCGGTAAAGCAGAGGTCTCTTTCTCATCAGCAAAAACTTGGGAGGTACTAAGGCCGAGGGAGCCTGAGAAAGATTGGGCAAAAGTGGTCTGGTTCAAAGGAGCAATCCCAAAGCATGCTTTCAATATGTGGATTGCTAATAAGGACAGGTTGCCGACCTTAGCAAGACTGGCATCTTGGGGAATTCAGGTCTCCACAATCTGTTGCCTCTGCTCAGCTGCAATAGAGACTAGAGATCACCTATTCCTTCATTGTCCTTACACTAGGATCATATGGGAATCTATCCGGAATAGACTCAATCAGCGACCTTTGGAATTTGATGAGTGGCAAGATCTGATACTATGGGCAAAGAGAAGCAACTCAGAGTCTCCTTCCACCCTAAGACTTATCTTATCACACGCTCTGGTGTACAGCATCTGGAAACAACGAAACAACGTCATCCATAACCAAGCAGCAATCCCAGCAACCAATCTCTTCAAAGAAATCGACCGCCAAACCATCAACACAATCACTGCAAGGAGGAAACAGAAAGCCTTCAACAACCTTATGGCTCTTTGGCTCCACTAAAGAACCACCAATGTTTTCTTACACTTCAGAATGTATGATCTTATGTTCCTTTTTTTTTATCCAGTTTTTTGGCAAGGAGCAATCTCCCGTTAGGCTTTATATCTCATTGTAACACCTAAACTCTTTCATTTATATGATATTTACTCTCTTAGCAAAAAAATAAAAAAAAACAGAAGCAGTCATAAGCAAATTCCTTGAAATTTACAAGGTCTACGTATTATATTACTACTTATTTTTCACTATCAATTTCCATGTGGGTTGCTTGACACTTTGGTTTTGCAAATTTTTTAGTTTTAGATTTGATTAGGGTTGAAAAATTTAAGAGTTTTCACGTTTATATTCTTAGTCTACAAGAAATGATAACGAGACCGTTACAAAAGACAAGTACTAATAAATTGAACAAAGAGAACTATATATCGTTAAGACAACGCAAGTCACAAGACTCGCAACCATTTCTACTAAAATAAATACACAAAATTACTCCAAAATATCATCTCCTTATTGAGATCACTCAGTAGTTAAGCCTAGTGCAATGCTAAGAAACAGAACCCTATCCTTAGAGATTCGTTAGTCATTCTAAGCTTCAGCCACCTTGTTTCCGTCAACGTATCCTGAGAAGTTTTTTGAATATTAGTTACATAGAAAATGTTCATATCGATTTAGCTTTATGTTTTCATTATATATCAATGATTTATTTACCAGTGCTGTGGAGGATGAATGTTGAGGTAGCTCTGCCTAGTCAAGCTTCGTTCTTGTGATTCTCCCGTGTACGGATGAGGAAAGCTGTTAGGTCTTACCATTCTTCCTTCTCCTCTATAATAAATTCCATGAGAAGCTTCACTGAAGCGGTATGAGCATTCAGATAATGTTTCTTGAGTAGCTTGAACTGGAAAGTCCTGAAAAGGCAGGTGTCGCCTTTCTGTTATTTCAAGTCTTGAAAAGTCTTGACGAAGATGATTTGTTTGGAAAGGGAAGTCTTGATAAAGCAGGCTGCTTCTTTCAGTGTATCTGAGCTTGTCCAGCTCTATTGAGTTGTCTTGAAAACGGGCATGGTATCTTTCAAGAGCAAACGACCGAGCATCTTCAAACTCTTCTTGGTAATAACAAGGATTCAGTGGAGATGTTATGTGTCTTGATTGAACCAAATGATCTTGGACTTGCCTAAGGTTATTGTCCCCACGATAGCCGAGATCAAATGAGACTGGCCTTTGGCTTACACCTTCAAATTCTGTTTGGAGGGGATACCCATGATCAAATGAGACTGGCTGCTGCTTATATTTTGATTCTCGTTCCGTCACTTGTCTGCATTTCAGTTTCTCTGCATAAAGCTCCTTAGCAACGGTAGAGAGTCTGAATTTAAAAGTAGTGCACTGTCCCAAAAAGAAAGGTTGGTCACATCTAGACCCATCTCCTCTCTTATTCTCATAACCAGGATAATTTCTCTTCTCGAATGCTACACAATGAATCAACGCAAGAAAGCATCTGCTAGCAAGCTCCTCGAGATTCCAGTGACAAAAAGGTGCTTTGTTCTTATGAGAGACGTGAACTTCTCCATTAGCTCTTAGCAAATGGCTTGCACCATGGAAAAATCCAAGCACCAGTTGTCTATGCTTCCTAGAACACACAGACAAAAGAAAACATCAGCCGGGTCTACATAATCAAACTGCAAGGAAAACGTTGAAGTTACCGTATAAGAGAGGAATCAGACTCTTTGCCATGGAAACCGGCGTGCGGGAAGTTGAAGATAACACGATCGAATCTTCTGAAACGAAGATGAGGATGAAAGTGCAGTTTGGTTGCATCAACTCCATGTAAAAGGGAAGCTCCAAGTCTCCCCAAAGTTTGAATGTTTGATCTTGCTTTCTTATACTTTCTAACCACTTCATCTGCTTTCAATTAACATTGGAGACATCAAACAACTTAAAAGCTACAACCTTTTTTTACCAGTTATTATACAGAAGAACAATGCAAAATCATAAGCTCCATAAATCAGTACTTTAACCCTAGAAATTGATTTCGATTCTTCTCACAGACAAGTCTGAAACATTTCCTAAAAGTAGCATAAAAACCCTAGAAAGCGAAATCAAAACCCTAAGAGCTAAAAAAAAAAAAAAAAAAAAAAAAAAAAAAAAACCCTAAGAGCTCGCTCTGAGGATGTAATAAGCAGAGGAAGTGTTACCGTAAGAATCGAGAGAGGAAGCACAGATATTGGAAGCAGAGCGGAAGCAAGTGGCTAAGCTACAAGAGAATGAGAAATCTCCTTCGCCGACGAGAAGTATTTGATGGTTTGATGAATAGTGATTCACCCAAACTTCTTCTTCTTCTTCTTCTTCGTCATTGTTTCTATATCTGTTAAGCTTTGTCGAGAGCTCTCTCATCGCCATTGGAACGATGAAAGATGATAACTTTTGAAAGTTTTTTTGTTTTTTTCTATAAAAATAACGTTACTGTATTAAGAAGAGAGACGATTGAGTTTCCTTTTATCAAAAATATGGAAATGACGATTGGGAAATCAAAAAACTGTATCACTCTGTTTTAACGCTACTTCTTAATACAGTAAAGCTACTGATTAAAAAACGATTGAGTTTCTTTTTTTTTAATTTTTTGATTCTTTTCACAAACAGTGACGGTTTTATTAATTACTGTATCTCTCTGTTTTTTGATTAAAAAAAAAAAAAAAGAGAGTACATCTCTCTGTTAATTATCAAAAAAAAAAAAAAAAAAAAAAAAGTATATCTCTCTGTTAGTTCTGAGTTCCAGAGACTCACAAAACCTCGAAATGCAATAAATTAAAATCCAAAGCAGAGCCTTTGAAGTGAGTAACCAGTCTTTGAATCCGAAAGAGTTGGTTTCGACAAAAAATTAAGAAGATTCAATAAAGCATCAATGTCAGTCTTGATGTGGTTCAAAAATTAAAGACCTAGTAATCAAGTAATCACAATTTTGAAGGAAACGTGTGTATTTTTTTTTGTTTGGTATGAAATATAAATAAACAAATTATTGCAACATAGTAACAGTATCTTTCTATTTTAAAAAATATAAATATCAAGTAGTAATACATAAGTATTATGAATTTTTTTTTTTTGGTTTTTTTGTTAAATATATATGCAGCACCAAAAAATATATTCGATAATTTTTTTTTTTTTTTTTTTTTGTCAAACTTATCCGATAGTTATAATATTGCATTAGACCACACTATATCACTGCATTTCGGAAAGTAGCTAGGGTCGAACATCAAATTCTGAGGTGACATGAATCCTCGATCACTGCTTGATGCTTGCTAGTTCTCAAAGTGTAACTACATACATTAGTTGGTGTTTGTGCATTGGATCATTGGAGATATGATTAGTAAATATGAATATGGGGGTTAGCTCCCTTTCTAGTTACTTTTACGATATATTCTGATGTTTATTTGTTGATAATTCTACGTGCTGAAATCACGCCTACAATAAAAAAAAAAACAAAACCAATTTTTTTTTTTTGTTCGATATAATCAAGAGATTAAAAGAGAGTTAGCGTTGTGAAATGACACGTGAGCGTAAAAAGTTACGGACGCGGACAGTGGGATCTGAAGCTGTAAATACATATTAGAAGAGATAATAAATTAAATTAAATAGAAAAAAAATTTAAAAAAATAGAATTTACCACTAATAAAAGGGAGGTTTTGGAGCTTCTAAAGGTGTCCACATCAGCAAAAAAAAAAAAACTCTTCCAACAACGTGACACGTCAGCATGTCAAGATATTATTTTCGAAATGAATTTAAATCTAACAAGCTCAAGTCAAATGATTTTAATGAAGCTGTAAACGTATTTATTTTAAAGGCACCCGAAACACCCGCAGTATATAAGGACTTATATATTAGAGAGATTCAATATCATCACCAGAGATTATCAGAGATTATCGATACTTCACAGTTACACACAAAATTGATCCAAAATTTTCTAAAATCTCCATAACTCTATAGTAGAAATCGATAATTTCAATACATATATTGCGATTTAGATGCGAGATTAGAGAGTTCGGATTAAAAAAAAAAAACAAAACCAACGGATATCTAATTATAAGTTCAGATTTCGGGTATACCCAAAAATACCCGATCCGATTTCATAAAATACCCGATCGGGTATTATATCTCTACACCCGAACACTCGAACACCCGAACACGCAAAATACCCGATCCGAACCCGAACGGGTACCCGAATGCCCAGCCCTAGCAGTGGTGCTCAAAAAGATTGAGTTATAAGATTCATGATTCCTTTTTGAAATGCATGTAAACCAAATTATGGTTCCGGTTCCATAAATATAACATGATGTTTTATCTCTGGTTTTCAGGTGGAATATTATGAAAATCCAATGAGTCTGAAAAGTCGAGAAACTATTAAATTATTATTTGGTGAATTAAATTATTATTTGGCGAATTAAATGGAAGGATCGTATTTTTTGGTGAATTAAATTATTATTTGGCTTAGAATCAGAAGAATGATAATTATTGATGAAGCAAGAGAAGAAAACATATAATTGGAAATCAATCTCTATACACCCAGGATAAGAATTTTGCAACGGTAATGGTAGCTTCGGCCGTGTTTATCTGCCGGAACAACGGTTGGGCCATCAGTACTCATATCTCAAAACAGTTTACAAGTATGAAACTTACTTCACTTTTTTTCTATTTTTCATAGCAAAAGATACCAAACAATTCCTCTGTTTTAATAACAGCTTATGTGGTTCAACTGTTGAAGTCATGTTATTTAACCATTTCTTTGGGGTTTTGTTTTGAAATAGTTGAGTTTGGTTTCCATCTCTTCATTTATTCTAAATTTAATAGCTTAGATAAAAGAGGTTAAAGATCAATCGTTACTCTCCTTCCTAGACTTGATTCTCGACCTTATGACATACTCTCTCTCCTCATTCGAATCTTCATGAAAGTTTGCTAGAAACTAGAGCAACTGTTACGAAGATGATTTTGTGTGTCGAACAAATTATAATAGACAAAACAAATATTTATTTGATGGGTTTAATATTTCTTATGACCGAAAAAAAACAAATTGCTTTATGTAAAAAATCAAATATAATGCATATTCATGTTTAATTTTTCATCTAAACACCATATATTTGTTTTTATACATTTAATATATATATATATACAACCGTCTTAAATTTTCCTAAATTATATTTTCTGACTATTATTAGGTAAATGGTGCATTCTTTTTTTTTGTTTTTTAAATGGTGCATTCTAAAGTGTCCACATTATCACTAATGTGGACCCTGCAAGTAATTATTTGAAAACAATTAATTTTAAGATTAAATTCATTTAAAAACTTATTTTCAATTTTGTTTAAACATTATTCATATATTTTTTAAAAAGAAATTATATGAGTGTTAAAATATCATGTGTTATTGAGACAATAGTGATTAATTTATAATCGTAAGTACAAGATTTCTAAAATAAGTTCTTAAACATATTTAGATTATTTGACCATAAATTTTTTTGTTAAGCTAAACTAATGTGGAGAACAAAAAAAGTGAATTGATGTGTGTATTAGAATATAGGTTTATAGTATAGTTTCATTTAAAACAAATAACATAATTTTATTTAGAGTATTTATAATATCTACATATGTATTTGTAGTTATTATATAAATAATAATACTCTTTTATGATCAAAAGATAGTATATACAATTATATATAATGTTCTATTAGATTTGTACGATATTCTGAAATTGATATTCCGCGCATCGCGCTTGTATTTAACCTAGTTAGGATTAAAATTAGAATTAGGAGGAAGCACAAGTAAGTAAGTAGGCGGCTGCTCTGAGTTTTCAATTTATATAAAACAAGCTGATTTTCCCTACTAATAACACGGTATATTTAACAAAACATTCATAAATAAAATAAATAACATAATAAACGTTTACGTAGAAAAATTAATGTCACATATACCTTATATCTCTTTTGTTGTTTTCAAATTATGTCATTTCTCTTTTATTCCATGATATAAATATTTTCAAGTTATCCACAATATTGTTTAGTATAATTATTTCTAAGAAACATGAAAGGTGCACCACCATTTAACGAATCTCTGAAAATTTTAAGAAAACTAACCATCATGTTAAATTTAGAGTATTCATTGCATCTCTCATGCAACCAAAATCAACAACTTCAAGGACACCAATAAAATTCTCAAAAAACAAATAGAATTATATCCTATCAATTTCACACGAAATTACAAACAATATCTCGTCAAGATTGTGTATTATACTTCTTTTTTATGTTGTTCTACTTAAAGAAGCACTAAAATATGTTTGAATGAAATTTAACCTTTTTGGGGGAAGTGTTATATATATCTTAAATTTGTTAATAATTAAAAGAATATCCATTATACAAATATATATATACTATATATATACTATATAAAAAATTTTGAATGTGTTGATAACTTAATATACATACATACATAAAAGAAGGATTAGGTTTAAATACCGCTGGTTAATTAGGAGTTCATCGATTAGGTCGTTGTAGAATTTGATTCTCTCTTTGTTTGCTCCTTTGCTTTCCTTTCCATTTAGTTTCTATATAATTTTTTTTTTAAACCTACATATTGAGTTTGATGAAGAAAACTAATTAAAAAACAAAAAAGAGTTAGAGGTTATGACTTACGAAGAAGAATAAGAGGCTATGAGAAAAAAAATCTGAATGAATCCATATTAATTTAATTTCCTAAAAGTCGAGTGGGATAGCATAACTCAGGAAAAAAAAAATCAAAAGGGTTTAAACAATGCAAATGCCTACAAATGTGCTTGACAAATATCCTTTTTTGTACACACAAAATTTCAATAATAACCAAATATGAAAGAACACAAAAAGGTAAATTTCTTTATATATATATATATATATATATAAATAAATAGATTCATATTTTTGTTCTTTTTAATTGGTTTTTGTCAAATCTCATCAGGCAATTGAAAACTCTACATACCATTTTGAAGAGATGTTGTTGGTACCGGGTTTAGCACCCTTGCCATAACCCGATCCAAATCAAGACCGACTTCTCTTAAAACCCGATCGAATTGGCCCATGAAGACTTAACCGACTTAATCAACTCAGAAAAGGAAATCTATTCAGAAAAAGAAAGCTTGGGTGAAAAAGCAATCCTAATTCAACAAGAAAAAGGAAGCACTCAACCTCCTAAAACTCCTATAAATAGAGAGTTGCTCTCCTCTTCACAGGACATTCAACATTCAGCTCTCGGACAACACATTCTGAATCATCTCAGACATCTCAAAGAATACAATCAGATCGAATAATCCTTTCAGATTATTCGATCTACACATCTGAGAACCTGAACCTAATTCGCCTAAACGGCTCTTCTTTAACATGAACTACGAATGGTTTGATCCCTTTTCAAGGGTACGTAGGCAGCTTTAAACAAGGCGCAGCTATCCCATCAACACAAACCCTAAATTCCAATTCGACATCGGCATAAACCCTAACCCTTCTTGTCATCGTTGAGCTAAAAGTTCTTGTCTCTGAACCCCAAGTTACTTTGTTGCCAAGAAACTCCTAGTGGGGATTTTGAGGTTTAACAATTGGCGCCGTCTGTGGGGACTAGAGACCTTTTCACCCAGCGATCAGAACTCATCTTCTTCCAAAGACTGAACAGCGAGATCCTCCGATTGGCCCGTTACCGCGAGATCCATTAACGGACCTCCCGGCGGGTGGCGACGACGATGGCACCGCGCCAGTTACTCACGACGGACTTCAAGAAAGGAATCAAAAAACCCATCTCGGTTCTCAAGATGGCTCTGCAGCTCTTAACACCGATCCTTCGGCAGTCAACATACTTCAATCGTCAACCCAACAGCTCGACAATGATAACAACACAACATTCAATTCGTCATCAAGATTACCAGATTCAGACCGCCTACTTGCAGGGCAATTTCCTGACGGAGTATATCGACCCAGGTGACGCATAACCTGTTCATGGAATGCCCCGAGAGTCAGCTTTCCAAAGAACTCGACCTCGCCCCAATCGGAGCTGTAACATGAGAGTTATCGCCGTTTTTTCTGAGACCACAATCTGTCAAAAATATTAAAACGACGATCCGTCGCTATTAGATCGACCAACTTCGAAACAAGTTTCCCGGCGAACCACAAGGAACCACGAGACCCATAACATATCAATGAAAAGCCCCAAGAGTTATCTTGCTAGAGAGGTCGACCTCGTCTCTATCGTGCAATTTATCCGATCTGTATCACTGCATCTGCGCGTTCGCTTCTAAGTAATCCCAACACCATTGAACAAGATCAAAGCTCACATATGCTCGAGCTCGCCAAATCTCACCAGCTCGCCAATCTCACATCAGTTAGTCCAAAACAAGATATCTGCCAGGATAAAGACATCATGCTCACAACACCTTAAATTCCATCATTGTCAGAGCAAGTTCTCAATTTAATTCGGCAAAGAACAGAGTTTTCGCCATCGCCAAAAAAAAAAGGGGAATGAGCTCCGCTACATCCATTACTCAAAAGAATGTTTCCAGCTACCAAAATCCATCAACTTGTGTCGTTTCGATCGAATTCGATCTCGTCCATTCGACATGACAAGTCTCGAAACAAATGAGTCTCAAAAGTTAAGCAACATTATCTCTGATCACTCATCACGATAAGCCTCTACGACATTACCTCCGGTTCACACCATCATCCACCAAGATAAGCTTTTCTAATCATTATTCACCTTTTCTTCACAATTACTTTAGATGTACATTTATCTAGGCTGAGCATCGTGCCTCATATATCTCAAAGAAAGCTGAGCATCGTGCCTCATGTAATCTCAAAGTAAGCTGAGCATCGTGCCTCATTGAAACGACCGCACTCGTTTTTTTTTTTTTTTTTTTTTGCAAATAATTTATTAATTAATATTCCCATAAATATTAATTAATTTCCCAAATTATTTAACAATGCAATTCTCCATGAATAATAATTATTTAACTCCGTAAATAAAAATACAATCACCCCAACATTTAATTATTCATCCGTAAGGATATTAGATCGTTGATCTTTCCAGAATACGACGACTTGAGTTGAGAGTCGAAGTTGGTCTGTATAGCCACCTTGGCTTACATAGACAATTTCTGTTGTCTATTACGGTTCTTGATAAACAAGAATCCGGACTTGAGATCGTTAAATCTTTTATCCTTCGGGTTATTTATTCACACATAACTTAATAGTATTTTATGATAATTTAACATTAAAACAAATACTTAAATAACGACCCGACAAGCCTAGATCATCCCCTCTTCTCCGCCATGATTCCACGGTCACACCTATTCTTTTTCTGCATCAAATAAAATGAGATGCATAAGTATTTCAACAAATACTTAGTGAGGCAATCCTCCCATCTACGAGCTATACACACAAACGATTAAAATTATTCAACATATTTAACACGAAATTACCGACAATAAATCAACCATCTCAAGAAACACTCGATCTAGATCTCCCATGAGATCTTACGGCCTAATTCATGAAAACACATTAAACAATCCAATCGCTTAGATAAGCTCATGGTCATGCACTCACTTTAACCAAATGCAGAAACTTTTATGACAAAATTCTGCAAAATTGGAAAATAACAGAAACAATCAGCCTTAAAGATTGAGTCACGAATTCACATCTAACCGTTGAAATCTCAATCCCACCGTTGAAACTCAACCCCTAAATGTCCTGAAGCTAACCTCAACGTTTCGTGATGATCCGACCACAGACGAACTCGCGATTGTTCTCTGAATCCACGTTGGTCCGGTTCACGTATGAAACAGAGCGCCTCACGGAAACGTGAATAACTTTCAGAATATTAACTCAAATCCAATTCCGCAAATTGGTACATCTAGATATAAGACTTAACTACAACTCCACAAATTTTCGTTACCTTTGGAAACGATTTGCTAGGTCGAACCCCTTTTTCCTTCTCACTCACGGAACAACTTCTGATACCCCCACTCTCCTCTTCTCTCCTCTCTTCTTCAATCACCCTCAACTCCCTCTCTGGCTCTCCACGCCATCACAGCCACCAAAACTCACTCCTCTCTTGCTCTCCACTCCCACACAGCACCAGCCCACTCCTCTTCTTTGTTCTCCACACCACACAAAGTTCTCTCCCTCTCTCTCTTTCTCTCTCTCTCTCTCTCTCTCTCTCTCTTTTCTCTTTCTCTCTTTCTCTGAAGTGAATTGTCGGCAGTTTTTGGAGGAGAAGAGGATTGCTGAATTCAGTGGAGAAAGTGGAGGAGGAAGTGGAATCCATAGGGCTGCTTTGTAGGGAAGGTGGAGAAAGATAGTGGTTGCTTTGTTGAAAATAGGTGCATAGGTGGGTGACCCTAGTGGAGAAAATGGAGACAGCTATGGTGGAAATGGTTGGTGGCTTCTAGAAGAAAGTGGAGGCTGATTATTCAGCTTCAAATATTTAGGGTCTGGTCCTTGAACTCTCAAAAGTTCACAAATTGACCCCA
Organism: Barbarea vulgaris; assembly: GCA_963667165.1. Lineage (NCBI taxonomy): Eukaryota > Viridiplantae > Streptophyta > Magnoliopsida > Brassicales > Brassicaceae > Barbarea > Barbarea vulgaris. The sequence goes on along the minus strand of OY763887.1, from coordinate 40,701,135 downwards.
AACTTCCAAATTCACACCGAACACCCCTACGAGAAAATAAGGCGTAACTTCCAAATTACTCCAAAAATTCTCGGAAATATTTTCCAGAGATTCTCCGCATAATCCCGGATGTAATTTCCGAAATTTTCCCTTTTTTCGGAACATGTGCGTTAATTTAGGATTTGGGTCCCTGAATTCCCGAAAATTCACAAAATGACCCCAAACTCCTAAATCGATTCCGAACACCCCTTACGGGAAAAATGCGTGTAAGTTCCAAATTACCCCAGAAATTCCCGGAAATATTTTCCCAGAAAAATCTACGCATAAATCCCGGTTATAATTTCCGAAATTTCCATTTTTCGGAACACGGGCGTTACAATTCTCCCCCACTAACATAGATTCGTCCTCGAATCTAACGCCGCAGTCCATACCCAATGAACTCAACCATACATCTCCTAGTACAGTGGTCACACTTGTCCACACTGGCCACACGACCAGTCACGAGATCAAACACTATTGACCTCTGAGGTCTACGTTCAGTCACTAGCTTAAGACTCTGATCATAGGTCATTGCTCACAACTCAAACTCATACCACTCCACTCTAAGACACCACGTCTTAAGAGTTATGGGTATCTATACCACTCCGCTCTCAGGCCACAAAGTCCTTATGAGCTCTCGGTATCACACTCATACCACTCCACTCTAAGACACCACGTCTTAAGAGTTATGGGTATCCATACCACTCCGCTCTCAGGCCACAAAGTCCTTATGAGCCCTCGGTATCACACTCATACCACTCCACTCTAAGACACCAAGTCTTAAGAATTATGGGTATCAGAGGAAATATCCATCCTCTCTAGAGTTGTACCCTACCACTCCACTCTAAGACACCAAGTCTTAAGAGTTATGGGTATCAGAGGAAATATCCATCCTCTCTAGAGTTGTACAGGACCAAACCGTCCTTTGAGCAACCATGACCCATAATACGTCTATAAGCACTCCCGACTGAACTACCTCACGTGATCCGCATACGACCTCGCAAGGTAATGCCGGCATCACACTCATTCCAAACCCGGAATGTCATCTTTTCCATAACCACTACTCAGGTTATCTCACCACATACCCCGTCATTCAGGGTACCCACATAATCTTTTCCCGATTATGACTCAAGTTTTTAAATCCTCATAAAAACTCTTCCAGAACCTCATGTTCAGTAAAAACTCATGGCAACACTGGCCATCAACAATAAGAACTTCTCATCTTATTAAGGAGAATCAACATAATGTATTAATCGTTTACAACCCAAAACGAATACATAATGTTTCATCATTAATAACTCGAAACTGGGAACCATCGATGAAAGCTCAAGCCTCTGTTTGCTTCTCAAACCACTTCTTGAACTTTGCTTTCATCCTCGCCTCCGGTTCCCAAGTCTCCTCCTCAACCCCGTCACAATCCCATAAGACCCTGATCATCGGAACCTTTTTCCTACGATCCTGCTTGACTCTCTTCTCGAGAATCCTTATCGGTCTCGCCTCTAAGGTCATATTAAGCTGAAGATCTGACAGAATCTTAGCTAAAACTTCATCATCCTTATGCAAGCACTTCTTCAGCATTGACACATGGAAAACCTTGTGAAATGCTCGCATAACCTCGGGTAACTCCAACCGATACGCAACCGGTCCAACCCGCTCAACAATCCTGAATGGTCCCATATACCTCGGACTCAACTTAGTCTCCGTAATGGACCTATTGGGACCCCGCAACATAGCTTCTTTCATGTTCAGCTTCAAAACCCGGATCTTCTCCGTAGTTTCCTGAACAAAATCTGCACCAAACATGCTCCTCTCCCCCACTTGGGTCCAGCATAATGGTGTACGACATGGCCTCCCATACAGCGCCTCATATGGAGTCATCCCGATACTCGCCTGGTTGCTATTATTATAAGTAAACTCTACCAAGTTCAGGTGGTCCACCCAATGACCTCCCCAGTCAAGCACACACATCCTTAGCAAATCCTCGAGAGTCTGGATGGTCCTCTCGGATTGTCCATCTGTCTGAGGGTGATAGGCCGTACTCATGTGTACCTTAGTGCCCATCTCAGCCTGAAAAGCTTTCCAAAATACCGAAGTGAACTTGGAATCACGGTCTGAGACTATACTCACAGGTACCCCATGAAGCCTCACAATCTCATTGACATACTTCTTAGCCAACACCGCAGCTCCATCGGTCTTCTTAATGGCCAAGAAATGTGCCGACTTGGTCAAACGATCTACAATGACCCAAATAGCATCCTTGGTACGAGAGACGGGCAAACCGACCACGAAATCCATCGTAATCATATCCCACTTCCACTCCGGAATGGGTAAACTCCGCAACAACCCGCTCGGAACCTGACGCTCAGCCTTCACTAACTGGCATACATCGCAAGCCGCAACCCAGTTAGCCACATCTTTCTTCATCTCAACCCAATGATAATACCTTTTTAAGTCCCGGTACATCTTGGTCGCCCCTGGATGAATCGAAAACATACTCGCATGGGCCTCACTCAGGATCTCTCGTCTCAGATCCTCATCCTTGGGTACACATACCCGCCCATGCACCAGAATAGTCCCATTCGCAGAGACCTGATATTCTGATCCCACATCCCTGGAAGCCTTAATCAGACCTTCAACTTTTTCCTGAGCCATCCGAACTCTACTCAAAAGATCTGCCTGATTCGGTGCCTTCAAACCTAATGGTTCCTGAGATATAGCACACAACCTCAACGTGCTAATCTCGCTCACCAAGGACTCCATGTCCCGTTCACTAGCCGAAGCTACCCGCTTGCGACTTAACGCATCTGCAACCAAATTCGCTTTTCCGGGATGGTAGGCTATCTCCAGATCATAATCTGCCACCAACTCCATCCAACGCCTCTGCCTCAAATTCAATTCTGGCTGCGTAAAAATATACTTCAGGCTCTTATGATCTGTAAACACCTGTACCTTCCCGCCATACAGATAAGATCTCCAAATCTTCAAGGCAAAAACCACTGCAAACATCTCAAGGTCATGGGTTGGATAGTTGTTCTCGTGCTTCCTTAACTGTCGGGAAGCATAAGCAACAACCTTCCCTTGTTGCATCAGAACGCAACCAAGACCCAATCTCGAAGCGTCCGTGTACACCACAAAAGGCTCACCCGGCTCCGGTAAAGCCAGAACTGGTGTACTTGTCAACATCGACTTCAGATTCGTAAAACTCTCCTCACACTCTGGAGTCCACACTAGCCTGGTAGCTATTATTATAGGTAAATTCTACCAAGTTCAGGTAGTCCACCCAATGACCTCCCCAGTCAAGCACACACATCCTCAGCAGATCCTCGAGAGTCTGGATGGTTCTCTCGGACTGTCCATCTGTCTGAGGGTGATAGGCCGTACTCATGTGTACCTTAGTGCCCATCTCCGCCTGAAAGGCCTTCCAAAACACCGAAGTGAACTTGGAATCACGGTCCGACACTATACTCACAAGTACCCCATGAAGTCTCACAATCTCATTGACATACTTCTTAGCCAATACCGCAGCTCCATCGGTCTTTTTAATGGCCAGAAAATGTGCTGACTTGGTCAAACGATCAACAATGACCCAAATAGCATCCTTGGTCCGAGAGACGGGCAAGCCGACCATGAAATCCATCGTAATCATATCCCACTTCCACTCCGGGATGGGTAAACTCCGCAACAACCCGCTCGGAACCTGATGCTCAGCCTTCACTAACTGGCATACATCACAAGCCGCAACCCAGTTAGCCACATCTTTCTTCATCCCGACCCAATGATAATACCTTTTCAGATCCCGGTACATCTTGGTCGCCCCTGGATGAATCGAAAACATACTCGCATGGGCCTCACTCAGGATCTCTCGTCTCAGATCCTCATCCTTGGGTACACATACCCGCCTATGCACCAGGATAGTCCCATTCGCAGAGACCTGATATTCTGATCCCACATCCTGGGAAGCCTTAATCAGACCTTCATCTTTTTCCTGAGCAATCCGAACCCTACTCAAAAGATCCGCCTGATTCGCTGCCTCCAAACCTAACGGTTCCTGAGATATAGCACACAACCTCAACGTGCTAATCTCGCTCACCAAGGACTCCATGTCCCGCTCACTAGCCGAAGCTACCCGCTTGCGACTCAACGCATCTGCAACCAAATTTGCCTTTCCGGGATGGTAGGCTATTTCCAGATCATAATCTGCCACTAACTCCATCCAACGCCTCTGCCTCAGATTCAATTCTGGCTGCGTGAAAATATACTTCAGGCTCTTATGATCTGTAAACACCTAAACCTTCCCGCCATACAGATAAGATCTCCAAATCTTTAAGGCAAAAACCACTGCAGCCATCTCAAGGTCATGGGTTGGGTAGTTGCTCTCGTGCTTCCTCAACTGTCGGGAAGCATATGCAATAACCTTCCCTTGTTGCATCAGAACGCAACCCAGACCCAATCTCGAAGCGTCCGTGTACACCACAAAAGGCTCACCCGGCTCCGGTAAAGCCAGAACTGGTGTACTTGTCAACATTGACTTCAGCTTCGCAAAACTCTCCTCACACTCCGGAGACCACACAAACGAAACATCCTTTCCTGTCAGCTTTGTCATGGACCGAGCCATACTCGCGAACCCCTTGACAAATCTCCGATAATAGCCCGCTAGACCAAGAAAACTCCTGATCTCATTGGCATTCCTCGGTCTAGGCCACTCTCTAATAGCCTTAATCTTTTCTGGGTCAACTGAAACTCCCTTTTCGGAGACAATATGACCCAAGAATCCGATCTCCCGCTGCCAGAAGCTGCACTTGCTCAACTTAGCGAACAGCTTCTGTTCCCGCAACTTCTCCAGAGCATTCCTTAAATGGACCTCATGCTCCTCAGGACTCTTCGAATACACCAGTATATCATCTATAAAGATGATTACGGACTCGTCTAGATACTCTTGGAACACTCCGTTCATCAATCTCATGAACGTCGCTGGTGCATTCGTCAATCCAAATGGCATCACCACAAACTCGTAATGCCCATATCTTGTCCTGAAGGCCGTCTTCCGGATATCCACCTCATCAATAGGAATTTGATGGTATCCTGACGCCAAGTCAATCTTGGAGAACCAGGTAGCCCCTCTCAACTGATCCAACAATTCATCGATCCGCGGGAGAGGATACCGATTCTTCACTGTGACTCGGTTAAGTCCCCGGTAATCGATACACAACCGGAAACTCCCATCCTTTTTCTTCACGAACAGCACCGGTGCTCCCCACGGTGAACTGCTCGGACGGATAAAACCCTTATCCAACAACTCTTCCAGCTGCTTCTTCAGCTCTGCCATCTCTGCTGGAGCCATCCTGTACGGAGCCTTAGATATCGGCTTCGTGCCTGGTTCCAGCTCAATCGTGAAGGGATCAGACCGAGACGGTGGTAATCCTTGCAACGACTGAAAAACATCCTCGAACTCCCGTACAACAGGAATATCCCGAACCGCAGCTTCTCCAACAATCTCTGGGGTATTAATCGTTGCCAGGTAAGCTTCACAACCCCGCTCGATCATTTTCTCGGCTTGCATTGCCGAGATCACGAGACTCCCGGTGGTAGGTCTCACTCCCTGATAAACCAACCTTCCTTTTTCTCTTTCGAAAATGACACGTCCCCGGTGGCAATCCAGATGCGCTCTGAACTTTCCCAGCCAATCCATACCCAAGATAACATCATACAGTTCCACGGAACAGATGATCAAATCTGCTGGCATTGACTCCTCGGCCACCTGAACATCCACGTTCTTAACCCGACCATGACTGCTCAGAAACTTCCCTCCAGCGACCTTAACTAACCCTAGGTGCTCACCCGGATTGCCCCGGATGCCGCACCTCCCCGCCAATTCTGGAGTAACGAAACAATGCGATGCTCCAGAATCGAACAAAACGTGAGATTTAATCCCTCCCACGATTAAGGTCCCTACATAACTCTAATATGCTAAGAACCCTAACACAACTTCACTAAGCAAATAACTTTGAACAAACAAGAATTTAACTCGAGTAAGTCTAGAAATTTACCAGTGATCAGTTTGGAGCTCGGCTCTCCCGACTCCACCATGGTGTATACCCTAGGTGCCACTGCAACCCGCCTATCTGTCGGAGCCGCCGCTACCGCTCCCTGCTGCAACCTGGGGCATTTCGGCCTAATATGCCCTGCCTCCTTACAGTGGTAACACACCCGAGGATCCCCGTTTGCTCCACCCTTCTGGGTGCAATCCGCAATCCTATGGTCCTTGCTTCCGCATCGGAAGCATCCCGAACCACCTGGGTTCCCCTTGGAAGGACCTTCCCACTTCCGCTTCTGTCCCTGCATCGGCTTACCGCTCCTGCTAGGACCGGACTGATGTGGAGGCTTCCTTGCCTGAGGAATTGGGCTGACTGCCACAACCTCACCTCTCAGATTCTCCTCAATTAACGCGGCCTTCTCTACCAGTTCCACAACCGTGTCAAACGATCGTATTAGGCAGTGGTTCCTCAATTCGGCCCGAAGACCCCTCATGAACCGCCTCACCTGGACCCGCTCATCATCCAGGATATGGCCTCTATACACTCTGAGACGGTTAAATTCCGCCTCATATTCACGGACCGACCGGTTCCCTTAAGCCAACTCTAGGAACCGTGTCTCCATCCGGTCCAATGCCTCTTGGGGAAAGTACTTGGAGTTAAACTCCACCATAAAATCCTCCCAAGACATCTCTGCTTGGACCCTCCGGGCCGCAACACCTCTCCACCAGAGATGTGCATTGCCCTCCAGATAGTGGACTGCGAGATCCACTTGGTATCCCTCTGGACACCTAATCGAACGGAAGTTCCGCTCCATCCGCATCCTCCACTCATCTGCCTCCTCAGGTTTGGCACCACCCCTAAAGAATCCCGTGCCAATCCTCTGTAGCTGTTCCATCATCTTGAGGTATGATGGGGGCTCTGGTGCAACCACAACCCTTGGCTGCACCTCAGCTACCGGTGGTACTACTGGAGCCTGCACTGGTACCCTCTCTGGTAACCGTTCCAACAGCAAGGCCAAGAAATTCGCAATGGGATCTCCTTGGGCCGGAGCTACATCTGCTGCCACACCCGCAGCACCCGCTGGACCTCCAGCAACACCGGCACCAACACCGGCCACACCCTCCGTCCCAACCTGATCCGTATACGAGTTCCCGACCTGCTCAACCGTGACACTCTGTGTCACACTCTCCTCAACCACCGGAGCCCTCGCGATCCTCTGACCGCGACCCCTACCCCTACCGGTACCACGACCACGGCCTCTACCTCTTTTAGCCATCTTAGTCAATTAGTTGTTTCCTCGATCAAACCAAACAATCACAGAAGCCGGCTCAACCACAGATGCGAACTGCCACGGTTTAAATATAACCGATCAAAGATTAAATCCATATTTAATTTCCAAAATTAAATCATGGTTAATCTCCTAACTCAACCAATCCATGGTCCTGAGTTAATTTAATATCCGTAATTCTTCAATTAAATTATTTCATTTCGGTTTACTGGTTAAACCAACCCAAACCGGACACCAAACAGAAAACCAAACAACTTACCGTGGAATCTCTTTAAAGGCTCGAAGAGGATGATCTAGAACTCCATACCCAAACAATTGATTAACTCACATAATCAATTCACTAACGGTTTGCCCATGCATCACCGTACCAAAAATTAAATTAAACCCAATTTAACTTTCCTAAACCCGTCATAGAGCCGTAATTGCTCTGATACCAAATTGAAACGACCGCACTCGTTTTTTTTTTTTTTTTTTTTTTTTTTGCAAATATTTTATTAATTAATATTCCCATAAATATTAATTAATTTCCCAAATTATTTAACAATGCAATTCTCCATGAATAATAATTATTTAACTCCGTAAATAAAAATACAATCACCCCAACATTTAATTATTCATCCGTAAGGATATTAGATCGTTGATCTTTCCAGAATATGATGACTTGAGTTGAGAGTCGAAGTTGGTCTGTATAGCCACCTTGGCTTACATAGACAATTTCTGTTGTCTATTACGGTTCTTGATAAACAAGAATCCGAACTTGAGATCGTTAAATCTTTTATCCTTCGGGTTATTTATTCACACATAACTTAATAGTATTTTATGATAATTTAACATTAAAACAAATACTTAAATAACGACCCGACAAGCCTAGATCATCCCCTCTTCTCCGCCATGATTCCACGGTCACACCTATTTTTTTTCTGCATCAAATAAAATGAGATGCATAAGTATTTCAACAAATACTTAGTGAGGCAATCCTCCCATCTACGAGCTATACACACAAACGATTAAAATTATTCAACATATTTAACACGAAATTACCGACAATAAATCAACCATCTCAAGAAACACTCGATCTAGATCTCCCATGAGATCTTACGGCCTAATTCATGAAAACACATTAAACAATCCAATCTCTTAGATAAGCTCATGGTCATGCACTCACCTTAACCAAATGCAGAAACTTTTATGACAAAATTCTGCAAAATTGGAAAATAACAGAAACAATCAGCCTTAAAGATTGAGTCACGAATTCACATCTAACCGTTGAAATCTCAATCCCACCGTTGAAACTCAACCCCTAAATGTCCTGAAGCTAACCTCAAAGTTTCGTGATGATCCGACCACAGACAAACTCGCGATTGTTCTCTGAATCCACGTTGGTCCGGTTCACGTCTGAAACAGAGCGCCTCACGGAAACGTGAATAACTTTCAGAATATTAACTCAAATCCAATTCCGCAAATTGGTACATCTAGATATAAGACTTAACTACAACTCCACAAATTTTCGTTACCTTTGGAAACGATTTGCTAGGTCAAACCCCTTTTTCCTTCTCACTCACGGAACAACTCCTAATACCCCCCACTCTCCTCTTCTCTCCTCTCTTCTTCAATCACCCTTAACTCCCTCTCTGGCTCTCCACGCCAGCACAGCCACCAAAACTCACTCCTATCTTGCTCTCCACGCCCACACAGCACCAGCTCACTCCTCTTCTTTGTTCTCCACACCACACAAAGTTCTCTCCCTCTCTCTCTTTCTCTCTCTCTCTCTCTCTCTCTCTCTTTTCTCTTTCTCTCTTTCTCTGAAGTGAAGTGTCGGCAGTTTTTGGAGGAGAAGAGGATTGCTGAATTTTGTGGAGAAAGTGGAGGAGGAAGTGGAATCCATAGGGCTGCTTTGTAGGGAAGGTGGAGAAAGATAGTGGCTGCTTTGTTGAAAATAGGTGCATAGGTGGGTGACCCTAGTGGAGAAAATGGAGACAGCTATGGTGGAAATGGTTGGTGGCTTCTAGAAGAAAGTGGAGGCTGATTATTCAGCTTCAAATATTTAGGGTCTGGTCCTTGAACTCTCAAAAGTTCACAAATTGACCCCAAACTTCCAAATTCACACCGAACACCCCTACGAGAAAATACGGCGTAACTTCCAAATTACTCCAAAAATTCCCGGAAATATTTTCCAGAGATTCTCCGCATAATCCCGGATGTAATTTCCGAAATTTTCCCTTTTTTTTTCGGAACACGTGCGTTAATTTAGGATTTGGGTCCCTGAATTCCCGAAAATTCACAAAATGACCCCAAACTCCTAAATCGATTCCGAACACCCCTTACGGGAAAAATGCGTGTAAGTTCCAAATTACCCCAGAAATTCCCGGAAATATTTTCCCAGAAAAATCTACGCATAAATCCCGGTTATAATTTCCGAAATTTCCATTTTTCGGAACACGGGCGTTACACTCATATATCTCAAAGTCGAGCATCATGCCTCACATTACTTAAAGCCGAGCTCAATCTCGCATTCTTACGTCGACACCCTGGTCAGGTGCTTGATCATTTTTAACGCACTTCACATAAGTGCAACGACTATGTAAGCCGGGTCCAGTCCCGCAAACCACAAAAGATATAAGTCGGGTCCAGTCCCGCAAAGCAGTTTAGTCGCCCGAGACAAATAAGTGGACATCCGCACAATCGGGGCCTGACTTTAACATCTTCAAAAAAGGGAAGGTATAAGTCGGGGTCGCAACTCGCATCTGTAACCTAAAAGCCGGGCCCAGTCCCGCATTACTGCTCCAAGTCGCCTGAGACAAAATAAGTCGAGCACATCTCGCAAAATCAGGGCCTGACTTGGACATTTTCTAGGTAAGAGTATAAGTCGACCTCTTAGAAAGAAAGTCGACTTCATCTAAAGTTGCATCCAAAAAACCTAAAGCCGGGGCCAGTCCCGCACCTTTCTTACCAAAACACTTGGAACGAAGTAAGCCGAACCAACTTGCCACCAGCCAAGTTTCGAGTTCGCCACCAGGTAAATCTGATCTGGGTAAGGCAGAAGACGTTCTGCGCTAGATCGGATTTACCAAATGAAGAATATGATCGCTAAATAAGCCGACCTAGATTCGCACAGTAAGCCAATCCACGTTACACAAGTCGACTTCACCGTCACTCGCAGTATAAGCCGACCTAGTTTCGCATCATAAGCCGATCTCAATTACGTAAGTTAAGCCGACCTAACTTCGCGTCATAAGCCAATCTCAACGTCGCATCGTAAACCGACTTTACCTTCTCGATTTAAGCCGAGCTCAGCCTCGCATCAAGTCTTTAGTCTACATCATCCTTGCAGCTAGCCTTTAAACTGAGTTCAGCCTCACGATAAGTCTTTAAGCCGAGCTCAGTCTCGCATCGTCAATAAAATTGAGCTCAACCGCTCACAACTACACAAACAAATCATTCAATAAGTCGAGCTCAAATGCTTGCAATTACAAGTCATTCAAGTAGCCGAGCTCAAACGCTTGCAAATAAGTCATTCTTTAAGCCGAGCTCTACGCTTTCAACCGGAAGAACAAATACATCGGCTAGCCTCACGTTCGTCTTTACATTATTCGAGAAGCCGATCTCTGTGCTCGCAATTAGAAGAGAAATTCAAAGGATCGTCAAGATTACTTAACTCACAAGTCATCAAAACGGTTCATCACGCTTGTCTCTTCGACATCGAATATCTCACCTCTTAACATCATTACTTTAGACGGGGTAAGCCGAGCTGCATATCGCACTTAGTCTAAAGTAACCGGTCTAGTTTCTAAAGTCGAGCTCCGAATCGCATTGGTTTTCTAAAGTCGAGCTCTGCCTCGCATTGGTTTTCTAGAGTCGAGCTCCGCCTCGCATCGGTTACCTAAAGTCGAGCTCATCCTCGTCAAGTTCAAGTCTCACATCATAAAGATACAAGTCATTCTTGATTTAAATCAGGTCATCTACTTCTAAATTCGCCAAACTCGACCAAGTTCTCATTTGAACGAACTGGGGGGGACTAATTATTGGTACCGGGTTTAGCACCCTTGCCATAACCCGATCCAAATCAAGACCGACTTCTCTTAAAGCCCGATCGAATTGGCCCATGAAGACTTAACCGACTTAATCAACTCAGAAAAGGAAATCTATTCAGAAAAGAAAAGCTTGGGTGAAAAGGCAATCCTAATTCAACAAGGAAAAGGAAGCACTCAACCTCCTAAAACTCCTATAAATAGAGAGTTGCTCTCCTCTTCACAGGACATTCAACATTCAGCTCTCGGACAACACATTCTGAATCATCTCAGACATCTCAAAGAATACAATCAGATCGAATAATCCTTTCAGATTATTCGATCTACACATCTGAGAACCAGAACCTAATTCGCCTAAACGGCTCTTCTTTAACATGAACTACGAATGGCTTGATCCCTTTTCAAGGCTACGTAGGCAGCCTTTAAACAAGGCGCAGCTATCCCATCAACACAAACCCTAAATTCCAATTCGACATCGGCATAAACCCTAACCCTTCTTGTCATCGTTGAGCTAAAAGTTCTTGTCTCTGAACCCCAAATTACTTTGTTGCCAAGAAACTCCTAGTGGGGATTTTGAGGTTCAACAATCAATTTCAGAGTAATTTTTGTATAATTTGTCAACCGAAGTTACATATAATTAGTACAAGATAATAAATTGGTTAGAAAATGCATAATATTTTTGGTTTACGAAACGAAAAAAACAACATCTCTATTGGACATGCAAATTACATAAACTATTTTCTCCATAGAGAAGAAAAAGTGTGTAAATGGTCTCTCAAAGAGGAAAAGAAGTTAGAATTGTTACCTCCCAAAGTGAATAAAAAAAAAAAAAGATGCGAAAATCCATTAAGAGAGAGTTTCTTAAGCGGAACCAAGTCTCATAGACTAATCTGGATCCAAAGGAGGGAGCAAGGCTGTGGGGTATCCGCTAGAGATTGAAGATGGTGGTGGATGAGAATTTGATGACCGAGAGGAAAAGAAACCGCGAAAACAAAACATCTTCATGTATATAGCGCGAGATAGAAATAAAATCGAGAGATGGTGAAGGAAGAGTTAAGCTAGAGGATATTGTTGGAAAATGTCAGGAACCAAGAATGATGAAAGTTTTCAGCGAGTGAAGGTGCGAGAGGGAAATGATATTCTGTTAGGAATCGAAATAAGATTTAAACAAAAGGACATCAGAGAGACAACAAAGATCTTGCCAAAAGAACGTTTTGCCTAGATATGAGTGAGAGCATAGCCGCCGGTCATTGGATTCATTGTTCCAGATCTCACAGGGATGGGCGTTCGGGTTTGGTTCAGGTCTATCAGGTTTAGAAGCCTGTGATCTATTCAGGTATTTATAATTTTTGGTTCGGTTCGATTCCATCTGGGTTTGAATCAGTTTCAGGTACACGAAATATCAGAAAAAAATAAATTAAAAATTGGTTAAATTTGAATAAAATTTGATTGTGAACTTAATTTGAAAGTCATATTTCGACCCGCACGTTTTCGGGATGCCCCCGTCACCCCAGAATGAAAGGGGTGACCTCGTAGTTCTTGGTCTGTGAAGAGACGCAAATTCTTCAAAGAAAGCCATAGAAGTTGTATCATCTATTATTTTCAAAAATATAACTATAAAATTTCATATATTTTAGTTATTTTGGTTATTTTGGTCTTAAAATAATTGATATTTTTGGGTTTATAATTATATGGTGATTGGGTTACATCAAATCTATATATTATTAATATTTTTGGGTATATAGTTGTATTTCGAGTATTTCGGATATCCATTCGGTTTTCGCTTCAATTCTTCGGGTATAGGAGTTTAGGATTCATTCGGATTTTTATCGGTTTGGATTTATGTTTGGTACCCTTTTTCGGATCGGATTTAGTTTTGTTTTTGGGTTCTTGGTAGTTTCTCAAGACCTATCTCACGCGGTGATCGAAAAAAATGGAACCAAATGCTATTTGACGGAGTATAAATTTTGTATTTGTTAATAATAAAATAATAATATAAAAATATAAACTTATGTAATTATCTATTTTTCTAAGTAAACATGTTTTCTACTTCTTCCTCTAAAATTTAGGATATTTCATTAACACTAAATATTTAATTTATTAATTTTATATAAGTTTAGTTTAGTTTTAAAATTTAGAAACTCGTTCCTAATCATACATATAAAAATTTAGTGTATTCTCCTTCTTCTGCCACCTCAATCCACACATGTCCTTTTATTTTAAAAAAAATTAAAAATAAAAATCCATAAATCAACGCTTCCTTTTTATTCCTTTCATTTTCTCACTTGAGATAGTTCATTCCGATTTCCTTTTTGTCTTTTTTTCCGGTCTTCTAATTTCATTTCTTGTAGATTCACGATGACATCGAGACGCCAGGGATCAATCGGCATTGATTCTATGGAAACTATTAGTTGTATGATTTCAGGGACAACGAGAGCTCAATCATCGATGAGGAGAAGCTGAAGCTCATAGCAGAACTCATCCGTATATTCCCAGGTACCTCCTTCTGAAGCTATTCGATTGTATGTAAATAGAATTCTCATAACGCTTTGTTTAGCAATTTTTTCCGAATATTAATTCTACTCTAGTAATCTAGATTTTTGTTTTCCTTTTACTTTTGTGAAGAATCAGGGTAGATAGAGAATAATGATTAAGAAACTTCGCCCTATGCATCAATTTGTTCTTCTTAGTATCGAAAAATACAGAGTAACAGTTCATAAGTTTCTTTTATGGTATGAGATAAATGACACAAAAATGGGAGAGGAACAGGTAAATGAAGAAGGTGGTGGTTCCTTCTCTTTGTCGCTTAGTCACAGCTCCACAACATAATAAAGGGAAACAAAGATATCAAAATTTTTAAAAAGAGTAAATCAATTTGTTTCACATAATAGAAAACTATACAAACAAAGATTTAAATTACTATTGTTACTAAGAATCAGCTCATAATTCGTTTTCTCCCAACAACTATTGTTCAGAACACAGATTGTAACTCTGATTCTATCTACGCCTCTTTTACTCCTTTTGGTGCTTTGGTACTCCTAGAGGCGTATTCTTGTAACATTGATGTTTTTTGGGATCTCTCATCTGCAAAATTTGGATCAGGTCCTGATAGCTTTAGGAGGATTCTATGTGGTGTTGTTGTAGACAAAGAGATGGTTTTGCTTCTTGGTGATATGAAAAGGGAAGCTTTTAAGAAGACAAATGCTTCACCTTCATTATTAGGTCATGTGTTCATTGCCAAGAATGAACATGTATTTGGTAAGAGAACTTTATCGATAATGGTTTCATTCTAATCTTTGTTCAGCTCGGATTATTTTTACGTTACTCTCCTATTTTTTGTGAATCTTCATTCGGAGTCTTATTGTGGTGTATGGGGTTTTTGTGAGAATTTTGCAGTGCTCTAAAGAAGGAACTGAAGCTGATGTAGAGATAAGAAGAGAGGAAACTCAAAGAAGAAAAGACTAAACAGATGAGCTCTCTTCTTTGCATATGATTTGGTCCGCAAGAAAAAACTTGAAATCGATTCAGATTTTCCAGTTTAATAGTTAAAGAGATTTGATATGTTGATGCAGGCTCCCAAGGCAAGATCACAGAGCCAGAAGTCAGGAGCAGCAGATGATGAGGAGATGGATCCAACAGTATTAATCTCTTTGAGGAGTATGGTAGTTTGAACAATGGAGATCATTTTGAAGATGTTGAAGTGTCTCTAGCTGGTATGTAAACCCGCTAAATGCAATTTGATTTAAGTTTTCATAGATGATTTGCCCATTTATTTAAAAGGAGATTCTTTCCTTATTAAACTTTGCTAGAGCGGATAATGAGCAAGTCTTTGAAATCCAAAAGTTTGAAATTTTCCTAGGAAAATGTCGTGAGTTCCATAGAATCTGGTTTATTAGATAATGTCTGGTTTTGATCTATTACATTTCGTTGAGTATTCTCTTAGATCCAATGATTATTGATTATTTATGGATTTGTAGGTGTGGCTTTTTATTGGCTAAAGTTTGTGTTATTCAATGGAAGCGTCCTGTCTGTTTTTATCAAGGATTACTTCAAATATCTGATTAGTTCTGTCGAAGTATTGATACAACTCTATATAGTTTCACCCTCTGATAATTTTTATGTCTAGGATCTTACAGCCTTTTTGTTTGTCTATGGTCTCCTTAACTATAGCTTCAACCATCATCTCGAGATCCTTAATTGACTGAATTTTAGTATGAAGTTCTGTTTGAATATATGTTTTATGGTTTCTATCGGACAACTGAGAATATGATAAAGAAAAGATGCTCTCTTTCTCTCTATAGCAATGTCTCACATCAATTGATTTTGTAACCTGATTTAGCTTCTTCTTCTTTTTTTCAGTGCTGATGGACCCAGCTAAACGTTTTGAGTATGATTTAACCGGTACTTATGAGATTCACAAGTATACTTTACGGGTATGTATCATATATTTTTTGGGATTTAGATATCGGTTTGAAAATGTTATTTAGCTTTTGGGTAACTAGAAGTACCAACTCATTCTTCAACGCAGGAATATGTAGCCAGATTTAAGGAAGTGATACTCACTTGCAATGGGCTCGGTATCAGCCAATTCTCATCACCATGATAACAACCTCACATTTTTCACTATTTATTTAACCTCCACAATGTCAAAATTTTGATATCATATCATGAATCTGTTTATATGTATATAGTAGCTTGTCTTAATCGGTAAAACTTTTCCTACAGGACACATCAATTGGCTGACACCACCAACAAAACAACAGATGAGAAAGGTTGGTTTTTTTTTTTTTTTTTCTTTTTTCTCTTCTGGGCATTGAAAATTTACTGTGTAACTCCTTTAAAATAATCCATTTAAAACCATTGTAGGTTGTGTGCCATGACGACATCTATTGCATGGCTAGAGGATAAAGTGATCATGTGTTAAAATTATGAGGTTTGGTCATATACGTGTTGAGAATTATCTATAATTATAAGATATGTATATGTATATTTTATGTTGTTGATGGGTCGTGACTTTATTAGTGGAGTGGAAATGTTAGTGGAAAGATTTAGGGAAGTATGAAGGCTTAGGGAAGTAGGAAGACTTTTTCTTTTCTACATATATTGATTGCACACACATTACAAATTGATCACATATATATAGAGGGAAGTATGTCGGTTTAAATGAAAATATCAACATTAAAATATTGGATAATCATTACTTTTCAACACTCCCTCTTGATTATCCATCGTTGATGATGTATTGCGTACTGCCTCGTTAAAAAAACCTAATCATGGAAAAACTCAGCGGGATAAAAACCATGATAAGGGAAAAAGAGTACAGCGACGCAATCTCCCCCTGAAATGATTGTTCTTCATAAATCCCTGAGATGACGCATCCCGATGCTATGAACATGCTTTCTAAACGTTGTAGTGGGAAGCGCCTTTGTAAATAAATCAGCTACATTGTCCGTTGATGAATATATTTAATATCAACTTCTTGATTCTTCTCGAGTTCTTTTGTGTAGGAGAAAAATCTTGGAGAAATATGCTTTGTTCTGTCGCTTTGGATATAATCTTCCTTAAGTTGTGCAACACATGCAGCATTGTCTTCAAATAATTTTGTTGGCTCTTTATTAATAATTATCCCGCTTGACTCTTGTATGTGGTGAGTCATAGATCTGAGCCACACACATTCTCTACATGCCTCATGGAGTGCAATTGTCTCTGCATGATTAGATGAAGTAGCGACCAGAGTCTGTTTTTGGGAACGCCAAGAGATTGCAGTACCTCCAACTGTAAATACATATCTGGTCTGCGATCGGGCTTTATGTGGATCCGATAAATAATCTGCATCTGCAAAACCAACTAAACCAAAATTGGAGTTTCTAGGATAAAACAATCCCAAGTCAATTGTTCCCTGAAGATAACGAAATATGTGTTTTATTCCATTCCAGTGTCTGCGTGTAGGGGACGAACTGTATCTTGCAAGTAAATTTGTAGCAAATGCTATATCTGGTCGAGTACAATTTGCTAGATACATAAGTCCACCAATAGCGCTCATATAAGGTACTTCAGGACCTAATACTTCCTCGTTATCTTCACAAGGTCGAAATGGATCTTTATCAACATTAAGTGATCTATTGACCATTGGAGTACTCAAAGGAGTTGATTTATCCATATAAAAACGTTTTAAGATCCTTTTTGTATAATTTTACTGATGTATGAAAATCCCATCTCGAAGATGCTCGATCTGGAGCCCAAGACAAAATTTTGTCTGTCCAAGATTTTTCATTTCGAACTCTTCTTTCATATGAGTTCTTGCATCATTAATCTCCTTTTGAGTTCCAATTATGTTCAAGTCATTAACATATACAGCAATGATCACAAAACCAGATAAAGATTTCTTAATAAATACGCAAGGGCATATCGCATTGTTGGTATATCCTTTACTTAATAAATATTCACTTAAGCGATTATACCACATGCGTCCGGATTGTTTTAATCCATAAAGTGATCGCTGTAATTTGACTGAACATATTTCTCTAGATTTTGAACTTAATGCTTCAGGCATTTTTAATCTTTCAGGGATTTTCATATATATATCATTTTCTAGTGATCCATATAGATATGCTATCACAACATCCATTAGATACATATCTAGATTTTTAGATGCCGCTAGGCTCATTAAATATCTGAATGTAATGGCATCCATAACCGGGGAATACGTTTCTTCATAATCAATTCCCGGTCTTTGAGAAAATCCTTGGGCAACAAGTCGGGCTTTATATCTTGTTACCTCATTTTTCTCATTTCTTTTCCGAACAAAAACCCATTTATACCCAACGGGTTTTACATGTTCTGGTGTTGTGACAATGGGTCCAAAAACATTTCTTTTATTAAGGGAGTTCAACTCAGTTTTCATGGCCATTTTCTATTTCTCCCAATCAGATCTTTTCTGGCATTCCGATATGGACCTTGGATCTGGATCATCACTTTCACACTCAATTTCTTTTGATACAGAGAATGAAAAAATTCCATTATCATCATCTTCTATTTCATTTCTAGCCCGTAATTTTCCGTCATGGGCACAGTTAATGGAAATCTCATGTTTTTCTATATTATTTTCGTCTTCAAGATTTTTCTCTGTATTTGGTTCTTCAGGACCCTCATTATTTTGTTCTCCCAATCTCTTTTTGTTTCGGGGATTTTTATCCTTTGATCCCATTGGTCTCCCTCTTTTCAACTGAACTTTGGGTTCATTTATTTTTCCATCATTTTGTTCTTCCGGAACATTAATTCTTGATGGAACATTCGCAGCGGGTATATATGATTTTGTCACTCTTTTTGTATCTGTAAACGCATCTGGTAACTGATTTGCCATATTCTGTAAATGTATAATTTTCTGAACTTCTAGTTCACGTTGTTTCGTAGGAGGATCAAAGTGCAACAAAGTTGGTGTGCGCCATGTAATATCTTTAGGAACATCTTTAATTCCTCCTCCTAACGCTGGAAATTCATCTTCATTAAAATGACAATCGGCAAAACGTGCCGTAAACATTTCACCAGTTTGCGTTTCAAGATACCGAATTATACTTGGTGATGTATACCCAATATATATGCCCAATCTCCTTTGCGGTCCCATTTTCGTTCTTTGTGGTGGGGTTATAGGAACATAAACCGCACATCCAAAAACACGGAGATGGGATATATCTGGCTCCCGGCCAGATGTTAATTGTATTGGGGAGTATTTATGATATGCACTTGGTCGTATTTGAATTAGTGCAACAGCATGCAATATTGCATGACCCCATACTGAAATTGAGAGCTTTGTTCTCATTATTAACGGCCTAGCAATAAGTTGTAGCCGTTTGATTAAAGACTCAGCCAAGCCATTCTGTGTATGAACATGCGGGACCGGATGTTCAACTTCAATTCCTAATGACATACAAAAGTCATTAAAGGCTTGTGAAGTGAATTCACCAGCGTTATCAAGTCTTACTTTCTTTATTGTGTAATCTGGGAATTGTGCTCTTAACCTGATTATCTGGGCAATGATTCTTGCGAATGCCGTATTTCGTGTCGTCAATAGACACACGTGTGACCATCTACTGGATGCATAAATTAATACCATAAAATATCGAAAAGGCCCGCATTGTGGGTGAATAGGCCCACATATATCACCATGTATTCTTTCTAAGAATGTAGGAGATTGATTCCCGATTTTGGCTGGTGATGGCCGAGTTATTAATTTTCCTTGAGAACAAGCATTGTATGTAAATTCTCTTGATTGAAAAATTTTCTGGTTTTCCAACGGATGGCCATTAGAATTTTCCACAATTTTTCGCATCATGACTGAACCAGGATGCCCTAAACGTTCATGCCAGATTTTGAATGTACTTGTAAACTTCGGGTTTACAGTAACATATGATTCAGTCATGTTTATTTTTGTGGAATATATTCCGGAAGATAGAGCTGGTAGCTCTTCTATTATACGTTTTCTTTCTGAAATAACTGATGTAATGCAAAGATATTCGATACCATTTTTATTCATAGTTTCTATATGATATCCATTTCTGCGGATATCTCTGAAGCTTAACAAATTTCTGTAAGATTTGGGGGAATATAGCGCATCATTTATTTCGAATTTCGTTCCCCTTAGCATCGAAAAACTTGCTCTTCCAGAGCGCATAATAATATTTGCACTACCCGATATAGTATTCACGCTTCCAGCGGAATCTTTTATTTTAAGAGAGGAGAAATATTTTTTATCTTTAAGAATCGTGTGCGTTGTAGCACTGTCTGCCAGACATATATCTCCGTCCTCCATCTCAAATTTTGACATTTTCTGAATTGAAAAATATTCATAAAAATACGTTAATTTAAAAATATAAAGTTTATATTACAATAAAAGTATTTTAGAAAAACATACACAAATATTACAAATCATACAATACAACACACACACAACTATAATAATATATCATGTCATATCTTCTTCGGGAAGATTTTAATTGTTTTGAGTCTGAATGAATCTGCCACAGCAAAACATGAACATGAAGCTAACAATTAATCTGTGCCAAGAAAACCAGACATCAAGCTACAAGCTAAGCTAACCAATCATTAAGCAAAACATGATCATGAAGCTAACAATTAATCTGTGCCAAGAAAACCAGTCATCAAGCAACAAGCTAAGCTAACCAGTCATTAAGCAAAACATGATCATGAAGCTAACAATTAATCTGTGCCAAGAAAACCAGTCATCAAGCTACAAGCTAAGCTAACCAGTCAATTTAACAAGCTGTATAACAAATAATCAAGAAGACAAGTTGCAGCTGTAAACCTTTATTTTAAGCCATTGTGCAAAGTGCTCAGTATGGTTTTTCCATAATAAAGTTTCATTTTTAGCACATCGAGCATCATTAGCTTGTAATTCTTCCAAATGCATCCTGATTTTACATTAAACAACAGTTTTGAGAATGAAATTATAATCATAAATAGTAGATGAGACATAAAGGGTAACCTCTTACTCGACATAAGGATCCAAAGATGCCATGTTCATTAGCACATAGCGATGTGCAATGTCTCTATCTTTATCTGATAGGGTAACTTCTATACCCTTCTGCAGAGGTCGACCTTCAACCACGCTTCTATCAGCCTCAATATCTTCATTGCGATTAACTGTTTCTTGAACTGGTACTGAATCTTTAAGGAACTCTAAACAAAATGCAACGCATTCTCCAGCTAAATACCCCTCAGCCATACATGCTTCTGGCCTTGCATGATTCTTAACAAAAGGCTTAAGTGTTTTCATGTACCTATAACTCAGTCAGGAAATGAATATTAGTCGAACATCATTGCAGTAAATACATATATTGAATCAAATGAGTACATCAAACCTTTCAAATGGATACATCCAGCGAAAGTGTACTGGTCCTCCCAAACGTGCTTCTTTTGATAGATGTATTGGAAGGTGGAACATGATATCAAAAAGGGATGGAGGGAAGAAGCGCTCCAGTTGACACATTGTTTCCACAAACTCTGTCTCCATTGTCATAAGTTTCTCCGAGTCGATGATGCGCTGACACAACCTGTTGAAGTAACTGCATAATCTATTTATGGCAATCCTAGGACCCTTATGTAACAACCCTCTTAATGCAGATGGCAACAAGTTCTGTACTAGAACATGATGATCATGCGACTTTAAACTACCTATATTTGGAGGGTTAACTGAAACACTATTCGCAATATTACCACAATAACCATCAGGACCTCTAAACTTAGATAATCTTTGGCAGAAAATTGTCTTCTCTTTCTTGGATAACCAATAGGCTGCTGGAGGTAAGTATGT
Source organism: Barbarea vulgaris (assembly GCA_963667165.1). Lineage (NCBI taxonomy): Eukaryota > Viridiplantae > Streptophyta > Magnoliopsida > Brassicales > Brassicaceae > Barbarea > Barbarea vulgaris. Next base: position 40,679,436 of record OY763887.1, on the reverse strand, counting down.
TTTCTTTCCCCGGATCTCTGTGTGCAAGTGATTTCTGATTCCAATATCTTCTAAGTCTTTTCTTGCTTTCAAACCATCTTTTGACTTAGCACTTTGCATCAAGATAGACAATATAGCATCTGAGACATTCTTTTCTACGTGCATAACATCAATATTGTGACGAACAGGCAAATCCTAACACATTAAATAAGAAATTGTTAGGCTTATTCAGATCCAACAATAAGAGAGAATATAGTTCAATTACTTTACTTTACCTTCCAGTAAGGTAGTTCAAAGAATATTGATCTCTTCTTCCACCGCCATAGATCATTTGATTCTTCACACTCTTCTTCTTCAACTACCTCATCATCTTCCAACTCAGTTCTTTTTCTTTTAGTTTCCTTATCTAGAGGTTTTCCAAAATCATTCCTAAAAGCTTGTAGTGTCTCATATATTTCAGCGCCAGTTTGTATCCTATTAGCATTCCCTTCCTCAACAGTATTGTCAAACCAAGCTTTTTTAAATCTATAACGATGGCCAGGCGGTAGTCTCTTTCTATTCCCCATATAGACAAACTTACGGCTAAACTTAAGCCATCTGGAAGGTGTATCCTTTCCACATACATTGCAAGCTTGTTTCCCTTTCACTTTACATCCAGACAATGTTCCTAAGGCTGGATAGTCACTGATACTCCAAAGCAGCATGGCTCTAAGTGTGAAATTCTCCTTTGCAAATGAGTCATAGACTTCAATACCCTCAGCCCACAAATCTTTTAAATCGTCTATCAGTGGTGCCAAATAAACATCTATGTTATTAACAGGAGCTGTTGGACCAGGGATCAACAAAGTCAACAATATATTCTCAGCCTTCATACACATAGTTGGAGGCGTGTTATAGTTCACCAACAACACTGGCCATGTGCTGTGATTGGTGTTTTGCATGGAGAAAGGGTTCATCCCATCTGTAGAAATTCCAAGTCGAAGATTCCTTGGTTCAGCAGCAAAGTCTGGCCATTTATCATTCACTTGTGCCCAAGATATAGAATCAACGGGGTGTCGCATTGTACCATCTTCAGTGCCATTCGTATAGTGCCACCGCAAATCTTCAGCCATCTTTTTTGATCTAAACATCCTCCTAAATCTGTCCTTGATTGGAAAATATCTAAGGACCTTTGCTGGAATCCCAACCTTTATCTCATTACTATGCTTATCCTTTTCCCATCTTGAAACTTTGCATCTTGGACAGCTATCTAACTTCTCAAACTCCTTCCTATATAGTATGCAATCATTCTTGCAAGCATGAATATTTTCATATCCGAAACCAAATATCTTCAGAAATTTCTTGACTGCAGCTAAACTCTTCGGAAGTACATTGTCTTCAGGTAGCATGTCCTGAATTAAACACAACAGATGATCAAAGTAGTTCTCCGACACACCACTCTTAACCTTCAATCTGTAAAGTCCCATAATTGCTGAAACCTTTGTGTATTTGATACAATCAGAGTACAATGGAGTTTCAGCTTCTCTTAACTTTTTCCTAAACTCAGTTTCCTCTACTGCTTCGTCGTCGTTTGCCTCTAATGCTTCATCATCATTCGTCTGATTTGGTTCACCTTCACCCATAGAGAATGCTGTCTTAAACAAGTCAAATGCCTCTGTTTCATGTTGAGGAGCATTGTCTTCTGTATATGCTCTTTTTTTTCACCATGAAAACTCCAACAAGAAGTCTTATACTTCTTATCCATACCCCTTATCACTAGATGCTCAACAATTTTATCTATAGACTGATGGCATAAATTGCGGCAATCTCTACATGGGCATAGCATTTCAGACAGATTTCCCAATCTTCTTGCTGATGAATTGGCGAAGTTCGTTGCTCCTTCTGAGTACTCGAGACTATTCCTACATTGTCAATTGGAAAAGAATTTAGATTTCTTTCAATCGGTTAATATAAGTAAGCTCGATAGAATTTAGTGTATACCTTGGCAGCCAAATCCACGTCTTATCCATTTGGTCACGATGGAGATGAATCCGTTCTGAAACTCTAAGCGATTTGGGGAATTTTTGGTAAACCCTAAAGATGAGTTGTGTTCTGTAATTTTGTTTGATATGTTTGACCTCCTCCTCTTGTCTTCGCCATTTCTGAAACTGATAAATGAAGAACAGTTTCAATCAACATAAAATCGAAACCCAAACATCATAATCGAAACCGATAATCAAAATTGAAACAAGAAATGTGCCAAACTTCGACATGCATGTTAACTGAATCTAAGAAACAAAACCCAAATTCAAAATCGATACCCAAAATCACAAAGTTCCGCATCAATGTTCACACAACCCAATAATCGAAACCCCAAATCAAAATGGTTTTTCATTCCAAAGAACAAAGAAGCTACGATTGAATGAGAACATACCTATTGAAGATTCGAGAGAGAGATTGTGAGAAATCGAGTTTAGAGACTGATAAATCAAGTGGATACAGTGAGAAATCGAAATCGAGACTGAGAAAGCTAGTGAGATCGAGAGAAATCGAGTGAGAGTTGCAGAATTTGAGCTCACTTTATCAAGAAATCGAGTGATATCGCAAGAGAGAAGAAGTTTTTGATCTTTTTTGCTGTAGGAAAAAAATGATAAAGGGATTTTCGGTTTTTCTTTTATTTTGCCTTAGCCAAAATTTCACATTTTTCCCTCTTAACATTTTCAGTAGCGGGACATTAAACTTCAGAACCAGAAAATTGGCCGCGTCAATTTCATATAATTCTGCTTAAATCATTTGTAGCGTTTACAATTTACGAAACGCTATCTTTAAATCGCGATTCATTCAAACATAGCATAGACCTAAAAACGCTATCTTTTAATGCTATCAATACCCATATTTCCTGTAGTGTTCAAAGGGAACGAAGTTGGTCGCGTAATAAATAAGCAGCATGAGGATGCTTGCTACAGATGCGGCATGAAAGGACACTGGTCGCGTACCTGTCGTACGCCAAAACATTTGGCCGATCTGTATCAAGCATCACAAAAGGCAAAAGAAAAACAAGGTGAAACCAACTTCATTTTTGGCGAATCCGGGCCTTCGTTCGATGGCATGATCAATGATACACATCTCGATGTAGCAGATTGCATAGTTGATCCTGAAGATATCAACGAGAAACAAAATGACTAAGATCTTCCTGAAGAAGAGATTATGACATGATGTATAATTAAGTTATGTTTTGTTTAATCTTTCTGAAGAAGAAAATAAAATCGAAAAAACTTTATGTATGTTTATGTTTGTATTGTAATGTTCTTTTTCTTTCTGTTGTAAAATAGCTTTTATTGTGATATAAATCTTTTGTTTTGTTATGTTAACGCATCTTTTATGAATATTTTGTAAATTCAGAAATGTCAAATTTTGAGAAAGAGGATGGAGATATTTGTCTGGCAGACAGTGCTACAACGCACACAATACTTAAGGATAAAAAATATTTCTCCTCTCTCAAAATAAAAGACTCCGCTGGAAGCGTGAGTACTATTTCTGGAAATGCAAAAATTATCATAGGCTCTGGAAGAGCAAGTTTCTCAATGCCAAGGGGAAAAAAATTTGAAATAAATAATGCATTATATTTCCCCAAATCTTTTAGAAATTTGTTAAGTTTCAGAGATATCCGCAGAAATGGATATCACATAGAAACTATGAATAAGAATGGCATTGAATATCTTTGCATTACATCTGTTATTTCGGAGAGAAAACACATAGTAGAAGAGCTACCAGCATTATCCTCCGGAATATACTCCACAAAAATTAATATAACTGAATCACATGCTATAGTAAACTTGAAGTTTACAAGTACGTTCAAAGTCTGGCATGAACGTTTAGGACACCCGGGTTCAGTCATGATGCAAAAAATTGTGGAAAACTCAAATGGCCATCCGTTGAATAACCAGAAGATTTTTCAATCGAAAGAGTTTTCATGTAATGCTTGTTCTCAAGGAAAACTAATAACTCGGCCATCACCAGCCAAAATCGGGAATGAATCTCCAGAATTCTTAGAAAAGAATTCATGGTGATATATGTGGACCCATTTATCCACAATGCGGGTCATTTCGATATTTTATGGTATTAATTGACGCATCCAGTAGATGGTCAAATGTATGTCTATTGACTACAAGAAATACGGCTTTTGCAAGATTCATTGCCCAAATAATCAGGTTGAGAGCACAATTTCCTGATTATGCAATAAAGAAAGTAAGACTTGATAACGCTGGTGAATTCACTTCACAAGCTTTCAATGACTATTGTATGTCAATGGGAATCGATGTTGATAATCCAGTTCCTCACGTTCATACACAAAATGGCATGGCTGAATCTTTGATTAAACGGCTGCAAATCATTGCTAGACCGTTAATATTGAGAACAAAGCTCCCAATTTCGGTATGGGGTCATGCAATCTTGCATGCTGCGGCACTAATTCAAATACGGTCTAGTGCATATCATAAATTTTCCCCATTACAGTTAATACCTGGCCAGGAGCCAGATATATCTCATCTCCGTATTTTTGGATGTGCGGTTTATGTCCCAATAGCTCCACCGCAAAGAACAAAGATGGGACCACAAAGGAGATTAGGAATATATATCGGGTATACATCACCAAGTATAATTCGGTATTTAGAACCGAAAACCGGTGATATGTTTACGGCACGTTTTGCCGATTGTCATTTTAATGAAGATGAATTTCCAGCGTTAGGGGGAGGAATTAAAGAAGTTCCAAAAGATCTTACATGGTGCACACCTTCCTTGTTGTACCTTGACCCCCCTACGAAACAGCGTGAACTAGAAGTTCAGAAAATTGTACATTTACAGAATATGGCAAATCAACTACCAGATGCGTTCACTGATACAAAAAGGGTGACAAAATCATATATACCCGCTGCAAATGTTCCGTCAAGAATTAATGTTCCCGGAGAACAAACTGATGGAAAAATAGCAAATGAACCTAAAGTTCAACTGAAAAGGGGGAGGCCGTTGGGATCAAAAGATAAAAATTCCCGAAAGAAAAAGAAATTGGGAGAAGTAAATGAGAAGGTTCCAGAAGAACCAAATATAGAGAAAAGTCCTGAAGACGAAAATGATACAGAAAAACATGAAATCTCCATCAACTATGCTCACAATGGAAAATTATGGGTTAGGAATGAGTTAGAAGATGATGATGGAATTTTCTCATTCTCTGTATCAAAAGAAATTGATTGTGAAATTGATGATCCAGATCCTAGGTCCATATAGAAATGCCAGAAAAGATCTGATTGGGAGAAATGGAAAATGGCCATGCAAACTGAGTTAAACTCTCTCAATAAAAGAAATGTTTTTGGACCTGTTGTCACCACACCTGCAGATGTGAAACCCGTTGGATATAAATGGGTTTTTGTGCGTAAAAGAAATGAGAAAAATGAGGTAACAAGATACAAAGCCCGACTTGTTGCCCAAGGATTTTCTTAAAGACCGGGAATTGACTATGAAGAGACATATTCCCCGGTTATGGATACAATCACATTTAGATTTTTGATGAGCCTAACGGCATCTAAAAATCTTGAAATGTATCTAATGGATGTTGTGACAGCATATCTATATGGATCACTTGATAATGATATATATATGAAAATCCCATAAGGATTGAGAATGCCTGAAGCATTAAGTTCAAAATCTAAAGAAATATGTGCGGTCAAATTACAGCGATCACTTTATGGTTTAAAACAATCCGAACGCATGTGGTACAATCGATTAAGCAAATACCTATTGAAGAAAGGGTATGTAAATAATGAAATATGTCTGTGTGTCTTTATTAAGAAATCTCCATCGGGATTTGTGATCATTGCTGTATACGTTGATGACCTAAACATAATTGGAACTCAAAAGAAGATTGATGATGCAAGAACTCATATGAAAGAAGAGTTCGAGATGAAAGATCTTGGAAAGATAAAATTTTGTCTTGGGCTCCAGATAGAGCATTTCCAAGATGGAATATTTGTGCATCAGTCAAATTATATTCAAAGAATCCTAAAACGCTTTTACATGGATAAAGCGACTCCTTTGAGTACTCCAATGGTCAATAGATCTCTGAATGTTGAGAAATATTCATTCAGGCCTTGTGAAGATAACGAAGAAATACTTGGTCCCGAAGTACCTTATATGAGCGATATCGGTGGACTTATGTATCTTGCAAATTGTACAAGACTGGATATAGCATTCGCTACAAATTTACTTGCAAGATACAATTCATCTCCTACACGGAGACATTGGAATGGTATTAAACACATTTTCCGTTATCTTCAAGGCACAATTGATTTAGGATTATTTTATCCTAGAAAATCCGAGTTTGGTCTAGTTGGTTTTGCAGATGCAGGTTATTTATCAGATCCGCATAAGACTCGATCCCAAACCGGATACGTTTTCACAGTTGGAGGAACTGCAATCTCATGGCGTTCGCAGAAACAGACGTTAGTCGCTACTTCCTCAAACCATGCAGAAACCATTGCCCTCCATGAAGCATGTAGAGAATGTGTCTGGCTCAGATCTATGATCCGTCACATAGAAGAAGCAAGTGGAGTAACCACTGATAAGGAGCCGACAATAATATATGAAGATAATGCTGCATGTGTCGCTCAAATTAAAGAAGGTTTCATCAAAAGCGAGAGAACGAAGCATATTCCCCCAAGGTTTTTCTCTTACACTCAAGAACTCGAGAAAAATCATGAAGTTAATGTTCAATACGTTCGATCAAGTGACAAGGCAGCAGATCTCTTTACAAAGGCGCTTCCTACTACAACATTCAGAAAACATATTCACAGCATCGGAATGCGTCATCTACGAGATCTATAAGGGAAAGACTATATTTATCTTTTCCAGGGGGAGATTACGATACTGTACTCTTTTCCTTGTCATGGTTTTTATCCCACTGGGTTTTTCCATGATAAGGTTTTTAACGAGGCAGTACGTAATACATTATTAGTGATGGATAATTAAGGGGGAGTGTTGTAAATAGAGATAATTATCCATTTTAAGATATTTTTCATTCAACCGACTTAAAAAATACTTTATCACTAAGTCTTACCTCTATAAATATGAGTGTCTTGTAACTTTAGAAATCAATTAATATAAGAGATATCAGTTCGTGATCCACTTCCACCACTTCGTTCTCTTCCCCATGCCAATCTCCTTCATATATTTCTTTTACATATTATTTTATTAGTTTAGTATTATACAACACGTTATCAGCACGATCCCTGAGATGACGCATCCCGATGCTATGAACATGCTTTCTAAACGTTGTAGTGGAAAGCGCCTTTGTAAATAAAACAGCTGCATTGTCCGTTGAACGAATATATTTAATATCAACTTCTTGATTCTTCTCGAGTTCTTTTGTGTAGGAGAAAAATCTTGGAGGAATATGCTTTGTTCTGTCGCTTTTGATATAACCTTTCTTAAGTTGTGCAACACATGCAGCATTGTCTTCAAATAATTTTGTTGGCTCTTTATTAATAATTATCCCGCTTGACTCTTGTATGTGGTGAGTCATAGATTTGAGCCACACACATTCTCTACATGCCTCATGGAGTGCAATTGTCTCTGCATGATTAGATGAAGTAGCGACCAGAGTCTGTTTTTGGGAACGCCAAGAGATTGCAGTACCTCCAACTGTAAATACATATCTGGTCTGCGATCGGGCTTTATGTGGATCCGATAAATAACCTGCATCTGCAAAACCAACTAAACCAAAATTGGAGTTTCTAGGATAAAACAATCCCAAGTCAATTGTTCCCTGAAGATAACGAAATATGTGTTTTATTTCATTCCAGTGTCTGCGCGTAGGGGACGAACTGTATCTTGCAAGTAAATTTGTAGCAAATGCTATATCTGGTCGAGTACAATTTGCTAGATACATAAGTCCACCAATAGCGCTCATATAAGGTACTTCAGGACCTAATACTTCCTCGTTATCTTCACAAGGTCGAAATGGATCTTTATCAACATTAAGTGATCTATTGACCATTGGAGTACTCAAAGGAGTTGATTTATCCATATAAAAACGTTTTAAGATCCTTTTTGTATAATTTGACTGATGTATGAAAATCCCATCTCGAAGATGCTCGATCTGGAGCCCAAGACAAAATTTTGGTTGTCCAAGATCTTTCATTTCGAACTCTTCTTTCATATGAGTTCTTGCATCATTAATCTCCTTTTGAGTTCCAATTATGTTCAAGTCATCACCATATACAGCAATGATCACAAAACCAGATAAAGATTTCTTAATAAATACGCAAGGGCATATCGCATTGTTGGTATATCCTTTACTTAATAAATATTCACTTAAGCGATTATACCACATGCGTCCGGATTGTTTTAATCCATAAAGTGATTCGCAGCGGGTATATATGATTTTGTCACTCTTTTTGTATCTGTAAACGCATCTGGTAGCTGATTTGCCATATTCTGTAAATGTATAATTTCTGAACTTCTAGTTCACGTTGTTTCGTAGGAGGATCAAAGTGCAACAAAGTTGGTGTGCGCCATGTAATATCTTTAGGAACATCTTTAATTCCTCCTCCTAACGCTGGAAATTCATCTTCATTAAAATGACAATCGGCAAAACGTGCCGTAAACATATCACCAGTTTGCGGTTCAAGATACCGAATTATACTTGGTGATGTATACCCAATATATATGCCCAATCTCTTTTGCGGCCCCATTTTCGTTCTTTGTGGTGGGGTTATAGGAACATAAACCGCACATCCAAAAACACGGAGATGGGATATATCTGGCTCCTGGCCAGATGTTAATTGTATTGGTGAGTATTTATGATATGCACTTGGTCGTATTTGAATTAGTGCAGCAGCATGCAATATTGCATGACCCCATACTGAAATTGGGAGCTTTGTTCTCATTATTAACGGCCTAGCAATAAGTTGTAGCCGTTTGATTAAAGACTCAGCCAAGCCATTCTGTGTATGAACATGCGGGACCGGATGTTCAACTTCAATTCCTAATGACATACAAAAGTCATTAAAGGCTTGTGAAGTGAATTCACCAGCGTTATCAAGTCTTACTTTCTTTATTGTGTAATCAGAGAATTGTGCTCTTAACCTGATTATCTGGGCAATGATTCTTGCGAATGCCGTATTTCGTGTCGTCAATAGACACACGTGTGACCATCTACTGGATGCATCAATTAATACCATAAAATATCGAAACGGCCCGTATTGTGGGTGAATAGGCCCACATATATCACCATGTATTCTTTCTAAGAATGTAGGAGATTCATTCCCGATTTTGGCTGGTGATGGTTGAGTTATTAATTTTCCTTGAGAACAAGCATTGCATGTAAATTCTCTTGATTGAAAAATTTTCTGATTTTTCAACGGATGGCCATTAGAATTTTTCACAATTTTTCGCATCATGACTGAACCAGGATGCCCTAAACGTTCATGCCAGATTTTGAATGTACTTGTAAACTTCGGGTTTACAGTAACATATGATTCAGTCATGTTTATTTTTGTGGAATATATTCTGGAAGATAGAGCTGGTAGCTCTTCTATTATACGTTTTCTTTCTGAAATAACTGATGTAATGCAAAGATATTCGATACCATTTTTATTCATAGTTTCTATATGATATCCATTTCTGCGGATATCTCTGAAGCTTAACAAATTTCTGTAAGATTTGGGGGAATATAGCGCATCATTTATTTCGAATTTCGTTCCCCTTAGCATCGAAAAACTTGCTCTTCCAGAGCCCATAATAATATTTGCACTACCCGATATAGTATTCACGCTTCCAGCGGAATCTTTTATTTTAAGGGAGGAGAAATATTTTTTATCTTTAAGAATCGTGTGCGTTGTAGCACTGTCTGCCAGACATATATCTCCGTCCTCCATCTCAAATTTTGACATTTTCTGAATTGAAAAATATTCATAAAATACGTTAATTTAAAAATAAAAAGTTTATATTACAATAAAAGTATTTTAGAAAAACATACACAAACATTACAAATCATACAATACAACACACACACAACTATAATAATATATCATGTCATATCTTCTTCGGGAAGATTTTAATTGTTTTGTTTCTCTTCGATGGCTTCAGGATCGATGAGGAAATCGGCAACGTCGAGATGTGTATCTTCATTTACTCCATCGAAAGAAGGCCCTGATTCGCCATAAATGAAATTGGTTTCTCGTTCTTTTCCTTTTTGAGATTTTTGATACAGATCGGCTAAATGTTTTGGCGTACGACAGGTACGGGACCAATGTCCTTTCATGCCGCATCTATAGCAGGAGTTCTCATTTTGCTTATTAGAAGCACGACCAATCTCATTTCCTTTGAATTTCTTATTATCTCTTCTGGAGTTATATTCATTGGGACGATAGTTTCTGATTTGACCTCGTCCTCGTCCACGTCCACTTCCATATCCTCCTCGTCCTCGACCACGGTTATATCCGCGACCGCGTCCTCGTCCATAATTATTGTAATTTGATGTTGCCATATTCACTTCTGGGAATGGGGCTGATCCTGTAGGACGAGATTGATGGTTTAACAAAACAAGTTCATTATTTTGTTCTGCTACCAACAGAACATGCATTAATTCTGAGTACTTCGTGTACCCAGTTGCCCGGTATTGTTGCTGCAGAAGTACATTTCCAGGATGAAATGTTTGGAGAGTTTTTTCAATCATGTCATAATCAGTTATTGTCTCTCCGCACAAAGTTATCCTGGAAACAATTCCGTACAAAGCGGAATTATATTCAGCAACACTTTTGTAATCTTGAAACCGGAGGTTCAACCACTCATGTCTAGCTTTCGGTAAGATCACGTACTTCTGGTGATCAAACCTATCTTTGAGTGATTGCCAGAGATCTGCTGGATCTTCTTTTGTCGTATATTCGTCCTTTAAACCATCATGGATATGTTGGAATAAAAATATAGTGGCATTAGCCTTTTGTGCTTCTGTAGTCGTTTTTGATTTGTCAATGGTATCAAGGAGTCCCTTTCCTTTTAGATGAAACTTGGCTGCAATTGCCCATCTCATATAACTTTTTCCAGAGATGTCAAGTGCAGCGATCTCGAGATTTGCCAAGTTTGACATGATAACTGTATCAGTAATATATAAATTTATTAATTCCATGAATATAATAATAATTTAAATAATTAACAAAATCATAACTATAATCTTATACGCATATAAATAATTAAAAATTTTATTAATACTTGATATTACATTTTAAAATCTATAAATATTGATAAGACAAGCTATTACGAAGAAAAATATTGTATAAAATAGTAAAGCGATAATTATGATAAATTCATCATGGGTAAATTCCCCGACGAAAAGACCATAAATAGAACCAAAAATTGTAAACAAACTTAAAATTAAAAGAAAGCGAAACATTTTTCAAAAATAAAAAAATCTTTTTCTTCTTCTTTTATTTCGGGGAGAGAGTTTGAAAAAGAGAGATAAAACTTTTGATGAATAAATGAGTGAAGATGAGTGTTTTTATAGATTGAAAAATACTGTTCACTAGCCTTTGGAATTTTTTAAAAATTAAAAAAAATTTCCGACCGTTTGAGAAATAAATTAAATCATAAAATCAATCTAAAATTATTCGACCGTTGGAAATAAAAATTAATCATAAAATCAATTTGAAAAAAAAAATAATCGGTTATTAAAATCTAATCATTAATGTGAAAAATAATAATCAATTGGTAAAAAAAAATTTCTTTTTCAGAAAATATTTATATTTATCGGTGATCAACTATTTTTTTTATTTTTATAATAACCATGATTTTAAAATATATTTGATAACTATATTTATAGAATCATTAAGAGCATTAAATAAATCGTGGTGATATAGTCATCCACGTTATGAAAAATAAAATAAATGATGGCGGCAGAGCCGTCCATAATTATGGTGTATAAAAGCATCCACAATAAATTTATACCGAGGCGAAAAACCGCCTACAGTAAAATTAAATAAATAGTGGTGTTTTAAACATCCACTTTAAAAATATATGTCTTCTGGACATATAGTTCTACTGGAACTTTTTAAATGTCTTCTGGACATTTTTATTTTATATGGTTCTTCTAAAACCATTTAATATATATGTCTTCAGGACATTTAAAAATGATCTAAGGAGACATTGTCATCCATACGATCAAGTAGGAGGTATAACCTTCCATTTCTTAAATAAATAAATGAATTTAAATGAATTTAAACATAATTTTAAATATTACCTCAAGTATTTGTTTGGACAGAAATTCGCCTAGATATAGAGCTTTCTCGTGCTGATAACGTGTTGAGAATTATCTATAATTATAAGATATGTATATGTATATTTTATGTTGTTGATGGGTCGTGACTTTATTAGTGGAGTGGAAATGTTAGTGGAAAGATTTAGGGAAGTAGGAAGGCTTAGGGAAGTAGGAAGACTTTTTCTTTTCTACATATATTGATTGCACACACATTACAAATTGATCACATATATATAGAGGGAAGTATGTCGGTTTAAATGAAAATATCAACATTAAAATATTGGATAATCATTACTTTTGAACAGTACGTTGTTTTTTTTTTCCGATTATTAGGCGAACTGATGTTAGTTTAAGGTTTGGGTTATATGTTGGATTGAGATTTGTGTTACGTATGTTGGATTTGAGATTTTGTTTGATGAATATATTGTGTTCTATACTTTGACTCAGTAACATAGTACTTAAATTTTCTAATTTGAGATTTATACTTTGACTCACTAACATATTACTTATAATTTCTTATATGTGATTTATTTTATTATAGGTGATATCTAATAATTACGCATAAACTAATTTGTTAAAACATTGTATACATATAGCCCCTACATATGCAAAGAAAAAGTAACAAAGACAGTTTAGAACACAGTATACTATGGAAACTAACACAACATCTGCTCGTATATTTTTTTTAAAATTTTACTAAAGTCTATAGAATCGAATAAGATTTAATGTACATTGTGTTAAAGAAAACCCGCGGCGCCGGTACTAATCTAGTCTAATTAATAAATAAATAAGGTGTGAGTGAAAGAAACACGCATAACATACCCTTCTTACAATTGTTATGTTATGATTGGTCTAGTTGATATTTTTTTTCAGTTAAATATTATTATAATTTGTGTTCATATGTAAAAAGTGCGTTCACACTTAAATTGAAAAACCCAAATAGAGATTCAACCGAAGCACATGCTCTTATATAAAGTCATTTTTCTAAAATTTGGATTAGTTAGGAACAAAGTGAGCCAGTCTTTTGATATTATCTTATCTACTTAATTGACACAATTTTAAACTCACAATCTCGTTTTATACACAACTTAAAAAAAAATTTAACCCTAATCCACCAATAATTAACACAAATTTGCTTTGATACACGAATTTTAACTAGTACTTGCAGTTTGGATATTTTTTTTTCTTCGGGTGAGATCAAATTGAGTCTAAGCAGAGTTCAAAAGAACACTCTCATCTCCAATAATTTATTACAACGCATCAAAAGTTCAAAACTAAAAAACCAAACATGTTCTTGCCTTATCTATTCTTCTTCCTCCTCCATCATTCGGAACCTTCCAGTTTCATAAACATGGTACATCCACACAGGTTGAAGCAATTCTCTTGCAGCTTCCAACTTCTTCACTTCATCTTCATCTGTTTCTTCACCAATCTCTCGTTCGATTATTGGGTAAATTCTCGGAAGCGACATCAACATTGTATCCAGCTCTCTCCACTCTCTATCTTCGCTACTAACCAACTTCACACATACAAAGTGCAACATTCCTAGAGCTGTATCGAAATCTTTCTTCTCTATACACACTGCTGAACATATCAAAAGAAAAAAACCAATTCCATCTACCAACTTGGTGCTACCTTTCAGTAATGAGACTATGGTTTTCATCAGTCTTTTGAATGCCTGGAAATCCGAGGTAACGGTTTCATTGATTTCTTGTAGCTCGATCTTCGCACATGTAAGAAGCCATGATGGGAAGTGGAGTTTGATGTGGTTGAATGAGCTGGTGTATGAATTTTCTTCGTCTAAGTTTTTGTTGATGAAACAAGGTCCTAGCACAAGGATCAAATCTGGTATCCAAGGGTTTAAAATTGTCATAAGTCTTGATGAGTAAGCCGAGCTTAAACATATCTCAACCGTGGTGAGAAGATGAAGAAGGTCATTTGCAAGGTCAATAGCTTCAAACAAAGGGGGTGAAACTTCGGTTGTGTGTCTTCTCATCACTAGGTTTATGAATTTTCCAGCGTAACTGACAGAGCTTCTTGTGCACATAATCATGTCTTTTATATCTGCATCCTCAAATTCTAACTTACCGGTTGAATGATCGTTGAAAATGGAGATGGCATACTTTAGATATGCAGATGCGAACTTCAACATTCTTTCTTGAAATTGGGAAGCTAGACCCATCTCTGTAGACTCAATAATAAACTTAAGAACCGCGGTTAGCATCATGACCTTGTTCAGTACACCTTTTTCCTTTGATCCCTCAGAAACTGCATGAAGCATGAAGACGATGTTAGAAAACTCGTATTCTTCATTGGGAACTATTACTTACCACAAGCAAAGCTACATATTAAGTTTTTCATTTTATGTTGGGTATAACATGTGTAATGAACTCAACCTCTCTACTCACCATCAACACCAGCATTTGAAAATTTTCTTTTTGGTTGGTTACAGTTAATTTTACTCTCTAGAGATACGGTGCCTGGTCTTCCACTGTCACCTGCCTGATATAGTTCATCTGTACAGCCTAGGAGGTGACCCATTGTTTGGTCCAGAATATTCTGCTAGAAAAAAAGAATAGCCTGATATTTAGTAATCTGATTGTATGAAGAGTAAAGAGTCAGAGGGAAAGAAAAAAAAAGTACTTGCCTCAGTAATGGTCATATCATTCTTCTGAGCATCCGATTTAAGATTCTGAAGAGCCATATGCAAAGCGAGAGAAGTATATGCCAATACAGGGTACACATCCATGTATTCACAAGAGGCTTGTAGAATGCTTGTCTGGGAGACGACTTTTAAGGCACTTAATAGCTCCTCAGTATCAGACTCGAGTATAGCTTTACGAGCATCTTCGGTAGTGAGTAAATCCTTTATTTGCCATGCTATTCCTACAGCAACCAAATAGTCTTCCTCGAAACTGATTGCATTTTTTCCACTAACATGTTTCCACCTCGCCACAGATTTACCAGAGGACTTTAATTTCTTCCTCGCCTTGGAATTCATGTTCTTTCTTTCTACTTCATAGCCAAAATTGATATGACAACGATACGCAGTCTTTTGAAGGACACCAGTCAAAGTTCCAATGAGGTCAGAAAAGGCGTTAGAAGACAAGAGTAACTTGTGTACAGACCTCATCTCGGTCTGCCGTCCTGCATCCTCAGACAAACCACCACAATTGACAACTAAATTCATACAATCTTCTAGGATATCAGAGACAATATCAGGGGAGATCATGGCAATAATATCAAAGACAGCTGAATGAGCCTCTGCAGTGGGTGCAAAAGCTAGCAAGCTTTTCAATTTTTCTCCAGTTAACAACTCTTTAAGGGAAGCCATACACCCAGAATCAGCAACCAGATCTTTACAAAGATAGTAAGCAGCACGAAGCAAGCCTTCAATCTGTTTTTCCTCTATCTTATCACTTTTCAAGACTGTATTCGAGAAGAACCCAACAAGCTGCAGTACAGATTGAAGTGTTGCTCCTAATGATACTAAAAATTCGCAAAACCTTGCACCAGCCATCGGGTTTCTGTTTATGAGTGTCCTACATCGCTGGCACACCTCCTCAGCTCTCTTTCTTGATGGAAAGTATGATGGTAATAGCAGTCTAGCGATTCCCTTAGCAACCTGAGTCTGATCAGAGGCAAGAACAGATAATAACACATCCAGGTTCACTACCTGCAGATAATAAGGCAACTAGTTAACCAGTGACTCAACAACAACAGAGGAAACAAGAATACTGCAAATCTGAAACAAAAATGGAAGGCCTCCACCTACCGTGTTAAACTGGAAGGCCCGAATATCTCTTAAAAGAAGGAGCAGATCTACCATGGCAACACGTACGGAAGTAACATTATCTAACATCAAATGCCTCAGTCTTGGCAGAATCACTTTAAGAATGCCATGAGATTGTGGGTTTGCGAGGAGATAAGTTATACCATTTACCGTTGAAAGTCTAACCTCACTGCAGGATTCATGTGACATATCATCTAAAATTTTTGTGAGGATCTTTGTAATTGTTGCTGATGGGATCACTTCCCAGAAAAGATACAAAACTCGACAGAGACCTTCCACAGCAGTAGACCTCAACTCTGGACAATCATCATTCATCAATTTTTCCATCAAGTAGAACTGTTTGTCAAGCAAAGTATCTTTTGCTTCCTTTGTTGCATCAGGATCCTCCATAGGGAAAAGATCCAGAAGCAAATGTAAAGCATTTAAACGAACATTTGAGTTCGTAACCTGAAAGAAAATAATAGCAGTGAAATCACTTCCTAATAAATATTTAAACAATGTCAACTAAAACCAGATGGAAAACTAAAGATCCAGAACCAAATGTAAAACAATTAGATGAACATTTGTATTTGCAGCCTGAAAGAAAATAAAAGCAACAAAATCACTTCCTAAATGTTCATACAATGTCAGCTAAAACATAAAAATACCTAAGAAGACAGTTTTAGATGGATAACTAAAGATAGCTAGGTAAGTTCTAGCCTAGGTAATGCCTAAGTTGTATACGCTATCGTTCATGTAGTACAAAGCTTATCAACCCAAGAAGGCAAAGAATCTAAAAAACAAACCTGCAATGAGCGAAATATCAGAGGCTCGGAGAGGCGAAAGAGAAGCTTCTCAACACCTTGAGTTGTCCGTTGACTAATAAACCCTCCCAAAACTTTCCTTAGCGAAGCAGCAAAGGCACAAGTACTCGCATGAATAGCACTATCAATAATCCCTTGCAAAAACCCATCTTCAATCTCACCTTTCAAATCTTTGTCAACTTCTTTCCAAGCTCTAAATAGAATCCCACCAAACCCTTCAAGCACAGACTTCCTTCCATAAGGAATCTGAGCTTTAATAACAGCAAGACCAGACTTCAACAACTGCCTACTAAGTCCAAAAGCGAAAGAAACAAATTTCTGACCATCTTCAGTCTTTAAAAACAAAGGCGAAACCACACAACGCATTATCAACATCCTCAAATCTTCAATACTCTCATCTTCAAAATCAAACAATGTAAATGCTTCTCTAAGCATATACACTCTATGAACATCTACTTTCTTCTTCAATGTCAATGACCTAGAAAGCAAAAAAGGTAAAGACTGAGTAATCAAATTCTCTCTTCCCACTAAACCTTCCTTCCACCAACACTCACAAATTCCAGCAATCTCAAGACACAGACTCGAATCCGACTCAAACAATATAAGACTATTATGCAAAGCTTGAGCACAAGGAAGCAAATCGGAACTAGAAAAAGCTTTTTTCGGAGTTAAAACGCATAGATGAAGTATATGAGATAGAATCTGAAGAGAATTAAGGATATGATTCCTCCGATGATCCAGATCTGATTCCGGTAAAGCTCCGTCACCACGTTGGCGTTTCGATGGAGGCGAAGTAGGTGGAGAGGGGATAGAGGGATTATTATCACCATCTTCAGCGAGTTTTTGGAAGGATTCTGTGTGATGGAGAATTGAGTTGTGAATAGCGAGTGGGAGAGAAGATGAGAGGTTTGAGGAAGGTTTCACGGCGTAGATGATTGTTTTCAGCGACGGTTTTGAGGATTTTAGGGTTAATTTGACGGCGGATGAGATGAATTCGTCGGCTGATTTCAGAGATGACCGTAGCCTTTTCTCCATTTTTGCTGTCAATTTCGGATTTTTTTTTTTTTTTTCTTTATCAGTTTTGTAAAGAAAGGGGGAACGAAAAGCTTTGAATTTTGTTAAAACTTAAAACTAGCGCCTATTAGCAATTCTACTCGTGGCTGACGAAACGTCGTCGTATTTGGATTTACTAATGTTTTTTTATTTTTTTTTATTTCATATATACAAGAGGTCACTCCCTATATTTATTTATATTTATTTGTGTTATAAACTTTTGTTCAAAACCGAAATGAAATGAACCCAAACCTGAATTGAATAAATTTATTTTACGAAATGAAACCTATTTTTAAAAAATCTAAAAAAAATTACTTGAAACCCGAATAGTATCGAAATGAACCCAATAACCGAACGCCTTGCCTAAAAGCATTTCCGTCAAGCGATTTTTTAATTGAGTTAAGATTTTATATTCTAAAAAAATTCACTCATGGAAAATCCAAAAAAGTCATAGAATATTTGAATAAAAAAAAAGATCCGATTTTTTTTTTTTAAAATAACACATATTATTAAGTAAAAAACCTTAATAATATGTGTTATTAAGGTTTTCCATGAGTGAATTTTTTTAGAATTTTTCATGAGTGAATTTTTCCATGAGTGAATTTTTTTAGAATATAAAAAAAATTCTTAATAATAACACATATTATTAAGTAAAAAACCTAATACTTTTAAGAGATAATTTGTTGAATGAGTAGTTTTCTGAAAATTATTAGAAATATAGGTATTTCACTATTTACAATTATCTCTATCTCTCTTCCCTCTATCTCTCTTTTCTTCTTTTTTTCTCTTCCTTCTTTCTTTCTCTCGTCTCTTTCTCGTTTTTTTTTTTTTTTTCTTATTTTACTTTTTTTTTTCTTTTTTATCTCTTTCATCCTTTTCCTTTTCTCTTTTTTTTTTTCTTTTTTTTCTCTTTCACCTATCTATTTATATTTTGATGATCACTTAAATTATTTATCAAACAAATTTAAAATTTTTTAAATTTGATTTAAAATCTTTTTATGAATCTAATGATATCCATTTTGTAATAATGTGAAAATAGATAAGTCGGTGTACGAGACAAATTGGTGTACAGGACAAATCGGTGTACAAGACAAATCGGTGTACAAAATAAATAAAAAATACAAGATGAGTTGGTTTACAAAACAAATCAGTGTACAAGACGAATCGGTGTACAAGCGGTATACAAATTTAAAAGAGATATTTTTGGTAGTCCGTGTACATAGTAATGTAAGATGATGATTGTATATAATGTAATATGTAATATATCGGGAATGTAAGATGATGATTGTATATGATGTAATATGTAATATATCGGTGTACATCAATGATGTACAAAGTGAAGTCCGTGTATATGATGATATACATAATATATTAGTACATTATAATTGTCGTCATCTTCTTCAACTTCTTTCTTATTCTCTAACATTCCACACATATATAGTATAACATGGTATATAAGATGGTGTACAAGACGAATCAATGTACAAGATGGGTTGGTGTACGATACAAGTCAGTGTACAAGATAAATAAGTGTACAAGACGAGTTGGTATAAAAGCGGTATACAAATCTAAAAAAAAAAAAAAATTTAGGTGTACAAGCATAGGTCATGAATGTTTTTAAGTTTTTAAGTAGTTTTTGGATTATGGTTTTTGGTTTTTGGTTTTTAGTTTTTGAATTCTAGATTTTGATTTTTAGATTTTTCAAAAGAACAAAAAATAAATAAATATATAAATGAAAAAGATTGATAACATGCATAATCGCCTAATTACGTTTTCTAATGCGATTATGCCAAATTTTTACCAATCATAATAAATTGCCTAATGATAAACAATTAGGCAAAAACGCAAAATTTATTTTTTGCCTAAAAAAATACAAGTAAAAAAGCATTATGCAAATAAGCATGCATTTAGTAGTTTATTTCATTATGCATGATATCCAATCACACAAATTTTTGATTATGTAATTTTTCATTCTGCAGCTTTTCAATCTGCAATTTTTATTCTGCAATTATGCAATTAAGCAATTATGCGTTGTTTACCAATAAGAGCCAGAAACTATACATCCGTCTTCACTCTCCCCAACAGTCTTTTTGAGGAAACCATCAATAGGAAGATTACTATCACTGAAGTAAAACTCCATCTGAATAATCAATTCCATAATCAAAACAAAATTTGATGGAGGAAGAGCTCGAAACCTGAATTAGACGGAAACCGGAAAAAAAGAAGAAGAAAAAAGAGTAATAAAAGAAATACCAAAATACGAAAGCGATCCAGAAACACCAAAAAAGGTAATTATAAAAAGGACATAAAATTCTATAACGCTAATTCAATCATCGACTAAGAATCGGGGAAGAGAAGAGGTACAATTACTATAAAAAAAATTAAGGATTGTATTCGAGTATTTGAAATGGGAGAGACTCAAAACAACAATCTTAATCATCCGTGGAAAGAACAAAAAACAGATGAAAATGGCGTAATACCTTTGAAGATCTGGTGCGGTGGTCTACGTTTACGGCGGAGACAGTGGAGGGATCAATCTAATAAGAATCAACCAGTTCGATTTAATAAGAATAATGAGAGGATGAGCTGGTGTTCTTGTTGTTTTTCACTCTAGTTTGAGGTTTGTTTTGGGTTCTCTCTTTAGCATAAACGTTTTCTTCTTAACTCATCCTTTCTTGTTTCACACACAATTTCAACATTACACAACAACACATATTTAAACTAGAGTTCTACTAACTCCTTACAACTTGATCATTACTAGACCTTACCTCTAGCTACTTACTCAATAAGTAGACACTAGACTATTTCCACAAGTTACTTAGACCTCTTACAGCACTTTACCAACTACTAACAACTCACTTTACTTTGTTGACTTCCTTTTGTTGATTTCTTTTCATCTTCGATTCTACATTTCTCTGTTCTTCTTCTTCAACTCCTGATTCTTGTCTTCTTTCCCTTTTGTAGGTGCAATCAATGGAATCACACTCAACACTCCCTCTTGATTACATTGATTGCTGCCTTGATTCCAAGTTAGGGTTTTGAAATTTGATCCTGTCGGCTTGACATTGCAGAGTTTATTCGTCACGGATGAGGATGCCTTCTTCACGGCATCAGCATAGCTCATTGGTGAGTTTGATTTCTCAGCCTCCTTCTTGATTTGATTCTCCAAAGCATTGACATAGGTTTTTGACGAATTGGCTTTCTCTGCTCCCTCTAGAGCAATAATCTCTTCATTAAGCTTCTGATTTTCATCAGTTTTAATCAATTCCGATTTCCTTTTAACTTGCAGGTGCACTGGATCGAGCTGTATGTCTCCTATCTTGAGGATATTGCATTGATCGGACACAAGTACTTTCTTCTTCTCTTCTTTGCTTTGAACTTTGAGCACTGGCCACGGTTCCTTGATTGATTCAATTTTCTTTGTTGACTTCACATCTCGGAATCCAAATCCTTTGTATGTTAGCTCTTGGTTCTTCTTCTCTGTTTCCTTAGTTTTCATTGCATCTCTTTTGCAGGTTTCATCTTTAATTATTTTCTGATTCTTGTCATTCTCCGATGAGGTCTTCTCTTTCTGGTTGGTGTTTTCTTTGATCGCCCTAGCCTTTGGCTGATCCTTTGATTCAGTTCTTGAGCCGACAGACTCAATTTTCTTAATGCTAACTGAACTCCATTTCTTGTTGATTTCAGCTCCACTTCTCTTTATCAGGTACTTCTCAGCTTTGATCTCAGTTTCCACATCAGTTTCACTTCCATCTTTAGAGACTTGATGATTCTTGAGATTGGTCTTAGAGTCTTCACATGTCTTGACACTTTGCTGATTTTTCAGGTTTGAATCTTCAACTTGAACCGTCTTTTGTTGCAACTTCTTTGATTGTGCATTCTGAGCTAGCATGGAAGTTTCTTCAATTGCAGACAGTTTGAGGTGGAAACTATTTTTGATCATCTGAACCTCAGCAATCCTTCTTCCAGCCTGATCATGAATAATGCAGCTACCTTGTTTGAAGGTAACTTCATATCCATTCTCAATCATCTGAGAAACGCTAAGTAGATTCTTAGTAATCTCAGGAACTAAGAAAACATTTTGAATAACTTTCTTTCCTTTCTTAGTCATAATCGCAACATCACCTTTACCCTTAGACATTAGGACAGCTCCATTTCCAATTAGAATAGGTACCTTAACATTTCTGTTGAGATTGATGAACAGATCTTCCTTTGAAGTCATATGATTTGTGCAGCCACTGTCGATGAGCCATGTGTTTTCTTCAAATAACTCCTGATCTGCCAGTCTTGCAGTGAACATATGGTAGTTGGCTTCTTCTTCTTGATCTTCATCTTCTTCTTGATTTGCTTGAGCTTGTTCTATCCTTTTGCTTCTGCAATCTCTCGCGAAGTGACCAGCTTTGCCACAGTTGAAACATTTTCTTGTGTCTCTGTTTCTGTTGAAATCAGGTCTGATTTTTCCACTCTTGATCCAACATACATCTTCATTGTGGTTGTCTCTTTTGCATAACCCACACCATCTCTTTCCTTTGCTGCTTGATTGTCCTGAGATTGACCTGTCACAGTCCTCTGTCTTTAAACCTCGGAATTTTGCTAGAAAGGCTCCTTCATTGTCTTCTTCATCATCGGGGAAGAACTTCTTTTCATGAGCTTCTAGAGACCCCAAAAGTTCAGCATATGTGACAGTTCTGATATCTTTTGTTTCTTCCATCAGTGAGGACAAAGGAGCATAGCTTCTCGGCATGGATGCCAGCATCTTGACAACAAGATCAAAGTTTGATTTGCCTCCACCTAAGGCCCTCATCTGGTTTGCCACAGCTTGAATCCGGTCAGAGTAAGCTTTCACCTTTTCTCCTTCTTTCATCTTTAGATTTTCAAAGTCTCTTCTTAGAGACTGCAGCCTAACCATTTTCACCTTCTCATTTTCTTGGTAAGAAAACTCCAGCAGATCCCAAGCTTCTTTAGCAGTTGTTGCAGAGAGAATCTTGTCAAAGATAGCATCAACTACAGTATGTTGTATAATCTGGAGGGCTGCAGTGTCTTTGATCTTGATAGCTTTCAGGTTTGTAGCTTCCTTTGTTTGTTCTGGTCCAGGAGTTTCCAGAGTTTTGGTTGCTGGTTCCGGGATCCCTTCACTAACAACTTCCCACAATTCTTTGCTTTTCAGAGTTGTCTGCATTCTAGCAGCCCAGAACTCATAGTTCTGTCCATCAAACACAGCCACCTGCTGTGTAGAATGAAGGTTGATCGCCATGAGGTTTGTCTTGCTTTCTTTAGATCTTCTTTATCACAGCTTCTTCTTCTTACTTCGATCTTAAGCAGGTTCTGGGAATCATAGAGGCTATGATACCATGTTGTTTTTCACTCTAGTTTGAGGTTTGTTTTGGGTTTTCTCTTTAGCATAAACGTTTTCTTCTTAACTCATCCTTTCTTGTTTCACACACAATTTCAACATTACACAACAACACATATTTAAACTAGAGTTCTACTAACTCCTTACCACTTGATCATTACTAGACCTTACCTCTAGCTACTTACTCAATAAGTAGACACTAGACTATTTCCACAAGTTACTTAGACCTCTTACAGCACTTTACCAACTACTAACAACTCACTTAACTTTGTTGACTTCCTTTTGTTGATTTCTTTTCTTCTTCGATTCTACATTCCTCTGTTCTTCTTCTTCAACTCCTGATTCTTGTCTTCTTTCCCTTTTGTAGGTGCAATCAATGGAATCACACTCAACAGTTCTTTAGGTTTTGTTATTGCGTAACTGATATTGATGTCGGAATCAGAAGTTTTTTTTTTTTCCGGTGGATCTCATCTCACTCAGTCGTCCGAACAAAGAAAGCGAGAGAGAAGATCAAGGGTATTTTTTTTTTTTCCGTTTTTATGTTTTTGGTTTAAATTTCAAAAGTCTCATTTTTGAGACTTTTATGGCTCTAGAAAAACTGAAGTTACTTAACAAGTTTCAAATGATTTTTTGTTGTTTTGTTAATTAGGCAAAAGCAATTCTAGATAAATAATAGGTTACATTCAGAAATTAAATAACTACGACAGACTTTAGATTTGAATTACAAATCAAATTTAATAATGGTAAATAAATAATACAGTTAAAATATTTAATGGTTGGAAGTTTTTGAGTGGTTTTTAGTTTTAGGTTTTTAGTTAGACCAAAAAAAAAAAAAAAGGTTTTAGGTTTTTAGTTTTTGGTTTTTGAAATTTTTTGTTTTTAATTTTAACACAACAAAATCTCTTAAAAACTACTAAAACATGGATTCTAGATTTTCTTCACAAATATGCAAAAATCATCAAAATCTAGATTTCTTATTTTTTAGGAAATCTATTTTTTCAAAATCATGAATGGGTATAAAGTAGATTTTGAAAAAATCTAAATCCAAAAACCACTCCAAAAACTATTGTCATTCATGGATGGTAAATGATTTTTTTTGTTTTATTAGTTAAGCAAAAACCATTCAAAATAAATAATCAGGTATAGTCAATTAATAGCACGTAATACATAAAATAAATTTTGTTTCGAATGTTTAAATATATATATACAATGAAACCTCTATAATCTAATAATCGATAAATTGATACCTTGATAAATCAATAATTTTCTCGGGTCCCAAATAGATATTTTGATCCAAATAATACCTCTCAATAAATTAATAAACACGTTAAATTAATAAAATATTTTGGTCTCAATGTTATTAATTTATAGAAGTTATACTGGATATAGTATATAGCTATATATATATTGATTTAATATTTTCATTATAAAAGTATTTTTCATATTAAAAAATATCTGAAAAGATTCAACAAATAAAAACCTTATAAATACAAAGCTAACCTCTACATTTTATGACAAAAAGAAATTTAATAACTACTTTCATCTAACTATTTTATCTTTGTAACTTGTAATGTTTTACATACACTGTATTGTGACATTCGTTAATAATAAAAAAAAATCTTAACATTAAACACAAATAAAAAATGAGTAATTCTTGGGTTCTATCTAAAAACAAAACTCGTTTTATCTTTTAGTTCATTATAGTGATATGCAGAAACAAAATATCATTCAGAATTTTAATGGTTGATTTGGAGTTAATTTGAAGCGAAACTTATTCGCGAAAATTTTATTCAGTTTCTCCCATTTTTGATAAAAAAAATTCGGTTATTAAGTCAATTACTTATGAGTTTGTGTTTTGGTCCCTAAATTATTATTATTATTAAAAAATTATTTATGTATTTATTTCATTACTTCGATTTGAACATGATATAATAAACTTTACTTCTGTATTAAAAAAAAAAAGTTTACTTGTATAACAATTTCTACAATTTTATTACCAATTAATCAGACTTTTAAAAATATATTTAAAGTCACAGTTTCTATATTACCAGTTTTTACAATAAAAATGTCTAAAGTCATTAGCAATTTAGCATACAGCGAAAGCCTAACATATTATTGATATACATTTGCACTGTGGGCACATGCCAAGAACCGATCTTGTGTAATAGATTCATAAAAATATCAAAGAAAAAATGATCGTCATTTACACCAAGTAGCGACCACCGAATGGTCACACATCTAGACCAGGGGCGGAACTATATTGTTGATAATGGGGTCAATTGACCCCAATAAACTTTTATATTCTAACTATTTGTTATTGAAATTTAAGAGAAATTGAGATAACTTGGTTAAAGCTCTATTAGTTGACCCCAACGACATGTGTTCGTATTTCCATTTGACCCCTTGCACCTCAAAATTATATGATTTTTTTGGTTTTTCTACTAAAACTCATCATGATTACTTAAATTTGTTTCCGTTTCACAAACCAAAATTGCTTTCCGTTTTAATATTTTTCCAATTTTAGTTACATTTTACGTTTTCGGTTTTATTAAAGTGGTTCCATTTTTTTTGTGGGGTATCCAACATGATAAATTTAAATTGGCAAATAAATAATTTATAGAGGAACCAGTAAATAATACTATTTATATGCTAATAACAAAAATAAAGTTATGAATTATAGTTACAGCTATAAAAATATTTAAGTTATTCTTAAAATGCTCACAACTACACAATTTTTTTCTTTAAATTTGTAAAGCATATATGATAATATAAATGTTACATTTTTACATAATACTTTTTTTTTATAAATTATTTTTATATCTAATAACTTATATAATATTGACCCCAATAAAAAAATGTTCTACCTCCGCCACTGATCTAGACTAAAGTAATGTGTTGGTACCTACATCAACAATTAGGTTTTCATTGTGACATTCATGAACAAACATAAGACATATCGCCAACACAATAACCATCGTTTTGTCACTGTTCCGATATATTGGCACGATGGAATTCGACATTGTCCAACCATACCCATACATCATAACCAGGGACAAACCAAGGAAGGAGAAAGGTGGGTCACCCAAAATTTAAATATATATTACTTTTGTATGGTTTACCCAATAAAAATCACAAGCACAAATGTGAATTTATGACTATTGCACCTCATTTTCCTCGAGTTTACTCTTTCTCTTCCTTTTTATTAAATTTTCTTTTTTTAAAACATTATTTGGCACCTGGTACTTTTTTATCTTGGGTCCGCTCCTGATCATAACTTTCATTTTGTTAGTTTTTGGATGCTTAAATTGGCTTAAAGTCAAAGCTTCTACAGTAAGAATTTCTACAACAAAAGTTTTTAAAACCAAAAGCTTACAGCGAAAAGTCTACGTTAACATCTAACCAATCGCCCCCATAATTTAGAAAAAAAAAATAGATCTAAAACATGGTTTGTGTTCACAATACGGAGAAATACGTTGGCTTTGAAGTCTAGTCTTGAACCATGCTTTTACTCTATGGAAACAGAATATTTAGCTTTAACAGGTTTAGCTTAAATGATTGTAAGAGAAAATTTGCAATTAGCTAAACCAGCTAATCTAGGTCAGAGAGCATGCAACACATTTTGAGAGACTTAATAATCTTCTAAGCAGAGACTTTAAGAACTCATTGCTAAGCCAAACCTATGGGAGGAAAGATGAGAGAAGCAATGAATAATGGATAAGCAGAGTAATTATGATTGGAGTTATGCTATATCATACCTTCCATATTGAATTGTCAAAGGAACTAAGATTCTCGTTTTGAAGTTTATCAAGATCATCAAGTGATGTTGTGTATGAGCTTATCATCTCCTGCATCATGGAGTTTCGTCTTTTTGCATCATCTATTAATTACCTTGCACTTCTGTTGACTTTAATTCTGAAATGAAAAGTTGTTTGGTGAATCACAAAGCAATTTATAGAACATGAGTTAGAGATCACATATGGATGGATCAGAATTCTGAGAAGTTTGAGAGCATAAACTTCGATTCTAGAATGAGCCCCCCCCTTAACAACGATCTTCAATTGCAATAAGTAACCACGATATTTAACAGTAAATAAACAATGAAAAATATCGGCATAAGGGGAGGTATATTTTAAGCAAGATTGCTGGATCTTTATAAATTAAACATTTAATCAAACGGAGTAGGTAGAGAGAGTTTCTGTAACGCCCCGACCGCCATCGTCCGTGAGCCCCCACACCCTCTCTAGGCCCGTGAGCCCCAGGTCCTCTCTAGGCCCATGGGCCCCACCCTCGTCCGACGGCCGGTTTGTTATTTCGAGAGGCTCTAAAGACTTGTTTACTGTCCCTACAAATCACCACATGATCTTTCCCCGTGTTTTGGTCTCACTCACACGGTACCGACAATCACTTCCCGGTAGGTCACCCATCCTAGTGCTACTCCAGCCCAAGCACGCTTAACTGTGGAGTTCTGACCGGATGGTTGACGGAAAAGATACGTGCACTTTGGTGACATAGGTAGCCAAATCAATTCTCTTAAGCCTCTCATCATGCACCACCATATACCAGAAACCGGGATGTTACAATAACCCCCACTAACAGATGCGCAACGTCCTCGTTGCGCATCCATCGCCCTCAGGACTGTCTCCCGGGTCAGAACCGATTTGACATAACCTAGAGCTCTGATACCACTTGTAACGCCCCGACCGCCACCGTCCGTGAGCCCCCACACCCTCTCTAGGCCCGTGAGCCCCACGTCCTCTCTAGCCTTTTTCTCCAATTGTCAGCTGCTATAGGGTCAGATCGACCACCAAATGACTCCGTATTCATTTCTTTCAAACTCCTCATTGCTTCCCAGTACGTTGGACCTTGCACTTGGGCCTAAACCTGTGGTGGTGGTGGTGGTGGCGGAGGCGGATGCTGAGGCTGGGCTGCCCCATTTGGTGCACCCGGCTGTGGTGCGTTCCCCTCGGGTGCATCCCTCACAGCTGGTTCCCTCTGCATGAACTCCCGAAACCTTTGGAATTCCTCGAACAAGGTCATTTCAGCTCCTGCCTGAGCCACATTAGCGTCGGCTGCCACTGGGCGCTCAACTCCCACAGCTCTTGCTCGTCCTCCTTTTCCTCTCTTTGGCGGCATCTGACACAAAAACAACTGAATCAGTCTTCTTCCTCAGGACTGCCTCCCAAGTCAGAACCGGTTTGACATAACCTAGAGCTCTGATACCAAATTGTGAACACCCGATTCCTAACACGGCATAACTCAACAACTTGCAACTCAAGTAACTCATTACTCAAATGAATTTAACCAATAAAATACTTCCACCAATAATTGAACGTCTTCCATTAATCGTCAAAGCATAAATACATAAATAACCCAATAAGTCCAATAGCGAAGAATAAAATAAACGAAAACTCTAGCTCCTAGTCCGACACCAACTGCTCACTCCATGACTACTCATCTTGGTTACCTGCAACGAAAAGAGAGGGGTGAGTAATCGGGGGATTACTCAGTGGGGCGAGCCTTAGGGCTCACGAATTATCCATACAGAAATATATCTAAACCATCACAAAGTCTAAACCTAAGACAAGCAATCAATCACGTGTCCACGACACACATACATCAATCAATTCCGCGAGGACGCGGCCAGCTCTCTTGCGTATCGGATCCCTAGTGCCCACGACACGTCTTCCCGCACCACTCACTCGTACGTTAACGGATCCCTAGTGCCCACGGCACGTCTTCCCGCACCACTCACTCGTACGTTTACGGATCCCTAGTGCCCACGGCACGTCTTCCCGCACTTCCTCGTTGGCTCATCAGCCAGTCCTAGCTTACCCGCAATCCAGCGTCCATAAGCCAACACACAACTACAAGGATCTCTCCTCGCACATAATTTCGCGGTTTACCCGCATTTCCATTTCACAATCACTTATTTAATCACAAAATCATGCCTTTCACAAAAACCACACAACACACATTGAAATTCCCGTATTAATTTTCAATCATAAAATACTAGTTCTTTCTTTATAAAAATATACTCGTAATTATTATAATAATACTACACGCATCAAACAAATACGGTTACTTATTTTATACGTAATCCGCAGGTATACTCGGCTTAACCTCAAACTAAGTAATTATCTAAATATATAAATATATAAAGAAAACACGAACTTGTCCTCACCTTAGCAATTACGGTTGAAATCTCGGTCTAAGACTAGCAAAATGGAGGTCCGGCTTAACAACAATTCTCAAACTGCATCGGGTTAAATTAACCGGTCAAAAATTAAATCTATAATTAATACCCAGAATTAATCATGATTTAATTCCCTAATCCAACCCACTCCATAGCCTTGGTTTAAATTAATCCTTGGTGTTTTTCCTAATTAAATTAATAAGACTTGATTTAATAAATACACTAAACCAATCCACTAACTTAATAACACCACAATGCTCCACGTATGTAACAATGTTATGTTTGGTTTGGTGACGTATCACAATTCCAGCCTGTTTAATTTGGTTCAAGTCAACCCAATTATTAATCGAATCCCACAATTAACATCACGAAACGAAGAAGACGACCGTACCTCTCTCAGCGACTCTCGCCGACGATGCTTGGAGATGATGGTGGTGATTCAACGGTGGCGAAATCTGCATCATCCAATCCCAACAACAAGCTTCAAATCAATATCTAACCATTAACAACCAGTGGTTCATGAAGAGATTCGCGACTTACAGTTCCGGCGAGCTTGGTGGTTCACACGACGGAGCTGGATTCAACGAGGGCCTTCGGTGGTCTGGGGCGGTGCTGTGATGATTCATTAACACCCTTGATTAGATCCAATCAGACCACAAACTAAGCCTATGAATCCAAGACTAAGCCACAAAGTTACCTCAAACTAACGATGGCTAAAGGTGGTGACGTAGGCTCAACAACGGTGATAGCGGTGGGGTCTCGATGGCTGCAGTCCTCTAGGGTTTGCCTCGATTGTTGTGTCCTCCTTTTATACAAACGGCTAAAGGCTCTTGTGGGCTTCGATTGGGCCTTGTCGATTACATTCGGATCCGGTCCGTTACAATTCTCCCCTACTACAGAGGAATTCGTCCCCGAATTCGAACCATCGCCTTGATCCTTAAAAAGTTTGGGATACTCCGTCCTCATTTTTTTTTCTGATTCCCATGTCTCTTCTCTAATTCCGTCTCTTTCCCAACATACCTTTACTGACCGTTTCATTTTGCCTTGGATCTCCATTTCCTGTCGGTCTAGGATTTCCACTGGCTTACTCAATGCAGTTAAGTTCCGGTTTAAATCTGCTGGCGGGTTAGGTAAAATCAATTTCGGTTCGCTGACAACTTTCCACAATTGAGACACGTGAAAGACATCGTGGAAGTTAGACAACTCATGCGGTAATGCTAAACGGTAAGCTACCGCACCAATCCTCTTTGTAATGGTGTATGGACCCATATACCTCGGCTTAAGTTTTTTCAACTTTCGGTTTTTATCTGGCCCTCTGAATACTCTCATCTTTAAGTATACCTCTTCACCGACCACAAACTTCAGGTCCTTTCGACGCTTGTTTGCATAGCTCTTTTGTCTGTCGTGAGCCTCCTTAAGCCTATCTCGAAGCAACTCCACCTGCTCTATAGTCTCCTTGACCATTTCAGGCTCTAGGTCCTTGCGCTCCCCTACTTCAGTCTAACAGAGAGGAGTACGACATGGTCTCCCATATAGGGCCTCATACTGTGGCATCCCTATGCTGGAGTGATAACTATTATTGTATGCAAATTCAACCAAAGGGAGGTACTTGAGCCAGTTTCCTTCCCAGTCCAGTACACATGCCCTCAACATATCTTCTAACGTCTGAATTGTCCTCTCAGATTGCCCGTCTGTCTGGGGTGATACGCTGTGCTAAGTCGTACCTTGGTGCCTAAGGCTCTCTGAAAGGCCTGCCAGAATATCGATGTAAACTTTGGATCCCGATCTGATACAATACTGACTGGTACTCCATGCCTCGTAACAATCTCATCCATATACGTCTGTGCTAAGACATCCACACCATCCGTTTTCTTGATGGCCAAGAAATGAGCAGTCTTGGTAAGTCGATCGACAATAACCCATATGGCATTCTTACCGCCAGTGGTTGTTGGCAGCCCGGTAACAAAGTCCATGGTTACCATATCCCATTTCCATTCCGGTAACGGCAAGGTCTGAAGTAAACCACTTGGGACTCGGTGATCCGCTTTCACTTGCTGACATGTCTGACACTTTGATACCCAAGCAGCCACGTCTCGTTTCATGTTACCCCAGTTGTAATACCGTTTCAAGTCGTGATACATCTTAGTGGTTCCCGGGTGAACTGAAAACCGTGAACTATGAGCTTGTGCTAATATCTCCTCTCTCAGACCTTTATCATCTGGTACTCTAACTCGTCCCTTATACATGCACGTGCCATTCTCCGCGGTGTGGAACCCCTCCACATTATTCTCTATCATCTTTTTCAATTCAACGTCAGTCTCTTGTGCCTCACGGATCCTTAATAAGAGGTCAGCCTCATTCACTGCTTCTAACCCAACAACGTCCTCTCCTGCCGAAGTGGCGCAAATACTCAGTGTACTCAAGATGTCCTCAAGCTCGCGTACCTCTTTTTCTCTGGAGACACTATTCTTACGTCTGCTCAGGGCGTCAGCTACCGAGTTAGCCTTTCTCGGGTGATAGGCAATCTCTAAGTCATAATCTGCTAACAGCTCAACCCATCTTCTCTGTCTAAGGTTGAGATCCGACTGGGTAAAAATGTATTTCAAACTCTTGTGATCTGTATACACCTGAACCTTTTCCCCATACAAGTATGTCCTCCAGATCTTCAAAGTAAAAACTACCGCAGCTAGCTCCAGATCATGAGTAGGGTAGTTAACCTCGTGGGTCCTTAACTGTCTAGAGGCATAGGCGATAACTTTCTCATCTTGCATCAACACACATCCTAATCCCGTCCCTGATGCGTCAGTATACACCACATATGGCACTCCTATCCTTGGTAGTACCAACACTGGGGTTTCTGTCAAATGCCTCTTCAAAACTCGAAAACTACCCTCACATTCTTCTGTCCACTCAAACTTTACATTCTTCCCTGTAAGTCGCGTCATCGGCTTAGCTATTCTTGCAAATCCTTCCACGAACTTCCGATAGTAACCTGCCAATCCCAGGAAACTACGGACCTCAATAGCACTCTTGGGTGTTGGCCAACTATTTATTGAGGATATCTTCTCTGGATCCACAGATACTCCTTCTTCAGAGACAACATGCCCGAGGAACCCAATCTTTCTCTGCCAGAAACTGCACTTACTCATCTTTGCATACAGTTGTTGCTCCCGCAACTTATCCAATACCATCCGCAAATGTTTCTCATGCTCCTCCCGACTCTTAGAGTATACCAGAATGTCATCAATGAATACTATCACACACTTATCCAAGTATTCCCGAAATACATTATTCATCATCTTCATGAATGCGGCTGGAGCATTAGTCAACCCAAAAGACATTACTACGAACTCGTAGTGTCCGTATCTAGTTCGAAATGCGGTTTTCCTTATATCCTCCTCTGCTATCGAAATCTGATGGTACCCTGAAGTTAAGTCAATCTTTGAAAACCATGAAGCTCCTTGCAGCTGGTCCAACAACTCATCAATTCGTGGCAACGGGTACTTATTCTTGATTGTTACCTTATTCAATCCACGATAATCAATACAAAGTCTCAAACTCCCGTCTTTCTTCTTAACAAAAAGTACAGGTGCTCCCCATGGTGAACTACTCGGCCGAATAAACCCTTTATCTGTAAGATCCTCCAACTGAGTCTTTAGTTCTGCCATTTCCGCAGGTGCCAAGCGATAAGGTGCTCGGGATACAGGAGTGGTCCCGGGCTCCAATTCTATCGTGAGAGCGTCTCCCCTACTTGGTGGCGGTCCCTCTAAAGGCTCGAATACGTCTGCATACTCCTCCACAATGGGAATGCTCTCAACTCCCAATTCCATCTCCTCTCCCGCAACAGAAATGGTGGCTAGGAAGGCATCATTTCCTTTCTCTATAAGCTCCTCTGCTTGCATCATGGATATGATAGAAAACCCTTCTCCACTTTTTACTCCCTGGAACACCAACTTCCCTTCCGGCCTGGTAAAATGTTCCCGGGATCGGCGACAATCCAATACCGCATGATGCTTCCTTAACCAATTGATCCCAAGAATTACATCATAATGGTTCACGTCCGTTTCTGCTAGATCTCCAAGCAAGGCTACTCCGTTGATCATGATAGGCACATCTCGATGAACTCCTGTAGACCCTAAACGTTCCTTCCCCACAGTTCCAATCGTCTGGGTTTTTGGATCAAAGTTACCATCAAAAGTCCATCTCTTAGTCACTCCCGGCTTTACACAGCTGAGTGTAGCACCGGTATCAAACAACGTATAAGCTGGCCATCCCCCCACTAAAACCGAACCAGTGATCGGCTCGTCATCCTCATGCTCTCCAGTCATCATCACACGAGGCACCACATTCTGACGTTTTGGTGGTGGCTGTGGGTACTCTCTTGGACGATCCCTTTCTTGCCGCCCCCCAGTCCTCTGCGTACAAAATTTGGCAATGTGACCTTGTCGCCCACACTCAAAACAACTCGTAGTGGTCCTAGCTCGAGGACAATCCCTCTGAATGTATCCCGTCTGATTGCAGTTAAAATAAGTAGGTGGAGTTCTCACATTCGTTGCATCCCAAGTCCTTTTCTGAGTCGTTCCCTTTTGCAGCTTAGCCTGTGCCGCCTTAGTCTGGCTCAACTCTCTTTCCAAACCAATCTCCAGGGTTGCGGCTTTCTCCACCAACCCGATCATACTGCGATGATCGTACATCTCACAGCGGTTCTTTAGCTCAATCCTCAGACCTCTCAAGAACCTGCGAATAAGTTCATCCTCATCCATAAACCTACAGTTAAACCAGCTGAGTCGATCGAATTCTGCCTCATAATCCCTCACCGTCATGTTTCCATGACGCAGTTCCATGAACTCATTCTCCATCCTATCCATAGCCTCTCTCGGAAAGTACTTCCTAGTGAACTCTGTTTTGAAATCCTCCCAAGTCAACACATATCGCCCTTGTGCTTGGGCTACCACCTTGTCCGACCACACCAACGCCTCATCCTTAAGGTATTGAACCGCTAAATCTCTGCGGTGCTCATGCGGGCACTCTGATACCGCTTGTAACGCCCCGACCGCCATCGTCCGTGAGCCCCCACACCCTCTCTAGGTCCGTGAGCCCCACGTCCTCTCTAGGCCCATGATCCCCACCCTCGTCCGACGGCCGGTTTGTTATTTCGAGAGGCTCTAAAGACTTGTTTACTGTCCCTACAAATCATCACATGATATTTTCCCGTGTTTTGGTCTCACTCACATGGTACCGACAATCACTTCCCGGTAGGTCACCCATCCTAGTGCTACTCCAGCCCAAGCACGCTTAACTGTGGAGTTCTGACCGGATGGTTGACGGAAAAGATAAGTGCACTTTGGTGACATAGGTAGCCAAATCAATTCTCTTAAGCCTCTCATCATGCACCACCATATACCAGAAACCGGGATGTTACAATTTCTCTCTCCCTTCTTTCTTCAAACCTAAAAAAACCCTAGACCCTTTCTTCTCCACACCGCTGCTTCCCTCTCCAACGTCGGCTTTGTCAGCATTGTGACAGGGCCTCGCCTCCGCACTTTTGACACCTTGGGTGCTTCATTTGTGGAAGTTCTCATTTCTAGTGATTGAAGGGCGGCTGGGCTTTGTCCAGTGGTGTTGCATGGCGACTTCGAGGGTTCTATTGGTGAGTGTGTGGTGGTTCTTGGCTAGTCCAGCCCCGAATCTTCAAAGATGAGATATGGGTCGAATCTTCTTCTAGGTCCTCTCTATGTGGCTCTTGGCTTGGTGGAGTTGTGAGGAAGTGTCGTGGATCTGAGACTCGGTGTTGGTTCGTCGGTGGTTAATGTTTGCCGGATGTCTCCTCTAATCTGGTCGCCTTTTCCCGGTAAATCATCTGCAGCTCCTTTCTCCATCTTTTGTCGATCTCGGCTTCGTGTTAAAGGTAAAGCTTTTGGCTTTTCATCTTCTCCCTAAGAGCATCATTAGTGGTAAGAAACCCACATAGTCTCACAAACAAAAATAATAATAATATTTTAATATAATCTGATTATATAATTAAATTTTAAAAAATTTAGATAAATTGAACCAATAAATAAAAGACACATGTTGGATGTGTTTCTCATGAGTTTCTCATAAGTTCTTATTTGAGAACCTTTTTTTACTCTCTCTCTTTTTTTAGTATTTAATTTATATTTTTAATTGTGAGAGAATCACTTGAGAGATTCTCACTAATCATGCTCTAAGCTTCCGTTTTTTCAGATCTGGTTGTTGTTCTTGGTCATTGTGTTATGTGGATTTCGATCCACTTTGCTATTTACGGTGGTTGCCGCTTTCGGTTTCGGTATGTCGTCTGCTCCGACGAAGACTGGAAGATATGGTTCTCTCAAGATTTCTCCCGCTTCTCCGCTTGTTGTCTTATAGGCATGGAAGCTTACAGCTCAGTTTGGCGAGAAGGGTTATGGTGCTGAATTTCGTTACCGGCAGTTTTCAGTTCGTGAACTTTACGACTTACTATCATCGACGACGGTTTCCGTTGACTTTAGTAAATTTTTTAAGATGAAAACTAGGATTTAAGGTTCTCTTGATCCCTGTTTTAGCTGACTTTACATTTTTGATTCATTAGGAATATGTTATTTCGAGTCCCATGCTGGAATTACTTGGAAAATCTATTTATTTTTTTTGTAATAAACCAAAAACCCAAAAAAACATTTAATATAGTACCAACATTTGTTTTTTTTAAAGAGAGGTATATTTTCCCATTTTCCTTTTTTGTTTGCTTTGGAATCTACAGTGAATTTGATTTGACTTTGGGAGAGAGTGAAGCGCCAAGTGATATTGTGTATGAGCTTATCATCTCCTGCATCATGGAGTTTTGTCTTTTTGCATCATCTATTAATTACCTTGCACTTCTGTTGACTTTAATTCTGAGATGAAAAGTTGTTTGGTGAATCACAAAGCAATTTATAGAACACGAGTTAGAGATCACATATGGATGGATCAGAATTTTGAGAAGTTTGAGAACATAAACTTCGATTCTAGAATGAGCCCCCCCCCCTTAACAACGATCTTCAATTGCAATAAGTAAAGGCCACGATATTTAACAGTAAATAAACAATGAAAAATATCGGCATAAGGGAGGTATATTTTAAGCAAGATCGCTGGATCTTTATAAATTAAACATTTAATCAAACGGACTAGGTAGACCCTAGACCCTAAAAACCCTAAACCCTTTCTTCTCCACACCGCTGCTTCCCTCTCCAACGTCGGCTTTGTCAGCATTGTGAGAGGGTCTCGCCTCCGCACTTTTGACACCTTGGGTGCTTCATTTGTGGAAGTTCTCATTTCTAGTGACTGAAGGGCGGCTGGGCTTTGTCCGGTGGTGTTGCATGGCGACTTCAAGGGTTCTATTGGTGAGTGTGAGGTGGTTCTTGGCTAGTCCAGCCCCAAATCTTCATAGATGAGAGATGGGTCGAATCTTCTTCTAGGTCCTCTCTCTGTGGCTCTCGGCTTGGTGGAGTTGTGAGGAAGTGTCGTGGATCTGATACTCGGTGTTGGTTCGTCGGTGGTTAATGTTTGTCGGATGTCTCTTCTAATCTGGTCGCGTTTTCCCAGTAAATCATCTGCAGCTCCTTTCTCCATCTTTTGTCGATCTCGGTTTCGTGTTAAAGGTAAAGCTTTTGGCTTTTCACCTTCTTCCTAAGAGCATCATTAGTGGTAAGAAACTCACATAGTCTCACAAACAAAAAAATAATAATATTTTAATATAATATGATTATATAAATTAATTTTTTAAAAATTTAAATAAATTGAACCAATAAATAAAAGACACATGTTGGATGTGTTTCTCATGAGTTTCTCGTAAGTTCTTATTTGAGAACCTTTTTTTACTCTCTTTCTTTCTTTTTTATTTAATTTTTATTTTTAATTGTAAGAGAATCACTTGAGAGACTCTCACTAATCATGCTCTATGCCTCCGTTTTTTCAGATCTGGTTGTTCTGTTATGTGGATCTCTATCCACTTTGCTATTTACGGTGGTTGCCGCTTTCGGTTTTGATATGTCGTCTGCTCCGGCGAAGACTGGAAGATATGGTTCTCTCAGGCTTTCCTCCGCTTCTCCGCTTGTTGTCTTATAGGCATGGAAGCTTACAGCTCAGTTTGGCGAGAAGGGTTATGGTGCTGAATTTCGTTACAGGCAGTTCTCAGTTTGTGAACTTTAAGACTGACTATCATCGGCGACGGTTTCCGTTGACTTTAGTAAATTCTTTAAGATGAAAAATAGGATTTAAGATTCTCTTGATCCTTATTTTAGCGGACTTTACCTTTTAAATTCATTAGAAATATGTTATTTCTAGTCCCATGCTCGAATTACTTGGAAAATCTATTTATTTTTTTAGTAATAAACCAAAAAAACCCAAAAAACATTTAATATAGTACTAACCCATGTTCAAAAACGCGTCCTAGGCGGCCGATTACACGGTGGGGAGGCACTCGGCGGCACCTAGCCGCGGGGATTATCTCAAATCTGAACAAAAATCGGATTTTTCAAAAAACTTAAATTTTTCGTCGATTTAGTTCATGAATCGATTAATAATTGATAGATCTATCCTATTTGGCAATTTAAAAACAAAAAAAGCATGAAAAAGTGATGGAAATCGTGAAAAAAAGAAGGAGGCAGCGACAGATTAGGATTTTCAGAGTCTTAGGCCAACTCCAACCACAACACCAAATTTGGTGTCGAAATCACACTAAATTTGGTATTTTAGTGTCCCAAAAAAGTTGTCATCTCCAACCACAACACCAAATTTAACACTAAAACTAATATTTTTATTATTATATTATTAAATTTATAATTTTCTTAATTATTTTAATAGTTTGATAAATACTAATTATTTTTATAACTTATTAATTATAAGTTAAATATAAGATTATAATCGGTATAGACAAAAAATTATATTTTTGGTGCAAATTAAAATTTTATATTAATTACAATTATAATTTATTACAATAATAATTTTATATTAATAAAAATAAAAAGATACAATGAATATTGATGATAGATTTTTTTTTTTTTGTTAATAAACTACTATTTAATTATGTTACTAAAATCAAAAACACAAATAAAATAATATATATTTTTAGTGTTTTGTGAATAGTGTCGCACCATATTTGGTGCGACACTATTCACAAAACACTAAAAAAAAATATTTGGTGCAAGATTTGGCGTTACATTGGAGAAGATTTGACACCAAATTTGGTGTTTTGGTGCTACGTTGGAGTTGCCCGACTCGAGGAAGAAGACGAGGGTAGAAAAGTAAATTTGCATTTATTAAAGAAAAATAGGAAAAAATTCTAAAATTCACAACATGCTACTCGAACCTGCGGCCATGATTGAATTTTATGGGGTATTAACCACTAGGCTAGAGTGTTACAATAACATATTTCTCTAAGTTTAATATATATACACAATCTATAAGTTAAAACTATATAAACTAATCCCCGATTAATTCCTGATTTAAATTCGATTTTCCGATTACTCGCTAGACCCTCCCTTGCTGCCCGATCAACGCCTAACGAAATCTTGAACATGGGTACTAACTAGCCCTGGGCAAAAATATCCGTATCCATCGGATATCCGGAGAAAACGGATACGGATAGTAAAATTTATGGATCCGCCGGATACGCATACGGATATTGAGAAAATATTAGAACGGATATCCGTATCCGGTTATAAAATTTTTTTTTTTTTTTTTTTGGGTCATTAATATATTTTTTTTTTTTTGAGCCTTTTAAATTTAATTTTTTTTGTTTTGGGCTTTTATATTTAGCCCATATTTTTTTATCAAACTTAAATCTATGTTTTTATTCTATTTTTTTTTTTTGAAAATTCTTATTTTATGATTATAATAACATTATTTTAAATTTTTTTATTAAAAAAAATAATAATCTGAATACAGATATCCGATTTTTCTACGGATATCCATAATCCGGATATCTGTAATTTACGGATATGAATACAGATAGTAGAATCACGGATAATATAGATACGGATACAGATATCCTGAAAAATGTGGATATCCATATCGGTAACGGGGCTAGTACCAACATTTGTTTTTTTTAAAAGAGTTATATTTTCCCATTTTCCTTTTTTGTTTCCTTTGGAATCTACAGTGAATTTGATTTGACTTTGGGAGAGAGTGAAGCGCCACTATGTTTTATAATTATGATCTAACACTGTATGCCGTTTTAATCATAAGAAACTGGCATGCTGTTCATGAGATTTTCACTGAACTTCAGTTAAAAAAAAAAAAAAGGATAAAAATCTGAAAAAATAGGCGGCCATTTTCAATATTTTCCCCCTCTTTTCAAAATTTTTAACTTAATTAAAGAAGAGGAAACAAAAAAAAAAAAACATTTTCAGATTTCCACACTTTTGTTTTCTCAGTTTCTCCTTTAATTCCTCAAATTCCGTTATAGTAATTACTAATTAAGAATCTGGGTTTCTCTCAAATTCCTTTTTTTTTGTCTTTCACTGTTATTTATGGCTATTGAAAGTAATAAACCATCAAAACGAAACACCAATCCCGGTGTTCGAGTCATCGGAGGAAGAATCTATGATTCTAGTAATGGCAAAACCTGTCACCAGGTTTAACCACACAACGATTCTCACAAAATTAGATTTTACAGATTTTTTTTGTGACTCCATACTTTTTTTTTTTTTTTGTGCTTTGTAGTGTCGACAAAAGACAATGGACTTTGTTGCTTCTTGTAAAGCTATCAACAAGAACAAGACATGTTCTATTAACTACTGTCATAAGTGTTTAATAAATAGGTTCGTTTTATATTTTTTGTTGTTCTTTTTCTTAACAAAATATCTGAGATTTAATGTGTGTTTTTTTTTTTTTTTTTTTTTTTTTTTTTTTTTTTTGGTGTCATAAGGTATGGTGAGAACGCAGAAGAAGTAGCAAAGTTGGATAATTGGATATGTCCAAAGTGTAGAGACAATTGCAACTGCAGTTTCTGCATGTAAATGTCATTTTTTTTTTGTGATTTTAGAAATAGATAAATCAATTTTAAGGGACTTTGTTAAATTTTGGTGAGGATTTTACAGGAAGAAACGAGGATTAAATCCTACTGGGATATTAGCACATAAAGCTAAAGCTAATGGTTTATCATCAGTCTCTCAGCTTCTTGAACTTGAAGGATCTAATAAGTTAAAGAATTCAAAACTGGTACTGATAACAATTACACAAATCTTGATTTTAGTTCCTGTTGTTTGTTTATGGTTATTTGATTTAATATTGTTTATGCAGGACAATGCTTTTGTTGAGTCTGTTTCTGAGACAGAAGTAGAAGTAACTGGTGAGAATTTTGGATTTGTGTATGTAAATTCATCTTATAAAAAAAGGTGAAGCTAATGATTTTTATGGTTATGAAACAGATGTTGTTAAGGAGAAGAAAAAAGTGGGTAAGAACAAGAGGAAGCTGAAAGAAGGAACTCAGTTTGAAGCTGAAAGTGAGAATTTGATTTGTGTAATGAAAATTGTCTTATAAAAAGGCAAGGGTGATAATGTTTTTAATTATGAAACAGATTTTGTCAAGGAGAATAAAAAAGTGGTGGGTAAGAACAAGAAGAAGCTGAAAGAAGAGACTCAGTTTGAGGCTAAACTTCCACAAGGTATAAAGCTTGACTTATGTTTTAGGCATTGATTAATGAAGTTGGAAATGTATGTCAGTTTTTCGAATTTTGCTTAGCGTTTGTAAAGGTAATAGTAATTGTTCTCTATAGGCCACAACTCGATAATTAACTAATTTTACGGTTATGTAAACAGATGTTACCAAGAAGAAGAGGAAGGTGAAAGAAGAGATTCAAGTTGAGGCTAAACTGCCACAAGGTATAAAGCTTGACTTATGTTTTAGGTACTGATTAAAGAAGTTGGAAACGTATGTCAGTTATTCGAGTTTTGCTTAGTGTTTGGAAAGGTAATAGTAATTGTTTTCTATAGGCCACAACTCGATAATTATCTTATTTTACGGTTATATAAACAGATGTTACCAAGGAGAAGAGGAAGGTGAAAGAAGAGATTCAAGTTGAGGCTAAACTGCCACAAGGTATAAGCTTGAGTTCTGTCTCAGGCATTGTTATACCAACTGAAGAAGCTGGAAATGTTTGTCAGTTTTTCGAGTTTTGCTTAGCCTTTGGCAAGGTAATGGTAATTTGCTCTATGTAGCTAGATAATGAATAAATGATCTGTAATTCTGATTCAGTTTTTTCTTTTTTTAACTTTTTTTTTTGGTTTCTGATAGATTCTTGAATTGAAAGAAGGACGAGCTGAAGCTGTTGTCCGTGAGTTGTTTTTATGTAGGCGTAACACAAAGAGACAACAGTACTGTTCTAGTGTCCAGATGATGATCCAATTGTTGGAATTCATATCACAGGATAGAGAGATGTATGAGTGTTTACATATATATATGTTTATTTTTATTTACTGCTCCTGTTTCTGATGAATTTGAATTTTTTTTTACAGGTCTTTGTCTCTAAATGAAACTAATAGTAATTGGTTCACTGTCCTTGGAGAGTTACTATTACAGTCAGAAGTTTTGGGTGATGAGTTCCCACCTGAAACTTTTGAAACTGAGTATGAGAAGATGGAATCATCAAGAAGGCTTAAGCTTCTCAATTTCTTGTGTGATGAATCACTTAACACATGGTCTGTGATATATATATATATATATATATATGTGTGTGAATATCAAGTTTTCTTGTAGATTATGAATCACTTAAGTTAACCAATGTGTGAAATTTTTTTCAGTGCAATGAGGAATTACATTAAAAGCCAATCTGATGAGTGTGAAGAACAAAAAAAAGAAGCTAAACAAAAAGCTATGGCTGCAAAAGAAAAGGTAAATTTTTTAAATTCTGCAAGATGGTTTAAATTATCAACTCTATGTGCTAAAAGCTCATTTATTTATTTTTGTCTTTTATAGGAGAAGCAGCTCAAACAGAAGATACAAAGTGATGTTGCCAAAGCTATTATGGAGAAAAAGGGAGCTCCATTGTCTATTGAGGAACATAATTCAATTCTGTCTCAAATAAGAGCTGAAGCTAAAGAAGCTCATGACGAAATGATGGAGGCAAAGGGGATAACATCTAGAAGTAAGTTCTATTAATTGTCTAACAAAAGCTGTCTTATACTTTTTCTTGTTTTAACCTTATGGAACCCATTTGCAGCAACGCTTATATATGATGCGCTTCGAACCGAGCCAATCGTGAATGATAATAATGGTCTTGTACTCTGGAAATTGAAGTGCTATGAAGATGAACCAAAGTTTTTGCTTCAAGGTTTGGAATTTGCTAAACTTGTTGTTTATGTTTCCTATGAAAAATGTGTTTTAGTAACTTAATCTCAATCTTATTAATGCATAGATCTAGGAACATTTGGGGATTTATGTCCACATGAGAAATGGTTTGCTTTCAAGCCTCAGCAGAAACTAGAGATAGAGAAATATATCTCTTCCAAGAGGTAAGTTCATTCTCATAAAGTGTGATGTATTTGGATTTTGTAATGTTAAAATTAAACAAACTTTTGTTTTTGTTATGTAGGATGAAACTGATGCAAACATAAAAGAATGCTAATGTGAAAAACCTTGAAGCACTTTTTTGGTGTATATAATTAAAATATTATGAGAATGAGAATAGGCCATCATGTAATTTTGGAGAATCTGGAGGTTTAACTCAGTTCGTTTATCTTCTCTTTTGGTTTGTCTAAAATATTAATCAAGTCTTTTGGTCTAATTTAAACTGATATGGAGAATGATTTGCTTCTCTTTCACATTCTTACTTAGCTATATCCTGGGTTTTCTGTAAATGTGGAAAATAAGTCTTAGCCTAGTTCAACATGGGTTATAGTTAGCTATTAATGTTTGATTGATGCTTTGGGTTTAATTTTAGTTATGGATTGCATGAGCCATGTTCCATGAACTGTCTTTTTTGTTCAAGTATAAAAGTTGCTTAATTTGCACATTAATGTTTGCAAGACTATTTCCAACCTTACTCCATTTTGCACTCTAAACTTCCATTTTGAAGTAAAATTCTCTTCAAACCCACTCTATTTGTCACTCCAACTATCCACTACTCCATTTTTGGTGTAATCCCATTTTTCACTCCACTATGGAGTTTTTATTTATGAAATACCCCTTCAAATTTTATTTGTTTCATATAATGGAGATCTTTTGTGAGCTACCATGTTTATGAACGTATACCGTAATAGAGATATTTTGCTTTTATGTTTATGCATTTACTCATTTATGAATGTATGATTTTACTCCAATTTTGAATTTTGACCAATTAAATTGGTTGGTATTTAATACCATTTATATTTTTTTTTCTTTTTTCAATTAGTAATATATACGTACTTGTTAAATGGTTTTAGTGAAATGAATTTTCTGCATCGAAAGTGAACAAAAATACATTATGCATTGATAGGAAATGTATTTTATACATATATAGTTTGTAAAATAGTCTCAACATAATAGAAAATTTGGACTTTCAAATTTTCAGTTATTATATATCAATTGCGCTAATTAATCAATATTTCCATGAGTAGCAACGTGAGTTTTTTGGATTGATATGTACGCGAAGAAAGGTTGAGTTACAAGAATGACTTTGAAGATCTTTTTAATTAAAAATATTTTATTTATAAGCATTGTTAATATATTTGTTTACAAATACTAAAATAAAAATAAAAAGATAAGTATTAAAATTAAAGATAAACAACATACAATAAATTCAACACAATAAGACTAATGTCTTAAAATATTGTCCGGGGCCATCAAGATCGTTAAAATATTGCCCAAATGAAGTAGTTGGAAGAGGAGTTTGTTGGTCTTGTTGATCTTTTTGTCTATAACTCCGTTTTTGTAAAATTTCTGCTTGTTGAAGTTGAAGATATGCACAAACATTTGGATCTTCAATGGAAGTCATGTCGCAAAACAAAATTCTGTTATCCTCCTTAAGCTCTTTAAAATCGTAATTCTTCTTCTCAATCTCTAAATGATGTTGTGTTTGTGCGTTTGTCTTCTCTAATTGCTCCAAAATTTTACAAATTAAGTTGATAAAAAAAAATTACAAATTATATAGTAGCACTTAGAGCATCTTCAACGGGTAGATACTCTTTGAGAGTCTCTACACATTAAAATAATAATGTTTTTATATAATTTAATTATTTAATTAAAAATAAATAAAAGAAAGGGTTGAACCTCTAATATGATGACATATGGAGAGATGATATCTCATAAGTCTCTTAAACAAGAAACCTTTATGCTCTCTCTTTCCTCTATTCTATTTTTTATTTATTTTAATAGGGAGTCTCTCACCTAAACTCCCGATGAAACTGCTCTCACAATATCATCATTTGAATCACCATTTGGATGTCTATTTTCACAATGTCTGATGCATGCATGGAGTTTTTTTTTGTTACTTTTTCAATGGTTAGAATTCGAGATTGGAGGGATCTCATCGTA
The DNA here is from genome assembly GCA_963667165.1 of Barbarea vulgaris. Classification (NCBI taxonomy): domain Eukaryota; kingdom Viridiplantae; phylum Streptophyta; class Magnoliopsida; order Brassicales; family Brassicaceae; genus Barbarea; species Barbarea vulgaris. Next base: position 40,634,492 of record OY763887.1, on the reverse strand, counting down.
TGGTTACTCGAATTTGTATTATTTCTATTCTCGTAAGCATCCATCACGTGATACCAAAATTGAATAGATGATTGATAAACACCTTTGATTGGATCTTGAGAAATTTCCATATAAACTTGACATAGAAGCTTATCTTCTTCTTGAGAATATTCCGAAGAACAAATAGACATTTTTATCAATCAAAAGTGTATATATTGTGGAGTGGTTTATATTGTGAATGAAATAGAAAGAAATCTATTATAGTATTTATAGATACATAAATCTCTAAATTAATTTATGAGAAAATTAGCTAAAAGGGATTATTTAACCTCACATTTTTGAATCTATACCTTTTTTACTTTACCTATATTAATTACCAAACTAACCTTTGATTAAATCTTCTGTGTATTTAAATAATTAATAAATAAAGATTTTTATAAAATTTGCACAATCTAAATAAAATAGAAAAAAACTCATAAATTTTCCCTTCTTTTACCAATGAGAAGAGAACAACTAGAAACATAGCAACACAGAGTATGTATCATTGCCCATGTGCCAGTAGAATGAACAAGACAAATAAGTTATGTATAATCAAAGATAAATATAATCTTACGCCTTGATCTTCTCTGTTTTCACTATATTACAGTGTTGTTTCACTGTTTCTATAATTTTTGATATTCTTTACTTCTCTGTGTACCATTCACTCCTTCTAAATCGATCGTGGCCCACGGAGCTGGTCCAGGATACAAATCAAACTTGGGACCACAGTTACGACCATCATAATTTCCATACAGAAACCAAGCCTTGATCAGATGTTTTCTTCCCTTCTCAACGTTTATATTGTAGGAAAGCCTGAGAGAACTCTCCATATTCTCTTAACTCCCAAGGAAAAATCAAGAAAGCATTGGCAATGCTTCTGAAGATAAACATCAAATAAATAAGCAAACCCAAATCATACACTAAATGCTTTCTAGTGTAGCTTCGTCAAAGAAAAAATATACGGGTTAAGAGGACAATAATGTTACAATATTAATGGGAAAATAGGGAGCAAACCAATAACCTTACCTAATCTAGAATACTTCTTCTACCTTACTTAATCTAGAATACATATTCTACCTTATGTAATCTAGAATACATATTCTAATTCTACCTTACGTAATCTAGAATACGTTTTCTACCTTACGTAATCTAGAATATGTTTTCTATCTTACGTAACACGTTTTCTACCTTACGTAATCTAGAATACGCTTTCTATCTTACGTTATGTAATCTAGAATACGAACTTTACCTTACGTAATCTAGAATACGTACTACCTTATTTAATCTAGAATACATACTACCTTATTTAATCTAGATTACATCTTCTATTTTGTTTAGAATTCATATTCTACCTTAGGTAATGTAGAATACATCTTCTACTTAATTTAGAATTCATCTTCTAACTTACGATTCCCATTAATATATACTTTATACCCATTAATATATACTTACGATTCCCATAAATATATATTGTATACCCAAATAATCAACCGAGAATCCATAACATTGAAGCCTACTCTTCACGATTCCCATTTAAAGTAACACAATATAAATCCAGAAGCACAATAATCGAAGCAGAAGCATGAGCTCGGTTAAAACTCAAAACTCTAATCAAATCAATTACCTGAAACCGAAAGAGGGAGAGATCAGAGAGGAAATTTTAATCCTTTCACGTCTTTGAGGAGAAAGCAGAGAGCGAGGTAGGAGACGAATGCGAGTTAGGCTTAGAGCGAGGTATGAGATGAACGTGAGGGCAATGTTGACTTTTTATATTATCATAAGGTTTATGTTACTAAACTCATCTAGAAAAGGTATTGATTAAAAAAGGTGAGGTTAAATAATGAGTTTTTTTGAAAAATACCCCATGTATGTTTTTTAATTTGAAAACTACCTTCTTATTTTTTTCTTTTTAAAAATTAATATTGTTTGACTCAATTACCCTTAAGCACTAATTAATAATTTTTAGAATAAATCAGTATTTTTAAAATGAAATCAATTAGTTTTTTTTTGTAAATAAAAAAAATATTTTATTTCTGTGGAGAAAAAAATTGGAGATGATTTTATTTAAAAAAATCTCTAAAATATCTCTCAAAAATCGGATGAAAAGGGAAAAAAAAAGAAAAAAAAATCTCTAAAAATATATTTAGTATAAGTTGTGTGTAGGAAGAAGAAAATAATTTAGAAAATAATAAAACATGTTTATGTCAAAAAAAAAAATTAAATTATAATAATAATTATAATTATTTAGAAGATTTGTTTTTTACTTATATATAAACTTTTAAAAGTTAGATTTTTAGAGATATTTTAGAGATTTTCCTAAATATTTTTTTTAAATAAAATCTGTCTGGAGATTTATTCTCCACAAAAAAAAAATAGTTATTTTATCTACAAAACCAAATAATTGATTTTATTTTAAAAAAATTAATTTATTCTACAAATTATTAATCAATGTTTTAAGGGTATTTTAGTCAATTAACATTAGATTTAAAAAATAAAAAATTGAGAAGGTATTTTTCAAATTTAAAAACATAAATAGGGTATTTTTCCATATTTTTTCTTAAATAATCTCTTTTAGCTAATTTTCCCTTAATTTATCACCAAAAATGTCGTAATATTTTCATTGGTTTGAACGATGAGCCCCATTAAAATTGTTGGAGTTAGTTAGTGTTATTGATTGATATACAATAAATGTAATCCAACAATTACATGTTTTAATCCAACACTCAAGTCATATTTATGGGTCAACAAATGGGTCAAGGGGGCTTCCACTATTGGTTAAGTCTATAACCCTTTTTATGATCAAAATAGTTATTGTTTTATTTATAATAATTATTGATTTTTCTTTTTTTCTCTCATAAGTGTAATTATCCAAATAGTTATTGCTTTATCATTAATTGTACACCGAACATTTTTTACCTAAAAGAGAAGTGAACGTTACTCACAATAATTAAATTTAAAATTTATGGTGTTTAAAAATGAAAATAAAATAAAATCAAGCACAATTAAATAGATCCTCACATAAATACCATTAGAACTCAATGCTATTTATCGCAATCCAGTAAGCATAGATTACATTTTATACCTGAAAATTTTCTCTCAAAATGAATTTTAGTTTAAATAATCTACCACATTTACTTGCTTGATCATCCTCTTCAGATGATTATGAAAATAAGGAAATCAACAATAATCTCGACCGTGAAGAAGAAGCTATACATCTTGCTATTGCTAGTAACAATTCCGTCATCCAGTTCTTTTTCAATCAACAAAACAACCATGCGATTCATGGTGGCTCAGTTTCTGGGCATTCATTCATCCACCGCGATCGAGAAGGCGCACATAGTAGATTGTTTAACGATTATTTTTCAGATAACCCGGTTTACAAAATTTTTTTGTTTCGACGGAGGTATCATACTTGTTTTCTATTCCTTCGTATTATTGATGCAGTGAAAAGTCATGACAACTACTTTACACAACAAAGAGATACAATGGGAAGACTTGGATTATTGTCTCTTCAGACTTGGATTATCGTCTCTTCACAAAGTGATAATATTCGGTTCCAAGAATTTCTTGTTCAATTTAGAGAAATCAAAGATAAAAAAACTCATTTTTCACTGCAAAATGCATTAATTGATCACTTGTGGGAAAAATATACTAATGATGATCAGACCAAATTCTACTATGTTTTTTATTTATTTTTATATGATGTGATGTAATTTTATTTATATAATCAAGTTTTATTTAATCATAAAATGATTATTATATAGTAATAATAATTCTAGTTATGAAAATCTTTTAAAATTTATGTAATTCCTTACCAAATCTATAGTTTTATAATCATGTAAATATTTGAACATCATTCTCGTTTAGATATCAAAATCCAAATCCAAGTCATAAAATTATATAAGTTTTGCAAGAAAATAAAACAAGTGGGGATCAATTTGTAGATTTTATAAATAAAAGGTAAAAGTAGAAATTATTACTAAAATAAAATTAGAATATTTTTAGGATATTCATTTTTAGAGTAGAAAATGGAGTAATTCATTAGAGTAAAACTTAACTCCATTTTATAATAAAAATGGAGTAATACATAATAGAAAATACAATGGTACATATTATTGCTATCTTCGAATTCGAAACATTTGTATCGTTGACTTAACTTCAAGTAAAAGTATTTTATTGAACATTTGTAATTGTATCGTTGACTAAATTTTCCAAAGTGTCAACAAATTTATCGGTATAACCGGTTAATAATCCAGGACTAACCAAATTCTCCTTCAATCTGGTGTGGTTCCTCCTCACATGGTTCCCTATCTCGCTGTCTTTGTTCATCAAAGACATGATCGAACCACTCAGGTTTGCCTTTGAGAACCATCCTGTTTCTTCTCTCTGTACCTCAACGGAGACCTCAAGTTCTTCTGTCAACAATCTCGTGTTGAGAACTTGATCATTCAAATATGGAAGCAAGACTATTTGACAATCACTCAATAGAGATTCCCACATTGACCCGAATCCGCAATGGCTAACAAAGCAGCCTACTGATGGATGAGCTAATATCAATGGTTGTTGCACCCATTCTCCCCAAACAACTCCATGACCCTTTACTCTCTCCTCGAACCCTTCTGGTAAGGCTTCTTGAATCGTCTTTGCGCCTTTTGGTGGCTTTACCGCTATAAGAAATGGTAAACTTGTAAGCTCTATTCCTAAACAGAGTTCTTGGAATTGGTCTTTCTCTAGAGTGATTTGACTTCCCAACGCACAGAACACTACAGAGCCTTGTCCAAAACCACTCAACCAATGACTCCATTTATCTTCAAGTGGTTTACTTTTGTCTGACTCAGGAAGCATTGGACCCGTCAAGAGAACCTTCTTCTGGTATTGACGCTCAATATAGTCACAGAATGTACCTTCAATTTCTTTGCATGTCCTAATTGAAATGAAATCGCAATTCATAAGACCTGTGGTGAGCCGATGATGAAACCTCTTGTAGTAGATAGAGAAGGACAACAAGGCATGAGCATCGTGTCCGCGGTACAACAACTTTGATGAAGGATAATCTGGTGGAGGAACTCCTAGTTCACCACCTGGGACAATGTCATGAGCTATACATGTAGCTGATATCACATTGTACATAATACTCTTGACTTTATGCTCTTTAGCCATTTCCGGAACCCAGTGAGCAATATCGAACAAGATCAGGTTCGGTCTCAAGGCAAGAACCGCGGCTTGGACCTGATCGCGTGTCATATCCATGGCTGTGGACAAGAACTTCACCAACAAGACGGGGATATCCGAGGCGGTCTCGGCGCCAACAGGGAGGCCATCAACAGGAGGAATAGTAAGAGGATGAAAGACAATGTTTTGTGGGAACAGATTGTAATTCTCCAACTGTTTCTGAGCTTTCTTAGGCAGCAAGAAAGTAACCCTATGACCTTTCACAGCTAACTTGTTGGCTAAATGCAAGTACGGAGTAATGTGACCAAAAGCAAACCAAGGGAACATAAAAGCGTGAAATTTTTGGCCCATTTTTTACACATTGTTGAAACAAACAGAACACAAGAATTTAAAGCCTTCAAAGAGAGCCAAAAGAATAAAAATTTTGTTGCTTAAAATCATAAGCATATTTGCTTTTCTTCTTTACTTGCGATTGAGTTGTTATTACTTCCCTCCCAAGGAAATCCGTATACTTTAGCTTGGAGAATATGTTTTAAAAGTGTTTTACGTTAATAACTCGTAGGGTGTAGTGGGCAAATAGCTGTAGTGGATTGCATTAGGGGGCAAATAGCTGTAGTCAATTATGATTATAATTTTTCTTTAGTCTTATTCTTGTTGGAAATATAAGTGTATCAACGGTTACTTTACTAACCATTGTAACTATTGAGTTCATGATTACTTATTAAACGAACGGTTGCAAACGTATGTGACAACCATTGGGATGTATAGAACTGTTTCTCTACATCAAAAAATAGATATATAGAAGAGGAGAGAAGAGAGAGATCGAGAGAGAGATCGAGAAAAATATCTTGTGATAACACATAAACAAAATATAAAAAAACTCTTTTTTCTTGTATTTTAGCCTAAAACTAGAGGGAGATTTTGGTTGTCTTATCTTACAGAGAGATTTCGTGTAACCCATAGTTTTGAAAGAGGACGGAATATATTTTAAGAAAAGAGTTCTCCTGCACGATTCAATTATTATCCAACTTCACCGTATGTTACAATCCTGAAGCTACAACAATTCTTAACTAATATCATTTTGAAACTTTTGACCCATTTTGTTCCCCAAATTGTCCAAACAAACAGAACACACGAATTTAATTAGAGCCAAAAGAATAATTTTTTGTTTCTTCAGATCATAAGCATCTTTGCATTTCTTCTTTGCTTGCGGTTGAATTTTTTACTCCCCCTCCCAAGGACATTCGGTAACAATCGCTAAAGGTTTTTCGTTTTTCAATCACTTGGTTCTTATCTCTTTGGTCGAGTTTTTTTTCTCCTTGGATTTTCATGCTTTTTGGGTTTAGGTATCTAGATCTAGTATTCTGTTTAAGGTTATGGGTCGTTTATTTGCTTACATGATTAGATTTTAGTCAATTTTGGATGTCTATCCAGTTGAAGTTTGTTCGTTGGTGCCTTCACCGAAACAAATTCGGAACAAATCTGACAAAGACCATCAAAAAAGAATATCTTTTAATACTGATGCATCTCTTCGTTGATACAGCCAAAATTTAACTTGCTGGAACTCGTGGGACCAACGCTGTGGAAAGTGATGACATACTGAGGGTTGTTGTTTATTTATTTTATTGCTGGTATTGTTTAAAGATGGTGAATTGTTGTGAACCGATAAATTGTTAGTTGATATTTATGCTGATGCAAATTTATTAGTTTATAATAAATAGTTGATTGTGGTAGTTGGTTGTTGTTAGAAAAGCTGAATTAATTAAATTTGTGTTGGGAAATTTTAATATTTATGGGAATATTATTAGCTGGTTAAAAAAAATGGTCGGAATGTTTCAAGAACTATGTGACAATCATTCTTGATTTTTAAATTAACTTAGAAAAAATGAAACGACATTCAATATATCTTATTATATAAAATTTGGTTGTTCTCACGAGAGCTCGACATTTATCAGCAAAAACTTCAGATCTCACTACATGTCAAATTGTTAATATAATCACAAAAAATAATTTTAAATCTCCATATCTTTAGAGAAAAAGGAAATCAATAATTAAAAAAATAAATAATTTGTTAATATATACAATTTTAAACATATCAAGGAAAATAAATTTTTAATATATTCAAAATGAAAAAATTATTAAAGTTTATTATCCGATCTAAACAAGAAAATCATGCATTTGTTTTAGATATTGGCATGTCTCAAATTTATTATTTTTATTTAAAAAATGTGAATACATTAACTAACACATTAACACGTTTTTATTAAAAATCAAGAGCTTCTTTTCACTCTTTTCCGTTTCTTTAATTTCTCGTACTTTAAATTTAAAAGCGGATAATTTAGCACGTAGTGCTAGACGTCGTTCGCATTTTGTTATTCATGTAAACTATGTTCCTCCGGTTTGGATCTCTAAACCGTTTTAATAAATTTATAGTTGCTGACAAAAAAAAACATTAACAGATTAACACATGTCTCAAATTTGTGGCTAATGCTAGTGGGCTAAAACTGATTTGTTGACTTTATTCCGTGTAAGTTGTGTAATAAATCACGGAAGGCAACCAAGCCAGCAAGAGAGAGAAATAAGCATATTGCTTTTCAATTTTTAAATAGGGAAATTGCACGACATAGCAACATATAATTTAAAATTTAAAAATATGGTTGTGGTTTTTCAATAATTAGTTATCTCACCTCTTATTATTTTTTGGACAAAAATGGCTTTATAGTATTGTTAGAGGTTAAATACTTTTTTAGGATCAAATATTAGAGAAGATAAATTCTAATTTTAAATGGTTAATTATGTTGTTAACCTGAGATATATTCTACTTATTACATTAGAAAAAGATGAGTTCTTGTAATGTGATAAACAGTTTATTAACAAGTTAAAGTTTTTTGCACCAAGTTATATATATTAAGAAACATGCTAATACATTAATAAACAATACAATCATATAGACGTACTTTTAACTTTCCTAGCATGATAGATTGTTAGATACACATGCTCGTTAGTGTTTTATAAAACATGTTATTAAATATTATATCGTGTTAAATTCATCATGATGATACACTAAAAAAATATAAAAACAATATTTGTGTTTTATATAATGTAATAATTTGTTTAAATTGATACAAATTAAATATCTTATCGTATTGTGATAATATTATTGATATTTAATAATATATATTATACTAAAAATATAATATAAATAACTATATAAAAAATGCAGCCGAATCTTGATATATATGTTATTGAAGTTAGCGCTGGAACCCATAATACGCTAACTAGATATTTAACTCCAAAACGTCTTACATATTGAAATGAAGGGAGTATGAGATTAAGAAAATATAGTTAAATATTTTGGTTTTACAAATTTATTTTACTATGCAAGTAGTTACTTTGGAATTGGATTATAATGAATTATGTGATGGCTTTGTTACATAATTTTTGCAATTTATTATAAGTGTAAATTTTTTTTTTGTTATTATATTTCCGTAAGCAAAAGAAAAATCAACAAAATAAAATAAAATAAAATAAATGATAAAATAGGTATTTTTACTTCCTTTTCTAATATATTTTAAGTTTTATTATTTAGTATTCAATAAAATTTGAAATTTGATATTTTCTTTTCAAATTTAGGGTTTTTAGATTTTTCATATTATTTAGGCTCTAATAATTTGTTTTTCACAAGCTTCAAATAACTTTCTTCTTTAACTAAAAATTTTATTTTATTTTTAAATAAAATTTTAATTACTATTTACCTATATATGATAGTTTTAAAAAAATTTAAATTGAACTGGACCCAATACTGTTATAACTTTAATAATAGTTATATATATATATATATATATGTTAAATTACCTATATATAATAGTTTTTTTAAATAACTCGTACATTAGACAGATCATATATACTATCCTAATAAAATACATATAAAAGTGGACCCATATATTTTGATCTTTAAATCAAGATACCTAAATTTGGATTGAAGACTATATGTTATATTTTGTTTTAAACCTAATTGTATTGGGTTTTGGATCTGAATATTTTGCCCCAATCCTATAAAAGAGTTGATGTATTAAAAAAAAAATTTGAACAAGGACCAACACTAAAAACAACTTTGTGGTCTAGTATATTAGAGCATCTCTATCCTCTCTTAAAAGAGGTTCTAAACAATGTAATATTAATATTTACAATATAATTTAGTTGTACAATAAATTTTATATTTGTAAAAAGAATGGAACTACTTGTAGAAAAGCAAGTGTTATTAGAATTTTTTTATGGATCTTTCAATATCTCTCAAATGAGAGACCTATTTCACTCACTCTCTTCCTTTCATATTTTTTTTTTTATTTATAATCTTAGAGACTCATATGAGAGACTTTTGATGAAGATGTTCTTAGAGCATCCTACTGGAGAGGTTCTCAAAAAAGTTTCTTATATATATTATTTTAGTATATTATAATATTATAATTCAATTGTAAATAAAAAATAATTTGAATCATTGATATAATGTCATGTGTCATTATAATTTCTCAATAAAGTAGAAACAGTTTTTACAGCAGAAACGTTTCTCTCCTCTCCCTTCTTTTTCATGTTTTTTTTTTTTTTTTTTTTCAATACTAAAATATTGTACTAGAAACCCATTGAGAGACCCTGATGTGGGTGCTTTTATTGCCTTAGTTGCAACAGCTGCTACATGCTTCTTCAAGAGTTGTATCATTGACTAGATTCTCCAAAATGTTAACAAATTTATCGGTGTAACCTGTTAATAATCCATCACTGACCAAAACCTCTTTCAGTTTGGAGTGGTTCCTCCTCACCAGATTGCCGATCTCCCTATTTTTCTCCATCACAGATGTGATAGCAACACTCAAGCTCTCTTTCGAGAACCATCCTGTTTCTTCTCTTTGCACTTCCACAGAAACCTCGAGTTCTTCGCTCATCAATCTTGTGTTGAGAACTTGATCAGCCAAAAATGGAAGCAAGACTATTTGGCAATCACTTAAAAGAGATTCCCACATTGACCCGAATCCGCAATGGCTGACAAAGCAGCCTACTGATGGATGAGCCAATATTACTGGTTGCTGCACCCATTCTCCCCAAACCACTCCACGAGCCTTCACCCTCTTCTCAAACCCTTTTGGTAAGGCTTCTTGAATTGTATTTGCGCCTTTTGGTGGCTTTACCGCAACAAGAAACGGTAAACCTGTAAGCTCTATTCCTAAACAGAGTTCTTGAAATTGGTCTTTGTCTAGAGTAATTTGACTTCCCAATGCCAAAAATACTACAGAGCCTTGTTCAAAACCCCTCAGCCAATGACTCCATTGATCTTCTAGTGGTTTACTCTTGTCTGGCTCAGGAAGCATTGGACCCGTCAAGAGAACCTTCTTTTGGTATTGACGCTCAATATAGTCACAGAATGTACCTTCAATTTCTTTGCAAGTCCTAATTGAAATGAAATCACAATTCATAAGACCTGTGGTTAGCCGATGATGAAACCTCTTGTAGTAGATAGAGAAGGAAAACAAGGCATGAGCATCGTGTTCGCGGTACAACAATTTTGATGAAGGATAACCAGGTGGAGGAACTCCTAGTCCACCACCTGGGACAAAGTCATGAGCTATGGAGGTAGCTGATATGATGTTGTACAACATACTCTTAACTTTATGCTCTTTAGCCATTTCCGTAACCCAATAAGCAAGATCGAATAAGATCATGTCGGGTCTCAAGGCACGAACCGCGGCTTCGACCTGATCACGTGTGAGATCTATGGCTGGGGGCAAGAACTTCCACAAGTTGATGGGGATATCCGAGAAGGTCTCGGCGCCAGTAGGGAGACCATCAACCGGAGGAACAGTAAGAGGGTGAAAGACAATGCTGCCTGGGAACAGATTGAGATGCTCAAGTTGCAAACGAGCTTTCTTGGGGAGCAAGAAAGTGATTATGTGACCTTTTGCAGCTAACTTATTGGCTAGATGCAAGTACGGAGTCATGTGACCAAATGCAAACCATGGAAACATAAAAAAGTGAATCTTTTTGCCCATATTTTCTTTCCCAAATTCTCGAAACAAGCAAAACCCAAAAAATCTTCTCACAGACCCGAAAGAAGATAAATTTTTTTGTGTGTGTTTAAATCTTAAGTATCTCTGCTTCTCTTCATTTTTTTGCTTAGAGGTTTTCGTGATTGAGATGCTCTTCCCCTCCCAAGGACATCCCTATATATAGCTTGTGAAAGTGTCTGAAGGGTGCTTTAGGTTGATTATTAGTGTAAGATTAGTATTTAAAGTTAATTACTAGTGGTTGATTAGTTATTTAGCTTTTTTTTTTTTTTTTTTTTTTTTTTTTTTTTGATTAAAAGATTAGTTTTTTAGTTTTGTTTTTTAATGGTAGATTATTGCTTGACCCATGTGCCATGAACTGTCTTTTTGTCTTTATTAGAAAAGTTGCTTGACTTACACATTAATGTTTGTAGTGCCTTCAGAAAATAAAACGTAATTCTTTTTTTTTTTTCTGTTTTTTTTTTTCTTTTTTTCGTAATTCTTGCTTTACGAGTAAATTATTACAGATTCGTATCTTTGACTAGATTTTCCAAAGTGACAACAAAGTTATCAGTGTAACCGGTTAATAATCCAGGACTAACCAAAACCTCCTTCAATTTGGCGTGGTTCCTCCTCACATAGTTCCCTAACTCGCTGTCTTTGTCGATCAAAGACATGATCGACCCGCTCAAGTTCTCTTTGCACCTCAACCAAGACCTTGTGTTGAGAACTTGATCATTCAAATTAACATGGAAGCAAGACTATTTGGCAATCACTCAGTATCATTCTACGTCAGCATACAAAATAAATCGATGACATTTTAGCTTAGGAAATTTCTTCGTCTAAAGGAGTGTTGTTAATAGGAAAGAGTGCAAAGCTAAAGAAAATTTTCCATGATTTCTTTTAACCAAAAATAAGAAGATAATATAATACTATATAACGGCACATACATTAATGCACATGATAAGTTAATTCATAAATTTATTGATGAAACTAAAAATTTAAATTATTAAGTGGTAAAATAAAAATACTAAAATTTGTCTAGAATAATACTATTTTTAAGTTAATTACTAGACTAATACTCTGAAAAAAGTTTACTAGTAAATACTAATCTTTTTAAAAATACAAATAAACCAATATAAATTTTACTATTCACAAAATTGCCATTATAAATTAAAATTAGTGAAATAAATTAAAAATAACATAAAATTTAAATTTTTTTAAAAGATATCAGATATATATATATATTTAATTACCCTGATTTCCCAAAAAAAAAAAAAACTAGCATAGAAGTCCAATAGACTATAAAAAATACGAAGTCATAATCAATTAAACACATCTAATTTGAAACATATCCAATCAAAATTAGGATATTTGTTGGATTAATCTCCATAGAATATATATGGAGGAAACTATATTATTATTAACAAAATCAACATGAATGTATAAATGATTTAATAACAATCTAATTTATATACAAGGATTGTCCGTTCCATAGTATAATCCGTGAAAGAGAGAATCACGAAAAAGGATGAGATAGTTGAGCAGCAAATAGAAAAAGAATAAGATAAAATATTATGACAAAGAATAATTTGGAGATGATGGTTGAAAACTGAAAGAATGTTTGTGGAAGAAGAAGAAGGAGGCTGATAAAATCCTAAATATTTCATCGATGGAGTTATGGAGTCAGCCAAAACAAAATCAATGGAAAATATTAAATATGCCGTATAAATTCTAACAGTTTAGAAAAATGAGAAAGTCTACTAGCTCTATCATGAGTTTTGGAAAATAAATATATGGAGGTCAAAATATCCATGATTAAATAGAAAATCTACTACCACTAAGACATACAAATCTACGACACAAAATAAATCTACGAAGCAAATTTACGGTACAAAAATAAATTTACGAAGAAAATATGCGGCAAAACTTTAAATCTGCCATGCCAAAAAATCTGCGACAACGTAGAACCACAGATTTATGTCGCAGATTTTTTTGTCAGCGTAATTTTTTGTATTTTTTACTAAAAAAATGGAAATGGAAATAACGCTGATGTGTCATTAATTCTTAATGGCATTCGTATAATTATTATTTTCTAACACATGGTTTTAAGGGTATTTCGGTGATCAAAAGAACTCGCTTAACACTAATTTTTTCTATGTTAAGTTAGCAATTTTATAACAATTTAGTATTATTCTAGTAGTTTCCCATAAAAATATGATAATTTTAAATACTTATGAGCATAAAGTATTTGTAATCCACATTGGGTTTACCTATTTTACTATTATTACCGGTTTTCAGAGACGTTTTACCATCTATCCGGACACCTCTTGGTGGAAGATAAAATAGAATTGTATGCATTTAGGTAATTATAAGATTGAAGACTCATTGGAGCAAAATGAGGTTTCTAAGAGCAGAAATAAAGCTTAAAGGACAAAAGAAGAGAAGTCAAAACTCAAGGAACGATCGGTTTACGCTGGTAACCAATCGGTAGGATTTTAGGGTTGAAGATCGACCGGTGCATGCTTGCACACGGGTCTGTTGCGGCACACTCCAAGAACCGATCGGTACAAGATGTGTAACCGATCGGTAGCCGACTTCAGACTTTCTATTTTTGCAAGACTTAGGGCTTCCTCCTCACATATATATAGAGGTGCCTCGACCCCGTCATTCCTCAGACCCTCAGAGTTCTTTAAAGAGACGAAAAACTCAGATCTAAAAGTTGAAGATCTCAAACCTTTTGTATATATTTTTATTCTTTTAGTTCTTTTCAATTTTTATTTATTAGAATTCTTTTTATGTTCATATTATGATTCTTTTCTTTTTAAGGGTTTTTATGTTTATTCATGTTAGGATTCTTATTAAATTATCTTTATAGTTCTTCATCAAAGATTATTCGTTATACTTAGCATATAGTTATCCTGCTGTGCTAAGTAGGCTTAGCAGATAGTTACCATGTTGTGCTAAGCCCTTAATCCATTAACCTTAGTTACCCTGCTGTGAATGGGTGGACATCCTTCCGATGAACAAGTGTTTAGTCAACAAAAGATAGATCGTGATAGTGACAATTGGATCCGATCTCCGTTGCTATTTACACTTGTGAGAATACAATTGGTCGAAAATTAGTCGGAAACTTTTCAACTATTTCCAACCAATTTTTTGAGGTTGGTCGGAAATTGGTTGGAAAATTTAAAATTTTTGAATCCCGCGTAAAAGAAGTTTCCGACAAATTTCCGACCAATACATTTTCCTATATAACCCAAACGATTTTTTACAGATTCTAAATCTTATAAGCTTTATAAAATCTCTACAAACTTTTGAACTATTCAACCAATTAGTGTATTAATTTCAAATTTGTTTAATATTTCCATACATAATTATTTGTATATATTTTATATTGTATAAGTACTAATTCATTTTTAAAACTTTTCAAAGTAATTACGAAAGAAATTTTTAATTTTTTATATGTAAGATATATAAGATAGTTTAAATTTATGTATTTAATTTTTTTTTAAAATATATATATTAAATTTCTGACTAATTTCCGACCAACTATTTTATGTTAGTCGGAAATTGGTCGAAAATTTCTGACCAATCTCCGACCATTTTTTTTTTTAATTCAAAATTTTAATCGATAGAAAAAAAAATTAAAAATATATTTGGTCAGAATATTTCCGACCAATTTCCGACATCGTCTTTCCGACCAAATTCCGACCAATTTCTGACCGATTTAGATTTTCGACCAGCATATACTGACTAATCTGTTTCGGTCGGAAATCAGTCAAAAATTTACTATTCTGACCAATTTCCAACTAATATGGTGGTCGAAAATGAGGCGCATAAAGAAAAGTTATAATTAAGAAATGTGAATCCTAGTACAAAAGAACAAAACTAAAAGTTCTGATGAAAAGTCACTATTGTTGATTTTTCCCCTGGTGGGAAAACCAATTTGGATATGGTTTTGAATAATTGAATTTTGGGTTGAATTCTACTCATTAGATTGTTATTGGGCTTAGGGTTAAGCGGGAGTATATAAAGTACTTTTAATCTAAATTTTATACATAACAGACAAAGAAAAAGAGTGGCAGTTTTTAGCATAGAAGAGAAGCAGAAAAACATATTTTTCAGGGTTTGTTTTATACATTGTTTGGACACTCAAATGTTTTTTTTGTGAGTAGTTTTATGACTTCGTGGTCTTGAGATTTAACAGTGAAGATTGTGTTTTAACGGTGGAAATTATGTTTCAATGTTTAGTTTAAGAAAATATGTGTTTTACTGCAGCTGGCCTCAACAAAAATTGACAATATTCTAGTAGCATTTTTTTTTTTTTGATTATTTGGAAAATCTAACGGTGAATTCTTCTCGGTTTAGCTGAAATTTTGTAGAGGTGTTCCTTATTTTCTTTTTATCTAAAGTCTGGACACTGGAAATCTAATCTAGTAACCGGAATCTTAGTGAACTTAGGACCATTTGGGACTGCTTATTTTTAGGCTTTTATATTTCGCTTTTGTGGTGTTTTCTTGTATTGTAGATTACTCTCTGGAGTCTTATATAGTCGCTAGATTTGATATGTGGGAATAAAGAAAATGTGGTTGTTACTCAAATGCATCGGTGATAGTGGATTTTTGAATGGAGTAAGATCATGTAGATTTACTCTTCACAGTGGAAATGTTCTCAACATATAATTTTGGTGTGCCAATTTTTATTTTATTTTTTGCATTGAGATTTTTCTATCAAATTTTTAATATTTTTCTCATATATTCACATAAGTGCATGGAACTTTATACCAATGCACATTTATGTGTTGTTTACCCAACAACTACCTTTTATAAGACATTTTGAAATGAAAGTTGATGCTCAGCTATCAGAATTATAGGCCATGGCATAGCCACACATGCAAACTAATTTAATGTTCCAATAACCATATGAAGAATTGATTTCGCATAGTGACATTAATGAAATATCATAAATCATATGCACAACATCCCAACCATCAAATTCTTTTTTTTTGTTTTCCGCTGTAACGGCCGAGGCATCCGTGATATTCCGGTGACCCAAAAAAATCCGACCCAATTTAGTTAATAGCACTATTTAATTGGATCCAAAATCACACTCAATTTAACAAGCAAACCGGCCTTAATTAAATCTAAACAGCCATTCCAATTTACGATCCAATTGAAACCAAATCGTTCAAACAAAACCAATGTGAGTGTGGATTACTAAGGCGAATGTGAGTGTGGTGCTCTTATGAAGAAATGAATTTCTGTGTTTTCAAACCTCTTTCTCTGGTTTAGTTTTCTGGTTTGCTTGAGGGCAAGCAAAAGCTAAGTCTGGGGAGTTGATATATCATGGTTTTTACCGGTTTTAAGCAATGATATAAGTATATAATCGAGTTTTAACCGTGTCTTCCGAGTCTTTATCGAGTCTTTTATAGGTTTGCATGTGCTGGTGACTTTTTGGACAATTATGAAGCCTATGGAGCATTTGTAGCTGTGAAGACAAAGTAGGTGCCTTCAGTGGTCAATGGTGTCGATCGACACCACTACTGGTGTCGCTCGACACCCATCGTCAGGCATTCATGCGGAACTTACATAGTTTTGAAGATTTGCAACTTTGCCCCAGAAGTTCCAGAAGTTTACAAAGGAGACTCAGCTCGTGTTTTATACTATTTATTAGGTTTTTAGCTTTATTATTATGTATCTTGACTTTTGGCTAGTTTTGAGAGAGACTAGAGCTTGAGGATGTTCTTGCTACTTGTACTCCATTGAGAGAAGATCTTGAACCCCTGTTTTCTATTCTTTCTTTGATTTTATATGATATCTATTTCAGCTGTCTTTTGTTCTAATTGATATGTCTGAGTAGATCTCTTGTTGGGTTTAGGGATTCTCATTAGGGATTTCATGAACTGTTAGATTTAACATTGATTAAGATTCAAACTTGTTAGTTCTTCATCTAGGATTGAACTTAATGCTTAATCTGGACTGATCACCTAGATTTATGATTATAGGTTGTTAAATTGACACGACAGTGTAATTTAAGATCTGAACGAATCCTAGTGAGCAAATTAGATAATTGCAACGACAGTTGGATTAGATAATTTGTGAACATATCGAACCTGCACTTAAGGCTTGTTTAGACTTTACGATTCGTAACTACAGTTGGTTTATTAGGTTTAATTCATAGATAGTTTTCGCAACGACAGTTGGTTAGCTATATATTAGTGATTTGAGTTCTACACGATTCTTAATTAGATATTGACCAGTTGTTTTATCTGTTTTGTATGATTTCCTGAGAAGTTCCATAAATCTAACGCTTTCTCCAATTGTTTACAAACCTCTTTTATTTACTTCTGCATTGTCTTTTAATTAAACATTATTTGCTTAGCTGAATTTGAAGCGAATCTCTCTATTGTGAAACTTGAGAGTCTTTGTAGATTTAATCCCTAAGTATTACAGTGATCTCTTAATTTGAGAGAGTAACTCTAGGGTTAATTTGAGCATATCAGCGTGTGGTTGGCCGTTACACATGAATAAAAAAATTGGTTGGGATCTTATGCACGTGATTTATGAATTATGATAGATCCATATTTTGTGACTGTCACTATGCAAAATCAGTATTATCAAAACATTAATCATTTTTAACTATAAAATGGATTACTGTTATTAATTATTATTATTATTATTTGATTTTTGAAATTACTTCGATTATTCTCAAATTGGATTACTATTATTAATTATTAACATATAAAATACACGATTTGTTTGTAACGCTGGGGCACGTAACATCATCATTAGTAAGAAACAATTTATTAGTAAGAAAATATTTGCTTAACTTTTAAAACCAATAAGAAGAATTGTGGACCATAATCCTAAACACACTGTTGTGTCAAGGTGGGCCAACAACAAACACTCGAATCCGAATTTTCTAGACCACCTTTACAAAACGGTCAGCACAAAACTCGTTGTAAACTGAAGCACATTATTTCTATGACTAAAATATTTAACGTATAGAATGTACCTTACTAAAGTTCTGGTTCCATAGTTGACTCTTGCACAAATTTTGAATATGAAACCAAAGAGATTAGAAGACTAGTGACTTGTCCTGGACACTACACGAGCCTTAAGCGGATACTTCATGACAACAGTGAACTCAAGCTTCTCCGTCAAGTCAACTTCATGGCCGTCGACCTCTTTCCACTCAAACTCCCTCACCATATTAGCCACATAGTACTCAAGATGCAACATCGCCAACCCTATCCCCGGACAGATCCTCCTTCCCGCTCCGAATGGCATCATCTTTATTCCTCTACTTCCGGTGATGTCCACTGCTTCTTCTTTTCCCATGAATCTCTCCGGCTTGAACTCCATAGGTTCCTCCCACACAGTTGGATCCCTCCCTATCTCCGCCACCATGAAGTTAATCGTCCCTTTCTTTGGTACCTTGTACCCTCCCAATACTGTATCTTCGGTGACGCTGTGTGGCAGCACAAAGTGTCCTGGAGGATGTCTCCGGAGACCTTCCAATACCACTGCCTTTAGATACAGCATCTTCTGTACATCTTCTTCATCCACTTCTTTTGCTTCCTCTTTGACTACGCTTTTGATCTCCTCGTGTAACCTCTCTTGGACTTTTGGATATTTCACTATGTTCGCCATGATCCATTGCAGTGCCGTGGCTGTAGTGTCAGTCCCGGCTGTGAGAAACTCCGAGCACAAGTTCACGATATCGTCCTCGTTTAGCTTCCTCTTCTCCTCTGGAACTTCAAGATCGAGCAGAGTATCAACATATGACTGCACATAATCTTTGTTGTCTTCTTCCTCTTCGGATGATCGTTTCTTCCTCTCTTCCAAGATCTTCCTCCGGGCGCGAATCAGCGGAAGCAAAACCTCCCGATGCTCCTTCCGAATCTGGAGAAATTCTTCCCATCTCTTTCGAAAAATCATTTTGGTAAACTTAGGCCAAATATTGAAGATAAGGAATCTGGAAAAGCTAAGTAGCTGTCGTCTCTGAATATACTCAACCTGTTTGATTTGTTTCTCGTCAAGCTTATCTCCGAAACACATGAGGACAAGAAGAGCAAACATGGCGTAGTGAAGATGGTCAACGAGGACGATCGGTTCTTGGCTTCCATGCTTACGGAACCGATCAAAGAGGATCTCAAGAACCCAGTTACGAGCATGGGAGTAAGATTTCACGCGCGAGGGATGAAGAATCTCAGTGGTGAGGTTTCGGCGGAGAAGCCGCCACAAGGGTCCGTATGACCCGGAGCTAATATTGTATTTGTCAACTATCTTGCTGATTGTAGCCGGTGGTGGACGGTCTGCAAAGACCGCACCGTTCAGAACGAGAGCCTGATGAGTGAGGGATCGGTCAGCGACGAATATGGCAGGGCGAGAAGTGATGCGGAGGGTAACGATGGGGCCGAGACGTTGGTGGGCGGAGCGGAGATAGGAGCTGAGGCCACCGATGCCTTGCCGGAGCCACTGGAGGGTTCCGAGGAAAGGTAAGATGTTTGGGTCAGGAGGTAGCGGAGGGGAGGAGGAGTTACTGCGGCTAAGGAGGAGATGGAGAAGGAAAGACACAGAGAGAGAGGCCAAGATGATTAACCATATCTCCATTTCTGCGTCGTTCACTTTACTTTTTCTTCCTTCATATTTATTCTTCCTTTATTCGTACATATATATATAATAGACGTGTGTGGTCTACGTAATATTTTTTTTTTTGAAGTGTTCCATTCAAGCATAAATTACTTTTCTAATTAGGTCAAATTTTTGGGAAAAAATCTATTTAAAAAATTTGGAAAAATCAGGTAGACAATTTTGTGCGGTGGTAGTTGCATTATACGAGTCGGGAGATACTATTGTAAGGGATTAAGGATAGAGACGGTTTTGTATTGATATTAGTCGGGTGGAATGGGTCTTGAGGTCTACATCAAGCTTTGGTAGAAAAATGCCATCAGAATATTCATCATGGATTTTCGTGACATCATCGATTGCGTATGTTACTTAGTTTTGTGATTCCTTTCCTTATTTTTATTTTATTTTTTATATAAGTTCAAGAATTCTCTTAGAGGAAAACATGAAGACTTTACCAGAAAACTGAATCAATGTTTTTTGTGGAAACTTTGAAATTTTGAAAAGTTGCCGAAAACAAATAAAGATTTCAGTCTGCAAATCCATTTTAATGGATTAGTACTTTTACTAAGTTTACCGATGTTGGTAGAGTGTCACCCTTTTATTGTTAAAATGTCAATGATTCCTCAATGATCGAGAGATTATAAGCTTAATCTCTTGGAAGAGTGAAAATGATGGTAGATTTGAGTGAAATTTGTCTAGAATGACTCTTATTTTATATGATATTACTATAATGACTCTTCTTCTAAAGGGTTAACTAAAAAAATAGGTAAAAGACAATATTATCTACTCCATCTAACAAAATAACAATATTGCCATTGTGTAAAAAAAAAAAAAAAAAAAAACAAAAAACGTTTAAAAAAAAAAAAAAAATTTTTTAAAAAAAAAAAAAAAAAAAACTATAAAACGAAAAAAATTTAAAAATTAAAAAACTAAAAACTAAAAAATTTTAAAAAATTAAAAAAATAAAAAATTACAAAATTTAAAATAAAACAAAAAAGAATAAAAAACAAAAAAAAAATTGTTAAAAAACTAAAACAAAAAAAAATTATTAAAAACAAATAATT
Organism: Barbarea vulgaris; assembly: GCA_963667165.1. Lineage (NCBI taxonomy): Eukaryota > Viridiplantae > Streptophyta > Magnoliopsida > Brassicales > Brassicaceae > Barbarea > Barbarea vulgaris. The sequence goes on along the minus strand of OY763887.1, from coordinate 40,613,567 downwards.
ATAAAATATAACATATTAAAAAATTGGAAATTTCAAAAAAAAAATTTAAAAAATTTAAAATCTAAACTAATTCAAAAATATCTTATTTAAAAATAAAAATTATTAACATATTTAAAAATATCTTACACAATTCATAAATAAAAAAATAAACATAATAATATATTATACAAAAATAGTTCAAAAATAACTAAATTATTAAAATATTTTAAAAATATCTTAAAATAATTTATTAACATAATTTAAAAATAAATAAATAATATCTTATTCGAAAATAAAATTTATTAACATAATTTCAAATATCTAACAAAATTCAAAAATAAATAATTCAAAAATAAGTCTATAAATAAAATAAATCTGCGATGACGTTAATAAATCTGTGATAACTTTGTAAGTCTAATAAATCTGCAATAATAGAAAAATAAGTCTATACATAAAATTAATCTGCGATGACGTTAATAAATCTGTGATAACTTTGTAAGTCTAATAAATCTGTAGTAATGGAAAAATAAGTCTACGATAAAAATAAATCTGCGATAACGTTAATAAATCTATGATAACTTGGTAAGTCTAATAAATCTGTAGTAATGGAAAAATAAGTCTACGATAAAAATAAATCTGCGATAACGTTAATAAATCTATGATAACTTGGTAAGTCTAATAAATCTGCAGTAATGGAAAAATAAATCTACGATAAAAATAAATCTGCGATAACGTTAATAAATCTGTGATAACTTGGTAAGTCTAATAAATCTGGAGTAATGGAAAAATAAGTCAAAAACGTAAAATACGTCTGTCATGACGTTATTAAATATGCGATAACTTAATAAGTCTAGTAAATCTGCAATAATGGAAAAATAAGTCGGCAAATTAAATTAAGTCTGCCATGACGTTAATAAATCTGCGGTAACTATTTTTGTTTAATAACTCAAAGACAAAGGAAAATAACTCGGCAACTAGAAATAAATCTACCGTGACGGTAAACAAGTATGCGGTAACTAAGTTAGTCAAATAACTCTATCGTAAAGGAAAATAACTCTGCAAGGAAAATAAGTCTGCCATGACGTTAAATAAGTATGCGATAACTAAGTTAGTCAAATAACTCTGCGGTAAATTAAAATAACTCGGCAACTGCCAAATAAGTCTGCGTTGACGTTAAATAAGTATGTGGTAACTAAATTTGTTTAATACATCTGCGGTAAAGAAAAATAAGTCTGCGAGAAAATAAGTCTGCGATAACAGAGACGGAATGGCATTTTCGTAAATATTGGGGACGCTGGAATTAATTCATTAATGGCATTTTTGTGATTGCGTTTTTTCCTATCAAAGGTTTCAAGGGTATTTTTGTATTTAAAAAAGCAAAAAAGAGTGTAGTAATTAAAAAAAAATATGAGTCATTCTAGTTATTAATTCATTTTTCAAAGTCATTCTAGTAATCCTCCCTAGATTTGATGGATAATGAGATTGACACGCTCAATCGATAGAAAAAACAAGTTAATTTAAATCACTCAAATAATTTATTATGCAGCTTCAATAAATGGCTCAATAAGCACTAGAAAATAAAGACACAAAGAACTTGACAACTTTGTGAAAAAAAAATACTTTTCTATTAATTTTCTATTAACATTAATCTATAAGGGTGATTAAAAATGGTACAAGTGATTTGAGCATTTGATACGATCCTGGATGAGGATCTCACCCCAATCTCACACCGTGAAGTTAAGAAACGAGTAGAACTGGTTCCAGACCCAATTGCTGAGCACCTGGAGGTTTAATGGATCGAATGACGCCACAAGAAGATGTGGAAAATCCACTTGATAAGTCTAAGAGTCCCCTATTATTTGAACACTCGAAAACAAGTAGACAATGATCTAAAATTTTGTAAAGGTTTTTGATTGATAAAATATTAGATGAAAAATATAATTGAGTCTCGGAGGCGATATAAGGAGAAGGAGACGAAGAGGAGAAGAGAAGAGAGAGAGGAGCGGAGGGAGTTAAGAGAGACGAATTACGAGACATTCCTCGTAAACTCGCATAACGACTACAACATAAACACACGACGATTCAAATTCAAATGAGGAAACATAAAACTAAACAGATAATAAATAAGGGCCGCGCCAACAAATCTCATAACGGGCCGTAGTGGATTCGGACCAATGCCAACGCATAGATGAACCTATGGACCGCTAACCTCATTAAAAACCTCTCTCGAAAAACCACTTGGGAAAAACTGGAGACGAGGGAAAAAGAGTGTAAATGAGCCATAAGGCCTAGCACTAGTCTTCTCAGACGTGAACCATGACCAAGGAGGACGTGGTACCACATGAGTCCGAGTGACCCTCTCGAATCAATACTGGGTGTGGTAAAGCTCGGGACACTTGGTATCTTTTCTTAGTCCGGAGACGAGTCTTTAGTCCTTGAGCTGCTTTTTGTGCTTCCTTAGCTCCATGCTCGTCCGTGGTTCCTTGTAATAGGAATGCTCCTTGTTCCAAATCTTTAGAGCCTCTTAGGATCATATCATGCTCCTCCAGTTGAAAAAGATTTATCCTCAAATCCGTTGGACCTGCCAAAAACAACTTCAAGTTAGTTTTGCAAAAAGATAAAAATATAGAGAAATTGTATCGAAAATTAAGGAAAAGAGAATGGTAATGATAAAGCTTAGTGAGAGGCTTGGCATAGGAGCTGTTGTTGCAAGAGAGTTGAAGATCCTGTTTGAAGTCATCAAAGGAGCTGAACACTTTCCAAATATCTTCCTTTGTTCCAAGCTTTGTATCATGGAAGTAATCTAGAACAAAGATCTCATGACTTGTAGTTTCATTAGTTGAGTTTATATTCTTCAGTTCAAATTTATGTTCCTTGCAAGCGTTAGTGCTTTCCCTTGATTTTGTCCTGTCAATAAAATAGGAAAAATCTAAGTTAGATGATAGGAAATCAACAACAGGACCAGGTTGTAAAGCCATTAGAAATTAATTCAAAGTGTTTAAAAAATCCTGGTGGATCCGGAATGTCCATGGCTTGAACTTGTATAGTTGCCCCGGTCTTGTTCTCATCCTTAACTTGAAAAACATATAAAGTCTTCTCTCCATCATAAGCAAAGTATTTGGCACTTGAATCGGATGGATACTCATGGAAAACTTTATCTACATTCGGTGCTTCCTTTTCTTTAGCTGGATAGGGAACTTCGTTGTAATGCAATAGAGTCACACTGTAGTGGTAGAAATGCCCTTGTCTTGGTTTATCAACTATGCCCTGCAAAAGCTTAAGTTCACTCGGTGGCACAGGTGGAGGGTTAGAAGCACAAGTATTCTTATTCAAAGAGGTAAATGATTTAGATTCAAAAGTTTCAACCTCTTTTCTTATTCCAGCTATACCAAAGTAGTTAGGTTTCTTACCTTGTTCTTGTGTACCTTTGAGTCGGATTTGATCAAGATATACTTCATGCGGTGTTAAGGGTACTAGAGTAGTCTTTCTTCCTTTGAACTCAAAAGTGTGCCGATTGGTGAAGCCATCATGTACCACTCTTCGATCAGATTGCCACGGTCTTCCAAGCAGTATATGTCCAGCTTCCATAGGAAAAACATCACACAGAATCTCATCCTCATACTTGCAAATGACGATAGGTACTTCCACTTGGTGATTTACTTTCATTTCTCCATCTTTGCTAAGCCATTGAAGATCATACGGTTTTGGATGCTTCTTTATCTTTAATCCCAGCTTGTTAACCATTGTCTCACTTGCCACATTCGTACAGCTTCCTTCGTCAATAATAAGGCTGCACACCTTTCCGTTTACATAACATCGCGTGTGAAACAAGTTAGCTTGTTGTTCTTGCTCTTCGGCCTTGGACTGAATGCTTAATGTCCTCACTGCCACTAACAACTCTCCCTTAGCTGGTCGACATCCTCATCTTCATGCTGCTTAGTTTCTAGCTGCTCATCCTCAGATTCATACTCACCATTTTCCTTTAGAACCATGATTCTCTTGTTGGTGCATTCACTAGCATAATGCCCCATTCCATGACACTTGTAGCTTTTGATTCCACTAGTCCTATCCTCTGCCTTGCCTTTATCTCCATACGGTTTGGTTTCAGGTTTTGAAGTAGTCAGCTGCTTGCTATCTCCTTGTACTCTCGGCTTTTCATCTCTCGGATAGCTCCCCCTTGTATAACTACTACTTCCAGCTCCATAATGAGATAGTATAGGAACTCTCCTCTTAAGTGGCTGCTCTATAAGAATAGTTTGATGTAGCATTTAATGTAGGTCCACATGAGGCTGTATCTCCAACCTGTCATGTATATCACGTTGCAAACCTCCTAAAAATCTCGACATAGTTGCTTCTCGATCCTCTTGTACATCAGCACGTATCAAAAGTGTTTCCAGCTCTTGATAATATTCCTCAACGGTTTTACTCCCTTGTACAAGTCTCCTAAGCTGGTTATGCAGCTCACGATAGTAATAACTCGGCACAAAACGTTTCCGCATAATAGCTTTCATCTCGCTCCATGTTTCTACCGGATACTCTTGATTTCTTCTTCTAGACGTTACCAACTGATCCCACCAGCTCAAAGCATAATCACAGAACGCAGTAGCTGCAACCTTCACTCAATTCACCTCAGTATAGTGTTGACACTCAAACACCATTTCGATTTTCTTCTCCCAGTCCAAGTAAGCACTCATATAATCATTTCCTTAAAACGATGTTATACGAAGCTTGAGTACACCAAAGCTGTCTTTCAGTTAATTCCTCTCATTTCTCACTTGAATGTGCCTCCTATGACTGCTACGAGAAGATCCACTATAGTAATTCTCAGCCTAGAAATCTCATGGTTCTCTTAAGAGCGGTCGTTGAATGTTTCCCGGTAGATCCCTTGGTAATTCTTCTTGTTGTCTCGCTTGCTCTCTGTTTCTTTCCTCATTTCTTCCTGGATTCACTCCCTGTTGATCCCTGACATCACAAATAATCTCTGGAATAACTTGATCTTGCAAAGCATTGAATCTCTCATCCATCATCAGCGCCATTGTTGCTGTGAGGGCTTCGATAAGGAGCTTGTTGTTGTTGTTGCTTGATTCGCTTTGATCGGACATCTTTTCCAAACTATCCGAAGAACCCTAATCGCGATTCTCGATGTGGATCTGATACCACTTGATACAATCCTGGATGAGGATCTCGCCCCAATCTCACACGGTGAAGTTAAGAACTGAGTAGAACTGGTTCCAGACCCAATTGCTGAGCACATGTAGGTTTAATGGATCGAATGTTGCTACAAGAGGATACGTAAAATCCACTTGATAAGTCTAAGAGTCCCCTATTATTCGAATCACTCGAAAAAAGTAGACAATGATTTAAAATGTTGTAAATGTTTTTGATTGATAAAAGATTAGATGAAGAATTCAATTGAGTCTCAGACGAGATATAAGGAGAAGGAGACGAAGAGGAGAAGAGAAGAGAGAGAGAGGAGCGGAGGGAGTTAAGAGAGACGAGTTACAAGACATGCCTCGTAAACTCGCATAACGACTACAACATAACACACGAAGATTCAAATTCAAATGAGGAAAAATAAAACTAAGCAGATAATAGATAAGGACCGCGCCAACAAACCTCGTAACGGGCCGGGGTAGAGTCGGACCAATGCCAAGACATAGATGAACCTATGGACCACAAATCTCATTAAAAACTTCTTTCGGAAAACCACTTGGGAAAAACTGGAGGCGAGGGAAAAAGAGTGTGAGTGAGCCATATGGCCTGGCACTAGTCTTCTCGGACGTGAACCATGAGCAAGGAAGACGTGGTACCACATGAGTCCGAGTGACCCTCTCGAGTCAATACCGGGTGTGGTAAAGCTCGAGATACTTGGTATATTTTCTTAGTCCGGAGACGAGTCTTGAGTCCTTGAGCTGCTTTATGCGCTTCCTTAGCTCCATGCTCGTCCGTGGTTCCTTGTAATAGCAATGCTCCTTGTTTCAAGTCTTTAGAGCCTCTTAGGATCGTATCAGCTTTATAGGCTCGACTTTTAGGACTCTTTAACATTCTAATAATTTAAAAATAGAAAGAAAATACACAATAACTGAAGAAGTATCAAAGGGATTGGTCTTCAAAAAAACTAGCCGTTGTTACTTACCGTGTTTTTTTATTCTTGTGGATACAATTATATATAATAGAAATAATGAAATACCTGTAAAAATTAATAATTCACAAAGCCAAATTTAAGGTTTGTTACCTTGATCAATTGAATCTTACTAAATTGATAACCTATGCAGGCGGGTGCAATATTTTTTGAATTATAACTTTGTGGTCTTTTTGGGTTGATTAAAGTATAAATTTTGTTTGGCTATTAGATAAGAGTGTAATTGTTAGTAGACTGTTTGATTTAAGTAATGTAGGTGTTTTAGGTAGTTTTCATCTTCCTAAATCGAAATAGAGGTGGGCATAATTCCCGTCATGTCACATTTCGATAGGAAATCCCGCCATATTCCAGATATTCATGTATGGTACAAGCTTATGATTCCCATTTGGGAACAGAACGGGACGGGATGGGACGGAGACATGAATTCCCAAAATCCCATTTGAAACCAATTTTATATAAAGGATAATATTTATATATATTCCATAAATATAATAAATATATTCCATAATAATAAGAATATATTCCATAATAATAAGAATGTTTGCTTTAAACATATTAGAAATTTTTGGAAATTTAAGATTCAATATTTGTAGTTATGTGAAAATCCCAATTTTGTCTAATAAAATTGCATAAATAAATTAAAACCTTTTATTCATCATTCTAATTTTGGTTGATTAAGATTTTAGATTGCTGGAATTTATTTTAGTTTATTTAGAATTTGATGATTTATGACTGTAAAATTTATGTTGGGTTGTTTTTGAATTTTAAGTTTTTGATTATTAAACAAACATAGTTTGTTTGTTTAACATGTTTATTTTTTTGGGAATTCTCATTCCCGTCCTAAATTTTATATGGGACATCTTTTACTGATCTCGAATTCCCATCATGTTTCCATTCCTGTAAAATCCCGTCCCAAATTTTCGTTTTCCCACCCCTAATTGAAAGCATACTTTATAACTATGCGATCTTAAATATAAAATAAGATGAGTGCAGGCATCCTGAGTAAAATAGTTTTAAAACATCATAACTCTGGATGACAACCTTTTCTTAGTCCACACCATTCTTTACGGGAAGAAAGGAAAGGTGTGTTTGAGTGTTTGATCTTCTATTACATTTTATGAATATTGTCTTAGAATTTCAAATTTTGTTCTCTTTTGCCTTTGATTACTCAAGAGTTGTGTGAAAAATGTTGTGCAGACACATATGTTGAAGAAAAACATTGGTCAATTTTCGGGTTTTGTATAGTCAGAACAAGAGCTAACACTATCTAATATAAATTTTGTTCCACGGACGTGTATGAAATCAGCCTTGTTTTGAGAGTTGTATTTATATGTTCCGCATGAGGAGAAACAAAGGGCAAGAGTAAAGGATAACGTTGAAAAATGTATCACATAAAAGTTAATTGATTTATGTGATGTGCTTGATATACCCATAAACAAAAATAATGTGAAAAGTACAAAAATTTACTCTATTCATCATTCTGTTTGTATCTTGCTCGATTTTATATTCACACATCTGTTCCAATATCTTCAGGAAGAATTTGCAGTAACAGTGCTGAAATTTTTGGTATATTCCAAGGCAACAAGGGATTTACTTAAATTCAAGCACTGTTACCGCAAGTTCTTCCTGAAGATATTGGCACAGATGTGTGAATATAAAATCGAGCAAAACACAAAAAGATTGATAAATAGAGTAAATTTTCTTACCTTTTTCACATTATTTTTGCTTATGGGTATATCAAGCACATCACAGAAATCAATTAACTTTTTTTTAATACATTTTTCAAGCTTATAATTTGCTCTTGCTCTTCCTCTTTGTTTCTCCTCCTGCATAACATATAAATATCACTATCAAAACAAGGCTGATTTCATACACGCCCCTGGAACAAAATATATAGTGGATAGTGTTACCTTTTGCTCTGACCTTACAAAACCCAAAAATTGACCAATATTTTTTTTCAGCATATGTGGCTGCACAACATTTTTTCACACAACTCTTGAATAATCAAGGCAAAAGAGAACAAAATTTGAAAATTCAAGACAACATTCATATCATGTAAGATCAAACACTCAAAAGGCACCTTTCCTTTCTTCGCGTAAAGAATGGTGTGGACTAAAAAAAGGTTGTCATCAGGCTTTCATTTGGATAGTTTATAAGCCACTGAAACAGTTTAACACTTATCAGACAACACTCTAACACAAAAGTAACTCAGTAAACAAAAATTCACATTATTTTAGATAAGACACATAAAAGAAACAGTTCCATCATCTGAAAGACAAAAGACCAAATCAAAGTCTAACAAAGTACTAATTGTGGCAAATACACATACCATTTTGAATTTCCTAACGCCTTGTTCCACGACCGTAAAACAATCAATGAATGCCTCTCTTAATAAAAATCCAAAGAAGCAAAATTTTCATCTTTATACCTGCTCAAAATGTAACGCTCAGTTCTATTTCTTTCCCGTATATAGGCCTCTCACTGACATGAGTCACCGGCTCCTTCTCCGACGACTTACAACTTTTCCCAGTCTCTTCTCCATCCTCTACTTCACCTTTCTCTTCCATATCTTCATCATTCCAATCATTCTCCTGGAATCAAACTCATTGATCATCTCATCTTCCAAACATTGGTTTATTGCTTCAGTTAATTGAGATAAAAGTTATCAACAAAGCAAATATGTTCAATCCAACTCAGAGACGTTTGATCGAGTTTGTTTCCAACAAACCGCATACACAATCGTTAGGAAAAGATCAAGATTCGATGACAGCTTACCTCCTCCGAAGTTGAAATCGATTTTTTTTTTTGTTTCAGCTTCATGTTTGAAACCCTAACACAGATCATAGATTCATAACAAAATAGATCAGGATTAGAATCATAGGATCAAAAATTACCTGTTCATAGGATGATATAACGCCTAGCGTTTTCATCCACTATAATTTGATGACTATATTGATACCCGAAAAAAAAAACACACACAACAAATAACTAATTGGATGAAATTAATCTTAGTGTAACATTAAATCGAAACATTAAAAAATTGAAGATCACTTGTTGATAATCATCCAGATTGTCATACAACTGTTCACGTCACTGCTTCACACACCCAACATGCGAACATATGTGAAAACCATTAATAACTATGAAACTATCGTGCCAAAATTATAATGCACAAAATCTAAATATGCTGGAATATTACAAGCCAAGATGATGATCTGAGGTGCCGTGAAAAACCTAGACGCACTATATATATATATATATGTATGTATCAAAAAAACTTTTTAGGGTTTTAGTTAAAATGTGATGGGCTTAGTTTCTAAAACATTAAAAATTGTTTAGATGTAAATAGACTTATTCATTTTTTTTCACTCAAATAGACTTATTATTTATAATATAAAATCTGTGGGCTATAGAACCACAAACCCAACTTCGATAACCAAAATCATTTATCTTATAAAACACAAGTCACATGACCAATAAAAATCTTGAAAAATAAATAAATAGAACCTGAAAAAAAGAAAAAAAAAAAGAAGTAAAAACCTACAAAAAATTTACATTTTTTTTCCCTTTGATCATTCTCTATAACTTCTCTGACGTCAACTATTTAAAAAAATTCAGCTTTTATTTATTTATCATTCTTTTTTTATAGAACCACTCTCCCACATTTTTAAAAATTTTAACTTCCTTATTTCTGTTATATACTAAAACTGAATCATTATTATTTTCAATCTTAACCTCTTTCTCTACTATTGAAATCAAAACACATCATCACTCTTTCTTCTCTCTCTCTCTTTTATTTTTTGTCACACAAATACTTCATTCAGTGCTAAACGGTTACATGATGGATGAGCATGATCGGACATTCCCGAATAGCAAACATAAACGCTACAAACTTTAAACAAGCAAAGGATAAGGATAGAGACACAAGTTTGATGAAACTTGATTGATCGTCAGGAGAGGTATTGAAGCTATCTATCACGAGCACACCCGTAAAGGAAACAATCTTCAACTCAAACGCATCAACTGACCTTAGAATAGTCAACATAAAGAGTGACTTTGAAACAAACTCACTAACTTTGGTTCTCACCGGAGTGATCCCCGTTGTCTCTACCGGTCCCGTGCGGACCATCACACTAGAGAACAAATTGGTTAGGAGGTAAAATACTTTCATCGATAAATCGATCGAAAGAGACACACCTCTCAGGAAGAGGGATACCAATAAAAGGGTTCTCTGCTTTGAGAAGGAGGATACATAGAACAATCTCTCCTGTCCATGGCAGGAGGAAAGAAGAACCAGTGGAGACAAAGTAACCGGCTGCATTAATCTTGATTGAAACATTAGGCACGATCCGGTACTGTTTGGAATTTGGGGAAAGATACTCAAGAGATTAAGTGATATCAACATAACAGAATCACCTGCAGCGTTGACTATCCTTGGAAGATGGAGTACCGGTGAAGAGAGTCGAAAGTGATAGGGGCAGTCGACGGTGAAGAGAGTCAAAATTTCTTTTCTTTCAAGATGAATTATTGTTGAAGACAAGCATGAAAACAGATAGATTATCGACGGTGAAATTCTTCACCACCTTAATAATTCATCTTGAATTACTTTCCTTGCATTGTTATTTCAATATATCTTTAATACTTAGCTAAGCTTGAAGCGAACACGTATATTGTCTGGTGTATTTCAGGTGTATGCCTAACCGCAGAACTCGAAGCAACAAAGACAACAAGCTTGTAGTTCTTTCGAATCAAGAGCTTGCCAAGTTAGAGCGCGAGATCAGAAAAGCAAAGAAACCAGTTGAAATGGTTGGTCCAGTTGTACTACGACCAGATGAAGCTGGAGTTCTTAGAGACCAAGAGGGTCACATTTGCAATGAATAAGGCCAAAAGCTTGATGCAGAGGGCAACGTGATTGTCCAGGATGAAGGTGTCGATCGACACCCACCCCCTGGTGTCGCTCGACACCAACCGGCAGCCGTAGGTGAAGTTGATGTCGTGCAGAGGCAAGGACAGGCCGAGAGAGGCAGGACACTAGGAGATTACAATTGGCCTAATGAGTTCTATGCTAACAGGTCTGCGATTTGTCTCCCAACCATTGAGAGGAACGAATTCGAGCTGAAGCCTTCTTATTACTCCTTACTGGGACAGCATTCGTTTTTCCGGTTTGTCGCATGAACACCCTATGGACCATATTGAGAGGTTCGAGGATCTGATAACCAGCATGAAGATCAATGGAGTCAGCTATGACTATCTTTTCTGTAAGCTCTTCCCACACTCTCTTATTGGTGAAGCAGCTTACTGGTTGAAGCAGTTACCAACGAGATCTCTTACTAGTTGGGAAGAGACGAAGAAGGCTTTCTTGAGAAACTTCTACGATGATGCACGTTCAGAGGATTTGAGAAATAACATATCTCAGTTTACGCAGAGGCCTACTAAGGCATTCAAGGCGGCATGGGTTCGTTTCAGAGCTTATCAGAGAGATTGTCCGCATCATGGTTTCACCCAAGTTTAGTTGTTGGGTATTTTCTTCAGAGGAGTTGATTGGAGATACCAGATGGCTCTTGATTCAGCGAGCAATGGGAACTTTAATACCAGGTCTCCAGAGGAGGCTTATGAGTTGATTGAGAACTTGGCATCTAGCAATAACACCAAGAATGCTGACTATAAACGTCAGAAGCAGGCTGGAGGCATAGATGGGAAACAGATTGCTGAGTTGAAGACAAAGTTGGATTCAGTTCACAGTATCCTGATGAGTAAGAAGTCAGTTCATTTTGCTGCAGAGGTTGAGACATTTGAGCCCGAGCAGGTGTATGAGGAAGAGGATTGCAACTACATTGGTGGCACTGGATTTTAGGGTCAGCGTTATGGCAATCAGCAGAACAGAGGTGGTTACAGTGGAAACAATCAGCGGAGTACCTTCACCGTTTGTTGAAGAATTACAGAAAGCGCCTGAGCGTGTTTACGTACCCAAAGTTCCTTTCCCTAAGAACAACAGGAAGTCTATGCAGGAATTGTATGACGCTAAGTGCAGAGCAATCATGGATAAACTCACCATTGAGATTCCATTGATCGATGCTATCAAGACTTCACCTGAGGTAAAGAGGTGCTTAAAGAAGATGCGTACGCAGGATATGCGAGTAGAGGAAGGAGTTATGATGATGACTGAGGTCTGTAGTGCTATTATTCAGAACAGGATACCGGAGAAGCTTGTTGATCCGGGTATCTTTGTCTTGGATTGCTCTATCTTCCAAGAAAGGTTTAAGAATTCCTTGTGTGATTTGGGTTCCAATGTGAGTTTGATGCCGAATTCAGTTGCTGTGGGACTCGGGATGACAGACTTCACGCCTACTAAGATAACTCTGATTCTTGCGGATAGGAGCATTCGGACATCAGAAGGTGTTTTGGAAGATGTGCCAGTGAGAGTCGGCGATTGCATGATACCGACGGATTTTGTTGTGCTGAAGTACAGTGACGAGCTTAAGGATCCTCTTATCCTAGGTAGACCTTTCTTAGCCACCGCTGGAGCACTTATTGATGTTCGAGGAGGCCGGATAGCACTGAATGTGGGACAGTTGGTAATGAATTTTGATATGGATAAGCTGATCAGGCGACCCACCATCGACGGTCAGACTTTGTACGTGGATACTTTAAGCAATCTTGCAGAGGAGATCTTTCAGGAGATGCATATCATTGACCCTTTGGAGAAAGCTTTGCTTTAGTCCGCGCAAGAGGTAAGTCACTTGGATGCTATGGCTGTCGAGTATACGCGAATGATAGATTCTAGTGAGCACGTGATGCGTCTTGTTGCTCACGAGGCACTCGACCAAGCAACTTCGGACGCCGCTGCACAAGGCGATTAGAGTGAGGCCAAGGCTCCTAAGATCGAGCTCAAGACACTCCCTGAAGGGCTAAGGTACGTATTTCTTGGACCTAACTCCACTTATCCTGTTATTGTTAATGCTTCTTTGAACAATGCAGAGCTCACTCTTTTGCTAAGCAAGCTGCGCAAATATCGCAAAGCACTTGGCTATACTCTCGATGATATTTCAGGTATCTCCCCAGAGTTGTGCATGCATCGGATTCACCTAGAGGACGAAGGAAAATTGTCGATTGAGCATCAACGTAGGTTGAATCCAAATCTGAAGGAACTCGTGAAGAAGGAGATCCTGAAACTCCTAGCTGTTGGCATCATCTATCCTATCTCTGATAGTGATTGGGTCAGCCCAGTTCATGTGGTCCCCAAGAAAGGTGGTGTAACCGTTGTAAAGAACGAGAAGAAAGAGCTAATACCTATGCGGACTGTGACTGGTCATCGGATGTGCATTGACTATAGGAAGTTGAATGCGGCTACGCAGAAGGACCATTTCCCTTTACCATTCATTGATCAGATGCTTGAACGTTTAGCTAACCACCCTTACTATTTTTTTCTGGATGGTTATTCAGGTTTCTTTCAGATTCCCATACACCCCGACGATCAGGAGAAGACCACTTTCACTTGTCCTTACGGTACATTTGCGTATCGTCGGATGCCATTTGGACTTTGCAATGCTCCAGCAACCTTTCAGCGATGTATGATGTCCATCTTTACGGACATGATTGAGGATTGCATGGAAGTCTTCATGGTGGATTTCTCCGTCTACGGATCGTCTTACCACAAGTGTTTGGCAAATCTGTGCAAGGTACTAGCTAGATGTGAGGAGAAGCAGTTGGTGCTTAACTGGGAAAATGTCATTTTATGGTACGAGATGGTATTGTTCTTGGACACAGGGTTTCTCAGGATGGAATTGAAGTCGATCGCGCTAAAATCGAAGTTATGACGAACTTACAAGTGCCTGATTCTGTAAAAGGGGTTAGGAGTTTCTTGGGACATGCTGGTTTCTATCGGAGGTTCATCAAAGACTTCAGTAAGATAGCTAGACCGCTCACCGCCTTATTGTGCAAAGATGTGGTTTTTGAACTGGACGATACATGCGTCTCGGCGTTTGAACAGATCAAGAAAGCTTTGGTGACCGCATCCATTGTTCAACCCCCGGACTGGGATTTGCCTTTTGAGGTCATGTATGACGCCAGCGATTTTGCGGTTGGATAAGAAGAAGGATAAGAAGCTGCATGCCATCTACTATGCGAGTATAACCTTGGACGATGCGCAGCGCAATTATGAGACTACCGAGAAGGAACTGTTAGCGGTAGTGTTTGCTTTTGAGAAGTTTCGACCTTATTTGGTTGGTTCCAAGGTCATAGTCCACACCGACCACGCAGCTCTGAAGTATTTGATGCAAAAGAAAGACGAGGAGCCGCGACTTCTGCGCTGGATGCTGCTCCTTCCGGAATTCGACATTGAAGTAAGGGATAAGAAAGGAGTTGAGAACAGAGTGGATGATCATCTCTCAAGGATTAGAGTCGAGGATACCGTCCCAATTGATGACTTTCTTCCAGAAGAGAATGTTTACACGGTTGAGAGTTCCGACATTACCATGCGTCGGAACAATGCTACCACTGCCTAGCCCCGCTGCATAGTCCAGCTAATAACTGAAAACAAGTGCTTGGTGGGAGGCAACCCACTGGTGAGTCTGTACATATGGTTTTCTCTGTTTTTGTTTCACTTTCGTTTGGTTTTTCTTTGTTTTTGATCTCAGGAACTAGTCACCCTTGGAACAATCTATTAGTGTCGATCGACACTCAACCATTGGTGTCAATCGACACCAAGCGCAACTGACATACGGAGGTAAGGTGTAGTGTCAATCGACACTACATCACTTGTCTCGATCGACACCGACCATCGAAGTAAGTGCTATAAATACCATACCTACCCCCCATAAAACAAACCCTAAAACACAGAATCACCCATAGGCTCTAGAGTTTGTCCTGCTAATTCGATTTTAGGCAATTTTGATCCTCAAACTCATTGCTTTTGTGTTTAATCCATCCATCTACTCCAATTCCAAGGTATGATCTTCAAATCTTCCAACCCTTTTCCTATCTATTGAAGGTTTCATCCTTAATTGTTTCTCCTGGAATAAGTGTTGGGTTGGATTCAGAGTTCTCCTGGGTTGTTTTTGATTTGTCTTACGTTACTCTTGCTCTGTGTTTTGATTTGATTGCTAAGAGATTCTGATTTTTTGTGGTTTTGTGTTTGTGCGATTTTTGTTTCGCAAGTCTCAGTATCGATCGACACTATTCATCAGTGTCGCTCGACACTAGTACCCACGATGGCTTCCAAACCAAGTAAACGCACTAGACAACAAAGGACTGAGGGTTCAAGTTCCGGTCAATAACCTTCCTTGGACTCCACCACTCCCACTTCCTACTGACGTCTCTGTTTTGCAGCTACGACATCCTTGGCCTAAGGCGGAGCATCTTAAGATTCAGACGCGAAAATATTGGGAGAATGAACCAAAGGTGGAGGTTGAACAACCCGCTTGCTACGCCAGGCCAATCTCTGAGGATTGGGATCAGTATGACTCGCTCTTCTATAATGCGTGGTTGACTGTAGACATGAGGCCGATACGTTTAATCCATGAGTTGTCTTTGGCTTTCTTGGGGATTCGTGCGGATGTACGCAACGTTTTCAGGATATCGGCATGGGTACAATGGGCATGACGACATATGATCTGTACCCTGGTTTGGCACGTCAGTTCTTGGCTACTTGTCGGCTTTACTTTGCGAACGATGGTAGAAAGGTTGCACAAGAAGGGGTCCTGACCTTCATGTGCAAGGGTGTTCGTTACCGCATCACCATCTCTGACCTTTGCGGTTTGTATGGATTCAAGAAGGAGCCCACCAAAGCTATTCTAGCCACAGATTGGACTGAGAACCACCAGTTTTGGTCACACTTTGGTAATGGGGTCTATGACTCCAAGGAGCGGAAGCAATCAGATGTACGACATCCGGTCCTGAGGTATGTTTTGCGTGTTCTGGGTAACACAATTCTTTGCCGCTCCGACCCGACCAGAATGCGGAACTCCGACCTCATACTCCTTTTCAGTGGGGTTAAGAATGTTTGGACTGAGGATGCCTGGGACGGTAGCGACCCCTGCCGCAATCTGAATCTCGGAGCTTTTTTCGCCAACCATCTCGTTTCTCTCAAAGGTAAGGCTTTTTTGGCGGTAAGAACATCTTTGAGGGTGTTGGAAGTCTTTTGACTCCTATCTTTCAACATTTCGGGATTGTGCTCAGTAGCAACACGATCATCACCACACGCTTGACCATGGACACATCATATATGCAGCATGCACGTTGGTTGAAACAAGATCGTCTATGGGTTTTTGTTGGCACGGATGGCAACGAGTGGAGTGTCAAACTCCCGCAGCGCCCATTCACTACTATCAGAGTAGGTGACCCGACTTGCTTGGATTTCTCGCCCGCGCCACATTTACTGCAGACGGTTCCCCGAGGTAAGCTCTGTCGCGGTACATCATCGAGTGCACCCCCTTCTGCTGTGGAAGATGAGAGGGCTGAGGACCTTGCTGGAGGTCCCCTGCCTATTTTACCTGATTTTGGTTTTCCAGAGCCCCCGGAGGGATATGATACGGATGCCCCCGTTTTCCGTCGTTACATGGTTAGTACGATGCGTCAGATGTGGAGGTTGCTAGCTGCTAGCGTCACTAATGCGCGTCATGTTCCCTTGTCATCTCATCATTCCCCCACTCCTGATACCGCGCCATCTCCTCCGTCCACTGCTGTTGATGATACGATGGATGAGTCCGACGAGGACTAGTTTATTTTTCCCTTTTTCTCTTTTGTTTTCATTTTATTTTGGACTTGTGTTATTTTTCTTTTATTTTGAGTCAGTTTGTTATTGAGTCTTTATTTAGAACTTGATTAACTATACTATGATGCTTATTATGGTGCTTTTGAGTTTTGTTTCACTGATTTCAAAGGTTTCACTTGGAATTTCAGAGTCTTGGAACAATACCCTCTGATCACGACTCTGGTGTCGATTGACACCAGCAGTTTGTGTCGATCGACACCAACACCCATCCACAGATAAGTCTTCATAATTTTGGTTCTAACTTTGTTTCAGTTCTCTCTTTTGTTTACTAATCTCTGGTTTGGCACCACTGGGGACAGTGTTGTTCAAGTATGGGGGAGGTAGTTACTAACTATGTGTTTTCTTTTCTTATGAGTCTATCGAGGCAGTTGAGTTCGTTTTATTGAGTCAAAATCAGTTTATGAAACTATTATTTTTCGAGGAAACCTTCATATTTTGCAGGAACTTAAGTGACCATTTGATTCAAGCTTGTTAGGTATTTGAGACTAATGGAAAAACAAAAGGCTTAATGGTGGACTTGAGACGCCCATATTTCCAGCAGAAATCCACTAACACCCGAGCCAATTTCTGTTAGTTATTTTTACCTCATCAATGTGACAGGTGTTCTGGGGCTTGACTCATCGTTCATACTAGACAAGACAACTTCTGTAATCACCAATAAAAGCGGTACTCCTCTCTCTTATCCCAAAGAAAAAAAAAAAAAAAAGCAGAAAAGATGATAAGATTCTCGTCTTTAGTAAAGGGGTAGGAAAATTTCCCGTAACCTCATTATTTTACTTAAGATTGAGATGATCACGAAGAGGTGGCAGTGAGGGGTAGGAAAATTTTCCGTGACCCCATTATTCGCTACACCTTTGAATTAAAAAACAAAAAAAAAAACAAAAAAAAAAAAGTAAAAAAAAAAAGGAAAGATAATAAGAAAAAGAATAAGTCTGAGAGAGAGAAAGAGTACCGATAGCTATATGGTTGTCTTTGTTTTGGTATTGTACGTGAAAGAGTCTAGAAGGCTCTGGGCATCGAGATCAGAGATGAGACCCGGCGATGAAGGTAATGTGGACTATGCTGTGAAATTGTGGGTTTAATCGGGAAAGTTATGAACGTCTACGGTGAAGTACATGGTGTCTAGATCCTTTCAGGTAAGAGTTTTTAGTGGATTACTATGGTGAATGTGATTGTGATATTCTTATGACGAAATGAGTTTCTGTGTTTTCAAACTTCTTTCTCGTGTTTAGTTTTCTGTTTTGCTTGAGGGCAAGCAAAAGCTAAGTCTGGGGGAGTTGATATATCATGGATTTTACCAGTTTTAAGCCATGATATAAGTGCTTTATCGAGTCTTAACCGTGTCTTTCGAGTCTTTATCGAGTCTTTTACAGGTTTTTATGCGTTGGGGACTTTTTGGATGATTATGGAGCATTATGGAGCATTTGTTGCTGAGAAGAAGAAGTCGATGCTTTCAGTGATCAATGGTGTTGATCGACACTCATCACTGGTGTAGGTCGACACCCATCGTCAGGCGTCCATGCGGAATTTACCAAGTTCTGAAGATTTGCAGTTTTGCCCTAGAAGTTCTAAAAGTTTACAAAAGAGACCCAGCTCGTGTATTAGTCTATATATTAGGTTTTTAGGTTAAGTTTGATGAATCCAACATATGTCGTCTTTTTCTGATTTGCTAATTAAATATGATTTGCTAATTAAATCCAAACTTATGAATTCACTTCCCCCCCCCCCCCAAGCAGATAGAGAGCTCCTCATAAGAATCACAAAGTGTCGAAAAAACTATATAATGCAAAAGAAAACAAACATATCCGGACAACCGATAATGATATAGAAAATATGTTCTTGTTAGTTACTTTTAGTCACTTAACAGGAAAAAAAAAATTAATGTCAAGATAAGGGCCATGGATGATTTAATTGAGATAAAATAAGATGGTTTAACAGGGAAAAAATAAGATAAAACTAGAAAGAAATCAAACCTTTTATCAGTAGACTCCATACCACCATGGTCAGCTTAGTGTCTCTGTTATCAAATGTTTCATAATTAAACTGTCAGGAGTTTATAAAGACATCATAATGCATATTGGTTTGATAACATATCACATAATAATTGTATAATCTGTTCGTTAAAGCTAACTCACTATTAGGAGGAAATTTCTTTATTTCAAGACTTCAACTGTTCCAATTAATTATAGGCAGCCCACCATTACTTAATTTTTTGTTACTACACAATCACTTTACTTTTTGTTTTTCACATCCATTAGGTATGAAAGATACGGACAATGAACGTGTAAGCTTTTAAACTATCTGTTTAGAAGTTAAAGTATTGTCTAACCCAAAAACATTTGAGAACTTTTTTACACAATCAGCCTCTTCCAGAACATTGTGATCAAAACACAATGTTTCAATCATGCATATCTAGACACATGAGAAACATTCGAACCCCCCCCCCCCAAAAATTGTATGAGATACCAGTTAGAGTCTTGGGAAACCTACCAAGTAGCTTTTGGTTTAGTGTCTTTCTTTGACGAGACTAGACCACTGATAAGGATCTCACAAGTTTGAGTCTACTTGGGAAGGATGACAAGCGCCATTTATTTGTTATAGTCAACGGCTGGTCCTGGGCCTAGGGAAGGGACTATGGGCCGAAGGCCTAGAAATACCTAGTTATCAAAAAAAAAAAAAAAAAACCTTGAACAAATCTATACAATTAATTGGGAAGGACATTTGTAAAGTAACCTTTTTTGTAAATAATTACAAGTAATACGATAGGATTAAAATCATTCTAAGAAGAAAAGAAAAAAATCGTGGGCAATTTTAGAAAAGCAAAATCTCAAAAACACGCGGATCTTTTTGATGACAGGGTCGGATCTTTTTGTTCGATGTCGGATTTATAAGTGTGACCATAGTAGAAGGCCCAAACACGACCTGTTAAGTAAAAAATAGTCTTAACATACTATAAGGCCCAAACATAAGCTATTAACTCAAGATTCATCTGAATATTCTCTAATCTATACTATTAAAAGGGAAGGACATTATGATAGAAACCTTTGTTTTGTAAAAAATTACATGTATTGCCATTAAAATAAAATCAATCTAAGAAGGAAAAAAAATCTGATTTGGGCAATTTTGGAAATCAATAAAAGGCAAAGGATGCGGATCTGTTCATGACTTGGGTGGATCTTGGATACTAGACGTGGATGCTTTTAATGAGTTCTGCGGATCTTTGGATAGAGATATAAGGCCCAATTGAATTGAACACTTAATTTTTGGATGTTGGATCTTAGCCCGCATAAACAAATCCTGTGGATTTTAAAAAATTAAAGCAAAAAAGTTAATCGGCAGAAACGAATCTCTTTTAAACCCTTAACTGAATATTTATCTCAGAAATCTCGGAAACATATTAAGAGATTTACCTTGCATCTAAGGTAAAAATAGAATTATGTCACAAACAGAAACCGAATATCCACTAAATCTGCAAAATATTCCACGAATTAAACAATATATCTCCGAAACAAAAACCAAATATTCCGTAAATCTGCAACATTCCCAAAGAAAGTTAAAATCAGAAAGTAATAATAGATACAAATCTCTAATAAAAATTTCTTTAACCAACTAAATAAAAACAATCTAATAGCAAATCAAAATCTATATCTATCATACCATTTTACAATCTAAACTAATTCATGAGAATCAAGCAAAAAATCTTTACTTTGACCGACTATAAGACACCTATAAATAATACTCTATAGAAATATATTCACACTCACCAAAGCAAACAAAATGAATTACCACATCAAAGCTTTCAAATAAAAAATGGCTGGAGAACAAGCTTTCACGAGTCTGAATGAGATAAAACCATTCAAGACTCAATGGACAATAAAAACTAAGATTGTCCATTCATTGAGATCTCTCCCGAGCTATGGTGCAGAGAGTCTAGATATGATCTTGGCCGATCAAGCTGTAAGTATTTTGTAACTTTATTATATAAATTTTATAAATCTACTTGATTTTAACATGATCCCTAATACTTGATTTAGGGTACCTTTATTCATGCTACCATAAAAAACAACAAATTCAAACGTTCTTCAAATATATCAAGACTGGCGAATGGAGGACTATTTAGCATTTCACTCTTTCCAAAGCAATGGGAAAGTACAGAGCAACAAGTCATACCTATAAGATGGCTTTGATGAACAAAAGTATCATAAGGCCCGCACCATCAGTTAGCAATGATTGGTATTTTAATTTTGTTAATTTTCAAGATATTACCAATGATGAAGGACTGAATGAAAACATCTTGATTGGTAACACATTTTGGTCTAATATCTTTTATTTTACGATGTTTATATTCCATCCAAAACCTAAATCTACACTTAATTTTGTCGTTGTATAGATGTGCTAGGGCAGGTTGTGTTTGTTTCTGAAATCAAAATTCATGAGATCAATAACAAGCCAACCAAAAAACTTGAGCTTGAGCTACGTGACACAAGGTAAAGATTTTTCAAAATGCAATTTAAATATGTCTATCTATATTAATTCTCATAATATTTTTCTTTTTGTAGTTATGAAAGATTACCATATACTCTATGGGAAAGGTTTCCAGAGACCATGTGGAAAGCATGTGAGAATGCAGGGAATGAGATGGTGATATGTTTGATCCGCTTTGCTAAGATCAATTCATTCAATGGTATGAGTAGTTTTGTAAAATTAAATAAGTGTTTAAACAATTTAAACAAGTAGTTTATAAATAATTACTTGGTATTATTAACAGGTGCAAGATCAATTACAAATGTTTACAATTCATCTTTGTTAGAGATCAATCCCAACTACCCAGATGTGGATGAGTTTGTGGCCAAGTAAGTAAACTGTTGAACAATTAGCTTTGTTATATGAGTAAAATTTTATATTTTGTTTTAATTGGTTTACTAAATAATTTGCATATTTCTTGAGTTTTAAACATAGTGGTTGTATTTTTTTAGTTTGCCAAGTGATGGAATAACCGTGACACTTCTAGAAAATAAGCCAAAAGAGTCAAAAGTTGTGAAAAAAGAAGAATACATCAATGTATTCCGAAGGAAAACAATTTCGGACCTTGGTGAAGCCACTGAGGTATGATCTGATTTGTAATGAATCTGGATACCGTTTGTAGTATAGATTAATTGACTAAATGTATTGTCTATTTTGTAGGTTGGTAAGTACAAGATCATGTGCACCATCAATACAATTGATACAGAGTTTCCTTCGTATTACTTTCAATGTTTAAAGTGTAGCAAGACAGCTCACTTGGTTCTTAAAAAAGAGAATGAGATTGTCAAAAAAAGGTTGGAAACCTTTGTTTAATTGTCAAGAGTGTAACGAAGACACATACACTTTAAACATTGAAAGTAATACCAAGGAAACTCTATATCAATTGTATTGATGGTTCACATGATCTTGCACTTACCAACCTACAAAATAGACAATACATTTAGTCAATTAATCTATACTATAGACGGTATCCAGATTCATTACAAATCAGATCATACCTCAGTGGCTTCACCAAGGTCCGAAATTGTTATCCTTGGGAATACATTGAAGTATTATTTTTTTCACAACTTTTGACTCTTTTGGCTTATTTTCTAGAAGTGTCACGGTTATTCCATCACTTGGCAAACTAAAAAAATACAACCACTATGTATAAAACTCAAGAAATATGCAAATTATTTAGTAAACCAATTAAAAAATATATATATATATATAATTTTACTCATATAACAAAGCTAATTGTTCAACAGTTTACTTACTTGGCCACAAACTCATCCACAGCTGGGTAGTTGGGATTGGTCTCTAACAAAGATGAATTGTAAGCACTGGTAATTGATCTTGCACCTATTAATAATACCAAGTAATTATTTATAAACTACTTGTTTAAATTGTTTAAACACTTATTTAATTTTACAAAACTACTCATACCGTTGAATGAATTGATCTTAGCAAAGCGGATCAAACATATCACCATCTCATCCCCTGCATTCTCACACGCTTTCCACATGGTCTCTGCAAACTTTTCCCATAGAGTACATGGTAATCTTTCATCACTACAAAAAGAAAAATATTATGAGAATTAATATAGATAGACATATTTAAATTGCATTTTAAAAAATCTTTAACTTGTGTCACATAGCTCAAGCTCAAGTTTTTTGGTTGGCTTGTTATTGATCTCATGAATTTTGATTTTAGAAACAGACACAGCCTGCCCGAGCACATCTATACAACGACAAAATTAAGTGTAGATTTAGGTTTTGGATGGAATATAAACATCATAAAATAAAAGATATTAGACCAAAATGTGTTACCAATCAAGATCTTTTCATTCAGTCCTTCATCATTGGTAATATCTTGAAAATTAACAAAATTAAAATACCAATCATTGCTAACTAATGGTGCGGGCCTTATGATACTTTTTTTCATCAAAGCCATCTTATAGGTATGACTTGTTGCTCTGAACTTTCCCATTGCTTTGGAAAGAGTGAAATGCTCAATAGTCCTCCATTCGCCAGTCTTGATATATTTGAAGAACTTTTGAATTTGTTGTTTTTTGATGGTAGCATGAATAAGGGTACCCTAAATCAAGTATTAGGGATCATGTCAAGATCAAGTAGATTTATAAAATCCATATAATAAAGTTACAAAATACTTACAGCGTGATCGGCCAAGATCATATGTAGACTCTCTCCACCATAGCTTGGGAGAGATCTCCATGAATGGACAATCTTAGTTTTGATTGTCCATTGAGTCTTGAATTTTTTTATCTCATTCAGACTTGTGAAAGCTTGTTCTGCAGCCATTTTTTCTTTGAAAGCTTTGATGTGGTAATTGATTTTGTTTGCTTTGGTGAGTGTGAATATATTTCTATAGAGTATTATTTATAGGTGTCTTTTAATCGGTCAGGGTAAAGATTTTTTGCTTGATTCTCATGAATTAGTTTAGATTGTAAAATGGTATGATAGATATAGATTTTGATTTGCTATTAGATTGTTTTTATTTAGTTGGTTAAAGAAATTTTTATTAGAGATTCGTATCTATTATTACTTTCTGATTTTAACTTTGTTTGGGAATGTTGCAGATTTATGGAAGATTTGGTTTCTGTTTCGGAGATATATTGTTTAATTCGTGGAATATTTGTCAGATTTAGTGGACATTCGATTTCTGTTTGTGACATAATTCTATTTTTAACTTCGATGCAAGGTAAATCTCTTAATATGTTTCCAAGATTTCTGAGATAAATATTCAGTTAAGGGTTTAAAAGAGATTCGTTTTTGCGGATTAACTTTTTTGCTTTAATTTTTTAAAATCCACATGATTTGTTTCTGCGGGCCAAGATCCAGCATCCAAAAATTAAGTGTTCAATTCAATTGGGCCTTATATCTCTATCCAAAGATCTGCACAACTCATTAAAAGGATCCGCGTCCAATATCTAATATCCAACCAAGTCATGAACAGATCCGCGTCATGTAATTTTTTACAAAATAAAGGTTTCTATCCTAGTGTCCTTCCTTTTTAATAGTATAGATTCATCTGGAATAATAACATCCAAATTTTCAAAACTTTCACCAATGTTCAAATTTAGAAAATTCAATTAATTACACATTTTTCTAGAAAAATACTCCACACGTTCCTAATTGATTGCATTTCTAGAAAAAAAATTTGTTTCAAAAGGATTATATTTTTAGGTTTTCTATGCATGTTTTATTAGTTATTAATGATAAATTGTAAATTTTAAAAACAATTATTGAATACTATTGGTTTAGAGTTATAGAAAATTGTTAATCACAAAAAAACGACACATTTATAATTAACTTTTAATGTGTGTGTTTTTAATATGTGTAAAAATTTTAGAAATACAATCAATTAGGAATGGAGAGAATACTAAATAACATTTATCAGTACCTTTTAATATTTATTTTATAATTTTACGAAAATATTTTAACAGAAAAGCCACATAATACCAAATTTTGTTAATTTTGAGAAAAAATTATACCTAAGTGATTAAGTAATTGACAGTCTACTAAAAATTCTCCCATTTTGGGCTAAACTCTTCATATCTTCCTTTAGGAGGAGATCTTCAGCAAGTGACAAGAGTCAGCAGACAATGTAAACGTTTCAGGAGATCTTCATTACGTAACATACGCAATCGATGATGTCATAAATAACCGTTACCAGACGAATTTGGCCATACACGTGTCTACATATGTGTATATATATACACATGAATCGAGGGGAAGAAATAGTAAAGTGTAAAAGAACACAAGAAAAAAAAATATGGACACATGGTTACTCATCTTCGCCTCTCTCGCCATCTCTCTCCATCTCCTTCTTCGCCGCCGTGACTCCTCCTCTCTTCCGTTACCTCCTGATCCTAACTTCTTCCCTTTCCTCGGAACTCTCCGGTGGCTCTGGCACGGCATAGGTGGTTTCAGCTCTTATCTCTGTTCCGTCCACCACCGTCTCGGTCCAATCGTCACACTCCACGTCACTTCCCGCCCCTCCATCTTCGTTGCCGATCGTTCCCTTGCTCATCAAGCTCTCATTGTAAACGGTGCCGTTTTTGCCGATCGTCCACCAGCGTCTCTAACCAGCAAGATCATTAGCAGCAACCAACACAACATCAGCGCTGGTAAATACGGAGCCACGTGGCGACTTCTCCGTCGAAACCTCACTTCTGAGATTCTCCATCCTTCGCGAGTGAGATCTCATTCTCATGCACGGCGTAGGGTTCTTGATATCCTTTTTGATCGACTCCGAAGCAAAGAACCTATTGTTGTCGTTGATCATCTTCACTACGCCATCTTCGCTCTTCTTGTTCTTATGTGTTTTGGAGATAAGGTTGATGAGGAACAAATCAAACGGGTGGATTTTGTTCAGAGAGGACAGAAATTTAGGTTCTCTAGATTCAATATCTTAAACATTTGGCCTAAGTTTACTAAATTTGTTTTTCGAAAGAAATGGGAAGAGTTTCTCCAGATGCGGAAAGAGCAGCATGACGTTTTGCTTCCGTTGATTCATGCGCGGAGGAAGATCGTTGAAGAGAGGAAGAGAGACAACAAAGACGATGTCTATGTACTATCATATGCTGATACTTTGCTTGATTTGGAGCTACCTGATGAAAAGAGGAAGCTAAACGAGGATGAGATCGTGAGCTTGTGTTCGGAATTTCTCAACGGAGGGACTGATACAACAGCCACAGCGTTGCAATGGATCATGGCGAATTTGGTGAAGAATCAAGAAATCCAAGAGAGATTATACGAGGAGATTAAACGAGTAGTTGGAGAAGAAAAAAAGGAGGTCGAGGAAGAAGATGTTCAGAAAATGCCGTATCTGAAAGCAGTTGTGTTAGAAGGTCTCCGGAGGCATCCTCCGGGACAATTCGTCCTCCAACACAGTGTCACAGAAGACACTGTGTTGGGAGGATATAAGATACCAAAGAAAGGGACGATTAACTTTACGGTGGCGGAGATGGGAAGGGATCCGGCGGTGTGGAAAGAACCAATGGCGTTTAAGCCGGAGAGATTCATTGGAGATGAAGAAGTGGTGGACATAACTGGAAGTAGAGGGATTAAGATGATACCGTTCGGAGCGGGAAGGAGGATCTGTCCTGCGATTGGACTGGCCATGTTGCATCTTGAGTACTATGTGGCTAATATGGTGACGGAGTTTGAGTGGAAAGAGGTAAAAGGTCATGAAGTTGATTTGACGGAGAAGGTCGAATTCACTGTTGTCATGAAGCATCCGTTTAAGGCTCTTGTTGTGCCCAGGATATAGCAGTAAAGCATCTTATTTTCAGTACACCTTTTACTAAATATTTCCATCTTTCTATTACTAATAGTTTCTAATATTATATTAAGCATATTAATAATAATTGTTCTATTATTTCATTTAAGTGAAACAGATAGTTTTATTAATTAATCTATAAATTTGGACATGTATATGGGACCATCATATATATAAATTTGGGTTTATCACACTATAACCGGTCCACGAGACTGAAGTTGCCAAAGCCCAACTTCTGCCGTTCAAAGTCATCAGCAAGCCAGAGGAACCCGTGTGGAGGAACTATATATTGAGTTCATGTCATAAATTTTTCGTAAACGCTCCAATTTTCAACCGCTAAACCAATCATTCAAATAATCATTCAAATTGCTTAGTAACATTTAAAACTGCAAATGCCCGCTTTCGTAATCTCCCGCACCTACAATTGCAACCGCTGCATTTAAACCAGTCGAATCCTAAGTCAAAAGAGATCATTAGACAGGGGCGGACCCACATTAAAAGTGGGGTAGGCACGTACTCCACCCTCTTTATTTTTTTTTCTTTAAGATTTTTTTTTTTAAGTTTAGTTTGCTTAAAAAAAATGAAATGTGCCCCCACTTTAATTTCTTTTTTTATAAAGTGTTTCATCTCAAATTTATTTTGAGCCCAATAGCCCATATACAATATAATAATTTGTTATAAAGCTTAAAAATATAGATCCAATCTAAACTAAGCTAATAAACAATCTAACTAATAAACAAACAAACAATATAAATTTTCAACTTTCCCAATACTAATCCATTATAAAAAAAACTATGTATATTCTCTTTATTTTTCATTAATCCTTCTAAAGTTACAAAAAGTTAATTAAGCACAACAATTTAAGTTAATTATATATAATTAGTTCATACTATAATCAAGTTTGAATTAATGTTTGATTATTACTGAGTAAGTTCTCTCAAAATTAATTCCAATGAATTGTGTGGAATTACTAGTTTAGCTTAAGAGTGATTCATGTTTTTTTTTAAATCTTCAATTTGGTTATTTGAAAATTTGATTTATGTATTAATGTAAAATTGATTTATAATCTGTGTATTTTTTTTTTTGTGCAAACTTTTAATTCATTAGCTTAACCTTCAGAAATACAACAAAAGAGGGAATTATCCATCCTCTTTGATAGTTCAACAATTTTAGAGCTTACAACAATAGAGATAAATGCATCAAGAGATGCAATATAGGGAGAGCAAAGATAGGCCGACATTGTATCCATGAAATCTCGGAGACGGCCTAAGAGGACGCCACAAGCGAGAAAACAGATTCCCGGGGTCACAACCACGTAATCATCGGGAAGTGAGAGAATAGTCATGGTCCGTAGACGTCTTGACGTTGAAATGGTTCCCAAAACCTTAACACTTGCCGACGCAACTCGAACTAGTACAAAGATTGAGGGGCCCAAGAACTTGCTCGGCGTGGAAGCCAAGAGACGAGGGCGAAAGGTTGCAAAGAGAGTTCTCTCCATAAAGGAGGAAGTTTGAGCCAAGGTTCCAAAAGCATTACCGTAAACCCAAATAAGAGAAGTTGACCTAAGCCTTGAATGTTGTCTTCTTGCATTCAAGTCATAAGATATGGGCCTCAATATATTTGGATTACGTAATTGAAATAAAAGAACAGACCTGGGCTGAAATGGAAGGTGGATTGGACTGTAACTAACTGGATTTGAAATAAATGACCCACAAAATGGGCCTAGTCTCTGTTGCAGAAGCCCAATAGGGGAGGCCTCCACCCCGTGTAGGGTTTTGCCGTGCGCCGTCGACTGTCTCACCGGTGAAAGCGCATCTGACGGTCCAAGAGAGGGAACTCTTGCCGTCAACGAAGTCCGGTGAGCCAAAGGGGAGGTTCCAAGAAACAGTACTATCAGTTTGGGAGAGATCCAAAGATTTCTTTTCCAAATGAAAACAGAAATCTCGGAGTAGAAGATGGTAGGTTGACTGAATGGGAGAAAGACGTAGAAAGACCTCACCGGTGAAGCTGTCAGCCAGTAGAGAGTAGATACAATTCTCACAATCCCTAAGAACCGGCGTGGAGATTTGAAACAGAGAAAGTGAGCGCCGGATGGGAAGACATGCCACATATGGGTGAGTCCGAAATTCACCTCGATTGAGGAGTAGATCTGAGAGGAACCCTTCAGATCTGATTGTTTGAGACTACATGGGCCATCGAAATCTTCAAGACTAGGGTCGGTCTTTGAAAAGGAGGTAAGAGTTCTTCGGGCTTTGCCCGAGAAGAGATCAGCGCCGGAGGGTTCACATCGTCGCTCAAGCAGAGGTGACATAGCGAAACTCGATGATGGGACCCTAACCGGCGGAGAAGATAAAAAAGAACTGCGAGCCATTACTTCACCGGCGTCGAGGGCAGATGTGGTTGAAAGAGCTTCGATAATAGTGTCAGAGAGAGATATCTGTATGTTTCCGATCAGAAGGAGAGATATAATAATATGTGTATATAACTCTTATTTTTACTAGGTATCAATAGATAAATATTTTAAAAGAAAATTTGATAAAGTGATGAATTAAGTAGTGATGAATATATTAAAAAATATGGATAAACGTAAAATGCATTTATAGAATATTTTTTTATTATAAGCTTTGTTTCATAATTATATATTATTAAACATATATTTTATAATACTGTGCCCCCATGTTAAAATTCGTTCTGGATTTTGGCACTAAGAGCATAAACCCAAAGAGGGAAAGATAGAGAAGAGTCAACCAATAAACATAGTCATTGTTACTCAAATGAGCTCGCCTCGACATAAACATAGTAACCCTTGTTGAATTAATCAAATCATTGTTTCAATCCCCTTTGTCCGACTCTCTTACAGGAAGATGTATCTCAAATTATTAAGTTCGGATCTCACATCCACAATATGGCTAGTCATGCTTCGTTCCAATCGTTTATGTTTCCTTTATCTTAATTTAAACATTTTTTTTTTCACTCTAATTATATCCTCATAAATCACAGAATTCCATGTTAAAGTATAGAGACTAGAACACAACAGAATTACCATTTAGAACGCGCCAAGTCTTACGCTTTTAACTCGTTTTATTAACAAAATAATCTTAATACAAGGATTTAAAGTTTATACGTAGATAAGAACTCAAGAATATTAAGAATAACTTTTTTATTGCTTTAGAAAATATCTTCTCAAAACTAAAGCTCTCCCAATCTCCATAAATTCTTAAGTTATACCACATATTGGCATCTCCTTATATAGTAAAACACATAACCAAATCCTATTCCAATTAGACAATATATTTAGATAACTCCTAAATATATATATATATATATATATATATATATATATATATATATATATATATCTTTAGATAACTCCTACCTCAAAATATCCCAAGATAGTGTTCGAAAAGAGCGACCCGAGGTTCAAGATACTAATCCTAATCTCTTTGTAAAACCATAACTCAATAGAATTTGGTTAGCTTACATCTCAAGCTATCTTCAAGCTTACTTCAACATTCGCCCCCTTAAAGCTTGAAACCATATCTCGCCAAGTCTTGAACACCAATAAGATCCCTCATCTCCTTGAATTTGATTCTCCCGAGTGCCTTAGTTAATATATCGGCTTTTTGTTGATTTCTGAGAACATGCTCTACTTCCACTTGTTTGTTCTCAACACATTCCCGTATGAAGTGATATCTTTTTGTGTATGTGCTTACTTCTCCCATGGAACACAGGGTTCTTAGTAAGCGCTATAGCGGACTTGTTATCGACTCGGATTGTTACCTTCTCGCATGTTTTCCAATGACTTCTTTGAGAAGCTCTTGAAGCCAAATCGCTTGTTTTGCTGCTTCTGTTGCCGCCATAAACTCAGCCTCGCAAGATGATAAGGCCACGGTGTTCTGCTTCTGTGAACACCATGTGATCGGACAGTTGTTAAAATAGAAGATGTGTCCAGTCGTACTCCTCCCATCATGTGGATCAACATTGTGAGAACTGTCGTTGTACCCGAATAAGTTTGGTGCTGCTCCTTGCTCGAACATGAGACCATACCCAATTGTTCCTCGCAAGTATCGTAATACTTGTTTTAGAGTCATACCATTTGATTCTTTTGGTTCGTGCATGTATCTGCTTAACATCCCCATGCAAAATGATAGATCAGGTCTTGTATGAAGAATGTATTAGAGGCATCCTATCTTTCTTCTATACTCATTCTCGTCAATTCCTTGCTCTTCTTGAGCTTTTGACAACTTCAAGCCCGAGTCCATTGGAACTTGAACCGCATTACAATCTTCCATTCCTGCTTCTTCTAGAATTTTCAACGCATAACGTTCTTGTTTCAACGTGATACCGGTCTCATGTTGATGTACCTCTATCCCGAGATAGTAAGTTAGCTTGCCAAGATCGCTCATTTCAAACTTTGTTGCCATATTTTTCTTGAACTAGCATATTTTTTCACCTTTGACCCCGTAACGAGTAAATCATCTACATAGACCGCTACTAAAAGGAGATCTCCATCTTCTTCCTTTTGATATAACGACGGCTCCTTGGAGAACTTTATAAATCATAAGTCCTTGAGAATCTGATTCAAATTATTGTTCCATGCCCTTGGTGCTTGTCTTAGCCCGTATAATGCTTAATTCAATTTATAAACTTTGTGTTGGCTTCCTTCTTTCACAAAGCCGTCAGGTTAGCTCACATAAATGGTCTGTTTTAGTTCTCCGTGAAGAAACGCGGTCTTAACATCTAGATGATGTATTCCCCATTTGTTTGATGCTGCTAATGCATTGATAAGTCTATAGTCTCTATTTGTGCCACATGTGCGAATACTTCGTCGAAATCTATCCCATGCTTTTGGACATATCCTTTTGCTACTAGCCGTGCTTTGTGTTTGTTTATGCTTCTGTGGCGTTTCTTTTTATTTTGAAGACCCACTCCAGCCCAATAGGCTTTACTCCTACGGGAAGATCAACCAAGTCCCACGTTTTATTTTTTACTATCGATGCGATCTCGTTTTCACAGGCTTGCGTCCATTCTTTTGATTCCTTGGCTTCAAAATAATTCATTGGCTCATCGTTCAGGATCATCAACAATCGTTCGCTCTCATCTTCGTTCAACAAAATATAATCGTCAAGATAGCTCGGCTTGTTACTCGGTCTCGTCGTTCTTCTAACTTGAACTGGATTTTCTTGTTGATCAATCTCTGTTTCTTGAACAGAGGAATTCTGGACAGGAGTTGGAGTGTTTGCATTATTTTCTTCTCCAGATTCTTCATCACTTCTTTCTTCGGTTCTTTCAACTTCTTGTGTACCGATGAAGCTTTGTGATATCCCACGATTTCCATGTGCTCCTAACTCAAGTCTTAGCATTCCTGGTGCATTAGGCTCTATTTCGTGCGTATTACTCCATCTCCACCCTTTCGCTTCATCAAAAATGACATCTCTGCTCACCGTAATTTTCTTCGATGTTGGATCATAAAGTCGATAAGCTTTGGAGCCTGGTTCAGTTCCGAGATGAACTAATATTCTTGACTGATCATCCAACTTTCTCAGCTGCGAGCCATCGCTCTTTGCATAAGTAATACATCCGAAAATCCTTATGTGTTCTAGATTGGGTTTGTGCTTCTTGAACATCTCGTATGGAGTTTATTCTTTCAATGTTCTCGTAGCTACTCTATTAATAATGTAAGTAGCGTGTCTTACTGCCTCTCCCCATAAGTAATTTGGTACTTTCATGTGTTTCAGTATGCTCTGATTCATCTCCATTAGGGTTCTATTTCGTCTCTCTACAACGTCGTTTTGTTGAGTTGTGTATGGTGCAGTCAAATGTTGTGTGATGCCTGAATTTTCACAAAAAATTCGGAACTCCTGGGACACAAACTCGCCTCCTCTGTCTGGTCTAAATACTTTTATCTTGACCCCTGTTTCTTGTTCGACTAAAGCTTTGAATTTCTTGAATTTTTCAAACGCATCACTTTTCTCCTTTAAAAGAATCGTCCACATGTATCGCGAGTGATCGTCTATTAACACAAATATGTACCTGTTCCGAGCAATTGTACATGGTGCTATAGGGCCACAAAGATCTCCATGAATAAGCTCTGAGACTTTCGTTGCCAGGAACATGGTGCTTTGTGGGAAGCTTTGTCTTGTTTGTTTTCCATGTAAGCATTAGCCGCATATCTCCTTTTCAACTCTTAGATTTTCCACTCCTAAGACCAGGTTTTTCTTAACCATTAGTTTCATCGTCTCGAAACCAATGTTTCCTAATCTTGCATGCCATAAGGAGGAATCACTTATTTCTCCTAATTGTAATCGCATGTCCGTTCCTATCTCCATACGGACTTTGTACAATTAATCTATTTCTTGAACTATTCGCCTTTACTAACAACTTTCCATCGCGATCTCGTAGAGTTAGAATTGCATCTTTCATTCTCACATCACACCCAGATTCAGTTGCTTGTCCAAGACTGATGATATTGCTCTTAAGATCCGGAATATAGTAAACGTTTGACATCTTTTGTCGTTCACCACTTTGATCAATAAACAAGATTGTTCCTTTCTCTGTAATATCAACTCGAGAATCATCACCAAATCTCACCTTGCCCGTAATAGTTTCATCGATTGTTGAGAAATACATACGATTCCATGTCATATGATTACTTGCTTCGTAATCGAGATACCAAATATCGTCCAAACTTGAGTGAGTTTCATGCTTATTTGGCACAAAGTTCTTCTCATTGAGATACACAATCTCATGCATCATAAGTTCTTCTGCTTCTTGTGTATTTGTATTGTCATTCTCTTGTATTTCTTGAAGCTTAAGGAGACGATCTGGACACTTTGAAGCATACTGACCTAGTTTGTCACATTGAAAACAAACAATTTTTTACTTATCTTTGCCTTGCCTATCAACTTGGCTTGGATTATCATAATATTGCGTTTGATATTGAAACCGGCCACGTCCTCTTCCTCCTCGCCCATAGAACCATCCTCCTCTCCCCCTTCCTCTTTTTCTCCATTATAATCTCGGAATGATTGAGTTTCCATGGCATACATTAGCTTTCCTTGATCTTCTTCTTCACAAATTATTTCTTCATATGCTTTTAATCTCCCTACTATGTCTTCAAAACTTGTTTTGTTGAGATCTAACACTTTCTCCAAGGATGCTACCATATGTATGTATTTCTTTCCATAAGAATTTTGAGAAATTTCTTGACCATCTTTGTTTCTTCTAAAGCTTCTCCCAACACTGCCGCCTTTGATGATAATTCGGATAACTTTCCAACAAAGTCATCTACTGAGTCCGTATCCTTCATCTTTATGCGATCAAACTCCGCCATTAAGGTTTTCAATCTTGCTTCCTTAACCCTCGCCGACTTGCAAGATCAATGATTCATGTAAGGATTGGAGCAGCAGGGCTATGTCCAGATTGTTATTGTCGCTGTCGGCTGACTCGGACTCGATGGTTTCCCACACTTTGTGTACCTTGAGCATGATCTTCTTAAGCATAGACCACACCGTGTAGTTAGTAGAGTTGAGTATCGGACATTAAATGAGAGACGGACCACTTTCCTTCGATTTTGTTGTTCTTTCAACTAAGTCTCCCATGTTTTCTTTTGACTTTGTTTAGCTCTGATACCAAATAAAGTTTAAAAGTAGATAAGAACTCAAGAATATTAAGAATAACTTTCTTATTGCTTTAGAAAATATCCTCTCAAAACTAAAGCTCTCTCAATCTCAATAAACTCTTAAGTTATGCCACACCTTGGCATCTCCTTATATAGTAAAACACTAAACCAAATCCTATTCCAATTAGACAATATATTTAGATAACTCCTAAATATATATATATCTTTAGATAACTCCTAAAGATACTAATCCTAATGATATGATTCTGGTGAGAGAATCACGCCCCAATCACACACCGGGAAGCTAGATGACGAAGAACTGATCCATTCTTAGGCAGTAAGCGATCTGGTGTTGAATGGATCGATTGATGCCCCGAGAGGATGCAGAAGTCCTCTAGATAAGTCAGTGAACACCCTAATCACTAGAAATGTTCTAAGAGTTCCAGATTCGAATCACTTGAAAATAAAGAACAATGATCTATTTTTAAAGAGATTTTTATTAAAAAAGATAGATGAAGAATACAACTGAATCTCGTGAGAGATATAAAGAGGAGAAGGTGAAGAGGATACGAGAATAGAAATAAAGAGTGTGGAGTTACGAGACATGCCTCGTAAACTCACACTCGGACCATGCAGAAATTAAACACAAAACATTCAAATTCAAATGAGGAAATAAAGATAGAAATAAAGAGTGATGCGTGTGTTAATTCGCTTCAGTCTTTTACCTCAAAGACCACAAGGCTACTGCAAGTGCACAACAAACGTATGTAGTACTTAAGGATCGAATCCCACAGAGAGAGAAGTTGTATTGCAAACCTTATAGACCAAAGTATAGCTAGAACTCAGATTAGGGTTTTGGTTGATTGATTATCACAATAACAAGTAATAAAAGCAATAAAAGAAACGGTTGTAAAACAATAAGAGAAAGCGTTGTGCATTCAAGGGATCGCAAGGGGTCCAGATATCTATCTATTCAAGTGACCTAAGACAATGTGCGTTTATTTCCAAGTCTCGGACATACGAAATACTAATGAACGATTAACCTTAGAGATAATCATCTTAAATCCCTATACTCCATTACTCAACTCACGCAGGCAACGACGCATTGATCAAAGCATTATTACCGAGTTTGATTATAGTCCATGAAGCTTTATAGGTAAGTGGTATGTGCTTCCTATAACACAACATTCATCCTAGCTAGGTTCTAGCACTTAGGCAAGCAATTAGCAAAACCTAACTACCTATGATCAGAGCTAGTTCATGACGCTAACAACATGCATAATAAACGAACTAAGATAGAAAGAACTGTATAAACGATCACACAAGGCTCAGATCTCACCACCTAAACTTATAGATCCATCGCCCCCTTTGATGTCCCCTTTAAACCCAACAAGTAAACTACTCAAGCATACTTAACAGAATCATCAAAGCAAGGTTTAAACAATTCATAAGCATAGACTGAATAGATATAAGATTAAGGTTCAGAGATTACTTCTGTAAAAGGGTTTACAAGATGTAAAGACTTATCCTTAAGAACAAATAATGAATATGAGAAAGAGAGGTGATGAACTTCAAGAACTTTGCAAGAGAGATGAGGCGGCTGGAGGCTCATGACTTCCTTTTTCTCCTTGGAGGCTCTCTGAAGTTCTCGTGCGGCTCCTTGATCGTTCCCTGAAGTTCACACCCATTTAATTAGGTCAAGAGTGTACTTATAGGCTTTGGAGTCGGTCTAGGGTTTCATTGGGCCGAGGAAAACGTTTAAGGAAACTTAAGGTCGGCTAGCTTCAGACCGGTCACAAGGGACATGACCGGTCGTGTCAAGATAGGAGGCACCGGTCACGACCCTTCGTGACCGGTCGTGCCAAGAAGGTCGAGACCGGTCACGGCCCTTGGTGACCGGAGGTGACAGAGCTCCACTATTCGGACCATATCTCCCAAACGGCTGAAGGGAATGCATTGATTCTTGTTCGAGGTGAAACTTGACACTTCTGGCTTTCCATAGACACCAAGAAATCCGAAATTGAGTATCAGGAAGTCCCTCAAAATAAAAACGGGTTTTCCTTGATATTTTGCCTTGAAACCTCTAAAACCTTCTTAGACCTGAAATGAACGATACATGGCTCTTTTACCCAAGTATAACACCAATCTCTTCTCAAAATCATAGGAAAACAATAGCTATAATAGGTAAAAAATACGATGTTATCAATTCCCCCAGACTTAGACTTTGCTTGTCCTCAAGCAAACAAGAAAGTAAAGTCATGGAAAAGAGGTTTTCAAAATCACGGGAACTCATTTATCCGTAGGAATCTCGTCTTCTTACTCCTCGTTGCCTTGACTTTAGAACCTACTTTACGTACTCGTCTCTTGAGAAGCTTCAACATCCTTTACTCTTAGTCCACGATCCAAAGGACTTTTCGAAATCACCATTGTCATCTCTTTACATAGATTAAGCGGAAAGTAAAAGTGGTCTTACCTATGGGATATCAGCCAAAGGACATGTCGATCCAATCCAAGCCAAGACATTCTTCGTATGGTTCCTTTCCTCTCCCTTTTCTCGCTTCCAAGAGATCGAGTTTTCCCTACTTTTCTAGCGTATGATTTTATTTTTTCTATCGATCTCTTGCTCCTTTTTCTTTGGACTTAGTCTTCCGCGAGGTTCCGAAAGATGCACGGGTTTACGCATTATATCCCTCGGGCACATCCGCCTTTGTCCTTTTTCTTTTAGTTTTGTGGATACAAGTCCCCACGAGGTTCCGAAAGATGTACAGGTTTACGCACTATATCCCTCGGTCGCATCAACTCATATCCGTTTTCTTTTCTTTTCTTTCCTTTTCTTTTTCTCTTCTTTTTACTTCTTTTTTTTTTTTAGAGTACTGAAGGGAAGAAAGTGGGGAATCATACTTTGTGAAGTAGTGCAGTGTCTTATGTGGCTCGAAGAGGTCTCGTCCGATGTATATCCAACCCCTAAGTGAGAAATTAAAAGTCAGGTTAGGTTATAATAAGGGTTAGAGACAACGTTGGATCATCCTATTATCCAGTATAAAGAGACTTTCGGAATGTTGACTCAGCTCATAGTCTTTCCAAATCGGTTCTGTAGTCAAGCATAATCAAGAGTCATAAGAGTGTTAATCCAAATAAGATCATCTGTTAGATAGAATCATGATTCCCTACTAGTTTTGACTCAATAAAAACGAATATAGGAAAAATTTGACTCCATAAAAACGCTAAGAGAATTGATGTAAAAATGTGGAAAAAGGTCTCAAGTTAACAAAATAGAGAGTATCATTAGTATAAGATGGAACATCCCCCCCCCCCCTAGACTTAAATCATACTGTCCTCAGTGAGAAAAAGAAAGAGATAAGGATGAAAAATCAAATGAAAAGGATTTAAAGTTTAAGTACAATGTCACCTTGATGGGATTAAGTTATCTTCCTTAGACTCAATCGAGAATTCGATTTTCGTCCTATAGGTCGATGGTGGTGATGATGTGGTGACTAACCGTTGATCCTTTGTGCTTAACATCGAATGAACTCGGCTTAGTTCATCGAATTTTGGTTATGAATCTCCATTTGTGTCCTTCCTGAGACAAAAACCTAAAACCCATCAATAGTCTTAAGAAACAAGATAGGTAAAACATAAATAAGTTAAAATAGTGATAGAGTTGTCTCGTTGATGTCCATGTGGCCACGGTCGAGATCTCGGTCATGGGGATCGGATGGTTGGAACTGCATGGTCGGACGTCTAAACGCGGCATTGGAACAGACTAGTGGGATGGATGAATGTGTTAGAGCAGCCCAGGAAGGGTACCCGTTCTGTGGATGCTTGGCCGCACCGGTCACATGTGGCGTGACCGGTCTGGTTGCTGGTGGCACCACCGGGAGGTTGGACCTTTCTTCTCTCCTTGTTACAGGTTAAGAAGAAAACTAGAAGGAGATTACAATCTAAGAAGCACTCACAAACAACACAAAGGTAAAGACTCAAACTCTCTTTATTTCTCTCTCTTTGCTGCTTCTCTATGTCTCTCTCTCAACTTCTCACGTCTCTTTCACTGTTTGTATACTCTTTCGGCTCTTCTATCTTATTCTGTTAGGATTATATGTTCTGTCTTCGTTTCCTTTATAGCCAAGATATCATTTACCGACTTGTGTAGCTTGTACAGAAATTGGGCAACTAAAGTGAACTCATAATTTGGGCCAAAGAAAAGGATAGACTGAGGCCCATATCTCACATACCCAATAGGATTGACCCCGACTAAAATAAATCATAAGCTCTAACTCTCCTTTGAATCTACCCGCTCATGGATATCAAATTCGAGTAAATGATCACTCGCCTTCTTAGCCCTTTTTCTTTTGGCTTCAAAGTTTACAATATTTTGCAATATAGCCTAGAGTGATGATTAGCTTGTGGCCTCCTCTAAACTAGATATATATCACGCCAAAACCCTACCTCGAAGGATCTCAACAAATCTCCACAAAGGAATAAACTTACTTGTCAAGTTTATCTTTTTCTTAAATGGTTGCAGAGAATATTCACCAAATCTATGCAACACCTTCGCAACAACCACTTTGCAAAGTCTCCTCACGCGTCATTGGTCTTGTCAAACCATCCACTGCAGATATCCCATGTCAGCTCTCATGTCCATGTCATCATGCAGCGTCCTGATGTGATATGTTGCAACAGATCTTGCAACAGGTGCAAATGTCTCATCAAAGTCAACTACTTCTACTTGAGAGTACCCTTTAGCAACTAAATGAGCCTTGTTCTTGGTTACAGCTCCACTTCCATCTGTCTTGTTCTTGAAGATCCACTTTGTTCCTACCGCATTTGCGTCTTGTGGTCTAGGCACCAAATCCCAATATTACTTCGCTCAAACTGCTCAAGCTCTTCTTTCATAAGAGTTATCCAATACTCATCAACCAATGCTTCTTTGTGATTCTTTGGCTTTATACTCAATACAACACCGGTTAAAACATGCTAGGTCATCAGTCTGACTATGAGGTACTTCATCAGTATGATTATGACATTTTCCAACCATCTGCTTGAAATGAATCTGTTTCCCTCGAGCAACTCTACCCTACTGAATATTTCCTATAACATCTTGTTTAGAGTGATTCCTATGCACCTGAGTAATCAGAACGTCGATTGTGGCATTCTGCTCCTTCTCTGCAACCTCAGAATCTGGTTCTCATTTCTTTCTTGCATCAGTTACCAGATCTTCATTGCTAGCCATTGGGTAAAAAGTTAGCATGTAGAAAGACACATCATTAAAGAGCAAATTGACTGTTTACTGTACCATCCAATTTCTTTGATTGAATTCTTTGGACCGGTCATGGGCTCTGTGACCAGTGTGATGAGTAGGCTTGGGACCAGTCATGGCCTCTATTCCCGGGCTGGTCTTGAGGCTTCCCACCAGTCACACTCCTTGTGAATCTTGACTCTTCTGGGTTTCCATAGACACCAAGAACTCCATATTTGGTAATTGGGAAGGTCTTCAACGGATTTCATACTTCTGGCTGTCTGAAACTGTCCTGAAACGGGTTTTGCTCGCCTTTATACCCTTTTTGCTCAAAAACCTACAAGTGTAAATGGTGGAAAATGACCTCAAAGTATCCATAATCACTTGTTTTCTCCATTGAGAACCTAATAAAAACATATGAAAAGTGGGAGAAAGTAAGATATTATCAGAGCACCGAGAGAACAGTGATAACTCCTACAGGAAATTCCACTCGGACCAAAATGCTAAGCTTCGAGATTCAACGTCAAATCGACCCCAAGGAAGCATCAGGTCAAAGCAGAAACAAGAAAGAAACCACATAGACAAATTTGGAATGTGAAGACCCGCTCACTGCCGACAACACCAACCCCAATACGCGAGAAGACTCATCAATGATGGCCGATGTAGAATTCACTCGAGCTCGGAGGCTGGGACTTGAAATTCACTCGGAAACTTGTCAAGAAAAGCTTAAAGACCAAGAAGAAACATATGATGATCGAGCTGGATTCAAAGATTTATAAGGAAGCATCTACGCGAACTACTCGAAGATCAACCTCACCCGCACCAAGTTAAGTCGCGTCAATTAGTTATTTGTGATTGTTGCAGGTACTGATTGAAGAATCTTTTACGTTCAGAGATTTGATATACTTAGTTAATTTATTTAACTCAGCATGAGTCGTAATGTTATAAACGGCATAGTTTTGTTATGTTGTTTAAATTTATTTTTGAGTGAATCGTTTGTTGTTTTGATCTTTTTGAGTCGTCCTTTTAGGTCAAGCCTAGGCATGTGCATTCGGGGTACTCGGGTTGGGTTCAGGTTGGTTTGGGTAGAAAAAATTTGTACCAATAAAAATTCAAAATATTTTTGGGTACCCGAAAAATACCAAAATACCTAATATACCGGATATATTTTACCCAAAAAAATACCCAAATACCCAAAATAATTCCCAAAATACCTGATAATACCTGATAATATCCATTATATCCGAAATACATGACATACTTATTCTAAGGGCATAAGCCTCTATGTGTATTTGGTTCAGTATTGGGTATCGGTAATACCTTAACCCGAACCGAACCCACGGGTTTCAGATTTTATGACTCATCGGGTATTTTAAGTTTTTAACTATAATCAAACCCTATCTGAACTCGATTTTTTGGGTCGGTATTGGTTCGGGTTTTTAGGTACTGGTTTTTTGCCTAGGGCTAAAGCCGATGAACCATTTATCAGGTTCCATGCAGCATTGTATTTGGCACATTTTCGTTATCAATAAAAAAACGCAGTTCTCTTTGAAGACGCAAAACCCTAGCTCTAGTTCTTTGTCGCAGAATGCCCTTATAACTCGAGTGACCTTAGTCCGTATAAGATACTTCTCATCCTCTCTATGTCGCTTATTCAATCCTCCATCAAACCATTTGCTTCAGAATCGCAAGAGAGAGCTTATTCCAACTTGTCTTTCCACCACAAGGACACTGATCAACTGGTTTCAAGGAGAGAGTGAAGGCCAGCCTTGAAGCCACCATCCCCACGCTATAGACTTCAACTACGAGGCCTATATCGTCTTGCTTCACTATAAAGGGAATCATTTATTGGTGTTTTGGATTTGTTGGTCCTCACCGTTAAACCACTTTCAAAGTTTTCAAAGGAGTGAGGAGGTCCTTTTGGCGAAGATCAATTTGGGTTTTAAATAGTTGCTTTCTTGTATCAGATTATAACTTGCCTTAGATCACTTGGTGTTATTTGTTAGGAAAATTGTTGAAAATGCCACAACTCCACCTTTTGTTTTCAAGAATACCATTTTTCAAAATCTCTTTCAAATATGTCATTTTTTGGCATATTGACTTCAAAACAAATGACGATAGTATCCTTCATTTAATCATCCCTTCTCAACTTTTTTTCCACCGACATATTCAATTTTCTTTCTCTTATCTCTCCTCTCTCTTCTCTTCCCATCTTTTTATGCATCTTTCTCTTTCTTTATTGCTTTCTTTCTCGACTCTTCCTTCAATCTTCATTCTTGATCTTCCAAGATAAACCCATAAAATATTTATTTTTTTTCAGTTTTTCGTAAATAACTTAATCAAAATTGTTTTCGTAAACAAATTTAAGAATGTGTGTCTACTTATTTATTACAGTAGATTGTTGTCCATCAAAATAACGAAAAATGAGAAAATTATAATCCATGGACAAAAAAGAATAGGTGTGGACAAATTGTAGAACGAACAAAAGAAGAAGAAGAAAATATTAGAGTGAGATATTGGGTTTTTATAATGTACAATTGGTGTGTATATTCTCTTAATACCATATTATATTTTACCGAGGTGGATCAGTCTGACTGTTTATCCAAATTATCAAATCTCGTGGACAATAATCATGCTAAAAATGAATTAAGTGGGTTTGTGGACAAGTTGATCTTATGGACAAATTAATTTCTATATCGTTATCAACATCATCATTGTCGTCCACACCGTCATCCTCCACGACGTCGTTGTCGAGATGCATCGACGACATTGTCAAGATGGACATCGACAATATTGTCG
Organism: Barbarea vulgaris; assembly: GCA_963667165.1. Lineage (NCBI taxonomy): Eukaryota > Viridiplantae > Streptophyta > Magnoliopsida > Brassicales > Brassicaceae > Barbarea > Barbarea vulgaris. The sequence continues at coordinate 40,571,212 of OY763887.1, read as the reverse complement.
AGATGGACATCAACTTCGTCGTCGTCAACATTGTTGTCGTTGTCGTTCACGTCACCGTTGTCGTTGTCGTCCATGGAGTCGTTGTCATTGTCATCCATGGCGCCGCCGTTGTCGTCGGCGTCGTCAATATCGTCATTGTCGTCGAAGAAGATAGAAGAAATGAAAAGAAAAGGAGAGAGGAAGAAGAAAATATGAGAGAATAAAAGAAAAAAGATAAAGAAAAAGAAAAAGGACAATATTGTCATTTGATCTGCAGTCAATATGCCAAAAAAATGGCATATTTGAAAGAGGTTTTTAGAAAATGGCATTCTTGAAAAGGAAAAGTGGGGTTATGGAATTTTTGCTAAAATTCCCTTATTTTTTTTTATATCTTGGATTTGTAGTCTCTGGGGAAATCTGTTGTCCACTAGCTAAGTTTCTGAAGCTTTAAACATGTATAGAATTGCGTCGTTGTATTCCTCCGATGTTTCTATGATTCTATCCCACATTAAAAAAATCGGGCGCCTAGCCGATTAATCAGACGCCTAGGCGTTTAACGGAGGTAGACCGCCGCGATTTTAGCTACATCGGACCCATTCCTCGTTCAACCGATTAAACGTACCCAGATCCGATTAATTGAGTTAATCGCCGATGTATATGATTTATCCGATTTTTTTTTATTAATAAAAAATCAAAAACTGGTTTAATTGCTGGTTTAGACAGAAGAAAATATCTTCGTTCTTAAAAACTGAAAAGATGTCGATTACTTTTCAACCCAAATTGAAACCCTAAACAACTTGCTCTCAAAATCTAGCTTCTCTCACCATTTCGATCTCCGAAACTCAGTTGGGTTTGACTTCATTCATCTGTCATCTCTTTGTTCTTGAATCTGCAGGTAATAACTTTAAAATCTTTAAAATCTAGTTTGCTAGAAAATTCCAGAATCTGGGTGGAAGTGAGACAGCCATCACGAATTCGAGTTAGATACACTCAAGAATTCGAAAATCTAGTTTCCTCCTTGTTGGTTGTTGCTTTAGTGTCTCTTGATCTTAGATTAATTGGTGTCATCATGAAGTTTGAATGATTGGTAGTGTAATTCTCTAATAGACTCTGTTTATTTGGTATATTTCAGGTTATGATGGATCCTCCACCGATAGATACACATCTGAAAATGAACTCTATTGATGTAGGATGGGAATATGGAGTATTGTGTGATCCAAAAAATCCAGATAAGGTGCAATGCATGTTGTGTAAGAAAGAAATGGCTGGTGGGGTGTTTAGAATTAAAGAACATATTGCTCATAAAAAAAAAAGAATGTTTCTGCTTGTCCAGTGGCAAGTCCAGAGGATCAAGAAAAGTGTAAGTAAGAATGCTCTTTTGGAAGCAAAGAACAAGAAAACTATGAAGAGAAAACATGAGGAAGCTCTTAGATCAGAGGTTAATATAGATAAGTGTAGAAGAATGAAGATGTTAGGTCTCCTCACTTCCAAGGTCCTATGGATAAGTTTGCAACCTGCATTAATCCTGAAGCTTCTTTGGCTGCACCAAAACGGCAACTGAATATGAATGATGCAATTTCTAAAGCAAAGACTCATGTTGTTCGTAAATATTGTGCTAGATGGATGTACCAGTCTAGTATTCCTTTCAATGCGATTGATAATGAAGCTTTTAGGTTATTTTGTGAAGCATTGGGACAGTTTGGACCTGGTTGGGTTCGTCCTAGTCAATATCAATTGAGAGAACCGTTGTTGAATGAAGAACAAGAGGAGACAAAGAAAAATTTAAAGTGTCTAGAAGTATAATGGGAACAACAAGGCTGCTCTTTGATGACAGATGCATGGACTGACATGAAAAAGAGAAGCATCATGAACTTGTGTGTCAATTCTAGAGGAGGTACATGTTTTCTTTCCTCAAAAGATACGTCTAAAGATTCTCACACGGGTGAATATATCTTCAAGTACATAGACAACTGCATTGAAGATATTCGGGCTGGAAAGGTTGTTCAAGTAGTGACTGTTAATGCTACTAACATTGTAGCAGCTGCAAGGATGCTTAAACAGAAGAGACCAAACATTTTTTGGACTGGTTGTGCTGCTCACACCATCGACTTGATGCTTGAAGGAGTTTCCAAGTTGCCTTGGTTTGCTTAAGTGATCAATCAAGCTAAGGCTCTCACCATCTTTGTATATGCTCATCATAAAACATTATCCATGATGAGAACATATACAAAGAAGAGGGATATAGTGAGACCGGGAGCTACACGATTTGCAACGTGCTTCTTGACACTTCAAAGTTTATATGAGAAGTGATGTGGACATCGGAACCAGATCAATCTTGCAGCATGTCAAACCAACCACTACACACGCCAAATGGGTCCACACGGAGCATCATGGAGAACCCTTAGCCAAATGGAGTTCTAATCAAGCACCAGGCCTAGGATTGATTTTCTATCAGCCATTTAGTCCTAAGAAGAACAATGATTCAGGAGGAATCATGAAAACTCGAGCCAAGCCACCTGAAGACGAAGCATGCCTACCCGGAGACGAGAAACAAAGTCAAGCATGTACCAAAAGACAAACCACTCAAGCACAGGAGTTCTGCTTGAATATTCACTTGGAAACCATCCAAGATAAGAGTTTTTGCCAAAGAAAATCATGCCCCAAACGAGCTCAATTAGGAGATGTCCAAGAATCCTTACTTGAAGACAAGAATCCAAGGGAGAAGTTGACCTATGAGAAATCCACTCGAGCAAATGTTCTGGGATTTGAATTTCATCAGGAAATCATCTATTTTAAGATGATTTATCAAGTTAAATCAGCCCAGGTACGAGTTGGTTTAAGAGCTAACCAAGGAGGATCAAAACCGGGTGTAAATAAGGAAAGTCTTGCATCCAACTTACCATCAGCTGAAGCCACGAATTGGAGACCTTCTATGAGCATCAGAGGGTTCCCTTTTAACCCAGGAGATACTCTAGACCAAGAAATAGCTTTACCACCAGAGGCTTGGTACACCTTACCATACAAGAACATGTGGAGTCATTACTTACCATATTTGGAGCTAAAGGAGATCAATCAGCAACGGCTCTTTCCCTTATCACTTTTGTGCATTCTGAAGCCTCCTCCAATGAACCTGGACGTCCCCAGACATCACAACTTCGCACCCAAGCTTTCAAGACTCAAGCTAACGGCTATTTCCTTATTTGGCCGATTTTGTCATCAAGCCTTCAAACGGCTCTTTTCTTTTAATTTCTGCGATTTGTTTCTTGTTTTAGACCTTAGGACCGTTGTACTCTGAGCCTATAAAAGCTCAGCTCATTCCTCATTGTAAACCACCCTTGATCATTGAATTTAGTAAAGTATTTTGTTTTCTTTCAAAGACCGAGTTCTTGAGAGATTGTTCTTGTCTTTAGATTTCTAAGTGTGTGATTCACTTTGAGTCTATAGAAACCCACGGTTTTAGGAGTGTTTTGAGTGATTCAAATCTCTTAGTCGTGCCACTGATTGAGTGAGTCAATCGCCTTCACCATCCATCTCTACCATCGTTTCCACCTTCCGCGAGAAAAGGCTTGGAATCTCTCGATCATCAAGTGATTATAAGACGGAGTGATTCCGATCCTGTATCATCTGGTATCAGAGCATCAAAAGCTCCTATCCCCCAGGTTGTATCTCTTCAACCTTTATCTTCTTTTGTTTTTATTTCGATATTTTCTGTTTTGTTGTTTAGTTTCTTTCAAATAATTCAAAAAAAAAAAAAAAAAAATTATTTCTTGCTTTGTTCTTGTTATATGCTTCAGTATCTTTCATAAATAAAAAATAAAAAAAATTATTTGCTTCAGTTTGCTATTTGTTTTGAATTTATCAAAGAAAACCCATAAAAATCGTTTTTGTTTGAATTTATTTTATTTATTTGATTATTTTGATTTTTATTTGGATTAAAATTATAAAAACAAAATAAAAAGTTAATTTTCTGCTGGCTGAATTAATATTTTCGTCCCTTAAGCTTATTTTCAATAGAAAAGTAAAAAAAAAAAAGAAGAAGAAAGTTTCCATATTTTTTTTTCCTTCTTCGATTTAATTGGATACGCTTCCTTTTCTTTCTTTGCCTTGTGAGGAAATCCCTAAAGGAAAGCGCAGCTATGGAGTATGGAGATGGAGAGGACGAAAGGAATGAGTTTAACACCTCTGAGATTGACTGGGGTGAAGAACCCGACCCCTCATGGAGTGGAGGAGAAGATTTCGACAATAGCTCGTGGAGAGAACGTACTGAATCTGAATTGAGTGCTGGAGAATCTTATGAACGTGATGAAGAACTCTGGGATGAAGAAACAAAATCAGAGCATGCATCTGATGAATGGGAGAACCCTGAAGAGGCTGGCTCTCGAATCAGTCTAGAAGAAGAGGATGATGCACTTGATGAAGAAAATTCAGAATCGAGTTATTTTGAAGAAATTGGTTGTCCCATAGGCCTAGAGGATCAATACATCTTTGAAGGGGAATCAAGTTCTGCTGAATATGAATCAAGTTGTCATGAAGACAGCTTCCAAATCAACACCGAAGATAGGTCACAAACAGAAAGTGTGTTTGATGAAGAAGAAGACTATAAAGAAGGTGATTCAGAACGTGAAGAAGAAAGTAGACCGTGGTGTGAGATACCTTATTCAGATCATGAGGAAGCACACCTAGAAGAGACTGACTCTCAATACTCTCAAGAAAAATTTGCTGAAGAGGGCGAAGTCAAAAGTGAGGTGGGAAGAGATGATGCTAGAGAAGACTACACCGAAGAGGATGAATGCCTAGTAGAGGAGCCTCGGTACATCAATTTCTCTGGCCATAGCCAAGGACCAGACGCCTACACACAGTGGGAAAACAACATGGAAGCATGGTTTGCATCAAACAACACTCCCGAAGAAGAAAGAACCCTCATTGCCGAAGAAACTCTCACCGAGGATGCTTTTAGGCATTGGGATCAAGATGCCAACATTCGAATTGACTGGAAAGTGCCAGATGCCACTTGGGAAGAAATGAAGGATATTATGCGTGATGAGTTTGTGAGAGACGCTTACAACATGCGCCAGCACTATGTAAAAATTTATAGCAATCCCAAGCCAAGGAGATGGATTTTAGCAACAAGGCCGAGTCTAAAGGCAACACCCAAGGAATTTTACAGTTCCAGGCAAAGAAAAATGTCCCCACCTGCTCTAAAGAAGAAGACTGGGTCCAATCCGACAAGTCAAACAAAGGGGGAGAAGCCGAAATTAACTCCACAAGCCGTACCTCACAAGAAAATTCCGAGTTCAAGGCTTGAACCAGACATCGAGCTAAGGCACTGTAAGTCTTCTAACCTTTTAAAATCCAAAGAAGTGATTTGTTATAGATGTCATAAGAGTGGACATTTTGCTGTGACTTGTCCTGAGAAAAAATTGATAAACAATGCATCTATTGAACAAAAACTAAGTTTACCGGAAACAAGTAATGACATGAATGAGCTATGTTTTAAAATTTCCAGTTCTAGTATAATGCTCTTGTCTATGCCAAAGGTTGATATTACAGGTCTGAACGTGGAGCATGAAGCTAGAGGAGTTGTAACATGTTTAGAACTTGAGAATCATCCGGACACAACATCCATAGTTCAAGTAAGTAACACTTACGAGTTTATCAACTATTGGAAAACTTTAATGCTCACTAATAGCCTAAAGTATACAGCTTTGAGTACATATATTACAGATATAATGCACTTGATTTTTCCTTTAAGTGTCAATGAAAGGACAGGTACCCTAAACGTATGCAAAGGCCAAAGAGAAACCACATCCAAAGGGGGTTTAACTTCCAATCAAGTGGGGGAACCAGAAACGTATAATCACATGCCTCCAGAGCTCATGATGTGTTTTCTAGACCATAACAAAAGAAAAGTAGTCATCAACAACATGCTGATCAAAGAAGAGCCACCAGATGCACCATGCACCAACAAACCGTCAACACGCCAAGGTAAGACTCTAAACTCCCAAAGAAGGATGAAAGCTAACTTGCTTTCTCTTGGTGCAGATTGTACAGTTTCGAGGTCGAAACTATTTCAAGGGGGAGGGTATGATGTGGACATCGGAACCAGATCAATCTTGCAGCATGTCAAACCAACCACTACACACGCCAAATGGGTCCACACGGAGCATCATGGAGAACCCTTAGCCAAATGGAGTTCTAATCAAGCACCAGGCCTAGGATTGATTTTCTATCAGCCATTCAGTCCTAAGAAGAACAATGATTCAGGAGGAATCATGAAAACTCGAGCCAAGCCACCTGAAGACGAAGCATGCCTACCCGGAGACGAGAAACAAAGTCAAGCATGTACCAAAAGACAAACCACTCAAGCACAGGAGTTCTGCTTGAATATTCACTTGGAAACCATCCAAGATAAGAGTTTTTGCCAAAGAAAATCATGCCCCAAACGAGCTCAATTAGGAGATGTCCAAGAATCCTTACTTGAAGACAAGAATCCAAGGGAGAAGTTGACCTATGAGAAATCCACTCGAGCAAATGTTCTGGGATTTGAATTTCATCAGGAAATCATCTATTTTAAGATGATTTATCAAGTTAAATCAGCCCAGGTACGAGTTGGTTTAAGAGCTAACCAAGGAGGATCAAAACCGGGTGTAAATAAGGAAAGTCTTGCATCCAACTTACCATCAGCTGAAGCCACGAATTGGAGACCTTCTATGAGCATCAGAGGGTTCCCTTTTAACCCAGGAGATACTCTAGACCAAGAAATAGCTTTACCACCAGAGGCTTGGTACACCTTACCATACAAGAACATGTGGAGTCATTACTTACCATATTTGGAGCTAAAGGAGATCAATCAGCAACGGCTCTTTCCCTTATCACTTTTGTGCATTCTGAAGCCTCCTCCAATGAACCTGGACGTCCCCAGACATCACAACTTCGCACCCAAGCTTTCAAGACTCAAGCTAACGGCTATTTCCTTATTTGGCCGATTTTGTCATCAAGCCTTCAAACGGCTCTTTTCTTTTAATTTCTGCGATTTGTTTCTTGTTTTAGACCTTAGGACCGTTGTACTCTGAGCCTATAAAAGCTCAGCTCATTCCTCATTGTAAACCACCCTTGATCATTGAATTTAGTAAAGTATTTTGTTTTCTTTCAAAGACCGAGTTCTTGAGAGATTGTTCTTGTCTTTAGATTTCTAAGTGTGTGATTCACTTTGAGTCTATAGAAACCCACGGTTTTAGGAGTGTTTTGAGTGATTCAAATCTCTTAGTCGTGCCACTGATTGAGTGAGTCAATCGCCTTCACCATCCATCTCTACCATCGTTTCCACCTTCCGCGAGAAAAGGCTTGGAATCTCTCGATCATCAAGTGATTATAAGACGGAGTGATTCCGATCCTGTATCAAGAAGGAAGCACAATTGATCTCCATGTTTAGTGGTGATGAGTGGCATGAATGCAATCATTCTAAGTGTATAAAGGGAAAGAATGCTTCTGAGACTGTTATGAGCTATGCATTTTGGAGTAGTGTTATAGTGGTTTTGAAAGTCTTTTGTCCTATGGTAAAGGTTCTAAGACTTGCAAATGGGGAAATGAAACCTTCTATGGGTTTTATTTATGGAGAGATGTTAGAAGCTAAAAAGTCTATCAAAGAAGCTTCTAATAATTTGGAAAAGAATTACCAACCTATTTTTCAGATCATGGATGAGAAAATGAAAGGTAGGTTGGACTCTCCTCTGCATCTTGCTGCTTACTTCCTAAACCCATTCTACTTCTACAAAGATCCCAATATTCAATATGACTCGGAGATCTCAAACGGATTCATTGTTTGTGTTGAGACTTTTTATCATGGTGACTTCCGAAAACAACATAAGGTTGTGAATGATGAGATTAATATCTGTAAGAGCAAATCTGGTTCTTTTGGAAGAAGCTTAGCACTAAAAGGATGTGAACACAATGATGAAAATTTTGATCCAGGTTTGTCTTCTCATTTGAGTTTAATTTTTTTTATTTGATCATTTATATATCTTTTTATCAGATATGTTATAGTTACTAAATTTTAGGGAATTGGTAGTCAACACATGGATGTCAAACACCTAGTTTGCAAAAGCTAGCAACAAGAATCTTTGCTTTGACCTCTAGTTCTTCTGGCTGTGATAGAAATTGGAGTTATTTTGAAGCGGTTAGCTTATTATTTCTGTTTCACATCTGTTTTGGTAAGGTTTTATATTTCAGAAAGTTTAATTATTTTTGCATCTTAAATTGCAGATCCATACGAAGAAAAGAAATAGATTAGACGTCAATCGCCTAAACAGCTTAGTCTATGTTCAGTTTAATGCAAGACTCTTTAACAAACACAAAAGGATCAAAGAGAAACTAATAGATGTGATCTTAGATGATGGTAATGAAGACACCGTTGAAGATTGGATTGTGGAGCAACATCAAGAAGATCACAATGGTGATGTTGGTGTTGTACCTACTACCCAACCTTCAAAGGTGAGAGAGCTTTATGATGATGATTTTCAATCCGAGGAAGAAGATGAAGTAATGGTTGACTTGGAATTTGAACCTGATGCTTACCATGAAACCTTTGTGTTTCACGACATACCATTGGTTTAGTAAGGTTGGTTTCTTGCTGCTTTTTATTTTCTACTTGTTGTTTAATTATATTGTAAGATGGAAAGAACATCTTTTTGCTACGTGAAGAAAACATACATGTTATGTTTCCTTCTTTTTTTTTCATTTACAGATAACCAAGAAATCCTAACAAAACAAGAAGTCCTACACATGATGATTACTTGATCATTGAAGAAAGAAAAGAGAGGAAATTCACTCTAAACTTTCACTATTTTTTGGTATCAAGATCAAGATCATATATTTTTTTTGTGTATCATGTGTTTGAAACTTTGATTTTGTATTTTGAATCTATTTATTACTCCCTCCGTTTCATATTAATTGTCGTTTTAGAAGTTAAAATTCGTTTCATAATACTTGTCGTTTTGTGTTTCCAATGCAAATGTTTGGTAAAAAATTCAATTTTATTCCTATTATTTTAATGTTTGACCAATCAAATAAAACCAAATAAACATTAATTAGGGTTAAAATAGATAATTTAAATGTTTTCTTAATATGTGTGAAACAACCTTAAACGACAACTAATTTGAAACGGAGGGAGTGAATTATATTTTCTTGTGAATTGGAACTAACAAGTTATTTCTAATGACACTTTTATGAAACTTGAAGTTATAATATCAGAGTTATAAACTTATTATGGATGTATAATAAAACTAAAAAAGGTGTAAAAATATATTAAAAAATCTAAAAAATTAATCTCCGATTAATCTCCGTTTACTCTCCGATTTTCTTGCTAGGCGCTAGTCCCACACCGAGCGCCCGACTAGCGCCTATCGAAATTTAAAACGTGGATTCTATCTAATATAATCCAGATGAAAAAAAAAAAAAAAAATTCCAACAAGTCATTCTGGATATCTCATCTACTGTACACTAAAAATCCCACTTTTCTAGACTCACCTAACAAAACATTCAGCCAAAGAAGAATTAGTTTTAATGAGTTTGTAACTAATAAACCTGTCATTTATTCCGCCAAATCTTATAATTTATTCCGCTAAATTAAAGTCTGGTTCCATAGTCTAACTTCACAAAACAAAAGGCACATAGCTTTAGCAAAGTCTTTGTGAATAATTAAACCGAAGAAAAGAAGCAAGAAGACGACTAGTGACTTTTCCTAGGCACAGCAAGAGCCTTAAGCCGATGTTTCATGACAACAGTGAACTCAACCTTCTCCGTCAAGTCAACTTCATGACCTTCGACCTCTTTCCACTTAAACTCCTTCACCATATTAGCCACATAGTACTCAAGATGCAACATGGCCAGTCCAATCCCAGGACATATCCTCCTTCCCGCCCCGAACGGCATCATCTTAATCCCTCTACTTCCAGTTATGTCCACCACTTCTTCTCCTCCAATGAATCTCTCCGGCTTGAACGCCATTGGTTCTTCCCACACCGTCGGATCCCTTCCTATCTCCGCCACCATAAAGTTAATCGTCCCTTTCTTTGGTACTCTATACCCTCCCAACACAGTGTCTTCCGTGACACTGTGTTGGAGGACGAAGTGTCCCGGAGGATGCCTCCGGAGACCTTCCAACACCACCGCTTTCAGATACGGCATCTTCTGAACATCTTCTTCCTCGACCTCCTTTTTTTCTTCTCCAACTACGCTTTTAATCTCCTCGTATAATCTCTCTTGGATTTCTTGATTCTTCACCAAATTCGCCATGATCCATTGCAACGATGTGGCCGTTGTGTCAGTCCCTCCGTTGAGAAATTCCGAACACAAGCTCACGATCTCATCCTCGTTTAGCTTCCTCTTTTCATCAGGTAGCTCCAAATCAAGCAAAGTATCAACATATGATTGTACATAGACATTGTCTTTGTTGTCTTTCTTCCTCTCTTCAACGATCTTTCTCCGCGCACGAATCAACGGAAGCAAAACGTCATGCTGCTCTTTCTGCATCTGAAGAAACTCTTCCCATTTCTTTCGAAAAATCCTTTTAGTAAACTTAGGCCAAAGGTTTAAGATATTGAATCTAGGGAAGCTAAGAAGCTGTCGTCTGTGAACAAACTCCACTTGTTTGATTTGCTTCTCATCAAGCTTATCTCCAAAACACATAAGGACAAGAAGAGCGAACATAGCGTAATGAAGATGATCAACGACAACAATAGGTTCTTCGCTACGGAAACGATCAAAAAGGATATCAAGAACCCAACGCCGCGCGTGAGAATAAGATCTCACGCGCGAAGGATGGAGAATCTCAGAAGTGAGGTTTCGACGTAGAAGTCGCCACGTGGCTCCATATGAACCAGAGCTGATGTTGTGTTGGTTGCTGCTAATGATCTTGCTGGTTAGAGCCGCTGGTGGACGATCGGCGAAAACGGCACCGTTTACGATGAGAGCTTGGTGAGCAAGGGAGCGATCGGCCACGAAGATGGAGGGGCGGGAAGTGACGTGGAGGGTGACAATTGGACCGAGATTGCGGTGGACAGAGCGGAGATAACAGCTGAAACCACCTAAGCCTTGCCGGAGCCACCGGAGAGTTCCGAGGAAACGGAAGTAGTTAGGATCAGGAGGTAGAGGAAGAGAGGAGGAGTCACGGCGGCGAAGGAAAAGATTGAGGAGGAGAGCGATGGAAAGAGAAGCCATGATGAGTAACCAAATCTCCATTTTCTTTTCTTTTTCTATTCTGCGTTTACTCTTTACTTTTTTTTTTTTTTTTTTGTTCTTCATCTATCCGTGTGTATATATACACATATTAGGTACACGTGTATGGCCATAATCGTTAGATAATATTTTTTTTTTGCTAGTCAAGCTATGTGCCGGTCAAAATTTTATAATTAGTCTTCTACCATTTCTAATTGGGCAGATTATCTTCTAATTTATCTTCTTTCATTTCTAATTTATAAATCATTTCTAATATATAAAGTAACTTTATAATTGGGCAATATTTTATCTCTTACCATTTTTAATTGGACAGATTAAATAGGTAAATTAAATCTGTGTGGCCAAATAAACTTTATAATTAGGCAATAATTTTTTTTTCTGGGTCAAACTAGGCAGTAAATGTAATGTATCTTCTACCATTTGCCCAAAGAAAAAAAAATTTGGCAGTAAATTATCTTTTCTGAATAAATATATATTCTAAAATTGGTTTTTTTTTTTTTTTTTTTTCAACTTAATTCTGAGTGACCAAAGAAACGGTTTTGGGCTATATATACGTCAAGCTTCGCTAGAAAGCCGAAAGATTTCTTAACTTCTTTTCGCTTCACATAATGGATTTTTATGACATCATCGATTGCGTATGTTGCTTAGTCTCGTGACTCTTGTCAGTTTTGGAAGAACTCCTCCTAGAGGAAATATATGAAGACTATAGCCCAATATAAAATCAACGTTTTTGTGGAAACTTTGCAATTTGAAAAGTTGATGAGTACAAAAAAATTACGACGATCACTAAACTACATTCTGACGTGAAGTTATGAAATTAATATTGAGGGGATGTATTGGAACATGTATTTTTAATTAATTTGGTGGATTTTAGAATTGCTGAGATTTGGATGAATTTGAAAGATATTTAAGTGACTTAGGATTCTAATAAATTAAAAGTTAAATTTTGATGATGATTTGGTGAGATTTTATCCTTAAATTTTAAGGTATTTGGGAGTGTTATATATATATTTTTATTGAGTTCACAAGATCATCCATAGAGACAAAACTTAAGGAACAAAATTATTTTAAAGTTTACATAGAGTGTCACAAAAGATTCACCAAATACAACTTTTTATGATCCTATTACCAATTTAATTTAGGATAAGTAACTGATTATAATTTTTCACCGGAATGAGAAGGAACATACAATTTTGATACATATTCGGATTAACAAGTTGGAACAGGTGAAGAATCAAACCCATGATCTCTTGGAAATGGTGAGTGCACACTTGAGTAATGTGCCACTTTAATCAGTTAATGTAGTTCAAAACAAACAAATATTTATATTTAACTTGGTGAACTATAATGTAGTTCAAAATTTATATTTATATCCACACCCACTAATGTAGGTCCGCCCATGCTCCTATCACTTTGAAATTAATAAGCTCCGCACTAGAAAACATCTTGTTAGAGCATCTTTAGTGGAAGGTTCTAACAAAATTTCTGATGATTAAAAATAATAAAAATAATAAATAAGGAACAGAAAAAAAGAAGGGGTTCTCGTTTAAGAACTTTTGAAAACCCTATGAGAAACTCTCATACCCGCCGTCTCTCATTAATTGGTTTAATTTTCTTTTTTAAATTAAAATTTAATTACACAATTAATTTTAAAAAAAATATTAATATATATATTTTTTTAAGAGACTATAAAAGTTTCTATCAGCACTGCTACTGCTGATGCCCTTAATCTTGAGAAATTAAACATTTTGGTTCGGTTTAAATATTAAAATATTTTTTTCGAATTTGAAGGGAAATTTTAATATTTTGGTTTGTTCGGTTTCTTAAAAACCCAAAACCAAGCAAATTACAAATTTTTGTTCGGTTTAATGTTAAAATATCCATGTTCTCTCCTCTCTGAAGAGTTAAGACGACTCATTGGAGACAGTTCGGTTTTGGAGGTTGGTTTAACATAACCGAGTAAATTAGAATAGGTGGAGCTGCAGAATCGACAAAATTGGGCCAAACTCGTTTAATGGACTCGGCCCAAAAGGGAGCGTTGATGTAGCCGTTGTGAAAAGGGAGCGTTGATGTAGCCGTTTATATAAAGCATGTGTTATATCATCTTCAATCCTCTGGCTCTGCGATTCCTTTCATTTTTTTGATCGGCGATTTGGAAATTGTAAGTTCCCGAAATCGATTTTACTTCAATCTGATTTCATTTTGTTCTTCAAGAGACGTTTGAATTAGTTTGTTATCTGATTAGGGTTTCAAGATTTCTGAAATTGCTTTTTCTTTTAAGTTTGTTTCTCTCGTTTCTGTTACGAATTACTTGATTTTAGTAAATTTAATCGAAGATTTGTGTGTTGATTGTTCGAATTTCTTTGGGTTTCAAAATTTATGGAACCGATTTTGTTCTTTCTCGTTTTTTCTGGGTTTGAATTAGTCAATTCCAACGAAAGTTTTATGCTTGTTTCTTTCGAATTCACTTGTTAGGGTTTCAATCTATATAATCGTTTTTCTTCTTTCTCTCGTTTCTGTTTTGATTTACTTAAATTTTGAGTACAATTAATCAAAGATATTTATTTAAACAATCTTTTTTTCTGTAATTGAAGGTCGTAAAAGACAGAGGAAGCATTCTTCAATGTGATCACAGGTTTTGCAGATGGATCCTTCCATGACTTCTACAGACTCTATTATTCAGGTAAAATCTCAAGAAACACATAAGATGAGACAGATGCATTGTTGTTGTGTTCTGTTCGAATCTGACTTGGAAAACCAACGGATTAAACACAGTATCATAGTCTGCTTAATCTCTAGAACTGTCTTGTGGGAGCTGGGAGTTGCCTTAATTGATAAACACATAGAATGTTCTCTTTAGAACTGTCTTGTGGGAGTTGCCTCTATTGATAATACAAAAGGGGTCTGAGAATTACAAAAGCCCCTAAAGCTCTAAATTTATAACAGTCACATTGGTTGGTGTTGCCTAAATGATACATCATAAACCCATTGGTGGCTTTAAACTCTAAGAGGGTATGGAATTGCAGAAACCCCTAAATCTCTAAAAGCTTCTTAAAGCTCTAAAACTAGACCAGCCTCATTGAAGTTGCCTAATAACAACCACAAACAAAGAGGGTATGGGAATTACAAATCTCTAATTGGTGTTGCCTAATGACTATGCATAAACAGAGGTATGAGAATTACAAAATCCCCTAAAGCTCTAAAGTTATAAGACTCTGATTGGTCCTTTGGTGGCTTAAATGAAAACAAAGAGGGTATGGAATTTCAGAAACCCCTAAATCTCTAAAAGCTTCTAAAGCTCTAAAATTCTAACAGCCTCATTGGCTTAAAACCATTTTTGGGTTAAAACAGTCCCAAATGATAACACAGGGGAGATGAGAATAGCAAAGCCCCTCAAAGTAAAAACAAACCACTGAATTTAAAAGCCTCTAAAGGTTAAACACAACCTGCAGCTAGTGGATTTGAATAAACACAACGATTGTTCAGTTAGTGGGCTTTGTCTTCACTGTAACACAAGAAGCTTGTCCTTAGTTAATACACACTAACAAAACCTGCAGCTTACTTTTGGAAAAGCGAAAATAAGAGCTTCAAAAGGCTAAGGCTAGCTTATATAGACATTGATTGAGATCACAAATACTCTAATAAAAGCAGTCATTATGGGATGTCCCAGTTGATAAAACAAACTAAAGACTTACAGCTCATTCTTTGGTTACAAACAGGATATGTGAAATCTCTAAAAACATAATCTTTTACAAGTAAAATCTCTAAAAACAAACCAGCTACTTAAAGCTGATTCTTTGGTTTAAAAACAAAGAAGATATAAGAATTACAGAAACCTCTAATAGCCTTTAGTGTTAGAGCTCATAGACACAAACATGCTTAATGTGTGAGCTCTTTCTTTTGATAAGAATAACCAACAGCTTAGACAGTATCATAGTCTGCTCTATATTGTCAACAGTCTTGTGGGAGTTGGGATTTGCCTTTATTGATAATACAAAGAGGGTATGAGAATTATAAAAGCCCCTAAAGCTCTAAAGTTATAACAGTCCCATTGGTTTTATACCGTATCGTCGGTTTGAAAACTAAGAGGGAATGGAATTTCAGAAACCCCTAAAGCTCTAAAACCTTCTAAAGATCTAAAATTAGAACAGCCTCATTTGCTTAAAACTGTTTTGTCGATTTGAAAACAAAGAGGGTATGTAATTGAAGAAACCCCTAAATCTCTAAAATTTTAATAACCAATGGCTTAAAACGAATTGAAAAGCCTCTAAAGCCAGCGGCTGTTTGGGCAGTTGCCTAAATAAACAAAAACAACGGATTGAAAAGATTCAAGCCTAACACAAACCAGTGGCTGCTTGGTCTGAATGTGAGCTGTAAAATTAAAATAGTCTCTTAAGAGTTGCCGCCTACTGATAACACAAAGCAGTGGCTGCGTGGTCTAGAAAGGAGACACTAACTCGTCTGATTTTAAGAGCTGTTTCATTAGAAACAGTCCCATGGGAGTTGCCTTATGATAACATAAACCAGCGGCAATGTGTGAGCTTTGAAGCAAAAATACACAGTAACATGTCATAATGTGAGCTATTAAGATAATTGCAAAAGGCTCAAGCTAGCTTATACAGATTGAGATCACAAAGAGACTACTAAGTGCAGTCATTATGGGATGTTCCTATTGATAACACAAACTAAAGACTTAAAGCTGATTCTTTGGTTACAAAGACGGTATGTAAAATCTCTAAAACATAACCTTTTTATAGGTAAAATCTCTAAAACATAACCTTTTATAGGTAAAATCTCTAAATTGTGGATATGGAATTTCTCTGAAACCATAACCTTTTACAAGTAAAATCTCTAAAAACAGAACCTTCTCAAGGTAAAATCTCTAAAATATAACCTTTTATAGGTAAAATCTCTAAATTGTGGATAGGGAATTTCTCTAAATCCATGACCTTTTATAGGTAAAATCTCTAAGTTGTGGTTGCTATTTCACAATTTTTTGGATTGTGTTTTTCAAACCCAAAAGATTAGAAAAGATTTGCCCTTCTTCAGTGATCTTAAAGATCGTTAGGCAGAAAAGAATTGTCCTGAAACTGCCAATAACCCTTGGCCTAAGCCGATTTCTCGGTTCGAAAATAAAGTGGATAAACACACTATCACGCTGAGAGCTCTATAATTAGAACTTTCCAATGGGATTTACCTAAATTGATAATCTAAAACCAAGGGCTTAAAAACCCTTTTTCTGTTTAACCTCATATCTCAACACAATATGTAATCTGATGAAATGTGTTTGTGTGTAACAGGTTCTTGTGTTCTTTTTTTGCAGATGAAAATGGAAGATAAAACTGAGAATGAAGAAGGTTGTAATTTTTAATGTTTTATAGGTTTCTTGGTGGCTAAGGAGAGGAATTGGTTTAGATGCTAAGCTTTGTGAAGACAACAAAAGAAAGGTATTGTTTGTATTCTTGAAGTGAGTTTTGCTTTTATTGGTTATCCAGGTGTTCATGTAAACCAAGAAAATGATATTGGATAGTAACTTTTTCTCATTGCTCTTTTACTACAATGAACTTTCATTTCACTTTATCAGCTTCATGACTTATAGTAACTCGTTTTATTTTTTTACTTGCAAAATTTCAGTGGAGCTCACACTGACTATGGTAAGTAAACCTGAACTGGAATCAAACAACTTGAATATCTTCATACTGTACATAGTTTTTGTCTTTCTTTTTTTTTTGTTCTTTTTGTCTGTCTCAAAATGGAGAAACTAAACCATATAACTTTGCAGGTTTGTTGACGCTTATAAATCAAGATGATGACAAAACTTCTCTTCAGGTATATTCTCTATATTGTTACTATATGATCTTCTGTAATTTTGTGTTTGCTAAAAAATACAAATTCTAAGAGTTCATATGTTTGTATATCTGCAACATTGGTGACATGTTAAAGGTTTGTTTCTTTCAATCTCTTCCTCTCTAATCTTATCTTAATCTCTTTCGTTTCCACAATACTTGAAAAAAGGTTTGGGTATCATATTCAATGCAGATACTTACAAACGGAGTTTACAAATCAACACTCCATAGAGTGATCAATAACTCTCCTCGATACCGTGTATGTTTGCATTCTTCTACGAGGTAGTAAAACTTGTAACATTCTTTCCAGCTCATTCGATCGGATTTAGAATTATGGTTTTTGATTAGTAAGCTTTTCTGCTTTTCTTAAAGAATTGCAAAAAATTAGATGACTGGAAAATCAGATCGGGACTAACCAGACCTGAATTTGGTAGTAAAGATTGGCTATTAGTTTGACGCTGATGATGAACACTGTGAACTCTTTGTTTTCATGTATAGCTAAAGGGAGGAATGTTAAATCAATGAATAATCAATGTTAATCATCACTTCACTTTCTTATAAGTTTGTATTTTGGATTATAGATCCCTCTATGTTATAACTCTCTAAAGCCCTTTTCACGTTTTCCTTGTTTCAGGGTTTGCACTTATTGGTATAGTTCAAAGGCGATGTGTTCTGCAGTAGTCGTTTCCTGACTTAAACGCTCTTCATCAGTGTTGATCTTGATCCACTTGTCTATTTCCATGGCAGGGCTAGACACCTTGTTGACTCGGTTTCTGTCTGCAAGATTCAAGGTTACTTCAACTTCTTCAATCTTTGTTATCTTCTTTTCCTTTAGCTATAGAAATGTTTGAAACTTTCTGAATTCTTTAATCGTTGGTCACAGGCTCAAAATCCTTGCTCTTCACTGAACACCCATTTAGGCACCTTGGTTTTCAGATTGGGGTATGGTTTCAGTTCGGTTAACCTTAAACCAATCAAAATTGGACTAAACTCGTTTAGCTCAATAACTTAATAATCTACCACCTAAGTACGACCATAATAATTTACTATTGTTGAGAATTATCTATAATTATAAGATATGTATATTTTATGTTGTTGATGGGTCGTGACTTTATTAGTGGAGTGAAAATGTTAGTGGAAAGATTTAGAGAAGTAGGAAAGCTTAGGGAAGTAGGAAGACTTTTTCTTTTTCTTCATATATCTGATTTCACACACATTACAAATTGATCACACATATATATAGAGGGAAGTATGTCGGTTTAAATGAAAATATCAACATTAAAATATTGGATAATCATTATTTTTCAACACTCCCCCTTGATTATCCATCGTTGATGATGTATTGCGTACTGCCTCGTTAAAAACCTAATCATGGAAAAATCCAGCGGGATAAAAATCATGATAAGGAAAAAAGAGTACAGCGACGCAATCTCCTCCTGAAATGATTGTTCTTCATAAATCCCTGAGATGACGCATCCCGATGCTATGAACATGCTTTCTAAACGTTGTAGTGGGAAGCGTCTTTGTAAATAAATCAGCTGCATTGTCCGTTGAACGAATATATTTAATATTGTTGAAAAGTAATGATTATCCAATATTTTAATGTTGATATTTTTCATTTAAACCGACATACTTCCCTCTATATATATGTGATCAATTTGTAATGTGTGTGAAATCAGATATATGAAGAAAAAGAAAAAGTCTTCCCGCTTCCCTAAGCCTTCCTACTTCCCTAAATCTTTCCACTAACATTTTCACTCCACTAATAAAGTCACGACCCATCAACAACATAAAATATATATATCTTATAATTATAGATAATTCTCAACACGTTATCAGCACGAGGAAGCTCTATATCTAGGCGAATTTCTGTCCAAACAAATACTTGAGGTAATATTTAAAATTATGTTTAAATTCATTTATTTATAATATTTAAGAAATGGAAGGTTATACCTCCTACTTGATCGTATGGATGACTATGTCTCCTTAGATCATTTTTAAATGTCCTGAAGACATATATATATTAAATGGTTCTAGAAGAGCCATATAAAATAAAAATGTCTAGAAGACATTTAAAAAGTTCCAGTAGAACTATATGTCCAGAAGACATATATTTTTAAAGTGGATGTTTAAAACACCACTATTTATTTAATTTTACTGTAGGCGGTTTTTCGCCTCGGTATAAATTTATTGTGGATGCTTTTATGCACCATAATTATGGACGGCTCTGCCGCCATCATTTATTTTATTTTTCATAACGTGGATGACTATCACCACAATTTATTTAATGCTTTTAATGATTCTATAAATATAATTATCAAATATATTTTAAAATCATGGTTATTATAAAAATAAAAAAATAGTTGATCACCGATAAATATAAATATTTTTCTGAAAAAGAAATTTTTACCAATTGATTATTATTTTTCACATTAACGATTAGATTTTAATAACGGATTATTTTTTTCAAATTGATTTTATGATTAATTTTTATTTCCAACGGTCGAATAATTTTAGATTGATTTTATGATTTAATTTATTTCTCAAACGGTCAGAATTTTTTTTTAATTTTTAAAAATTCCAACGGCTAGTGAACAGTACTTTTCAATCTTAAAACACACTCATCTTCACTCATTTATTCATCAAAATTTTTATCTCTCTTTTTCAAACTCTCTCCCCGAAATAAAAGAAGAAGAAGAAGATTTTTTTTTATTTTTGAAAAATGTTTCGCTTTCTTTTAATTTTAAGTTTGTTTACAATTTTTGGTTCTATTTATGGTCTTTTCGTCGGGGAATTTACCCATGATGAATTTATCATAATTATCGCTTTACTATTTTATACAATATTTTTCTTTGTAATAGCGTGTCTTATCCATATTTATGGATTTTAAAATGTAATATCAAGTTTTAATAAAAAATTTAATTATTTATATGCGTATAAGATTATAGTTATGATTTTGTTAATTATTTAAATTATTATTATATTCATAAAATTAATAAATTTATATATTACTGATACAGTTATCATGTCAAACTTTGCAAATCTCGAGATCGCTGCACTTGACATCTTTGGAAAAAATTATATGAGATGGGCAATTGCAGCCAAGCTTCATCTAAAAGGAAAGGGGCTTCTTGATACCATTGACAAATCAAAAACGACTACATAAGCACAAAAGGCTAATGCCACTATATTTTTATTCCACCATATCCATGATGGTTTAAAGGACGAATATATGACAAAAGAAGATCCAGCAGATCTTTGGCAATCACTCAAAGATAGGTTTGATCACCAGGATCTTACCGAAAGCTAGACATGAGTGGTTGAACCTCCGGTTTCAAGATTACAAAAGTGGTGCTGAATATAATTCCACGTTTTACGGAATTGTTTCCAGGATAACTTTGTGCGGAGAGACAATAACTGATTATGACATGATTGAAAAAACTCTCCAAACATTTCATCCTGGAAATGTACTTCTACAGCAACAATACCGGGCAACTGGGTACACGAAGTACTCAGAATTAATGCATGTTCTGTTGGTAGCAGAACAAAATAATGAACTTGTTTTGTTAAACCATCAATCTCGTCCTACAGGATCAGCCTCATTCCCAGAAGCGAGTGTGGCAACATCAAATTACAATAATTATGGACGAGGACGCGGTCGCGGATATAATCGTGGTCGAGGATGAGGAGGATATGGAAGTGGACGTGGACGAGGACGAGGTCAAATCAGAAACTATCGTCCCAATGAATATAACTCTAGAAGAGATAATAAGAAATTCAAAGGAAATGAGATTGGTCGTGCGTCTAATAAGCAAAATGAGAACTCCTGCTATAGATGCGGCATGAAAGGACATTGTTCCCGTACCCGTCGTACGCCAAAACATTTAGCCGATCTGTATCAAAAATCTCAAAAAGAAAAAGAGCGAGAAACCAATTTCATTTATGGCGAATCAAGGCCTTCTTTCGATGGAGTAAATGAAGATACACATCTCGACGTTGCCGATTTCCTTATCGATCCTGAAGCCATCGAAGAGAAGCAAAACAATTAAAATCTTTCCGAAGAAGATATGACATGATATATTATTATAGTTGTGTGTGTGTTGTATTGTATGATTTGTAATGTTTGTGTATGTTTTTCTAAAATACTTTTATTGTAATATAAACTTTTTATTTTTAAATTAACGTATTTTTATGAATATTTTTCAATTCAGAAAACGTCAAAATTTGAGATGGAGGACGGAGATATATGTCTGGCAGACAGTGCTACAACTGAGCAACACACATTCTTTACATGCCTCATGGAGTGCAATTATCTCTTGCAGTACTGTCTGCCAAACATATATCTCCGTCCTCCATCTTAAATTTTGACATTTTCTGAATTGAAAAATATTCATAAAAATACGTTAATTTAAAAATAAAAAGTTTATATTACAATAAAAGTATTTTAGAAAAACATACACAAACATTACAAATCATACAATACAGCACACACAACTATATTAATATATCATGTCATATCTTCTTCGGAAAGATTTTAATTGTTTTGTTTCTCTTCGATGGCTTCAGGATCGATGAGGAAATCGGCAACGTCGAGGTGTGTATCTTTATTTACTCCATCGAAAGAAGGCCCTGATTCGCCATAACTGAAATTGGTTTCTCGCTCTTTTCCTTTTTGAGATTTTTGATACAGATCGGCTAAATGTTTTGGCGTACGACAGGTACGGGACCAATGTCCTTTCATGCCGCATCTATAGCAGTTCTCATTTTGCTTATTAGACGCACGACCAATCTCATTTCCTTTGAATTTCTTATTATCTCTTCTGGAGTTATATTCATTGGTACGATAGTTTCTGATTTGACCTCGTCCTCGTCCACGTCCACGTCCACTTCCATATCCTCCTCGTCCTCGTCCACGATTATATCCGCGACCGCGTCCTCGTCCATAATTATTGTAATTTGATGTTGCCACACTCGCTTCTGGGAATGAGGCTGATCCTGTAGGACGAGATTGATGGTTTAACAAAACAAGTTCATTATTTTGTTCTGCTACCAACAGAACATGCATTAATTCTGAGTACTTCGTGTACCCAGTTGCCCGGTATTGTTGCTGTAGAAGTACATTTCCAGGATGAAATGTTTGGAGAGTTTTTTCAATCATGTCATAATCAGTTATTGTCTCTCCGCACAAAGTTATCCTGGAAACAATTCCGTACAACGTGGAATTATATTCAGCACCACTTTTGTAATCTTGAAACCGGAGGTTCAACCACTCATGTCTAGCTTTCGGTAAGATCCTGGTGATCAAACCTATCTTTGAGTGATTGCCAGAGATCTGCTGGATCTTCTTTTGTCATATATTCGTCCTTTAAACCATCATGGATATGGTGGAATAAAAATATAGTGGCATTAGCCTTTTGTGCTTATGTAGTCGTTTTTGATTTGTCAATGGTATCAAGAAGCCCCTTTCCTTTTAGATGAAGCTTGGCTGCAATTGCCCATCTCATATAATTTTTTCTAGAGATGTCAAGTGCAGCGATCTCGAGATTTGCAAAGTTTGACATGATAACTGTATCAGTAATATATAAATTTATTAATTTCATGAATATAATAATAATTTAAATAATTAACAAAATCATAACTATAATCTTATACGCATATAAATAATTAAATTTTTTATTAAAACTTGATATTACATTTTAAAATCCATAAATATGGATAAGACACGCTATTACAAAGAAAAATATTGTATAAAATAGTAAGGCGATAATTATGATAAATTCATCATGGGTAAATTCCCCGACGAAAAGACCATAAATAGAACCAAAATTTGTAAACAAACTTAAAATTAAAAGAAAGCGAAATATTTTTCAAAAATAAAAAAAAGCCTTCTTCTTCTTCTTTTATTTCGGGGAGAGAGTTTGAAAAAGAGAGATAAAATTTTTGATGAATAAATGAGTGAAGATGAGTGTTTTTAGAGATTGAAAAGTACTGTTCACTAGCCGTTGGAATTTTAAAAAATTAAAAAAAAATTCCGACCGTTTGAGAAATAAATTAAATCATAAAATCAATCTAAAATTATTCGACCGTTGGAAATAAAAATTAATCATAAAATCAATTTGAAAAAAATAATCAGTTATTAAAATCTAATCATTAATGTGAAAATAATAATCAATTAGTAAAAATTTCTTTTTCAGAAAAATATTTATATTTATCGGTGATCAACTATTTTTTTTATTTTTATAATAACCATGATTTTAAAATATATTTGATAATTATATTTATAGAATCATTAAGAGCATTAAATAAATTGTGGTGATATAGTCATCCACATTATGAAAAATAAAATAAATGATGGCGGCAGAGCCGTCCATAATTATGGTGCATAAAAGCATCCACAATAAATTTATACCGAGGCGAAAAACCGCCTACAGTAAAATTAAATAAATAGTGGTGTTTTAAACATCCACTTTAAAAATATATGTCTTCTGGACATATAGTTTTACTAGAACTTTTTAAATGTCTTCTGGACATTTTTATTTTATATGGTTCTTCTAGAACCATTTAATATATATATGTATTCAGGACATTTAAAAATGATCTAAGGAGACATAGTCATCCATACGATCAATTAGGAGGTATAACCTTCCATTTCTTAAATATTATAAATTTAAATGAATTTAAACATAATTTTAAATATTACCTCAAGTATTTGTTTGGACAGAAATTCGCCTAGATATAGAGCTTCCTCGTGCTGATAACGTGTTAAGAATTATCTATAATTATAAGATATGTATATTTTATGTTGTTGATGTGTCGTGACTTTATTAGTGGAGTGAAAATGTTAGTGAAAAGATTTAGGGAAGTAGGAAGGCTTAGGGAAGTAGGAAGACTTTTTCTTTTTTTCATATATCTGATTTCACACACATTACAAATTGATCACATATATATAGAGGGAAGTATGTCGGTTTAAATGAAAAATATCAACATTAAAATATGGATGTCTTTGGGATTTGGGTAGTTTTCAAGTTTTAATAGTAGAGTTGGGTAGTTTTAAGTTTGTTGGAGAGAATAAGGTAGTTTCAAGTTTTTGACAAGTTTTAGTGTTTTGAGGAGTTACCTATTAGTCCTTGTGTCTTTTAGAGATAAAGGAAGTGAAAAAAACATGAGGAGAGAAAGTTTTGGGGGGAATAAACTGGCGGGAATGAGGGGGGAGTGGGGGGGGGGGAAGTGACGAAAAAGTGAGTTAGATTGGATAATGAGCCATGTTGAAACATAATTGAAATTGGATAATGGGCCATGTTAAAACATAATCGAAAGTTTTATGTTTCTGAATATTGGGCTTCTCGGGTGATTAGAAGGGGAAGGGGAAGAATATATGAAGATTAGTGTACAGTGAACCCTCTAATCTGTGGCTGAAAATCGGTTTGAGTTATATAGCAGTTTGTTGCTAATTTGAGGAATTTGGTGTGTATTCAAGGCGGCTGCTGCTGGTTGGGGGAACGAATTTAATGGAGAAGAGAAAAGACAAAATGGATCACATTGACGAAGGTGAGACAAATGTTCGCGTAATTAATGTTGAATCCTTTTCAAACGAATCACCAATTTAAGGCTAAACTTTATTTTAGCTAATGAGTTGTAATAATTCTTTTCAATTCTTTTGAAGGCGGAGTGTACGTAACTGTTATGGCGGGGAGGTGGATACGGGACATGAATGGTACTTGGGACTTCAAGATAGACAAGTCTAGAAACGGGTGGTCCATCAATTGCAGAACCGTTGCTAGTTCTGAGGAGTTAAGGCTTTTAATTGCGTCTTCATATGGGATAGATGCTAAGGTTTTTTCTGTGGAGATGACGTATTGGATAGAGGACATGCTAGCTGAACGCTACGGAGGTGGGTCTACGCCAGTAGAGATCGTCACGGACCATTCTTATAGACAGTTCCGATCGCTTTTCGATGGAGACAGTTCATTGAACATTTTCGTCACGTTTAGCGAGTTGATAGGTGACATGCTAATTGGTGAGATTGGTGAAGCGGATAATTGTGTTGATGATGATGACAGTATGCTGATTGCACATATGGAGGAAGTGGAACGAAAAATATGTCGACCTCCTGTACAGAGTAACAAAGATGTGGAGACTATATGTGTACCTCCTGTACAGAGTAACCACGCTGTGGAGAATGATAAAGATGAGGGTTTAGAAGAAGTAGAGTGGTTGACAGAGGATGATGACGGGCCTTATGACGTGGAGGAAGAACATAGAGGAAATGATGATGATGATGAAGTAGAAGACTTTGATGAAGAAGACTATGATGATGATGACTATGATTTCGACCGTTGGACTGAGTTTGTGCGAAATGACTGTGAATGGAGTAAAGATAACAGTGAAGGTTGTGGAGTGAACAGTCAAGGATCGGGAGTGAAAGACAGTCAAGGATCGGGAGTGAAAGATAGTCAAGTATCGGGAGTCAACTACACCCAAGGATCGGGAGTCAACTACAGCCAAGGATCGGGAGTCAACTACTGCAGTCAACTAGCCAACTACAGTCAAGGATCTTTCTTAGGGAATAGTCAGAAAGAGAATCCCCAGAGTGAAGGATCAATTCAGAAAAGAGGGCTACATGTAATATCAAAGGAAACAAATATTGAGTCCACAGGAAGGCTGCAAAATATTGAGTCCACAGGAAGAAAGAAAAATAATAATCAGTGGACAACTGGGGGATTGATTTGTCACAATGGGGATGATGATTTTGTCGATCCCCCTTCTCTGGGTGGAGTCGTCGGACTTGGTAGGCGTGATAACGGCGGGTCAGGTTTGAAGAAAGGCATGAGTGTGACGGAGGTATATGGATATGCGGATGTAGAACCAATGTTCAAAGATACTAACAATGGGAAATACAATGAAGAAGTTAATTTGAGTCGTGAGGATGATGATATTTTCGTGGAAAGGGTTTTTAATGATAAAGAAGTGTTTAAGTTGGCGATGGCGATCTACGCTATAAAGAGAGTGTTTAGATTTGTCTTCAGCCGTCATACAAGAACGTCTGTAGTTGCCTCATGTATCACAAAACGTTGTGATTGGCGGGTGTTAGCGGTTAGAGTAGGCGATTTGGATGATTATGAGGTCAAGAAGGCACATCTAACACATCGATGTGACGTTGACTCTAGAGGGAAGTTCTCTAAACACGCCACATCGAAAGTAATAGCTTCGGTGTTAAGATCAAAATTTGAGTCAATATATTGTGGTCCACGGGCTCGTGAGTTGCCAGAAATGATGCTTAGGGAATACAATATGGAAGTCTCATACTGGAAGTGTTGGAAAGCTAAGGAGTTAGCCATAGTCTCGGCTCGAGGGACAGAGGAGTCATCTTTCCGGTTGCTACCCCTTTATTTATATGTCTTGAAGCTAGCAAATCCGGGGTCAATAACTCATTTGGTAACGAAGGTGGATGGGAAGGGCAACCCCAGGTTCAAGTATACTTTCTTGGCTTTGGGAGCAAGTATAGTGGGATGGAAACACTTGCGGAAAGTGATAGTGATAGATGGAACTCATTTACAGGGGAAGTACAAGGGATGCCTCCTCACTGCTAGTGGACAAGATGCCAATTTTCAAATATTTCCTATTGCTTTTGCGGTTGTGGATAGCGAGAATGATGATGCGTGGTGCTAGTTTATGGAGAAGTTATATACTATTGTTGAAGACAGTAGTGAGTTAACAATTATTTCTGATAGGCATCAGTCGATATATTATGGTAAAAGCATAGTGTATCCGAAAGCACACCACGACGCTTGTCTTGTACACATCCAGAGGAATGTGCAAAGTAAGTATGGGAAAGCGATGAAGGAAATGGTTGGTCGTGCAGGGGAAGCATTTAAAGTAGGGCAGTTTAAACGTTTCTACGAAGTGATAAAAAGGAAAAATTACCGTACATGGGATTACTTGGAACAAATCGGGTTGGAGCATTGGACACGAGCACATTTTAAGGGAGAGAGGTATAACTTGATGTCTAGTAACATTGCTGAGTCGCTTAACAAAGCACTCTTGCCGGCTAGAGATTGTCCAATTATTTCTTTGTTGGAATTCATCCGGAAGATGCTTTGTAGGTGGTTGGAAAGTAGGAGGGAAATGATAGGAAAAATGGATGGGCTAATACCAGATGAAGTTGGCAAAGTGTTACAGGTGCAGTTTGAAGAGTCGGTAGGTTTATCTACAGTTAAGTGCTCGGCATTGAATTTCGAAGTAAGTAGAGGATCTGCTAGTACATTTCCATGGAGTGTGGACCTCCTCAACAAAACATGTACTTGTAGAGAATTCGAGTTGGTAAAGATCCCTTGCAGACATGCAATAGCTGCGGCAAGATACCATGGGGTTGAGTGTAAGGGATTGGTGGACGACATGTACAAGAAGACTGCGTGGGCTTCAACAGTGGCGGGTGTGATTCTACCTGTTCCTGATCCTGATGACATTTTTGTCCCTGAAGAAATTCGAGACCGTGAGATTTTCCCACCAAAAACTCGCCAACCACCGGGGCGACCACCGAAGAAGAGAATTCTTTCCACTGGGGAGTTTAAGGTAATTCTCGTCTACTTTTTTAGTTTAAGGTAATTGAAAATAATATTCTCTTCTTCTTAGTAAGTGTTGTGTTTATGGAAACCACAAGGTGGGAAAGAAGAAGTCGAAGCCAAACAAATGTGGAAGGTGTGATAAAGGAGGCCATAACCGTGTAACCTGCAGGGAGGCACCGGATTAAGTTTGAGCAATTGGGAGGAGCGTTTTTTGTTTTAGCAAAGCATTGGTGTACAACCTATTTAGCTCAATATAGTAATCGGGTGTACACCGAAAACCTTTATTACATTTTGGTTAACATTTTGGTATAATTGAAAACTAATATGCCTACATATTAGTTTCCCTTTATAGCTTATTGGTATAGCTAATATAAGTTATATCATTTTTTAAAAAAAAATTTTAGGAGAATTCGAAGATATCTACCTTATTTAATGAAGTGATATTATGAGCTGAGATGATATTACATGACGTGATATTCTCATTTATGAACTTCTCTCTTCCACCCAATGGCGTAACCCACAGATTTATTAATTGTTGACTTGATTACTCAACCACATTATAATAAACCCAAGGATTTATTATTTGTTCGACCATTAAAAGCCCAACTATCTCCTTCCTCTTCCACTTACCACTTAATCCTTTATGCATCATCATCATTCTTCTTGTTCCATTTACTTCTGTAATAAAACATCCTCCTTCTTCAGATTTTTTCACAATAAATCATCCATAATACTTATTTTTGTCAGATCTATGGCGCTCCCTACTCTACCAGAAGAGATCCTTGTGAAAATTGCTTCAAATGTGGCTGAAGATAGATTTTGGCATCTTGGGCCACTAGTGATGGCGGGAACACAAGGAAGGGATTTAGTGTACCGAAATTCAGAGATCCTACGAGGAGCTTGCATTTATTCGCTATGCACCCATGGGGGTGATATAACTATTGGAGGGAGATACCGACCATTCTTCGTTCGGTGTGTGGAAAACGAAAATCCCATCGCCTTGTACCATGAAGGGATACGTCTTGCAACGGAAGAGGGGAACATTAAAAGAGCGCTACTTCTTTTCGACAAAATCGTCCATAGAGACGGCCATGCTGCACTTGCGGCTGCAATATTCTGTATTTGTTCTGGGCAAATAGAAAAGGCGGGTCGCTACCTATGCATCCTCTCAAACACCCATAAAGTTGGTTTAAAGTCGGACGAGATCGAAGAAATGGGCCGAGCACTACTGTTTGACATTCGTAGTTTTAACGCAACTCTCACGCGAAGGTATTTGCGGACTTTAAAATTCCCAATATGCGAGATCTACCCAATACCAGCTTGCGTTCAAAACAGGCACAATTTGTACACCCCAGGTTTATATGAGCATTGCTACGACTGTTATGTTTGGTCTTTGGCCGTACACGTCTGTTGGATCCTCTAATGTGTGAGAAGGATATTGACAAAAGTTACGGTTTTTATTTCTATAAGTTATGCTTTTTAATGTGTAATGGTTTTTATTTCTAAGTAATGCTTTCTATGTTTTCTGCATGTTTGTAATGTTTAACTTTGTTAAATCAGAGCTAGTACACTCCACACAACTCACCCCACACACAACTCGTACACCCCACACACTTCCTCGTACACTCCACACACAACTCGTACACTACAGACACACAACTCGTACACTCCACACACAACTCGTACACTACAGACACACAACTCGCTCGTACACTACAGACACACAGGAACTCTTACACTCCACACACTGAAATCGTACACTCCACATACATTTCCCGTACACTCCACAGGACACTCGTACACTCCACAGGACACTCGTACACTCCACACGCATAGTGCATACACTCCACACACATAACTTATGAACAAAAAAATACAGAGCGTACACATAATGACATAATACCTCTGTAATTCAAAGTTAACATTATATTACATGAACTTAGACATTACATTACACAATATTAAACTAAAATAAAGATATGAAAATACCGAGCGTACATTACACAATTTTACATGAACTTAGACTTACTACATAAAACTTAGAAAGCACACATAACACGATCGATCAGTCCTCTGCTCACCTCAAATTAGCCACGCTACTCTCGTCGCCAGTGACCAGAAATGGCATTCAGTGCAATTATTATCATATGAGTAGGAGGTGAAATAGTGGTCGGTGGTGCCAAAGCAAGCAGGTATGGTGTAGCTGTGGTAAATGGGAAAAGTAATTTCACGAATAAATCTACTTCTGCGTACGGGCCTGAAGCCACGGATGTCAATTATTAGTTGACGGCCCAAATCCAAAATTTCTTCAGATTTCAGATCCACCCGATGAAATTTTGTTAAAATGTCAAGGTAATGGGAGGCCAAGTCCTTTTGTTCCCCACACAATGTGAAGATAGCACCAGCTAGTGCTGCATCTCCTCGGTTAAGGACGATTTTGTCTAGAAGCGCTAGCCCCTTCTCCATGTCCCCTTCTCAAGCTAGCACGCGCACACCTTCTTGGTAGGTAGCAAATGGGTTACAATTTTGTAGACAGCGAAGGAAGAAACTCCGGTATTTTCCTCCGATACTTATGTCAGCCCCATTGATACAAAGGTTATAAATGCATGCACCCTCTAACACCTCCGGATTTCGATATACAATATCGCGACCTTGTTTGCCTGCCATGATGAGTGGGCCGAGGAACACATATCCATCCTTTGCCATAGTAGATGCAAATTTGACAAGTATTTCATCGGGAAGAAGAGGGAGCGTCATTCTCGGATAGAAGAAGGAATGAAAATTTTTGGGGTAAGATAACGTTTCTAAGAAGTAGGAAACGGCCCCCTTCTTTAATAAATCTTCCCTTATGTTTAATGGGTGTGATTTGATGGTGCATTAACGCTACTGTTGCCCAACAACTTAATCACATCATATTGAAGTTTAACAAATATTGATTTACCTTCTTTCATCTGTTTAACACTTAATGCAATTAATGTCCCAACCACTTTTGTGTTAACAGTCTCCATATTGTTGTTGTTTTTTTCGACTTATTACAGGATTTGTTAAAAGTTTTAAAAATTAATGGGTCATTAAAAGTTTCTTCAACTTCTTAAAAAATGGAGGGTAGTTTTAAATTTTAATTAGGAAATTCGTAAGTTTCTAAATATGTTTTTAAAGGAAAATAGGGGGTACTTAACATTTTTCGTCAACCACAAAAACTTAATTGTACTTACCATTAAAAACTGATAAAATTAATTGTACTTAACATTTTTTCGTCAACCACAAAAATTAAAAACTTAATTGTACTTACCATTAAAAACTGATAAAATTAATTGTACATAACATTTATTCGTCAACCACTAAAAATTAAAAACTTAATTGTACTTACCATTAAAAACTGATAAAATTAATTGTGGTTAACATTTATTCGTCAACCACGAAATAGTACAATCTGAATAACACAACAAGGTCTTTATATGCTGTAACATGCCATCTCCCATTATATCATCTTTTTCTTCAAACATAAACCTGACCTTTGTTCGTCAACTAAACGTTTTTCTATTACCTACTCTGTTTCGCCATGCCTAACCCAACTCTACCCAATGACATCCTTGTAAACATTGCTGGAAGGTTGGCCAAGGATAGGTATTGGTATCTAGGACCAATAATTTTGGCTGGAAAACAAGGCCGAGATTTAGTATACGATAACCAAATCATCCTACATGGAGCTTGTATTCACTACCTCTGTATAGATGGTAGTGACATTAGTGTTGGTGGAAGATACTGCCCTTTCTTCGTTCGGTGTCTGGAGAAGGGTAACGCAACCGCAATATACCAAGAAGGCATCCGACTTGGAACGCAAGGCGGAGGAAATGTCGATGCGGCCCTTACGTTATTGGACAAAATCCTCCACACAGAAGCTGATGCTGCTTTGGCGGCATCCATCTTCGCAATGTGTGGTGGAAAAATAGAGAAGGCTTCGGAGTATCTCCAAATCTTATCCACAGTTCATCACGTCGGTTTAAAGAGTGAGGAGGTGGAATCAATGGGTGGAGACCTACTCATTGAAATTCGTGGCTTCTCTCCAAGAAGGACGATGAAGTATGCCAAAACTCTCAAATTTCCTGTTTGCGAGAGCTATTGCATGCCGCCGTGCATTAGAATGGAGCATCACTTTTTCTCACCAAGCTTTATTTGTAATTGCAACTGCTGCTATGTTTGGTGGTTGGCGAACAAAGTATCCTGGATCATCTGACACGGAACACCGGTTATGGTGTATTTGCAACGGCTGCTATGTATTAGTAATGTTTCTATTTTTTAGTACTAATTAACGGAATGGTGTACACCCTCCTGGAGGTTATTTGGTGTACACCTTGTTTTCCATGTACACTTTTATGTTATTGTTTCAAAACTGTATTATTTGCTTCCTTGTAATGTTACTATTTTTTAGTACTAATTATCGGAATGGTGTACACCCTCCTGGAGGTTAGTAGGTGTACACCTTGTTTTTCCTGTACACCTTTATGTTTCAAAACTGTATTATTTGCTTCCTTGTAATGTTGCTATGTATTTGTAATGTTTCTATTTTTTAGTACTAATTATCTGAATGGTGTACACCCTCCTGGAGGTTATTTGGTGTACACCTTAGTAGGTGTACACCTTGTTTTCCCTGTACACCTTTATGTTATTGTTTCAAAACTGTATTATTTGCTTCCTTGTAATGTTACTATTTTTAGTACTAATTATCGGAATGGTGTACACCCTCCTGGAGGTTAGTAGGTGTACACCTTGTTTTCTCTGTACACTTTTATGTTTCAAAACTGTATTATTTGCTTCTTTGTAATGTTGCTATGTATTTGTAATGTTTCTATTTTTTAGTACTAATTATCTGAATGGTGTACACCCTTCTGGAGGTTATTTGGTGTACACCTTAGTAGGTGTACACCTTGTTTTCCCTGTACACCTTTATGTTATTGTTTCAAAACTGTATTATTTGCTTCCTTGTAATGTTGCTATGTATTTGTAATGTTTCTATTTTTTAGTACTAATTATCGGAATGGTGTACACCCTCCTGGAGGTTTTTTGGTGTACACCTTAGTAGGTGTACACCTTGTTTTCCCTGTACACCTTTTTATGTTATTGTTTCAAAACTGTATTAATTGCTTCCTTATAATGTTGCTATGTATTTGTAATGTTTCTATGTTATAGAACTAATTATCGGTATTGTCTACACCCTACTCCAGGTTATTTGCTGTACACCTACTAAGGTGTACACCTAGGTAGGTGTACACCTTGTTTTCCTGGTACACCTTTTATGTTATTGTTTCAAAAATATATTTGGAGAAATAGGGTAGTTTTTATGGTAGTTTTTAAAGGAAAAAATGGGGGTATTTCTTTGAAAACTACTACAAAAACCTATCCATTTTCCTAATTAAAATTTTAGAAAAACCATCTGAATGGTGTACACCCTCCTGGAGGTTATTTGGTGTACACCTTAGTAGGTGTACACCTTGTTTTCCCTGTACACCTTTATGTTGCTGTTTCAAAATTGTATTATTTGCTTCCTTGTAATGTTGCTATGTATTTGTAATGTTTCTATTTTTAGTACTAATTATCGGAATGGTGTACACCCTCCTGGAGGTTATTTGGTGTACACCTTAGTAGGTGTACACCTTGTTTTCCATGTACACCTTTTTATGTTATTGTTTCAAAACTGTATTATTTGCTTCCTTGTAATGTTGCTATGTATTTGTAATGTTTCTATGTTATAGAACTAATTATCGGTATTGTCTACACCCTACTCCATGTTATTTGCTGTACACCTTGTTTTCCCTGTACACCTTTTATGTTATTGTTTCAAAAATATATTTGAAGAAATATGGTAGTTTTTATGGTAGTTTTGAAAGGAAAAAAGAGGGGTATTTCTTTGAAAACTACTACAAAAACCTATCGATTTTCCTAATTAAAACTTTAGAAACTACCCTATTCTCCATGTTCAAAAAATATAATAGTAAGGGTGATTGACGCAATTGTGGGAATAAACGGTTCAACATAATAACCGTATATAATAACGGTTCAACATAATAACCGTTCATTCTTTAATAAACGGTGCACTAAACGGTTGTGTCGTTTCATCCCTATATAATCTTCTTCTCGACTTCTACAGCCACAAACTGTAATTTTAAGTTTCCTTGTGACGAGATTATGGATGAAGGACCATCTTCCCCTCGTTCGCCATGTTCATCTCCTTCGCGATCTTCATCTACTTCTGAATCGTCATCACGTTCTCGTTCTCGCTCTCCGCGTCCGATTCGTGGCCATTTCGGTCGTCCGCGTCTTACTCGTTCTCCATCGCCAGTAAGGTTTCCCCCGCTTGAACGCCAGAATGAGTCTCGTGAAGTGAGGCCAATAGAGCCTCTCTATCCATGGAGAAGTCCTCCGAGTTGCGCTGCTTCTCCGGATTTCGAGCCAGAACCGCGAAACTTCGTCCCTGGTGAAGTAAAATCTCCTCAGACTTTTATACGTTCACTTACCTCAGAGGATGCCGGTAATGTTAACCGCTGGATCAGAACGGTACACTTTTTAACTCTGTTATTTGGTTTTCAAATGAATTTGAACCATTTGTAAAATTTGTGGTTTTTTTTTTCTTTTTCTTCAGATTGAGAATCAACACCGGGCGTATAGTCGCCGCCACGGAGAGCTTGTTAAGATGTTGCAAGACATGGAGCGTGGAATGCGTAAACTGGAAGCAGACCCAGCAGATTGGGAGACGTTTGGTTTAGGATTGATTTCCCCCATGCCGCTGATTCTTCGTGACTACTGCCGATCTATTCGCAGGAGACGTGATTGAATGATTGGGTCACACAATCAATCAACTCAATCAACTTCAATTCAACGCCTTTTTATTATATTTGTTATGTTTGTTTTTATAATTTCCACATTTTCAATATGCTTTTATTTCCACATTTTGGACATTGATTATTATAACATTGTAATCTAAAATAATTTCCACATTTCCTTTTTCACTATAAGTTTGAGGAGTCCACCCTATTTATAAATCCCATTATACTCAACGTAACCGGTGTACTGTCGACGTAGGTGTACACAGGATAACCGACTTACTACATATGTGTACACGTTGTGATATGATTATAATTCGACATTGTTAATATGAATTAATTCACACTTTTTCTTTACATTCATAACATGGTTTAATTTGGAAATAAGTTTCACACGTTACCAGTGTACACTCGACGTAGGTGTACACGAATACGTCGGTGTACAGAGAAAACCGGTGTACACCTTCTCAAAATTGTAAAATAATGATACTTATAAGTTAAGAAGTTCCTCGGAATTAAGTTACCTAAAGATCCAAAAAAAGTTATATTCACATTCTAAATACATCAACATAATTATAGGAAGGTCAGACTAAAAATCCATTTCATCCCCCAACTTCGCAACCGCTTCATAGCAATCCATTGCATACTTCTTCCGGAAACTGTCAACCACTTTATCATTGATTGCCGCCAACTCAACTACACCTAAGCCGTATGCGTACATTTCTAGGAATTTTACAGCAACAGGCCCACAGATCTACACCTAAAAAGTAACAAATCTTAATAGGTTAAATACCGTTGTTTTAACCCATTGCTGTTTCTTGGCCAGTTGCAGGAAAATTTCATTGGTTATATTATGCCCTGTGAAAATCTCAAACTCCCTGTGTAATCAAATAAATAAATTAAACAAGTTTTCCAAAGATAGATATTATGCAATTCAAGATGATGAAATTCATAAATTTACTAAAACTAACTAACCTTTCCTTCGTTTGTACCAACCTGGAGCGAAATCTTTTGAACACACCTTCGTTAACAGGCATGATCGGGTGATATGGCAAGATTTTCTTCTCGCTTGTGAATAAAGCATGTATTCGTGGATCGCCGGTATACATATCACCAAGCTTTTCTGATCTATGCCTCTTCATCCGCTTCTGTAATTCCTCCTCTGCATCCTCCTCGCTATCCTCGATTTCTTCAACCTCATATGAGGACTTAACATGAACTATTGCCGTGCTTGGCTCAGGGGAGATGTCCATCATCTGAAAAATAATAAGTTTCAATTAACTGTAATAGTTCAGATGATAGGAGGTTACCTTAACAGATTAATAACTAAAGAATAGGAGGTTACCTTAACAGTAGGAGGAGGAGTGATTTCTCCGAAGCTCGTACCTTCCCTGGTTGCCTTGGGAGAAGGAGGAACACTTTTCTCAATATAAGTTTCCCCCATGGTGTCAACGTCAAAGTTCCCTTCTTCAAGATGTTCATGAACATCTTCCTTAACAACTTCTTCATGAACATCTTGATCAGGTTCTTCTTCACCATCTTCTTGACGATGTACATTTTCATCTTCATTAACATCTTCTTGTTGCTCTCCATGAAAATGCTGATCACTTCGAATGACACCATATCTTCTGTCCATTTCAGCCAACAACTCTTGTTTCAGAATTTTATTCGTCTCAGTTATCTTCTCAGTCAACCAATCTTTCAAATCTTCAAACATGGAAGATACTTTCTCCTCAATATTGGCTTCAGTTTCATGAACAAAGCTCTCTTTCTTTTTGGTTTCCGACCTAGAAGTCGAGGCAGCCTTCCTTTTATTACAGTCGGGTTCAATCTTCAAAGGAGGATTCTTAACCTTCTCTACACATTCCTTCTTCTTGCCAGCTTCTAGTTTCTGTTTTTTTTCCTTCTCTTCTCTGATGTATTTAGGCAATGACGTATCACCTCCTACGAATTCAGAACCTTGAAAATCATGGCCGGCCTCTATTAAACTTTCCAAGTGCAACACCTCCTTATCCACACACTCATCAGCCCAACTGAAATCAAGATTTTCCAACCCCTGAGCGTTTCTTCTAAGGATTGATTCGACAGTTAACTGTAATTGATACAAAAAAAACACATATTAGGTGTACATCACATGTTTCCTTGTACACAAGAATTTGTATCCCATCAATTCAATGTTATGACACTAAACTAATCCGCAATACCAAAACATTACTTTCTCATTTGAATATCAAATCCAACTAACCTGAGGGTGACCTTCAACTTCATATATATCTTCCTCAACAATTATTGTTATTGCTTTGCTGCAACCTCTAGGATTGTCAAGGAAGTTGGTCAAGTCTTGTGGTGCAGGAATCTTGTCAAGAAGAACAGGTATGGATTCAAATACTAGAAGCTGTAACGGTAAAGGGAAACCGTAACAACAACTAGTGTGTTGTTTAATCCTCTCGATAAGGGCCTTCTTACTATCAGGTTCCTTCTCGGTTGGTTGAGGAGGGCCAAGGCGACGAAGACAATCTTTGAAAGCAACCCTTCCCCAAGGGTATTCAAGGAAGAACTCGATGTCATCCAGCATTCCTACAGTGTCTGACTGAACACTAAGTTCTTTGCTCCTACAAAGCACCACCCCATCCACTAAAACAATCAATGCTAGAGGTAATCTCTTCCTTTCAGGTAGTTCAGGGTCTTGGAGCAAAGTAACAACATCTCCGACAACCTTCGAGCACTTATTCCCGAATAGCTCTTCCCACAACTCCTCATTCTTTTTCTTCCCTTTGGGAATTTGACCACAACAAAGACCAGACACAATGTGAAATTCTCGGAGTGAGAATTTCAATGGCTTCCCTCCAAATACTGACCATAACTCATATTTCTTCTTGGTGATGAGTTGTCTCGCTACTAGACCATGAATGAGTTTGGCCGAATTGGGACACCTTGTGACGGGAAGCCTGAAAAGCTTTCCAAATTGAGAATTCAATAACTTGTCTAGAGCCTCTGTGCCTTGTAGTGCCTCTGCTACAAGACCGATCAGATTGGCCTTTGAATATATGTTTAGTCGCCCTCCACGAGAGTAACAATCGGAGGCGAAAAAAATCTTTAAGAAATCTCTAAAATATTTGAAAAAAATCTTTAAGAAATCTCTAAAATATTTCTGAAAATTTAAATATTTACAATTAATATTATAACTTTTAAAAATTTATCTATAAATAAAAATGAATCTTCTAATTAATTTTCTGATTTTTTAAAATATTTTTTTCTAATAAAATCAGTTTCAAAAATCTTTCATTGATTTTAATTTAAAAATACTGATTTATTCTCAAAATTATTAATCAATGTTTAAGGATCTTTTAGTCAAACAACATTAATTTTTTAAAAATAAATAAATAAGAAGGTATTTTTCAAATTGAAAAACATATATAGGGTATTTTTCAAAAAAAACTTTTTACTAATGATATTCATTGGTAAATTTTTTGGTCTCTCACTGCGTGGTCATCCAGGAACAAGAGGAAGAGGATCCATGCTTGTAACGATAATTCGTTCAAAGTAGAAGGTGATGTGGATGTCTCTGTTATGACGAGTAAATGAGACTATGTTTCTGTAGAAGTCTCATGCGATGTAAATGTTTCAGGAGAAGGCGCATTAGCTGAATCAGAGATCTCTAATATAGCTGAAATTGGAGTCACATAAATAGGTTCAATGATATCATGAATGACTGGTAATGAATCCTCAGAAATCGGATCAGAAGCTGGTAATAATGGACCTAAAACCACATCAGAATCCGTAGTCTCTAAGCGAAATGCTGCGAAAGGAAATTTCTATCCGCAGAAGATAACATATCGAGTAGAAATTTTTATTTTCGGGTTCGGATCAAAGACATGCCAACCCTTCTTTCCCTAAGGATAACAAATAAACACTTCTTTAATGCTTTGAGAAGCAAACTTTTTTTTTTTTTTTTTATCTTTGAGAAGCAAACTTGTCACCTTTGTGATTTTGATTATACACATAGCACAAACAAACAAAAACAGAGATGAGTAAGCGAAGGTAGACAATTGTTCAGCAGCTCAAACATCGTCTTACCATCAAGCTATAAAGTTGGTGTACCAAAGTTCGCTCGGTAGAGAAAATTAGGAGTTTTTTTTCCAACTATATTAAATAAAATATAATTTGTATTTTATTGAACAATATGATTAAGTCTTTTTTAACTGAAAGATATATTTTGAAATGCATAATTAAACATTTGTGGTCTACTAAGAATCATAATAATGGGATTAGACAGATATTTCTAATGTTAATGATGTGTAATAGACTTAAAAAAAACATTTGTTGCCAAAATATACTAATTATAAGAATTAGTAAGATGTAGGTGGGGGGTTATTGAATATAGTGTTTTAATGTATTTTACATTCTAAATAAAATCCAGTGTTATTCAATCATGTATTTGCTGATATAATTAAAATACATTGTTATTGTATTAAACATTTTTTTTTTTTTAAAACACATTAAAAACAAGTGTTATTTTTAATTTATTGATTTTAATATTATCATTTAGTTAATTAGAAAAATCATAATTTTTATCAAAACAATTATAGTAAATAAAATAGGGAGAGTTAGATAACTACCCTATATTTATTAAGAACTTTGCAAACTATACCTAATTTTACATGTTTTGAAAAATACCATTTTTATAATAAAAAAGACCAAATTATCCTTTTTATTATTTATTTAACTACAAAACAAAATTACGTAAATTTTAATTAATAAATAACATTATATTTTATTTTTAATAATATAAATAATAACCATAATTAATTTAACTTTATTTTACAATTAATTATATCTTAATAAAAAAATTAATATCTAATAAAGAAAAAAAATTCATAGTTGGATTTTAATTAATTGGATTTTGTATGTATTTTTTCTCGTAGACTTATTGATTCTTGATAGACTTATATCATTTTATGTTGACTTATCAATAAAGTTGATTTATTGAACTGTCGATTAATATTTTATTTCTGTAGACTCAATTTTTTACATCATCGACTTATTTTATACATGTTGACTTACATAATTGACTTATTTATACTGTTGACTTTTTTTTTGGTTCAACGATTTATATTTTTTTTCGTAGACTTATTTGTTCTTGGTAGATTTATATAATTTTATGTTGACTTATTAATAAAGCTGATTTATTGAATTGTTGACTTTTTTTTTTGGTCAGTCAAGTTAATTATTTTTACCATCGACTTATTTTATAATAGTCGACTTATCATTTATTGGTTGATTTGTTTACATAGTCGACTTATTTAAACTGTTGACTTATTTTTTTGTTTATCGATTTATATTGTTTTCACGTTGGCTTATTTATTCTTAGTAGACTTATATTATTTTATGTTGACTTGTTAGTAAAGTTGATTTATTGGAAAGTCGACTTATTTTTTTCTATATGTCGACTTAATTTTTTTTTATCATCGACTTATTTTATACATGTTGACTTACATAGTTGACTTATTTATAATGATGACTTATTTTTTTATTTCGTGATTTGTAGTTGTTTTTTCGTAGACTTATTTATTTTTGGTAGACTTATATCATTTTTTATTGATTTATTAATAAAACTGATTTATTGAACTGTCGACTTTTTTTTTTGTTTCTGTGGCCTTAATTTTTTTCGCGATCGACTTATTTTATAATAGTCGACTTATATTTTATTGGTTATTTTGTTTACATAGTCGACATATTTAAACTATTGACTTATTATTTTTGGTCATCAATTTATATTTTTTTATAGTTTATATCTAACTTAAAATTAAAAAAAAAATTATATATATTTTTTAAATAATTATATTTAAAATCTTAAATAAATTTGAAATTCATAATATTATTTTGATCATATAATTTAAAATCGTAATTAATTATAAAATTAACTATGTGAATAAGTAAAATAATCTAGAATAAAATTGTGTATTATATATTTCAATTTATTAATTAAAAATATTTTTAAATTTAATTTCAGTTTATAATTTAATTATTGATAGATTTCTATATAATTTATTTAAATTAACCAAATCTTAAAATATCTTATATTTTGGGATTTAGTTTTCAAATTTTGTTAGGATGTTAGGATAAAAATATCCTAATCTAAATCTTCCTAAATCAAAAATATTATTCTCTAAATCTTCCTAAATCAAATCATTTTTTATTTACACTAAATAAAATCTAAAAAAGATTTTTTTTTAACGTACATCTAAAAAATAAGTCTACGAAAATATATTATGTTTAATATTTAAATAATTATTATCTAAAATCTTAACTAAATCTAAAAAATTTAAAATACTTTTATCATTATATAACTGAAATTTATATTGCTAATTAATTATAAAAAATTCTCTAGACTAAATAAAAATAATTATTAAAAACTTATCTAGACTAAATAAAAATAATTATTTTACTAAATAATAATAAATATCTTAGTTAAAAACAAAATTCTATTTATTATTGTCGGTAATACCTATTTATTTTTGGTATTCTTAATTCATAATTAGTTAATAATATAATTATCATATTTAATTGAATAACATAATAATAGCTATTAAATATTAATTTAAAATAATATATATCATCTAAAATCTCAACAAAATTTTAAAAGAGATTATTATATTGAAATCTGAATTCATTTTCAAACGGGTTTAATTTTTTTATTTATTATATTTAAATCAATGAATAAATTAATAATTACAATATTAAAAAAAAAATTAACTTATAAAAAGGACAAAAGTGTCATTTAAAAAAAAACATAAAAGGTATATTTTCAAACTTGTAAATTATAGTGTAGTTTGCAAAACTTTGACAAAAGTTGGTGTATCATAGCAAATTATCCCAATAAAATATTTAATGATAAATTCTCTCACATAGCACCAAATGATGTTTTTGTTCCATAATTAGCACACATTTTTGTTCAAATAATCTTAAACTCTTAACCCTTAATCCTAAACCTTAAAAATGTGAGGTTAGAATTATGCTTTACTAAAAATGCTATTTATGTCCTAAATGAAAATGTGTGCTAAATATGTCACAAAAACTATATTTTGTGCTATTTTTGAGAATTGTCCATATTTAATTAATAGTATAATAATAAAGAATATTATTTTTAGTGTGATATTTGGTGTTGTGGTTGGAAAAAAAAAAAGGTGATAAAATTACACTAAAGTGATGTAGTTTTGACATGTTCTCAACTTTATATATAGATTATCTTTACGAAAATGAAACGATCGCTAAACAATAAACAAAATCCTTGAAAATTGATCCATTAACAAGTACTCAGTAATCACTGCAAATAAAGTCACTAATTTACAAAATATATTTTCACCATCGGCCATCGCCAAGAACCACAAGAATATGACAGAGATAGAAAGTACACTTGAACCCGAATACTTTATCCTGCTGAACTCATTCTTTCTTTTTACTTTTCTCTTTTGTTTCCACTTCATCATATATCCATGAAGTTAAGACCAGCGGAATCCCTACGCAGATCGCTTCTACAGCTAGTCCGCGAGTAAAACCCGAGAAATCATCCTCCGTTACGCCAACAAATGATGCAAGAACGATTCCAAGATATCCACTAACTATAAATGCGAGTGCAATGGCTGACATGACAAATGCCATGAGAGAACCTTCACATCCAGGAGGACAAAGACGGACCATCAAGACGGTAAAAGGAAGATTCTTGAAATAAAAAAGAGTTTCCAAGATTCCAGAAAAGAATAGTACATATACAGAGTCTGGCACTCCCAAATCCCGGTAAACGCCTTTCACAAACAAGAGATCGGATATCACAAAGACAGCTATTGTTACCTGAATGGCCGAGATCAGTTTCCTGGGCGGGGTAGCTTTCAGCCAACGATTGTACGCAACACCCCATAAGAGCATTGCAATTTGACCAAACACCTTAGCGATCCCTAGATAAGATGCATCGATTTTCAGAAACTTTGTTTGGTAAAAGAACATTGTCCCTGTCAGAACAGGAACTACAGCGGTTGATAACGCGATCCAAGCTATGGAATAAGAAATCTCGGGCTTCCTCAACACTTTTGAAAGGTCAGAGATATGTTTTCCAATACCAGCGGGCGATGGATTTTTCGGAAGATTGAGAGACTTTTCTCGGATGTTTATAGATATAAGGAACTGAAGAAGAGCCAGAATGCCAAACACGAAAAACGTTGACTGCGTGGAAATCGTTTTGATTGCAATACCACCTAAAAGATTTCCCAAGATTCCACCAAGAGAAGAAGCCATCCAAACAAACGAAGCTAGCTCACTAGACAGTGTCTCTGAGCCTTTTTGCTTTCCGGCCTCAGCGACAATAGCATCATTTGCTACTTCGACTAACGAAGCACCGAGATTACTAAGGAGAAGATATAATGACAATGCTAAGATTGACACATTGGATCTTGATAGGAATGCTATAGCTAGCCATGAGATTGCTTGTAGCAAAGCTGCAATCAAAATACAAAAGTAAGAGGAATATTCTAAATAATACTCAAATAACACTTAAGAGAATCTATTAATCCAAAAGCATAAAACCAGAGGTGAATTAAACTAACAAAAAATAGTTGAAACTAGACTCTAATTATGTATTCCAACCATTCCTAATTGATCCTATTTCTAGGGAAAAACTTGAAAAAAAAAAATGTTAATTCTCTATTTTCAATACATTTTTTATTAGCTATTGATGAAGGATTGTAAATTTCAAAAAAAATATTTGAATACTAAGTTATAGAAAATTGTTAGTCACAAAAAAATGATACATTTATAATCAACTTTTAATATGTTTTATTAAAATGTGTGGAAATCCTAAAAATATGATTAATAAGGAATAGAGAGAGTATTACAATTCACTAGTTATAAGATTGTTTTAGGTGCAGAGCGGCCGTAATAGTATCGAATTTCTATATATACAAACTGAAAACCGCTCTGTATGGTGCAGAGCGGTTTATATATAGAATTTCGATACTAGCACCGCATTGCACGACTCCATTCAGAGCCATTAATATTTCGAGTTTTTATTCATATTCTACAAATCGAGACATTCACCAAAAAAAAAAAAAAAAATCTACAAATCGAGAAAACTGAAGTAGGGAAAAAAAAAAATTTGAAATTAGAATTTTTTTCTCTCAAATCAACTCTGATTCACAATTCCATCGAAACAAGAAGCACTAACTCACAATTAAAAATTACACAGGACGATTATCAATGAATCGACATGAAACTAAAGTTAACCATTGCATAGAATCAAAAACTTAAATGGTAATTGTGATTAGTGTTGATTACATTACCTCCAAAAGCTATGTATGGGATACGGTGTTGGCCAAAGAAGTAAACAGCGTCTGAAACGATGCCGTATATGGGTTTAGCTACCATTGGAAGATTAGCTGAGTTCTGAAGAAGTTGTAACACAGAAGGATTGACATGGATTTCATCTGTGAGGTAGAAATTGGCTCCTAGCCATGCGAAACCTCTAAATCCTTGTACGAAGAAACCAAAACCGAGAAGCCATTTGATCGGGTTAACGCGGCGAGATCCTCCGATAGTATCATCGCTGCTCATGACCGCAGCAGATTCCGGTGGAGTTTAGATCAAAGGAAACAGAGGATATTCAGAGGTTTTTTTTTTTTTTTTTTGTCGGCAGTTTTAGAGGGATCTTCATTTTTAATTTTAATTTTCTTACTTTTTGTTTTGTTTTGTTCGTATGTGTTAATTTTTGGAAGATATTTTGGGAAATGTTTTTGGGATGTTGTGGAAGAGTACACGTGTTAATATTTTTTAATTATTTGAAGATATTTTAGTGAGTATTTTGGGAAGGAGTGGAAGAGTTGACTAGGATAGTTAATATTTTAGTGTATAGTGTTGGTCTTGGATTGATATAAAAGGAAAT
This sequence comes from Barbarea vulgaris, assembly GCA_963667165.1. Classification (NCBI taxonomy): domain Eukaryota; kingdom Viridiplantae; phylum Streptophyta; class Magnoliopsida; order Brassicales; family Brassicaceae; genus Barbarea; species Barbarea vulgaris. The sequence continues at coordinate 40,526,835 of OY763887.1, read as the reverse complement.
GACACCTGTTTTATGGAGAAATTTTCAAATGATAGTAGAAAATAATGAGTCAAAAAAATTCTTTTTAAAGGAAAGTACAATAACCAAATATTATATTTAAAAATGTACAAGTTTTTTACTTCTTCAAACATAATATATAAAACTTATTATATTTTATTAAATAAAGTTTGAATTTGTTTATCAAAATTCAACATGTGTCAAGATTGTAATTAACAAAATGCTATCTATACTATTAATCGAGAAGGAGGGGCAGCAAAAAATTACAAGCCGTTTTAGCCGTTTCCACTTATTTACGGCTTATGCCATCAGCTTAACCTTTAAAAAAAAAATACAAAAAATGACAAATAAGAGATTTTTGAGCCGACCCGAGCCGTCGACCCGGGTCCGACCCAAATACAAAGACGCGGATCCACTAACCGGTGCAATTTCAACCCAATTTTATTGGCGACCCGATTCACCTACAGAAAAAAAAAAAAAAACAAGATCAGAATTTAAGAAGCCCATTTAATAGAAAAGCCCATTTCAACTCAATATTCGAAAAATATCCACAATTTCAGAATGGATATTCAATCCTATATCTTCAAATCTTTATATCAAATGTTTACTAAACAAACCTAAAATCTCGAGAAAGAAATCTCCGAAAATATATTCATTCACATCTCCGAAAATCTCCAAAAATTTCTAATATTTTACAAATAAAATATTCAATCCTATCATTTCATATCTTTCTATTAAAGATATCTTCTAAAATATAACAATCGAATATTCATTGGTACCATTTATTGATTTAACCTAAATAGACTTCTAATAATCCAAAAACACTATAAATACTATCGGCTCATCATCGCTCATCTATTCATTCAAGATCAACCAAAAAAACAGAACGCTAAAAAAAACCATTAAATCATGGGTCCAAGACTTGGTGAATCATACCTCAATCAAGTGAAACCTTTCAAGGCTGGTTGGCGAATTCGTGTCAAAGTTCTCCACATATGGACACAATACACACCTGGATTTGGAGAAACAACAGACATGATCATTTGCGATGAATCTGTAAGCCTTAAATATTTCCGAAAAATATGTTTGATATTTTAAACACCTTTTAACTTTACTAAATTGTCATCCTAATGATTTAATAGGGAACAAAAATGCAAGCAACCATTAGGAAAGTTTATTGGAAAACTTTCCAAGAAGAGCTTAAAGTCGGCAAATGGGTTATCATTGAAAGCTTCACTGTGGCTTCGTGCTCTGGAAAGTACAAGCTCTCAAAGATTAACTACAAGATAAGTTTATCTTATATTCTTCACCGATTTATAAAAATAGATTCGGAATGGATAACATGCAAAAGAAAGAGAACAAGGAAAATAGTTGATTCTAGATCTACACGAGTTTATATCAAATGGCGGAAATATGACAAATCGATTTGATACAATTAGTATGAGCTAATGAGAAGTTTAAAGTACGAAACTTAGCTTAAACACCTAAGTATGGTGGTCATCAATATTCTTCCTCCGAATGCTTATAAATCACCTAATTGAAGAATATAAACAAAGATTAGAACCATTAGCTCTACGGAAACGAAGAAAGATATTGAAGATTCAAAGGAAAATTGTAGATCTACGCAAACAATTCTCAGAGACACTTAGCTTATAGAAAACTGTAGATTGGTAGATTCTTCTTGAGGGAGATGATTTCCGCCTAAGTATTGCTCAGTAATGAAGAAATATACGAGATTTGGTTATCGTTTGAGGAAAAAAACGAGATCAGAACTTTCCTTTGATGAACCCTAATATTGTCGGCAAGAGCATCGTTTTCTGTCTGAAGGAATCAGGATCAGATCTCTAAAACTGTGTAGATTGGAAGATTGGAAGATTCAGCTAGAGGATTGATGATTAACGCGTTATCGATGAACAAAATGGAAGATGTCTGGATTAAAATCGCCAGATTTGGAGAGAAAAAAAAAACGAGAAAATAAAGTTTCCTGTCTTACGAAAAAAAATTGTCGGGATAGATAAGAATGAGTTTGAGGGAACAAAATATCTGAAACAAATTGTTCAATATTATGGGCTTTAAAATCAAGTCCGTTTTTGGGCCGTGCTGACTCAATTTTTAAAAATTGTTAAATGTTATGGACTTTAAATGGTATGAGAAAGTGTAATTTTTCTTCTTTTTTTGAATATTGTCGTATACGAATATTTTGTGTTGATATACAGTGGTCTTGGATTTTTATTATCAATTTTTATTACTCTGCTGACTCAATTTTGTTTTTGTTTTTTTTAGAACTTATTTTATTGTTTTCTTTTGAAATAATTACAGTATGTATTGTTACTAAAATTTATTTTAGTCTTACTAAATTTTTAATGTCCACAATTAATAGTATAGATTTACGATTTTTAAAACACTTTAACTTCTTTACATATCTAAAATAACTACTTACATACATCAAACAAATACATAATACTAATATGTATATATATAATACCTATACTAACATAAAACATGTAACATTAAAAATATATCAAATAAACGTAGAATTTTAAAACTGCGAAATAAAATATCATAAACAATAACAAAATTAATAATTAACATATACCATATACAAAATACAAAAAAAAACTAATAATTTAAGTATTTCAAAAATTACAAATTTATAAAATATAAGACCCGGGCGCAGCACGGGTTAAAAATCTAGTATATATTAATTGATTGATTAGTTATCCACATGCATCAAAAAACTAAATTTTTTTCTGTAACCAAACAAGAAAAACTAACAAAATTACTATATAAACTGAAACAAAATTATAGTGTTAAAAAGAAAAACTAACAAAAATATATATTTTTATATATGCTAATGGCGTCCCATGCCGTTTACGAAGAGAAAGAAACATCGACATCTTCAGATCCGAATATCTGGTCAGACCAACAATTAATTAATATAGTAATTGTTATAATTATAGTATAAATAAGTATATATGAATATATATATATATATTCATATATATACATACATATATATATATATGTATGTATGAATTATATGTAATAAAAAGAATATTGACTTTTGTTATGAATGAACAAGATATGAGAGAATTAGAATTGCAATACTTGTATTTTGTGGAGAGTGAATGTTGTACTATATGATTTTTCTTTTCTTCATTACAACTCTCACAAGATATGATTTTTCTTGCACAATTGCAACAATTTATTATCGTTGAATGTTTCTTGAAAATTTTGCAATAGACTTTCACATGTCGTAAAAATATTACAAATTAGTAACGAATATTGGTAACAAAAACTATTGTTGTAATTTTACAATGAAATTGTAATATAATTGTGATATGTATTAGTCATTGCAAAAAAATTGCAAAATATGTTACAAAATTGTAACGAAATCATACGTTACATAAAATATGTTGCAAACCCCACTTTTTCTTGTAGTGCAATGCACTCTTTATATAGAGTGAAAATGGACAATAATTATTACAAAAGAAAGATAATAGTGGAGTATGATGATGGGATCCATTTATATGAAAATGTCTTTTGACTTTTGTAACACTCCCACTTGGATCTCATTGTCATTTACATCTCTTGTGTTGTGTTCTTCGTTGCCTCATTAAAAAAACCTTTTACAGAAAAACCCAGTGGGAAAAACAATAATAAGGTAAAAAGAGTACAACGGCGCACACTCCCCCTCGAACAACTATGGTGGCATTCTATATGTCTCGTTGATGACGCATTCCAATATTGTGGATATGTTTTCTGAAGATTGAAGTGGGTAATGACTTTGTGAAGAGATCTGCAGCATTGTCAGCTGATCGTACATATTTTACTTCAATTTCTTTGTTCTTCTCAAGCTCTTAAATATAAGAAAAGAATTTCGGAGGGATATGTTTGGTTCTGTCACTTTTGATGTATCCTTCCTTTGTCTGGGCAACGCAAGCAGCATTATCTTCGTATAAGATAGTTGGATCTGTGTTCACGCGAATTCCACTACTTGATTGAATATGGTGGCTTATTGATCTTAGCCATACACATTCTCTACTAGCCTCATGGAGTGCAATTAACTCGGCATGATTTGAGGAGGTGGCTACAAGTGTTTGCTTTTGAGAACGCCAAGATATAGCGGTGCCACCAATCGTAAAAACATACCCAGTTTGTGATCTAGCTTTGTGAGGATCTGATAAATATCCCGCATCAGCAAAACCAACCATTTGGCCTGCTGAGTTTTTAGGATAAAATAACCCCAAATCAATAGTTCCTTGAAGGTAGCGAAATACATGTTTGATCCCGCTCCAATGTCTTTGAGTAGGGGATGAACTGAATCTTGCTAAGAGATTGACAGCAAATGATAGGTCGGGTCGAGTGCAATTTGCAAGGTACATCAGGGCACCAATTGCACTTAGATACGGTACTTCTGGACCAAGTATCTCTTCGTTTTCTTCATGTGGCCGGAAATGATCATTTTCAACATTAAGTGATCTTACAACCATCGGTGTACTAAGAGGATTAGCTTTATCCATATTGAATCGTTTTAACACTCTTTTAGTGTATGTAGATTGGTGTACAAATATTCCCTTGTGAGAATGTTCAATTTATAAAACAAGACAAAACTTTGTCTGCCCGAGATCTTTCATCTCAAATTCTCCTTTTAAATAGTTTGTTGATTTCTGTATTTCATCTTGAGTTCCAATGATGTTTAGATCATCAACGTATACAGCGATAATTACAAATCCGGAGGCTGTTCTTTTTATAAAAACACATGGACATAAAGGATTGTTCACATATCCTTCTTTTTCTAAATGTTCACTTAGACGGTTATACCACATTCGTCCAGATTGTTTTAATCCATATAATGATCTTTGCAATTTTATAGCACATAACTCTTTACGTTTGGATTTTAATGCTTCTGGCATCTTGAAACCATCGGGGATTCTCATATAGATATCAGTATCTAATGATCCGTATAAATAAGCTGTAACAACATCCATTAGACGCATCTCTAGATTTTCATTAGCCGCAAGGCTCATTAGAAATCTGAATGTGGTTGCGTCCATAACAGGGGAATATGTCTCTTCGTAATCAATTCCGGGCCTTTGGGAAAAGTCTTGGGCCACAAGACGGGCTTTGTACCTTAAAATTTCATTTTTCTCATTACGTTTTCGGACAAAAACACACTTGTGGCCAACGGGGTTCACACCTTTAGGTGTAAGTACTATAGGTCCAAATACGTTTCTTTTGTTGAGTGAATCCAGCTCAACTTGTATTGCATTTTTTCATTTTATAAAGTCATGTCTCTTCTGACATTCATATACCGACTTTGGTTCTGGATCTTCATATTCTTCACTTATTTCCTTTGAAACCAGATATGAGAAAACCTCATCAATGTCATCCATCTTGTGTCGATTCCATATTTTTCCACTTTGGATGTAGTTGATGGAAATCTCATGATTTTTTTCAGATTCAAGATGTTTCATATTTTTGTCAGAATCATGATCCATTTCTTTATCAACATTTTCTGTTACCGTGGGAACATCATATTCTTCAACTTGCTTTCTTTTTCTAGGATTTTTGTCTTTAGAACCCATTGGTCTACCACGCTTTAAGCGTGTTTGGGATTCACGTGTATCACATGCTTTTTCACGTTCCTGTGGAATTTCAATTCGAGCAGGGGCATTTGCAGCTGGTATATGCGACTTAGTTACTGCCTTAGTATCCGCAAATGCATCTGGTAATTGATTTGCTATACTCTGCAAATGCATAATTCTCCGAACTTCTAGTTCTGATTGCTTCGTAGGGGGATCAAGGTGTAGTAGTGATGGAACACACCATTTTATATCCTTATTTACCATTTTATTTTCTCCCCCTATAACTGGAAATTCTTTTTCATCAAAATGACAATCGGCAAAATATGCCGTAAATACATCACCAGTTTGAGGTTCTAAGTACCTTATAATTGATGGGGAATCACAACCAACATATATTCCCAATCTTCTTTGTGGTCCCATCTTAGTGCGTTGTGGAGGTGCAATGGGTACGTATACGGCACAACCAAAGATTTTTAAATGAGATATATTTGGTTCTCGACCAAAAGCCAACTGTAATGGGGAGTACTTATGATATGCACTTGGCCTTATACGAATTAGTGCTTCTGCATGCAGGATAGCGTGTCCCCATACTGAGGTTGGAAGTTTCGATCTCATAATCAATGGTCTTGCAATCAACTGCAGGCGTTTGATTAATGATTCAGCCAAACCATTTTGGGTATGAACATGTGCCACATGATGTTCAACATTTATTCCCGTTACCATGCAATAATCATTGAATGCTTGAGATGTGAACTCACCGGCGTTATCTAGTCTAACTCCTTTAATTTGATAATCAGGAAATTGAGCTCTTAGTTTGATTATCTGAGTTAGAAATCTCGCAAATGCTACATTTCGAGATGATAACAAACAAACATGTGACCATCTACTAGACGCGTCTATCATTACCATAAAATAATAGAATGGTCCACATGGTGGGTGTATAGGTCCACAAATATCGTCTTGAATTCTTTCAAGGAACTTTGGTAACTCTTTATCAATTTTGGTTGGTGATGGCCTTATGATGAGTTTACCCAGAGAACATGCAACACATGTCATTTTATTTCCCTGATAAATCTCTTGGATTTTCAGTGAATGTCCATGTGAACTCTCTATAATTTTTCGCATCATTGTCGTGCCTGGGTGACCAAGACGATCATGCCATAATGTAAAGTTATCACCACCTTTCTTGATCACAAGATGTGATTCTATTTCATTTATGTATGTATGGTGCAAGCCAGAAGGGAGTCTTGGTAGTTTTTCTAATATAATCTTTTTCCCCGATTTTTCAGAAGTTATATACATATACTTCTTTCCATCCTCAGTTACAGACTGAGTATCAAATCCTTGAAGGTATATATCTTTAAAACTCAACAAATTCCTTTTAGAATTCGGAGAAAATAATGCATTGTTAATTGAGAACCTTGTCCCGTTAGGTAACATAAAATTTGCTTTACCAGTCCCTTCAATAAGGTCTGCAGGACCCGAGATTGTGTTGACTGTGATTTTTATCGGTTTAATATCCGAAAAATATTTTTTGTGTTTCAGGATAGTGTGTGTTGTTCCACTATCTGGTATGCATATATCTCCAAGATTTTTTTTGGATGTCGGTCCGTTCGTATTATGATCCATTTCTGAAATAAACATAACCAATTAATAATGATATAATACATTTATTCATGAAAAGGGAAAGTCACACAATACATGTTAGATAACACAAACATCATTATTTTAAAACATTTAAAACAAAAACAATTTATTCATAACATGGTCATAGGAAATTCAAACATCACATAATACGCATTTCAGTTTTCCGCGAGGGTGGTCTCGTCTAGATCATTGACAAAGTCTGATGCATCAAGGTGAGTTGTATCCTCAGAGTGTTCCGCGAGGTTCACTTCTTTTCCTTTTCCTTTGCTTTTGGCAGACTCCTTGTACAAAACGCAAAGGTGTGCAGGAGTTCGACATACCTGAGACCAATGTCCTTTAGTGCCGCATCTGAAGCAAGCACTTTCACGTTTCTGGGGGATACTCACTTGAATTTCTTTCCCTTTTGGAGCTTGGTCAGAGCGATTCCACTTGTACGGGTTTCTGTTATGTGGGTTGTAATTTCTCCCACGCCCGCGATAGTTTCGGCGGCCACGTCCCCGAAAGGTTTTATTTCCCCTCATCGGATTTTTGAAATCCAATGCATTTACTTCAGAAAGTGCCTTGGAACCAATGGGTCGAGCCATATGATTTTTGATAAGGAGCTCGTTGTTCTTTTCCGCTATTAAAAGCGCCACAATCAAATCTGAAAATTTGGTATATCCGCGCAACCTATATTGCTGTTGCAGGGTAATGTGGTTTTTGTGAAACGTAGTGTATGTCTTCTCAAGCATCTGAGACTCGGTGATGGTTTCACCGCAATATCTCAATTTTGCCACAATCCCTAACATGGCGGAATTGTAGTTCATCACCTTGTCAAAGTCTTGAAATCTTAGACTTTGCCATTCATCTCGAGCAAGTGGAAGAGTGATATCCCGTTGATGATCAAATCGATCTTTTAGGGACTTCCAGAGCTCTTGGGGATCTCTCATGTGTGCATAATCATATATGACACTTTCGTCGAGGTGTCTCCTGAGAAAGATCACCGACTTAGCTTTTTCTTGGGCTGTCGTCTTATTATTCTCTTTAATGGTCTCTGTTAACCCAAGAGATTCTAAATGTAACTCGACGTTGGTGGTCCACGATATATAGTTGGCTCCAGTGATGTCTAGAAAAATTATTTTATTTAAACATGGGAGGCGCAGGAATAAAGAGCGCGATTACAAGAAGTACAAGTGCATAAAAAAGTAAAATAATAACCAACAAAAATTCTTCAGGAGTAAAATCTCCAAAAAATAAACCGTAAATAGAAATAATTATGAAACCTATTACAAAAATTAAAAGCGGATGAACCGTTTCTCTTATGAAAAATAAACGATTTTAGAGAGGATTAGAGAGAGGTGAAGATTTAGAAGTGAAGAAAAAAATGAGTGAAATATAAGAGTATATATAGATAAAAATTACTGTTCATTAGCCGTTATAGATTTTTTTTTTTTTTTTTTTTTAAATTCTTCGTGACCGTTAGGATTTAAAGATTAAAGTAATGATTAATATAAAATATATAATTTTAAAGATCAAATATAATTTATGAAATCGGATATCAAAATATAAAAGGATAAAATGATTAATAGTAAAATGAAAAAATAATATATTGAATAAATCATTCATATTAAGCATAAAAAATAATCAAATAAATTATGCTGATTAAAATCATCAACGTTAAAATGATAAATAATAAACAGTAAATAAATTATGGTGACTAATATCATCCATATTAAAAACAATAAACAATAAATTATGGTGATTAAAATCATCCATATTAAAAACAATAAACAATAAATTATGGTGATTAAAATCATCCATATTAAAAACAATAAACAATAAATTATGGTGATTAAAATCATCCATATTAAAAATAGTAAACAATAAATTATGGTGATTAAAATCAACCATATTTTTTTAAAAAAATAGTAAACAATAAATTATGGTGATTAAAATTATCCATATTAAAAATAATAAACAATAAATTATGGTGATTAAAATCATCTATATTAAAAACAGTAAACAATAAATTATGGTGATTAAAATCATCCATATTAAAAAAATAGTAAACAATAAATTATGGTGATTAAAATCATCCATATTAAAAATAATAAACAATAAATAAATTATGGTGACAAAATCATCCATCGTGATAATAATAAATTATGGTGCGTTAAGCATCCATTATAAAAGTATTAAATAAATTAATACAAGGGGCGGCTGAGCCGCGCTCCGATAAAACGTTAAATTGAAACAAGGGGCGGCAGAGCCACACTCCAGTAAAACAATAAATTAAAACATGAGGCGGTATAATCATAAATAGATATGTGTGCTAGAGTGATCGTGCTGATAACGTGTTATAATTATAGTATAAATAAGTATATATGAATATATATATATATATATATATGTATATATATATATATATATGTATGTATGAATTATATGTAATAAAAAGAATATTGACCTTTGTTGTGAATGAACAAGATAGGAGAGAACTAGAATTGCAATACTTGTATTTTGTGGATTTTGTGGAGAGTGAATGTTGTACTATATGATTTTTCTTCTCTTCATTACAACTCTCACAATGCACTCTTTATATAGAGTGAAAATGGACAATAATTATTACAAAAGAAAGATAATAGTGGAGTATGATGATGGGATCATTTATATGAAAGTGTCTTTTGCCTTTTGTAACAGTAATACTATAATTAAAAATATATTTATATCTACTAATATATGCGTGTATAGTATCGAAATTATATATATTAAAAATATATTTATATTTATCTAGAATACCAAAATGTGTAAATATATTAGCTTGATTTAAGAGTAACTCCAGAAAAATAAAATAAGTAGCCTTATATACGATTAATAGTATACCGACATATCAAAATTCTCATTTTTCATTTTCTATCAAATTTGTTCTCTATCCATTTTTTGAAATCTGTTTTTTTTTTAACTTTATTTAAGTTTCATTCTTTAATTTTTTTTTGTAAAGTTTTATTCAATCATAATATTTAAGATTTTTGGATATTAACAATTAAGAAGGAAAAAAAAAGACTTTATAAGTCAATAGAAGATTATTATTTTTTTCTTTTAAATAATTGTGGTAAAAAATTTGCGAAGAATATTAGATCTTTGACTGGGTCTGGATCTAGTAAAATAATTGTGGGTCTCACCAGATATTCGGACCTGAAGATGTTAATGATGTTTCTCTTCAAGTGGACGACACATGCGGCGTGGGACGCCATTGGGTAAACCTAAAGGAGATACAGTAATTATAGTGTTCGATGTCTATAATCTGATTTATAAACCACGACGAACGTTAGTTCGATAATGGAATTACCTTATGTAACAATTTCCTTTTGTATGGTCGTGTAGATGGAAGAATGACGATATGAGACGAATACAAGTTCTGCTTCATTAGGCACCACTTGTGTTAATTTTTGCATAAACCATGTCCAGGCTGCCATTTTTGATTCATTATCCCAAATGGCAGAGGGAACACTTCAAAATTCGCATCCTGGGCACTATCGGCTACGAGGCAGCCACCGTACCGACCTTTCAAGTGTATATTGTCGATGTCCACCACCTTCCGCATGTACATATACCATTTTAATGGATGTGTTGGGAGACAAACAAACATCACACATCGGAAGATTAGAAAGTAAATGTCTAATATATAAGTCAAGTCAATCTTCAATTAGTATGAGGCCTTTTGGGAAGGAGCCCAATAACAAATCCGTGCGGGTTTGGCCACTTGGCCCAAAGCGGACAATATCATACTAATGAGGAGTTGACTTGGACTTGCAGAAAACCAACAATTGGTATCAGAGCCTAGATAAAAAAAAAGTGGACCTAGAGAAGTGGGTATGGGTTGCAAGCTCGGTGTGGAAGGAACCTTCAATGTGACATGATTAGAATAGTACTTCAAAAGAATCTCGAGATTAAGGGGATACGAAGGTTTGTACTTGTAACGCCCGTGTTCCGGGAATTTTAGAAGTAATTTGGAAGTTACGCCGCATTTTTCCCGTAGGGGTGTGCGGGATCGATTGAGAAGTTTGGTTTCTCCTTGTGAACTTTTGGAAAGTTCAGGGACCAAACTTTATTTAAGTTTAAGCTGAATTTCAGCACTAGCTTTTCCACCCTCCCTACCTAGCAGTCTACCTCTCTACCTAGCCTATGCAGCCACCCTCGCCTACACCTTTTGACAAAGCAGCCTCCACCCACCCTCTCCATTATTTCCTCCTTCAGCCTGAATTGCCGACACTTCACCTGCAAAAGAAAAAGAAAAGAGAGTTTGAGAGAAAGGGAGAGAAGAGGAAGAGAGTTTGAGAGAGTGGAGGTGGAGTTTTGTGTGGAGACAAAGAAGAGAGAGAACTTTGTGTCGGCAAGTTGTAAGGAGAGAGGAATTGCCGATTAAAGGAGAAAGAAAGAAGAAAGGAACTCTTGGCGTGGAGATTGACGAGAAGTTCGTGCCGTTCATCACCGTCACCGAGAGCTCAAGGTAACGAGCTCTTCTTTCTTGTTTGTTGTCGTGTGTATAAGATCGGATAGTTGTCATTGAGAAAGAAGAGGTTCAGTGTTGGTTATGGTGGTCACTTGATCCGCAAGCTAAGTGAAGATGGTGAGTTTTGGCCATTGCGATTGTTGACCGGAGGTGGAGCTTCGCCGGTGATGGCGAGAAGGGTTGAGAAAACGCCGTAAAGTGTTTCGCCGGTGGTGATGGTGGGCGTCGCCGGCGTGGTCGCATGTCGAAGTCACCGTCGAGCTTCGCGAAAGTGATTTGGCGTTTTGAGTTCAACGCGTTGTGAACTCGATGGCCGGGGATGGAGCTGTGACCTTGTTGTGAGTGGTTGACGTTGGTGAGGACGTTGAACGGTGGAGGTTGGTCGTTGGCGCCGGCGGAACGTTGACGTCGATGTAGTGATCTCTCTTGCGTTAACGGCGGTGATGGTGTCACGAGAGGAGTTCGTCGGAGTTGGAGTCACGCGAGAGAGAGAGCTTCGCGGAGAAGACGTCGGCGTTTGTGTCGGAGAAGTTGCAGATTCGGTGTAATGCAACGAAGAGAAGATGCCTTGAAGTCGTGTGTTAATGGCGTGAAGTTGGCAAGGAAGAAGCTTCGTGTGTGTTGTAGAGAATGTGTTGACTTCTTTATATATATATATATATATATATATATCAATAAGTCACGTGTGTTGGAAAGATAATTGGGCCAATGGGGTATGAATTTATTTAAATCAGAGTGGTTAATCACAATTAATTTTATGGTTTAAAGAAGCCGGTTGAGGGTTGGTTTAACGCTAACCGGAGAAATTAATTTAATTGGGAATTAAATTAATTTGGAACTATGAGATGAGTTCGGTTTAGAAGATTAATTCATAAATTAATTTTTAGATATTAATTATGAATTTAATCTTTTACAGATCGTCGTTGAACCGGTTTCTGTGGTTGCGAGAATAAATCAGAAAAAAATCTACCGTTGGCTAAGGTGAGTGCAGGACCGTAAGCTTCTGGACGGTTAGATTGTTTGATGTGTTTGCATGATTGTAGGCCGTATGATCTCATTGTGGATCTAGATCGAGTGTTTCTTGAGATGGTTGATTTATTGCGGTATTTTCGTGTTTAATACGTTGAATAATTTAATCGTTTGTGTGTATAGCTTGTAGACGGGAGGATTGCCTCACTAAGTATTTGTCAAAATACTTATGCATCTCTTTTGTTTGATGCAGAGAAAGAAAAGTTGTGACTGTGGAATCAAGGCGAGGAAGAGGGGTTGATCTAGACTCGGTTGTTTGTTTAAGTATTTATATTAAAGTTGAATAATTTCTTACAGTTAACTTTGGTGTTTCTGTACTCGTATTTTTATTGTTTAAGGATTTATGCGAAAGTATTTTATTTATGGAGTTAATTAATGTTTATGCATGAGAAGTTGCATGTTAAATGAATTGGGAAATTAATTAATGTTTTAAAAAAAAAATGAGTGCGGTCGTTTCAATTTGGTATCAGAGCAATTACGGCTCTAGGACGGGTTAGGAAAAATTAAATTGGATTTAATTTAATTTTTGGTACGGTGATCCATGGTCAAACCGTTAGTGAATTGATTATGTGAGCTAGTCAATTGTTTGAGTATGGAGTTCTAGATCATCCTCTCCGAGCCTTCAAGTGATTCCACGGTGAGTTGTGTTTTATTGATTTTTGTTTGAGTTGTTTTGGGTTTTTTTTAGTATCTGCCCTTGAGAGTGCAGATGGCTAGAGGAGCTAGAGGTCGTGGCCGTGGCCGTGGTAGAGGCCGAGGTCGTGTTCCAGTGGTGGGTTTGGGAGAGGCACATAGTGCCACGGTTGAGCAAGGCGGAGATTTGCATACGGGTCCGTTGGGGTCTGAGGGTGCGGCCGGTGAGAGTGCCGGTGAGGCTGGAGTTCCAGCGGGTGCTGCGGGTGTGGCAGCAGGTGATGCTCAGGCCCGGGATGGCCGTATTGTGGATCTGTTGACCTTGGTGTTGGAGCGGTTACCAGAGAGGGTAGCGGTACAAGCTCCAGTTGTGCCACCAGTAGTTGAGGCACAGCCGAGAGTTGTGGTTGAGGAGGAGCTCCCATCCTACCATAGGATGATGGAGCAGATGCAGAGGATGGGCACTACGTTCTTCCTGGGTGGTGTCGGTCCTGAGGAGGCTAATATGTGGAGGTCCCGGTTGGAGCGGAACTTCCAGTCATGTAGGTGTCCAGAGGGATATCGAGTTGACTTGGCAGTTCATTACTTGGATGGCAATGCACATCTGTGGTGGACGAGTGTAGTCGCCAGGAGGGGTCAGGTGGAGTTGACTTGGAGAGATTTTGTGGAGGAGTTTAACTCCAAATACTTTCCACAGGAGGCAGTAGACCGGTTGGAGGCGAGGTTTTTGAGTCTGACTCAGGGGGACCGGACTGTTCGGGAGTTTGAGACAGAGTTCAACCGGCTTTCCATTTATGCTGGTCGAGTCATGGAGGGTGAGCAGGCCCGAGTGCGACGGTTTATGTTAGGCTTGCGGCCTGAGTTGAGGACCCGTTGCCTTGGTAGGTTGTTTGGCACATTGGGAGAGTTGGTTGAGTTGGCCGCATCTATAGAAGATGGTCTGAGGGAGGAGGTAACATCGTCTACTTTGAGTTTCCTGGCCAAGAAGATGCAGCATCAATCAGGGTCGAGTAAGGGGAGCAGGCAGGTGGCAGGGCAGAAGAGGAACTGGGGAGGCACTTCTGGAGGTACTCAGAGTGGTCCAGGATGTTTCGGGTGTGGAAGCAAGGATCACAAGATTGCGAGTTGTCCCTCGAGGAGTGCAGGACGTGGAGGCCCTGTGAGGAGTAGCCAGAGTGGCCAGAGATGTTTTGGGTGCGGAAGTATGGACCACAGGGTGGCCAACTGTCCGCAGAAGGGGGAGGTCCTTCCAGATGCTCGGGTGTGCTTCCATTGCAAGGAAGTGGGGCATATCAAGCCCAAATGCCCTAAGTTGCAGCAGGGAGGGGTAGCAGTAGCACAGTCGAGTAGGCAGAGTGCGGTGGCACCTCGGGTTTACACCGTCGAGGAGGCAGTTGAGCGGAGTGCTGGACTGCAGATGGTGCCAACCACAGCACCACCGATCAGGCAGATAGCACCTGCGCCTCGGGTGTATTCCATCGCGGAGACGGGAGAGCCGAGCTCCAGGCCGATCACAGGTACTTTGTAGACTTATCTGTGTTAAATTTCTTTCGGTTATAAACTTTCTGTCTTCGTGAGGGGTTGTTAAGGTTCTCGGCACATGGGTTTGTGTAGGGACCTTAATCGTGAGAGGTGTTGAATCCCATGTGTTATTCGATTCCGGGGCATCGCATTGCTTTGTCACTCCGGAATTGGCCGAGAAGGCCAAATTGCGCGGCGAACCCAATGAGCCGTTGGGTTTTGTTAAGGTTGCGGGAGGGAAGTTTCTATCTATTCTAGGTCGAGTTAGAGGCGTGGATGTTCAGGTAGCCGGAGAGTCTATGCCAGCGGATTTGATCATATGCTCAGTGGAGTTGTATGACGTCATTTTGGGCATGGATTGGCTCAGTAAGTACATCGCGCATCTAGACTGTCGACGCGGGCGTGTAATATTCGAGAGGGAGAGGCAGAGGTTGGTTTATCAGGGAGTGAAACCAACTTCCGGGAGTCTCGTAATATCAGTCATTCAGGCGGAGAGCATGATCGAGAGGGGTTACGAGGCTTATCTAGTGACCATCGTTACCCCTGAGACTGTTGGAGATCTGGAGGTTAGAGATATTCGGGTTGTTCAGGATTTCCAGGATGTGTTTCAGTCGCTGCAGGGATTGCCGCCGTCACGGTCAGATCCTTTCACGATTGAGTTGGAACCCGGAACAGCGCCAATATCTAAGGCACCGTATAGGATGGCTCCAGCAGAGATGGCAGAACTGAAGAAGCAGCTGGAGGAGTTGTTGAGTAAGGGTTTTATCAGGCCGAGTACTTCACCGTGGGGAGCACCGGTGTTATTTGTGAAGAAGAAGGATGGTAGTTTCCGGTTGTGTATCGATTACCGGGGACTTAACCGAGTCACTGTGAAGAACAAGTATCCTCTTCCGCGGATTGATGAGTTGTTGGATCAGTTGAGAGGGGCTACTTGGTTCTCCAAGATAGACTTGGCTTCGGGATACCATCAGATTCGGATTGGTGAGGAGGATATCCGGAAGACAGCTTTCAGGTCGAGGTATGGGCATTATGAGTTTGTGGTGATGCCTTTTGGGTTGACGAATGCACCAGCCGCGTTCATGAGATTGATGAACAGCGTGTTCCAAGAGTATTTGGATGAATTCGTGATCATTTTTATTGATGATATCTTGGTGTATTCGAAGAATCCTGAGGAGCATGAGGAACATCTGAGAGTTGTCCTGGAAAAGCTACGAGAGCATAAGTTGTTTGCTAAGTTGAGTAAGTGTAGCTTTTGGCAGAGGAAGATTGGATTCTTGGGTCACATTGTTTCTGAGGAGGGAGTTTCAGTAGACCCAGAGAAGATTCAGGCCATCAGAGATTGGCCGAGGCCAAGGAATGCAACAGAGATCCGGAGTTTCCTTGGTTTGGCAGGTTATTATCGGAGGTTCGTCAAGGGTTTTGCGAGTATGGCTAAGTCTTTGACAAAGCTGACAGGAAAAGATGTTCCTTTCGTTTGGTCTCCAGAGTGTGAGGAGAGTTTCGCGAACCTGAAGACGATGCTGACTAGTACACCAGTGTTGGCATTGCCCGAGCCGGGTGAGCCTTATGTGGTGTATACGGATGCCTCGAGAGTTGGCCTTGGTTGTGTGTTGATGCAGCGGGGAAAGGTGATTGCCTATGCTTCGAGGCAGTTGAGGAAGCATGAGGGAAACTACCCTACCCATGATCTTGAGATGGCTGCGGTGGTGTTTGCCTTAAAAATTTGGAGGTCTTATCTTTATGGCGGGAAGGTTCAGGTATTCACAGATCATAAGAGCCTGAAGTATTTGTTCACTCAGCCCGAGTTGAATTTAAGGCAGAGACGTTGGATGGAGTTAGTGGCAGATTATGATCTGGAGATAGCTTACCATCCTGGTAAAGCAAATTTGGTTGCTGATGCCCTGAGTCGCAAGCGAGTATCTTCGGCTAGTGAGCGGGACATGGAGTCCTTGGTGTGCGAGATTAACACGTTGAGGTTGTGTGCTATATCTCAGGAACCGTTGGGCTTGGAGGCGACTAATCAGGCAGATCTTTTGAGTAGGGTTCGGTTGGCTCAGGAAAAAGATAAAGAGTTGATTAAGGCCTCCAGAGCTGAGGGTTCAGAGTATCATGTCTCAGCTAATGGGACTATTCTTGTGCATGGGCGGGTATGTGTACCTAAGGATGAGAAGTTGAAGCGAGAGATTCTGAGTGAGGCTCATGCGAGCAAGTTTTCGATTCACCCAGGAGCGACTAAGATGTACCGTGATCTGAACGGTATTATCATTGGGTCGGGATGAAAAAGGATGTTGCTAACTGGGTCGCAGAGTGCGATGTGTGCCAGTTAGTGAAGGCAGAGCATCAGGTTCTGAGCGGGCTGTTGCGGAGTTTACCCATTCCCGAGTGGAAGTGGGATATGATTACGATGGATTTCGTAGTTGGGTTGCCTGTTTCTCGGACCAAGGATGCTATTTGGGTCATTGTTGATCGATTGACCAAGTCGGCGCATTTTCTAGCCATTAAGAAAACCGATGGAGCTACGGTTCTGGCTAGGAAGTATGTGCAGGAGATAGTGAGACTTCATGGAGTACCGGTGAGTATAGTGTCAGACCGGGACCCTAAGTTCACTTCAAAGTTCTGGAAGGCATTCCAGGAAGAGATGGGCACTAGGGTGCACTTAAGTACGGCATATCACCCTCAGACGGATGGACAGTCCGAGAGGACCATCCAGACTCTTGAGGATTTGCTGAGGATGTGTGTGCTTGACTGGGGTGGTCATTGGGTGGACCACTTGAGCTTGGCAGAGTTTGCTTACAATAATAGCTACCAGGCAAGCATTGGGATGACCCCATACGAGGCACTCTATGGGAGGCCATGTCGTACACCCTTGTGTTGGACCCAGGTGGGAGAGAGGAGTATGTTGGGTGCAAATTTTGTTCAGGAAACTACGGAGAAGATCCGAGTTGTGAAACTGAACATGAAAGAAGCCCAAGATCGGCAAAAGAGTTATGCCGATAAAAGGAGAAAAGATCTCGAGTTTGAGGTGGGAGATAGGGTATATCTCAAGATGGCATTATTGCGGGGTCCGAACAGATCCATTACTGAGACTAAGTTGAGTCCGAGGTATTTGGGTCCGTTCAAGATTGTTGAGAGAGTTGGCCCGGTTGCATATCGGTTGGAGTTACCGGAGGTTATGCGAGCACTTCACAAGGTCTTCCATGTGTCGATGCTGAAGAAATGCTTACGTAAGGATGATGAGGTATTGGAAGAGATTCCGACAGATCTTCAGCCTAATATGACCGTTGAGGCGAGACCTTTGAGGATTCTCGAGAGGAGGGTCAAAGAGCTTCGTCGGAAGAAGATTCCAATGATGAGGGTGTTATGGGATTGTGACGGTGTGCAGGAGGAGACTTGGGAACCAGAGGCAAGGATGGAAACAAGATTTAAAAAGTGGTTCGAGAAGCAAGCTGAGGCTTGAGTTTCCATCGATGGTTTCTAATTTCACATTTTGAGTTGTATGTCGTGTTGTGTACGATGAATATTATGTGAAATTGAATAAGAGGAGTAATCTTATGAGTTTATGACTTGTGATGTCATGTGAGCAAAGAAAGGTTTATTAGAGTATAAACTGGAAGTATTCTTCGAACAAGGATAAATGGAATACCCTGAGTGAGTGGATATACCTTAAGATAACCTGTGTAGTGGTTATAAGATAGGTTGATATTCCGGGATGGGAATATGGTTGGGGAGTGTCGCCATGTGATGTGGTGTGTGGACTCTGTGAGATAGATTCGGTCGGACATGCTTATAGACGTTAGAATTGCTTGCTCCAAGGACTGGTGGGTCCTGTACGACTCATGGGAGATGGATTTCTCCAGAGGCGGGGATGAGGATTTCCCCAGATACCAGAGCTCGAAGGACTGACGAGTCCTGAGAGTGAGAGTGGTATAGGTTGGATGCCGATAGCTTGCAGGACTTCGTGGCCTGTGAGCGAGAGTGGCATGAGGTACCCAGAGCCCAGAGTGCCTTGCACAGAGGGTGGGAGTGATACGAGTATGAGTTGGGAGCAGTGTATGTCTATAACGTGAGTATAAGCATAGCGGCTGAATAGAGATCTCGGGAGTGGTTGGGTTGCGACTTATGAATAGAGTCGTGTTTCTAATTAAACTTGTTAAGGGAAAATGAGATAAGTGGTTTGATCGGATGGCTCATGAGCAGTTCTATGCGGTAGATCCGATTCTCGAGCGTATGGTACTTGTTTGTTTTATTACGTTCGTCATGAGGAATCGCTAAAAAGAATGGCTAAGTATTAAAAGGCTATCTTATCTAACTCTTGTCAAAAGTTCTCTGAAGCAAGTTGATGATAGAGGGTTTACGGGGTTGAGGATGGGTAGAGTTGTATGGTCGGGTTGACCATGAGAGGGTAGGGATCGTTGCAACGATGTGTGGTCGAGTTCATTAGGAATGAACTGTGCCGTAGATTCGAGGACGAATCTATGTTAGTGGGGGAGAATTGTAACGCCCGTGTTCCGGGAATTTTAGAAGTAATTTGAAAGTTACGCCGCATTTTTCCCGTAGGGGTGTGCGGGATCGATTGAGAAGTTTGGTGTCTCCTTGTGAACTTTTGGAAAGTTCAGGGACCAAACTTTATTTAAGTTTAAGCTGAATTTCTGCACTAGCTTTTCCACCCTCCCTACCTAGCAGTCTACCTCTCTACCTAGCCTATGCAGCCACCCTCCCCCACACCTTTTGACAAAGCAGCCTCCACCCACCCTCTCCATTATTTCCTCCTTCAGCCTGAATTGCCGACACTTCACCTGCAAAAGAAAAAGAAAAGAGAGTTTGAGAGAAAGGGAGAGAAGAGGAAGAGAGTTTGAGAGAGTGGAGGTGGAGTTTTGTGTGGAGACAAAGAAGAGAGAGAACTTTGTGTCGGCAAGTTGTAAGGAGAGAGGAATTGCCGATTAAAGGAGAAAGAAAGAAGAAAGGAACTCTTGGCGTGGAGATTGACGAGAAGTTCGTGCCGTTCATCACCGTCACCGAGAGCTCAAGGTAACGAGCTCTTCTTTCTTGTTTGTTGTCGTGTGTATAAGATCGGATAGTTGTCATTGAGAAAGAAGAGGTTCAGTGTTGGTTATGGTGGTCACTTGATCCGCAAGCTAAGTGAAGATGGTGAGTTTTGGCCATTGCGATTGTTGACCGGAGGTGGAGCTTCGCCGGTGATGGCGAGAAGGGTTGAGAAAACGCCGTAAAGTGTTTCGCCGGTGGTGATGGTGGGCGTCGCCGGCGTGGTCGCATGTCGAAGTCACCGTCGAGCTTCGCGAAAGTGATTTGGCGTTTTGAGTTCAACGCGTTGTGAACTCGATGGCCGGGGATGGAGCTGTGACCTTGTTGTGAGTGGTTGACGTTGGTGAGGACGTTGAACGGTGGAGGTTGGTCGTTGGCGCCGGCGGAACGTTGACGTCGATGTAGTGATCTCTCTTGCGTTAACGGCGGTGATGGTGTCACGAGAGGAGTTCGTCGGAGTTGGAGTCACGCGAGAGAGAGAGCTTCGCGGAGAAGACGTCGGCGTTTGTGTCGGAGAAGTTGCAGATTCGGTGTAATGCAACGAAGAGAAGATGCCTTGAAGTCGTGTGTTAATGGCGTGAAGTTGGCAAGGAAGAAGCTTCGTGTGTGTTGTAGAGAATGTGTTGACTTCTTTATATATATATATATATCAATAAGTCACGTGTGTTGGAAAGATAATTGGGCCAATGGGGTATGAATTTATTTAAATCAGAGTGGTTAATCACAATTAATTTTGTAGTTTAAAGAAGCCGGTTGAGGGTTGGTTTAACGCTAACCGGAGAAATTAATTTAATTGGGAATTAAATTAATTTGGAACCATGAGATGAGTTCGGTTTAGAAGATTAATTCATAAATTAATTTTTAGATATTAATTATGAATTTAATCTTTTACAGATCGTCGTTGAACCGGTTTCTGTGGTTGCGAGAATAAATCGGAAAAAAATCTACCGTTGGCTAAGGTGAGTGCAGGACCGTAAGCTTCTGGACGATTAGATTGTTTGATGTGTTTGCATGATTGTAGGCCGTATGATCTCATTGTGGATCTAGATCGAGTGTTTCTTGAGATGGTAGATTTATTGCGGTATTTTCGTGTTTAATACGTTGAATAATTTAATCGTTTGTGTGTATAGCTTGTAGACGGGAGGATTGCCTCACTAAGTATTTGTCAAAATACTTATGCATCTCTTTTGTTTGATGCAGAGAAAGAAAAGTTGTGACTGTGGAATCAAGGCGAGGAAGAGGGGTTGATCTAGACTCGGTTGTTTGTTTAAGTATTTATATTAAAGTTGAATAATTTCTTAAAGTTAACTTTGGTGTTTCTGTACTCGTATTTTTATTGTTTAAGGATTTATGCTAAAGTATTTTATTTATGGAGTTAATTAATGTTTATGCATGAGAAGTTGCATTGTTAAATGAATTGGGAAATTAATTAATGTTTTAAAAAAAAAATGAGTGCGGTCGTTTCAGTACTCCTTGATTTGAAGGAAGAATTGTTGGGAGACAAACCAACGTCGCACATCGGAAGATTAGAAAGTAATTGTCTAATATATAAGTCAAGTCAATCTTCAATTAGTATGATGTCTTTTGGGAAGGAGCCCAATAACAAATCCGTGCGGATTTGGCCCAAAGCGGACAATATCATACTAATGAGGAGTTGACTTGGACATGCAGAAAACCAATAATTGGTATTAAAGCCTAGATAAAAAAAAGAGGACCTAGAGAAGTGGGTGTGGGTTGCATGCTCGGTGTGGAAGGAACCTTCAATATGACACGATTAGAATAGTACCTCAAAAGAATCTCATGATTAAGGGGAGGCAAAGGTTTGTACTCCTTGATTTGAGGGAAGGATTGTTGGGAAACAAACCAACGTCGCACATTGGAAGATTAGAAAGTAATTGTCTAATATATAAGTCAAGTCAATCTTCAATTAGTATGAGGTCTTTTAGGAACGAACCCAATAACAAATCCGTGCGGGTTTTGCCACTTGCCCCAAAGCGGACAATATCATGCTAATGAGGAGTTGACTTGGACTTGCAGAAAACCAACATGATGCATTCAGCGCAGGGAACAAGTAATTGAATCGCTCTGTCCCTATTGAGTTATGTTCAGTCTCTAGTGACACCAAAGAATTCAGATTGGTTTCTAGTAGAAGCTTGAAGTAGGGCTCTATTAAAGCGTAGTTCCCCATTGCCGGTCGCATAGCATTGTTTATGGCTATCTCTCTGGCCCTCCATTCTTTCCAGTAAGAGACATGTAGGCTGAATTTTTGGCATAACATTTATTGGAGTTCGTTAGGCCTCCTCTCCCGACACCGACGTAGCGGATACGCATCAAGTGATTGATAATTGTGGTTGAGGCCTGTTTAAGAAAATCACCTCTTGCATCAACATTGCAAGTGTGTACCGGTGTTGTATTTCGTATTTCGTACCCATTTCTGTCTACTATCTTAGCCGCGTAAACACGACTAGAGCAGGAGTCGCTGACACAGTCGGCGACTTATCATTTCCGGGCAGGATTTACCGTAGATGAAGGTAAAATTTTCCTATATTGCGTGTATGGCGAGCTTCATCCTACAGTCTTCCTTGTTCTTAAATATTCTTCCCACGAATACTTCATCACCTTCGTACTCAACTTCTTTTAGCGCATGTGTCAAGTTATCTGATGAAAGAGTACATTGGTAATGATTAGTTAGTTGACAGTAATTAGAAGAAATTGAGTCTAAACCTTTAATTTCCAGTAACACAGTTATTGATACCTTCTTCTACACGGTCGTCGAGGTGCTACATCCTGGATGTGAGCCATTTTGCGTCTCTTGGACGTGTTACCGTGCCAGATGTCGTTGGCCCATTTTCCCTCAATGTGTCTCTGTAGTTCTCAATGACATTTCTCAGTTTGGTATACCTAGTCGGCATGCATATCGAGAACCCCAATGGCTCATCGGACTCGGAAGTGTTGTGTGTTAACATGTCATTGCCGTCTGATACATTAAAGATCTCATGAACACATCAATTACATGGTAACTATATCTTCTTGAATACGACTATTTTACCATACCTAGCAAAGATAAACGTTGGGTAGGATGCATGTTGAAACCATCCAGTAGATTCTCATCTGACGACGAAGAGCTAGTCGATATTGAAGAGCTAGTCGTACTTGCATGTTGAAACGTTGGGTAGGATGCATTATGAATTACTTCCCGCGAACCCGCCCTCGGCGACGCTCTTGTACGAGTTAATATTACGCCCCCAAACCACCCTTCTTTACAAAATAATAATTCCTCCAGATCAGCTCTGATTGCGGAACAAGGACATATCTTCATCGTCAAGTATGTCTACTGGTTTTGCTTGCTTCCACTGGGGCCCAAGCATCGACGGTGGCCATTGGTATGTTAGCTCCACTTCATCTCCTTCAGACAGTCAGAGCCTTTCGCTTATTGCTCTCTGAACCCTCACAAAGTTGTATGTTTCGTGGAAAGGGATGGTAAGGGTATATCCATCGGACCTTGCTACATGCTCGTAGCATCCGTCAGCATCCCTCTGCCACTCCCCGATAACTACTCGGACCATGATCGTCATGTTTTGCGCCTACAGATGTGGGTGACGTTTAGAGAAAACATTATTACCGGTGTTAACTTAGCAAATAAGTGAATTATATCTAACATTGTCAATCAAAAAATGAGTTGGAAATGTATTTATTTGTTGTTGTATAATTTATTACGCACATGTATTGTCGGTCTTGAAGTAGTTGCATCTCTACAAAGGAGGTTATATTCTCTTTGTGGTTTAATGGTGTTAATTTACAGTTCTTACCTCAACTGTCATAGGAAGGTAGTATATAGAAATATATGCTCTCAACCATTGTGTCTGCAACCCAAAAAATATCTTCAGACACGATTTTTTTGCTTCAATAGATCTTATGTTGGGCGGTACTAAATCTAACCTCATTCTCTGAACTATATTTGAGCATTAAATGTGCTGTCCCTATTGCAACTTTGCCTTCGCTTCTGTAGAGGTATATTCGTCGGACTGGTGTGCCCCACTTCACCCTTGTTTTTTTTGTTCTCTTTCTTTCTTTTCTTCTTTCTCTCTTTTTCTTTTTTTTTTTTTGATTTCTTTCAATTCTTATTTTCTTGATTATCTCACAAATAAAACATCAGAAAATAAATTTTACACTGTTTCTAAATATGCCCATTTTTTTACGGATGTTTAACAAAAAAATCTTACTGACTCTGAACATCGTCTATGTACACTGACTTTGGACATCGTCTCTGTACATCCGTACATTTTTCTATACACGATCTCTCATACACTGTTTCTGTACACCCAAGAATCTCTATGTACACAGTCTTTTTACACCGTTATTATAACTTAAGCGGCATGGAAACAAAAACGGATACGTGGAATCGTTGAAATGATTTTTTTCAAAAAAATTAGGAAACGAGTACGTGTTGGAAAGTGAACATATATATATATAATATATATATATATATTAACATATAATTAATTATATATATATAATTAAAATTAATGAAAATATAGCAAAACAATAAAACCATATTTAAAAAAATATTTGAAACATTGATATCATAGTTTTAAACTTAAATATTTTAGGTTATAAATATCAATATCAAATATATCTTATGTTTCTAAATTATTTACTTAGTAATTTTTTTTTAAAATAAGAAGTTTCCATTGTGTTTTCGAAACGTATATAGATGTTTCCATCGCTTTTCCAAATTACAGTTTTTACTAAACGTGTTTCTATCGCGTTTGCACAGCGTTTCTGAGAGATTCCGTTTTCGAAACGTTTTGGAAAGAGTTTCCATGCTACCTACTTATAACCACCACCTTTTATATCATATCATTGTTTATATTGTTACATTTGTACACCGTCAAACATTGGCGTATTAGTCACTATATGTACACGAAGGGAAATTTCGTACACCACAAAGTTGTACACCCACACTTGTACACCCGAAGTAACAAATACATTCACTCCTAACATTTTGTACAACAGCTTGTTCACCACAAACAAATGTACACCCGGGTATGATGTGAGTCGGTGTACGAGACGAGTCGGTTGACACAGAGAGTTGGCTAAACACTAATATAAGCTATTAGATACAGGCTATAAAAGGGGAATAGTATATGCCTATTTTTCTAATTATAAATAGTACACATTCAGTATTGACTCGGATAGAGAGGATTTGTTTTGCTATTAAAACTGATATGAGTAAAGCATATGACACTACAAAAAAACACGCCGAAATCCGACGGTATTTCCGACGGCCATAAAATCCGTCGGAAATTACCGACGGAGTTCCGACGAAAATCCGAGAGAATTTAATAATTACAATCTGTCGGAATGCCGTCGGAAATTTCCGACGGATTCAAAGCCGTCGGAAATTTCCGACGGATTTCCGACGTCGTTCCGAGTAAAGGTTAACGTTAATATAGCCGTTTTATGACCGTTAGTGTACTGTTTAAATTCCGACGTATTTTCGACGTATTTCCGACGGAAAAAATAATTCCGTCGGAAATACGTCGGAATCTATGACCGTTATATAGCCGTTGAATAGAGCCGTTATAAACCGACAGAATTCCGACGGAATTCCGACGGATACGAGGTTATAAATATGTTTTCACACCCCTCTACCTCATTACACCACAATCCAATTCCATTACATTCTCTCTATCATTTCTTGTTAATATACGATTTCTATAACAAAAAAGTGAAAAATATGTCTAGATATTTTCGATCATGGATGGACGAACCAATGATGAATCCGGAGTCGAACACCTTGAACGAGGATTATGCACGAGGCATAGTAGAGTTTATGCAAGTGGCCGGAAATCAACCGCGTGTGCAAAAATCAGGTAAGTTGATATGTTCATGTTCAATTTGCCAGAATTCTCGTAATGTTAGGGCAGAGATGGTTTGGCATCACTTGTATAGCAATGGATTTACGCCTGGATATAAGATTTGGTATCTACATGGAGAAAGAAATTACGATTATGGTAGTACTAGTGAACCAACTGTCTCGGATAGTTTAGGAGATAGAACGGAAGTAGATGTAGGTGTAGGCACAGTTGAGATGGTGAATGATGCGTTTAGAGAGAATGTGCAGTACTATGGGGGTGAAGAGAGTGTTGAACCTAATTTAGAAGCACGAAGATTTTTTGATATGCTAGACGCAGCAAAGCAACCACTATATAAAGGGTGTAAAGAAGGTCAATCGCCTTTATCATCTGCAAGTAGATTGATGACGATTAAGACGGACTTCAATTTGGCGGAGGAGTGTGTTGATGCAATAACAGATTGGGCGAAAGATATGTTGCCTGAAGACAATCTTTTACCCGCATCATACTACGAGATACAAAAACTTGTATCTGGTCTTGGTTTGCCGTGTAAGGTGATAGATGTGTGCATCGACAACTGTATGTTATATTGGAGAGAAAATGAAAACCGCAAAAGTTGTCAATTTTGTGGTAAACCGCGTTATCAGGAAAGTAGTGGAAGAGTTCCAATTCCGTATAAGCGTATGTGGTATTTACCAATAACAGAGAGGTTGAAGAGGTTATATTCATCTCAGCGCACGGCAGAGCCAATGAGATGGCATGCAGAGCATCGCCAAGACGGTGATATTACACATCCATCAGACGCAAAAGCGTGGAAACATTTTCCATCATTGTATCCTGATTTTACGTATGAGAGAAGGAATGTTTACCTCGGGTTATGTACGGATGGTTTCAACCCATTTGGGATGCATGGAAGGAAGTATTCGTTGTGGCCCGTAATTGTAACTCCTTACAATTTACCTCCATCACTGTGCATGCGTAGAGAGTTTTTGTTTCTCTCTATTCTCGTTCCCGGCCCAGAGCATCCGAAGAGGTCACTCGATATATTCCTCCAGCCATTGATATATGAGTTACAAATGTTATGGGAGCATGGTGTCGAAGCGTACGATGTTTCATGTCAGCAGAATTTTATGATGCGGGCAGTTCTTATGTGGACCATAAGCGATTTTCCAGCATATGGTATGTTATCTGGATGGTCAACTCATGGGAGATTAGCGTGCCCGTATTGCCAAGACGTGACTGATGCATTCCAACTTAGGAACGGAAGAAAGAGTTGTTGGTTTGATTGCCATCGAAGGTTTCTACCGAGTCGTCATCCGTATCGTCGGTCTAGAACATTGTTTACGAAAAACAAGAAAGTGTTTGATGCTCCACCTCCTGAAATTGACGGAAGTGCTATATTGGAGCAATTAAGAGATTTTGGTGCTGAAATGACTGCTTATTGTGGGGGTAATGGACATGAACCTGTTTACGGTGCCGGCGAAGTTCATAACTGGCACAAGAAGAGTATTTTTTGGGATTTGCCTTACTGGAAGGACCATTTATTGCGGCACAATTTAGATGTGATGCACGTTGAGAAGAACTTCTTTGAGAACATCATGAACACTGTCTTAAACGTCCAAGGGAAGACGAAAGACAATATGAAATCTAGATTGGACTTGGCTGATATTTGCAGTGGTCGTGAGAACATGGAAGTTTCAGAGGATGGTAGATGTCCTTTTCCTCCATGGAGGTTGGATGCAGCTAAAAAAGAAGAATTTTTTGGATGGATTCGCGAGGATGTCAAATTCACGGATGGATACGCATCAAATCTGCGTAACTGCATCGATTATAGAGAAGGAAAGTTTACTGGAATGAAGAGTCATGATTGTCATGTTGTGATGCAGCGGCTTCTTCCTTTTGCTTTTGAATATCTTCTTGAAGGAGATGTCCACAAAGCAATTGCAGGAGTTGGTTCTTTCTTTCGAGATTTATGCACAAGAACATTGACTGTTGAGGGAATCGACAATTTAAAGGCCAATATCCCGGTGATCCTTTGTGATCTGGAGAAGATATTTCCGCCGTCTTTCTTTGATGTGATGGAACATCTTCCAATCCACCTGCCACGAGAAGCTGAACTAGGAGGCCCTGTTCAATACCGTTGGATGTATCCTTTTGAACGGTACATGTTCCATCTGAAGAAAAAAGTTAAAATTTAAGCAAAGTCGAGGGATCTATTGTCGCACAGAGCCTCAACGAAGAAGCGTCACAATTTGCTGAATATTACTTCCCATCGGAAGTTCGTACGAAGAGTAGACGTCCTGGTCGCCACGATGATCGTAATGAGAGAGCGATTTACCCCGTCGTTGTTCCTGAGTTATTTTCCCAAGTTGGTCGAGTTAGTGGTAAAGGAAAGAAACGCAAATTATCGCAGCAGGAGTTGTCACACTTACATACATATATCCTAACAAATTGTGAAGATATTGTGGAATATGAAAGGTAAAAAACTTTACTTATGTGAATACAAAAACATATTTTAATTTTTCTTAGATATGTAAATTTAACTAATCATGATTTTTTGTTATTTTACAGCATTCACATGTCATCTATGCGCGCGTTCTATCGAGACAAGTCAGAAGAAGAGCTTCAAGCGATTAAGGAGGAGGATTTTATGCCTTGGTTGAAAATTTACGTAAGTGTGTTAATAGTTTACTACTTTGTTATATTTAAAACTTATATTTTAATTATATTAATTAATTTTGTGTGAATCATTTTTATAGGTTGCTAAAGGAATAAGAAGCGGACAAACATTTCCAACATGGTTAACAGAATTTGTTAATGGTCCAACCTACATTGCGACGTCTTATCCTAGGTATTGCAGTCGTGGATATGCCTTTAGGATTCATGACGAACGAAGTACAAGACCAACTGCAGATTATGGAATATCTGTGAAGTCTGGTGATGATGTTTACTACGGCATTCTTAAGGAGATTTTGGAAGTGCGATACCCAGGAATGTTAGACTTGAGGTGCATTGTTTTTAAGTGCGATTGGTATGATCCAGTACTTGGGCGTGGTGTTATGGTTAACAAATTCGGTGTTACGTCAGTTAATACAAGTCGGAGCCTTCAATATTATGACCCATTCATTCTAGCGTCACAAGCAGAGCAGGTACCAATTGTTTTATTACTAATTAGTATCTTAAAATCGATTAACTAATTGAATGTGTGGTTTTTTTTTATAGGTGTGTTATATTCGTTACCCTCGAGTAACCCGGCGGTCAGATCCTTGGGTCACAGTTACTGCTATTACCCCTAGAGGAAGAATTTATGGAGTTGCTGCACACGATCCGTTACAACCCACCATAAATATTTCAATGGATCCAGTTGAGCCTACTTGTGATCTCGCACTTGTCGTTGATTTCACACAATTGGGTGTAGTTCATTCAGAGTCAGAGGAAGAAGAAGGAGAATTTTTTGAGGATTCAGACGCAAATATTCCATCTGAAGGATCTTCATCATCAGAACCAGAGAACGACAATATGTAATTTTGTTTTTTCATGTTTTTAATTTTAAGACATTACGTACTTGTGTTTTGTAATTTTATTTAAATTTACGGCGATAAGCTCCTTTGCAGCTCTTTATATTTTAGCAATTATTAATAAAATAACGCAGTTTCTAACATTTTAATCGTATTTATACAAATTGATGATGATGATGATGATGATGATGATGATGATGATGATGATGATGATGATACAAATTAATAATCATATTTATTAAATTTTAAAAAATTATTTAATTTAATTAATTTAAAAGAATAAAAATATCACAAAACCCTTAAAACCACAAATACAATATCTTAAAACCACCAACTACCCCAATAAGCACAAACCTTATAAATCTATCAAATCCGTCGGAAATCCGTCGGAAATTTCCGACGGTAACCCTATCCGACGGACTTCCGACGGAAAAACGACGGCTTTGTGGTTTCATGACCAAATTTCAATCGTTCCACACAAGAAACCCAAAAATATGTTTTAAAACGTTATTATATAAGTCAAGTTATAAAATGAACTTAAATATTACCTATAAATCATATTTACAAGATTTATCATACAAATGACGAAAGTGTTTCATAACGTTTCATATACGATAGCTACTTGTTTGTGTTTTGAAACTTTGAAATGTAAGTTTTCAAGTTTTCATACAATCTGGAAGATATTATTTTGGATTCTTTCATAAAAATCACTAAGAATTACCATACAAACATATCTCACCAGGAACGGATCGAATAAAACTCGAAAATCCCAAATCCGTCGAAAATCCGTCGGTAATTTTCGACGGATTTCCGACGGATTTGGGGAAACACGTGGCCTCGTTTAAGGTTGACTGACCAATGACAGACATGTTTTGTTTTGCATGCCGTCGGAAATCCGTCGGAAATTACCGACGGATTACCGACGGACTGCTAAAATTAAACCGCGAATTAAATTTCGGAAACGGTTCGAATTAAATTTCGCGTATCCGTCGGAAATCCGTAGGAAATTTCCGACGGATTTCCGACGGAATGCTAAAATAAAACCGCGAAACAAGATATTTCGTCTTCCCGCGTGTATTAAATTTCGCGCGTCCGTCGGAAATTTCCTACGGATTTCCGACGGATACGCGAAATTTAAGATAAGAAGAATCTCGAGTCTCGGTGTCATTTATTATTAATAAAATTCCGACGGACTTCCGACGGAATTATCCGTCGGAATTCGTTATATATATACGACTTCGTCTTCTCCGCGAGTTCATCGCCATTTTTAACAAAAAAAAACTTCAACTTCTCTCAAATTCTCCAAAACTTCCGATTTTCTTCACTTCTTCATCATCATCTCAGATCTTCCAGAGAACATGTAAGATCTAATCCTACTCTTTTGATTTTGATTTATAGATTTATAGATTTAGGATTTGGAATTGGGTTTAGGGAATTGGAATTGAGATTTTGGAAATAAATTGTTAGATTTAGGTTCGTCACTGTTAGATATAGGTTTTGGTTGGTTAGATTTAGGTTTTGTATGGTTAGATTAAAATTATAGGTTAGATTTTTGTTTATGTAATTCTTAAAATTTTTTAGAAATTTAAAATATATGAAAACTAGATTTATAATTATATGAAATTGTAGTTTTATTATTTTTAAGATTTTTAGAATTTTATATATGTATATAATAGAATTTTGTATATATTTATTTACTTTCTTATAATTTAATTATCTTTAATTTATACATTTGTTATAATTTATAATATAAAAATTTATACATATATTTGAATTGGAAAAATTTGCTTTAAATTAAATGATTTTCTAATTTTTTAGGATTTTTAGATTTATATCATTTAATTTTTAATTTTTTATTAGATTTATGAATTTTATTAGATTTATTGCTTACTTAATTTGATTTTATTTTTTTAGGGATTATGGTGATTTTCTCGACGAGCTTGGCGATGAGGGGGGTTCGAGCCGCGGTGGTTCTCAGCAGCGGGTCCGACAGAGACAGCGGACTAGGGGTGGTGGTCGTCGTCGATCAGACTCGGCTCAGGGTTCGTTCCCCCATTCTCATGTTCCGGAGACGCAGTCGGCTCCGACCCAGTCAGCTCCGACACAGATGAGCATCGAGGACTTCGTGTCTCAACCGAACCGCGACCATTGCACGCTACTTCATCCACTATGTCGCGGAGGAGGGACGTGGTAAGTATTTTTTTTTAAATCTTTTAAATTTTTTTGGTTTTTAAAATTTTTCTAGTATTATATATCTTCGAAATTCTTTTTGTAGGTTTCATCTTACAAGCAGCGGGATACCCAAGTCCATCAACCGGATGCTGAACTCGATGGTACGACATCCACATCCAACATATTCGTCGATGCCGTTGGAAGAGAAAGAACTTTGGTTTCGACATTTTGCGGTAAACCTTACTTTTTTTTTTTTTTAATTTTAATATTAATTAATTTATTAAACTTTATTTCAATTTTTTTTTTGCAGCAAGAGTTTACATGGGACCCACAGCACACGGCTACGGTGAGAGCCGCCTTTGATGCTAAGGCGGGGTCTCATTACACGAAGCAGATGCACGAGTGGAAGGAGAAGTGGCTGAACAATGAAGTCCCGAAGCCGTTCCTTGGGAACCCAGACTTGTGGGCTGGATTTTGTGAGTATTGGAGCCGAGACACAACCAAAGCGGCTTCAACAATCCACTCGACTAACCGGAACAGCAACCGCAGTGGCAAGGGCAAAGCAACGCACAACTTAGGAGCGGTGAGCAAGGCAACCCGTCAGCTTCAAATGGTAAGTTTTATTATTTAGTTTTTTTTTTTTTTCCTAATATGAGAATTTTAAGTTATCGGTTAGATTTAGGTTTTTCGTAATGAGAATTTTTAGTTATCGGTTATATTAAGGTTTTTTGCAATTTAAGTTTTAAGTTATCGGTTAGATTTAGGTTTTTCATAATTTTTTAATATTTATTACTTGATCATTTTTCAGTGTCATGAACTCGGACGTGAGCCTACCGCCCTCGAATTGCTCAAGGATGCCCACACCAACAAACAGACGCACGAAATACAAGATCCGGTGGCTCGGGAGATATGCGAGGCCGTTGAGGTGCAAACGCAAGCCTATCTCCAATCTCAGCCGTTGGTTGACGGAACTCCTCCGTGCACTGAAGCTCCTGTCGAGGTCGTCAACAACTTCGTGTTGCAGGTAAGTAATATTTTGTTTTTATATTTACTTACTATCTAATTTTAATTTCTATTTTTAAATTTTAACGTTTCATTTCTTTCGCAGGCAACTCCGCGGAGCAGAGGTCGCGTTTTCGGTCTTCCCGACGAGTTCCGATCTTCGGCTTCTTCCCGCTATTCAGTAGATGAAGATCTACGGGCCGAACTCGCACAGAGGACTTCGGAGATGGACGAAATGCGCACCAAGATTCTAACATTGGAAGAAAACAACCGCGAGATGGAAACGCGGATGGCAACGAAGGTGCAAGAAGAAGTCCAAGCCCAGATCGCGTCTCAGATGGCCGCGTATTTTGCTCGGATGACGCAGACGCCATCGTCATCGTCACCACCCCCGCCACCGCAACCGTAGATTTTTTTAATTTTTCGTTTTAATGTTTTTTTTTTAAAACAACAAAATTTAATTTTTTTTTTTTTGGATATTATTAATTTTAATTTCATTTTTAATTTTCAATATATATTTTTTTAATTATTTAATAAATTTTAATATATTTTCTAATTATATATAAATTCATTAAATTTTTTAATTTACAAAATTAATAACCGTCGGAAATCCGTCGGAATCATATCTGTCGGAAGTCCGTCGGAATTGTATCCGTCGGAAACCCGTCGTAATTATAGCTGTCGGAAATCCGTCGGAATTCCGTCGGAATTATATTCATCGGAATTCTGTCGATAATCCGTCGGTTCCGTGTCCATCGGAATTCCATCGGAAAACCGTCGGTTATATGATTCCGACGGATTTCCGACGACTTTGCCGTTAACGGCAAATTCCGTCGGAAAGCCGTCGGAATTATATTCGTCACCTTTCCGTCGGAAATTCGTCGGAACATGCGATGGCTTTCCGACGGATTTTCAAATTCCGACGAGATAGGCCCGACGGACAGATCCGTCGGAATTGGCCATTTCCGACGGATTTCCGACGGATTTGACCGTCAGTTTTCGGCAAGTTTTCTTGTAGTGTGATAGGGAGTGAGATTTTTTAAAGGCAGTTTTGACTCGGTTAGGTTTTAATTCAATATGGACGTCTTGGATCATGTGGAGTGTTAGCTCAGTGTCTTATCAAGTGTTGTTGAATGGACAACGTAAAGGACATATTGTACCACAAAGGGGTCTCCGGCAATGAGATCCCCTGTCACCATATTTATTTATTTTATGCATTGAGGTGTTGATAGCGAACATTAAAATGGCTGAGCGAGAAAAAAGGCTGACTGAATTTAAAATTGCTAGGGGAAGTCCAGCTATCTCGCATTTACTTTAGTCTTTTCTTTTGCAAAGCAAAGGCTGAGGAATGCCAAACTATTTTGGACATTAATAAATCATAACTTATGTTTGGTAAGAGAATACCAAACCATACCAAGTATCATTTGAAAGATGCATGTAAATGGTATTACCACGGAAGGAGGTATGGATAACTATATTGGAATAACCAGAGAGTCTAGGTGGCTCACAAAGTAAAATCTTTAACTATGTTAGAGACCGACTTAATGACCCGATTAATGGCTGGTCAACTAGAAACTTGTCGAAAAGAGGGAAGGAAACACTGATCAAATCAGTTGTACATGTTGGCCCTTCCGACATACGTCATGTCGTGCTTTGAACTTCCCAAAGAGTTAACTTCTAAGTTAACAGGTGCTATCTCGAAGTTTTGGTGGAGTTCCAATGGAAAGGACCACGGTCTACATTAGTTAGAATGGAAAAAATGTGTGAATCTAAACATGAGGGTGGAGTTGGTTTTCGATCATTAGAAAAATTTAATGATGCTATATTGGCAAAACAGTATTGGCGACTAATTCAATCCCTGAATTCCTTAGTAGCACAAGTATTAAAGGGGAGGTATTACAAGAAGGTTCACCCTTTACATGCAAAAAATCCATATTCTCCATCTTTTGGTTGGAAGAGTATATTTTCAACAAAAGAGCTAGTAGAGAAGGGTGTCCGATGGTGTTTAGGTTCGGGATTTGGTTTATCGATTTGGCAAGACCCTTGGATCCCATATGTTAACCCGAGACCAGCAAATGGTAGAGGAAAATAACTCCATTCAAATTTGAAGGTAAACCAGTTAATAATAAACCCGGCTACCAAAGACTGGCATTTACCAACTCTACAAGAATTTATGGATCCAGAAGACATTCCAATTATTAGAGGTATGTCCATAAGTCAATCTTACAGAGAGGATAGGCTAATTTGGCATTATACAAAATCGGGAAATACACGGTTAAATCAGGTTATTGGCAGCACAAAGTCTGTTGGAGGAGGTAGAGTGGGGGCCAAATTGTAAAGTCCTAAAAGCTCAGGCATGGAAAGTTCAAGCTCCTCCAAAAATAAAACATCTTCTTTGGCAAATTGCGTTAGGAGCACTTGCATGCAGTTACTTCAAAATTAAATCATCGAAATGTGAGGTGTGACATTAGTTGTCAACGTTGTGGGACATCTGAGGAAACCATTAATCATGTCTTTTTTGAATGTCCTTTCTCTTTGCAAACTTGGACGTTATAAAAGATTTCGATGACACAAAATTGTTTCCCTATGAGTTTGATCATTATGAATATGGATTTTCTATATTGGAGAACACCTACTCACATAAAAGAGAAAGGTATATCTGATTATTTTCTTTGGATTTTATGGTTCTTTTGGAAAACTAGGAACAAGAAAGTATTTCAAGGAATACAAACTGAGCCTACATATATTTTTAATTGTGCCAAAAGTGAATCTTTTTCTTGGGTGGAAGCTCAATCAAGTGCTATTGAGGATATTGATAACATTGTATTATTGTATACTCAGCCTCAATCGCTTAGATGTCGCATTGATGGTTCGTGAAAAGCATATGATCCTACCACGGGTTTAGGATGGGTGTGTTTTCGGGGTGATGATCAGCTAGTACTTTTAGGTGCAAAGTGCTACCAGAAAACACCCTCACCTCTACACACGGATATTGAAGCTTTATTATGGGCTATGAAGACCATTTTCTCAAGAAGGATAGATCATCATGTGTTTGAAATTGATTGTGTAGAGCTTGTCTCAATGGTCACATCTCCTGATGATTGGCCTGCCTTCTCCAATCAACTAGAGGAGCTTGATTCGCATTGCGGATCCGTACTTTTTCCTTTGATTATCAAGATTTCTCGTTTTTGTAGTAGGAAAGCGATTGTTTAACATGGACTTCTAAAATTTTATTTGCTGAATCTTTTTATGTAAATATTTCTTCTGCAAATTCGACAACCAATTGTGGAGTGATATTCTAATTTATGTGTGGTTAGAAAAAAAATAGTACACATTCTAGTTCTCCTAGTAATCAACTACCTATTTCTCCAACTAACCATTATTTTTATAACTTTTTTTTTTTTTGTCACTCAATTTCTTCATTCATAATCTATAAAGATACATGGAAGAGAAGCTTACTCGGACAAGCCCGAGAAGCTTACTCGGACAATCCCGAGAAGCAAACATAACGGCTAGAGCCATAAACCAAGCATAAACTAAGGATAGAGACACAAACTTAAACAAGCTTGATAGATTATCAGGAGAGGTGTCGAGACTATCTAAAACGAGCGCACCCGTGAAAGAAATCATCTTCAACTCAAACTCTTCAACTGACAAAGGATTAGTTAACAATACAATAGCAAGTGACTTTTTAACAACATCCATAACCTCGGATCTCACCGGAATGATCTCCGTTGTCTCTACTGGTCCCGTGTGGACCATTACACTAAAGAGCAAGACGGTTAGGATAAACAAACGATTTCCAGACTTAAGAGCCTGAAACCGAGAAATTGTACCTTGATGGGAATGTTCTCTCCCTGGAGGAGGAGGGGAATTAGTTGATCTCTCCATAAAGGAGGAAGGTTGAACCAAAAGTCTCTCAATAATAGAGGCATTTGGAGAAAGTAGACCCTTGAGGTCAGATTGACGATGTCTTGAAGATCTAAAACACATTGCAGAATCTCTCCGAAGGAGTTCAAAAGCTTGCTTGAAGTCGATAAGTATGGTTGTCGGTATGTGAAAAAATTGAAAGAGTATCGGTGACCAATGTCACACCTCCGACGATTTGGACTTGGGAATATTAGTCCGTAACATTTCAAGCAAAAGCAAACATAAGATGAATCTCTAGATAATTCAAGCCACAGGTTTCTCCGAGTATAATCACAAAGCCATAGCAATGAGGGTGATTCACATTTCAAGTGGAGTCTTCGACCACTCAAAACAGAGAAACGACACTTACATTGTAAACAACTTGAGAAAATAATCAAGTAGACAGACCTGGGCCTAACAATTAATTTGGTTGGGTAGCATCTTATGGGCTTGGGCCGCAAAGGAGGTAATGGATCACAATTGGGTGCAGGGCCCATCAGACAAAACCCTAGCTTCACTTTCGTTGGAAAAAAGATGTGGCCGCGGCGGCTGTGTGAAGACGGCGAAGATATCGACTTTGAGACAAACTTCTTCGATGGCAGCCAAATCGGGAAGAGCTCACTGCAAGAGTGCTCCAAGGCGGAGGATAGGCCGACGGTGGCAGATTTTGAAACAGTTCTTCGGCTAATAACCGAGAAGTAAACAGATCCAGCAGATCTATGCACAAGATGGAGACAATTCTCAGATTTGAAAAGGTAAGCACGGTGGAAGTTGAAAAAATCATCATCTGCTGTCTTTGATCCGCAAGGAGTGAACAGAGGAAGGGGGTGACTCGTCAGAGACCACCTGTTTGCTCTGTCGGGGTTACAAGCTTCAAGGATGGGAGACAGCAGTAGAGGAGAAATCGAGCCGGTAGATCTAAAAGCTTTAAAAAGAAGAAGAAGAACTAAAAAGAAAAAGAAAAGGCGAGCACGAAAGTAAGAGACACAGTAGAAAGAACGAGAGGAGTGGAAAAAGTTCCGACGCCGGGGAGGCAGAGCTCCACCGGCGCCGGAAGACGGGTTAGGATTGGCTTTCTCGATATTAGTGCCTGGGAGAGATATTGGTTTTCTCGATAACCATTATTTTTATAACTTAATAGGTGTCCTCCACTGTAATATGTTGTGATATATAATTTTAAAAATTCGTTAATATATATAAATCATAAAAAAAATTAAAAATACAATTAAGATATTGGTAGAGTCCTTTTTGTTTAATTCGTTTAAAGTGCTCAAGGTATACATTTATTATTTCATGTTAAAATATTTGATTTTCGATGAATGATCTATGTTTAAATTTTTTTTTTAAATCAAAATATTTTATAAGGTTTTATTTAATATAATATACGTAATTTAAACTTAAAATTTAAATTTAATATCAAAATATTTAAATATAACTTTATTGCATCTTAAGAGCTAGATATCAAAACATGTTAGAATTTTTGACTGATTGTTCGCAGAGGAAATTGGTATTTTTTCGTTTAGATATATCTAAGATTGCAGAAATTCTTACGCAAAGCTTGTATCTTGGATGGTTGGATCAGTAGATCATTTGAAAGCCTTAAGCTACAAAACAAGTTTGAGCCTTAAGATCGAAGCGTGCGTCGATGTCGCACATTTTAAGTAACAAAAAAACAATATAAATGGAAACCTTAAAACTTTAGCATTCTTTTTTAATACTTTAGCACTTTAGTTTTATAAACAATTAAAAGACCATTAGTTTGTTGTGTATCTTCGTTCCCGTGCAAAGAGTGACTAGATGCTTATGGTGCTTGTAATCATGTGTCACATTCCGTACACTCTAGGGAATAATTAAGGTGAAAAATAAGTCAATAACTAGACATTCTGAGATCTCGGGATTCTTGATCACACCAAAGACCAAACCACAGATCACTGCTGAGATAACAAATGTCGTGTAGGGAACTATATTATATATTCCGCAACTTGTTCAAGTCTATGGGTTGTTGTAAGGTGCCACCTCTTACTCAGGCGCAGCTAGAAGTAAGTTAGTTCATCATCACGCCTTGTCTCAGTTATTTGGCTCCTCATTGTTAGTTTTAAACAAAAGATTATATATTATTGTAAACAGATGGGATTATATTATGATGTTGAGCGCAAAGGCCTTTTGGAACAAGAAACTGATTCCCCACAAACAAAAGCAGCTTCTGGAAGTTATCGAGAACGCAGAGCTAAAGCACCTACGAACAGTGTGTTACAGAGCTTCAAGATCGTGGTTTTATCGAATAAACTCAATCTTCTGTTGCCTTTCGGTCCTCTGGCGATACTAGTCCACTACATGACAGATAATAAGGTGCGTAGTTGTTGTTTCGGGTACTATTCTTAGCAGTATCTTAAAGTTTCAAGAAATGATTCTTGTTGTGGTTCAGGGATGGTTCTTCTTACTGAGCTTAGTAGGCATCACACCATTGGCTGAACGTCTCGGATATGTCACAGAGTAAGCTTTTTCTTGTACTTGTAACCCTAAGTTACCATATTATCACTCTACTAGCGACATTAACTGTTTAACTTTTGTAACAGGCAATTGACTTTATACACAGGTTCAACTGGTATGACTTACGTTTCTTCAGTTACACATACAAGCCGTGCCAAGAATTTTAGAGACTTAAAGCCGAAAAAAAACAACCGTCTTTTTTTTGTGTGTGGTAAAAATATATGTTAAAACTAAGTTTAGCATACATTTGTAATAAATTAGAGATAATAAAATACTATTTTTAATGTTCAAATATATATGTTGTACTATTTTCTTAAGGTATAAAATATAACTTTATACTATCTTTGTACTCCATATTTTAATTAACATTTTAATCTATAACATACTAAAATTTAAAATAAATTTTGTACAATATTAAGAATAACCAATATCAGTTTTTTTAATATATGAAATAAAATTTTAAACTCAATAAAAGTAACATTAAAATACATATTTTACAAATATATAAATAAAATTTTACAAATTAAAAGCTCTAAAATTTGCTTCATATTTTGGAGCCTAAGGCGAATGCTTTTTTCACCGTGGTAGGCACGCCTCTGCATATAACCGTCTTTTAGCACGTGCAAATGGAGCTGTTGAATAGAACTATAATTCAAAAAATAATATCTATTAGAAAATTTTAGATATATATATATATATATATATATATATATATATTGGTACCTATTATTTTAAGAAAATTTCAAATATGCATCTAAACTGGAGCTCTGGTTTACACATTTGTTTCCTTATGATATAATTTTTGATGCGCTATAAATTTTTTTTACAGTTGGAGGCCTCCTAAATGCTACATTTGGAAACGTGATAGAGCTGATCATATCGGTTTTGGCTCTTAAAAACGGAATGATACGCGTTGTACAGCTGACACTGCTGGGCTCGATTCTTTCCAACATGTTGCTTGTACTTGGCTGCGCTTTTTTCTGTGGTGGGCTTATGTTTCCCCGTAATGAGCAAGTCTTTGACAAAGTAGGCATATCATCATTCTCTTTGTTTTTTCTTTTCTTTCTATTTTGTTCTGAGATTGCAATACAGGGGAATGCAGTTGTGAGTTCAGGAATGCTTTTGATGGCAGTCGTGGGACTACTCTTCCCAACAGTTCTACATTATACACACAGTGGGGTTCATGCTGGGTCTTCAGAGCTTGCACTCTCAAGATTTATCAGTTGCATAATGCTTGTTGCATATGCTTCTTACCTCTTTTTCCAGCTAAAGAGCCAGCCAAGTTTTTACACCGAGGTTCCTTGTCTTCAACCTTTTTGGTTAATACTCCCTCCGTTTCAAATTAGTTTT
This sequence comes from Barbarea vulgaris, assembly GCA_963667165.1. Classification (NCBI taxonomy): domain Eukaryota; kingdom Viridiplantae; phylum Streptophyta; class Magnoliopsida; order Brassicales; family Brassicaceae; genus Barbarea; species Barbarea vulgaris. The sequence goes on along the minus strand of OY763887.1, from coordinate 40,486,586 downwards.
CGTTTTATGAGTTAATTTTCCTTTCAAATTAGTTGTCGTATTAAGTTTTCAGTGCAGATGTTTTGTATAATTTCCAAATGTGTCCCTGTTATTTTAATGTTTTGACCAATAAAATTAAATAAAATATAAATTAATTATAGGTAAAATAGAAAAATCAATTGTTTTCTTAATTTACGTAAAACAACCTAGAACGACAACTAATATGAAACAGAGGGAGTATATATTTATAAATGTTTCTTACAATTTACATATACATAAATATGTTCTCATTCGAGTGTTTACTAGTACAACCATATACATATGATTCTTGTCAGTTTTACGGGCTTTGTCCATTTTTCTTCTTTATAAATCTGTGTGGATTGTTAGGAAACGAACCACAATGAAGAAACTTTAGAAGATGATGAAGATCCTGAGATCTCCAAGTGGGAAGCTATCATTTGGCTTTCAATCTTGACAACTTGGGTCTCGCTTCTTTCTGGCTATCTTGTCGATGCCATAGAGGTCAATAATTATCTGTTCTTTTGCCGTGTTTCATTCTTTCTTAAGAAAATATTACAGTATTAAGTTGACATTTTTATTCATGAGTTTATAGGTTTTGGCTTATGGTGTTGTGTTATTTGTTATTTAACCTGTAATAGGGTGCTTCAGTGTCATGGAAGATACCAATCTCTTTTATCAGTGTCATCTTGCTTCCTATAGTTGGGAATGCGGCCGAGCATGCCGGTGCTATTATGTTCGCCATGAAAGACAAGCTGGTACGTATGCAGACAAGTCCCTTGCATTCTCATATACTTGGGTTCTAAATATATTTCTCTTTTACAGGATCTGTCTTTGGGAGTAGCTATTGGATCCTCAATTCAGATTTCTATGTTTGTGGTACGTATAAGATATGTGAACAAGAGTTTATAAGTACCCAACATTTTCTGATAGATTTGCTCTGATAGCTTCCACTTTTGCCCTATTGGATTTAGGTTCCTTTCTGTGTGGTGATTGGATGGATGATGGGGGAACAAATGGACCTAAATTTCCAGCTCTTTGAGACAGCTACACTGTTTATAACTGTTATAGTTGTTGCTTTCTTTCTCCAGGTGGGTTAATAATCTTGAAGCTAATCACGAAACCAATCTTGAGCTTTATGTTCATGGAGCTGTGTTCGTTTGTTATGCAGGAAGGGACATCGAATTACTTCAAAGGATTGATGCTCATTCTTTGTTATTTTATAGTCGCTGCCAGTTTCTTTGTACATGAAGATCCTCATTAAGGTTAATACTGAATTTGCTATTTTCTTTTATATGTGATACTATTCAACAAGTGAAGATCTTTGTGTTATTTCATATTTCTTTTGAAACGTATTTTTGTGTTCTTGTTTCTTGACAGATGATATATAAACCAACCCAAAGAACAAAGTCTAAATCTAGTGTGTGAAGCTTTGTGTTCTAGAACTAAAGCGGCTTGTGTTCTAGAGTTTGTGGCATAACAGTCCAAAAGTAGCCTCCCCTTAAATTGTCTACTTCATATAGGGGATTATGGTTTACAACTTTGTAAAATTAAATTATGGGAAGATTTGGAAAGTCGCTTCCTATTTGAGTGTGTGGTTATTTTAACACCTTAGTGAAGTAACCAAACCAAAATTCAAATATGTCTTGTATGTCAATGAAGGTCCAAGGGGAACATTAAATGGATTTGGATCCTCAGACTCGGTTGCCTGAGCTCGGTTTGGTGGTCGAGTGGACGTGATCGAGTGCTCTTGCTCGAGTGCATGTTGGTCTTGGTCCTTAGCTCGGTCTTGAAGTCGAGTCTTCACACCGAGCTTGTGTCTCCATGTTCCTTGATCTCCAGCAAACATCCAAAACACCTAAAAGATAACTCCAATATGCAATATGTATGCAAAACTAAAGTAAACCTATCATGAAACCCTATATTAAGACGATGTTCGTTTTTAATCCAGATGCAGCATGCTCTAAATTAGTGATGTTAATATGGGTTTGTAAACCCATTTAATAAATGGGTATGTTAAAGAAATTTGAACCCATTTAAATCCATTTAGTAGATAAAATTATATGGGGTTAAATGGGTTTACCCATTTACACCCATTTATTAAATGGGGTTTAACAAAAATAAATGGGTACCCATTTAAACCCATTTATATTTACATAAAATAAGTTATATTTATAATTAAAAATTAATTCTGGTGGGAAAATATTAGTTTGGCGGGAAAACATAATTTCGTAATTTAACGGAGAATACAATTATGACGGAAAACATTGTTTTAACAAAAAAAAAATGTTGCGGAAGATACATAAAACATAATTTTGGTGGGAAAACGTAGTTTTAGCGGAAAAACGCAGTTTTGGGGGGAAAACATGATTTTGGTCGGAAACGCGGTTTTGGCGAGAAAACATGATTTTGACGGAACACATGATTTTGGCGGAAAAACATAATTTTGGCGGAAAACATAATTTTGGCGGGAAAACGTGGTTTTGGCGGGAAAAACATAATTTTTGCGGAAAAACCTAATTTTGACCAGAAAACGCGGTTTTGGCAGAAAAATGTGATTTTGGAGGAAAAAAACGATTTTGGTGGGAAAACGTAATTTTGACGAAAAAACATAATTTTGGCGGGAAAGCGTAATTTCGACGGAAAAACATAATTTTGGCGGGCAAACGCGATTTTGGCGGGAAAACGCGATTTGTTACGGCAAATATAGAGAAACCGTAATTTTGGCGGAAAAACGCGATTTTGGCGGGAAAACGTAATCTTGACGGAAAAACATAATTTTGGCGGGAAAACGTGATTTGTTACGGTAAATATAGAGAAACTGCAATTTTGGCGGAAAAATGTGATTTTGACGGAAAAACGCGGTTTTGGCGGGAAAACACGGCCGAAAAACAAACGTGATTTTGGTGCGAAAAAGTGATTTTGGCGGGAAAACGTGATTTGTTACGGTAAATATAGGGAAACCGCATTTTTGGCGGGAAAACGTGATTTTGATGGGAAAACGTAATATTGGCGGAAAACGCGGTTTTGGCGGGGAAAACGTGATTTTTATGGAAAACATGAATTTGGCGGGAAATATAGAAAAACGTGATTTGTTACGGTAAATATAGAGAAACCGCATTTTTGGCGGGAAAACGTGATTTTGACGAAACCCGCATTTTTGGCGGGAAAAACGTGATTTTTATGGGAAAACATGAATTTGGCGGGAAATAAAGAAAAACGTGATTTGTTACGGTAAATATAGGAAAACCGCAATTTTGACGGGAAAATTTGGTTTTTGAGGGAAATTCAAGAAACATGGTTTTGGTATGAAAATGAGATTCCGTTAGCGGAAAAATTTATTATACAATTTTGGCGGAAAAAAATTAATTTTACACAATAAAAATAAATAATTTATTTATTATATATAGTTTAATGGGGTTAAATGGGTTTAAATGGGTTAGTGTTATTTAAATGGGTTTAAATGAGATGGGTTTAAATGGGGTTGGGTTTAAATAGATGATAATATTAAATGGGGTTAAATGGGTTGAGTTTAAATGGGGTGAAGTTAAATGAGGTGGGTTTACCCATATTAACATCACTACTCTAAATGCAGTATTTGGATGCACCATCTGAATTATGTATCTGTATTTTATATCTAAATGCCGCATTTAAATGCAAGTTTGTTCGTTTTTGAGTTTGTAATAGCATCGAGATGAACCTACTTGTAAATGAGCAAAACTGACATAATTTTATGCTAATTATATGCAATTCAATATTACCAAATTAATTTTTTCATAAATATTTTTATCTTTTTGATAAAATTATTTTTTAATATTTTATTTTAACTTTTATAAAATAATCTAATTATTTTTGTATAAATTTAGAAATACAGTAGTAAATAATTTTTTAATATATAAAAAGTAAAACAACCAAAAATTAGATTTTCTTACAATATCAACATCAACAATGGATATTATTCCTATCTCATCATCACACGCAATCCTCTGCAGGAAAGGTTTATCTAGCTCAATTTCAACGAATATCTTGGCTTCACCCATGAGAGTAGGATCAAGTCTTGGTTTATTTGTAAGCATTGGCTCAACTAAACCTCAAGCTATTCAGCTAATTTCCAGTCTTGAGTACAAATTGGCCGGGATGTTCTTTAGTGTTACCGAAACTGGAGCGGTGGAGATCTCATGCAGAGTCAATGTTGTTGTAGGGCTCCACGCAGCGAAAAACATAAGATAATCATGCACATGCCACAAACCATGTTGAATTATCCAAGTCCAAGTAGCATCATCCGGAATATGGAATAAATAAGAAGATTCACCTAATTTCCGAGTGAAAATTCTACATTTCTTATCTTAAATTCTATTGACTACTGCATTGACAAGCCCTCCCGAAGGTGTTAAGCTCCTATAGAACTGTCCTATGATATATTCCTTTTGGTTTTTAGAATCACAAAGGAGAATGTGGCTTGGGATGGTTACCTTTGGTGTCCCATCTTCCAAATAGATTGGCAAAGTTGTCCGGTGTAAGTTTCTGATGGATGGATCCATCTTTTCAGCCCATGGAAATCTCAGATTACCAATCTCCTCTTATTGCTGGAGCAAAAATTTCTTCAACCGTAGGGTTAGACACAACCGAAGCTTCGTCTCTGGTCACTTTTGATGCTCTGTTCTTCAATGTTTTACCATGACCCGTAGCAAGAGAAGGCCAAAGGGTCGGGAAATGTATTTCTTTGAGTAGAATCGATTCAGCTTCTCTTCGTGGCGATGCCGGTGGAGTCGAAGGCATTGAGATCTTCAATGGCTTTGCCCATGCCCCTAGAGAGGGAGTAAAGGCAGCCCGAGTAGCTGCAACATCAGAAACACCAAGAGCAGAAACAACTTCGGCAACAATCTTAAAGGAATCCACATCCGCTCGTTGCACCTGATTGGAATCTGAAATCAAAGAGCGTTCAACATGATAGATCTCCGAAAATGCAGAAAGTGGTTTCAAGGAGTCGTATGGAGGTTAAGATTCTGGTGTTGATAGTTCAACCTCACAGATCGAAGATTTATTCGCAGCGGAGCTATGAGCAAAGCTTGGGTCAGATTGGTGAAGGACTTGCAGAGAAGGTGGTGAGGGAGAGGGAGCCATGATGAGAGAAGCAGACTCAGGTCGCCGGGAAGCTAACCCACTGACGGAGCTCCTTTATCTTGCGTTGCTCTGATAGAATTTGGCATATGTGAAATATCAAAACACTCTTGCTCAGATTTCACCACAAACTGTTGCACACGAGGAGATCATACACCTCGATCTATCCTATGTATCTGTCTATCAAAATTATCATCCATGATCTCATAATTTTTTTTGAAAAGCAACATGCATATTTTTTTCATTCTCTAGATATATGTATCATCATCCCCCAAGGAAAATCTAAAGGTATCCTGAAAAATACATTAATATACTAATTACCCGTTAAAAAATGTTCAAAATAACATGAATATAATATGTTCATAACAAGCATAAACTAAAGTTCAAATTCATAGGTAACGAACATAAACCAAGGTCAAAATATCACGAACATAATATGTTCATAAGTAACAAGCATCAACTAGAGTTTCATCCATCCTCTACACATTTCTTATCCAAGGATGTATGATTGGCTGCCCGAACATTGTCATGAGTTTGTAGACACCAGGTTTGATGACTTTGGATATCTGATAAGGACCTTCCCACTTGGTGCCCATCTTATTGTTGCATTCCTTAGTATTATCATAAACCTTTCTTAAAACCAGATTGCCTTTTTGAAGAATCGATTGTGGATCTTTTTGTTGTAATACCGAGCTACCGATTGCTGATAGTTTTGGAGACGGAGTAAAGCTTGATCGCGTAACCCTTATGTGTCGTCCAGGCTTTTTAGGAGCATCTGGTTGTTGAGGTCAGTACTTTCCGGCATTTTAGATCGACGCAAGGTGTAGATGTTTGCTTCAGCAAAGTCGAGTGCCTCTACTTCGTATGACAAAGAAAATGGAGATCGATTCATAGTTCACATGGGTGTTATTCGATGTGACCATAAGACTCCGTCAAGCTCGTTTTCCCAATTACCCTTTTTCTTGCCAAGTCGCTTCTTGAGGCCATCCATGATTGTTTTGTTATTTGCTTCAGCTTGTCTGTTGCCTTGAGGGTATTGATGTGTGTGTTATTTTGCTTCAGTCTTTTACCTCAAAGACACGACTACTGCAAGTGCACAACAAACGTATATAGTACTTAAGGATCGAATCCCACAGAGAGAGAAGTTGAATTGCAAACCTTATAGACCAAAGTATAGCTAGAACTCAGATTAGGGTTTGGTTGACTGCGTGTCATGGTAACAATTGATAAAAGCAATAAAAGAAACGGTTGTAAAACAATAAAGAGAGAGCGTTGGGCATTCAAGGGATCATAGATCTATCTATTCAAGTGAAACTTAAGACAATGCATGTTTATTTCCAAGTCTCGGACATACGAAGCACTAACGAATGATTAACCTAATGTCTTAGAGATAATCATCTAAAATCCTTATACTCTGTTACTCAACTCACGCAGGCAACGACACATAGATCAAAGCATTATTAACGAGTTCGATTCTAGTCCATGAAGCCCTATAGGTAAGTGGTATGTGCTTCCTATAACACAACATTCATCCTAGCTAGGTTCTAGCACTTAGGCAAGCGATTAGCAAAACCTAACTACCTATGATCAGAGCTAGTTCATGACGCTAACAACATTCATTATAAACAAACTAAGATAGAAAGAACAGTATAAACGATCAAACAAGGCTCAGATCTCATTACCTAAACCTATAGATCCATCTCCCCCTTTGATATCCCCTTCAAACCCAGCAAGTAAACTACTCAAGCATACTTAAGAGAATCATCAAATCAAGTTTTAAACAATTCATAAGCATAAACTGAATAGATATAAGATAAAGGTTCAGAGATTACTTCTGTAAAAGGGTTTACAAGATGCAAGAACAAAGAATGAATAAGAGAAAGAAAGGTGATAAACTTCAAGAACTTTGCAAGAGGTGAGGTGGCTGGAGGATTTCTGAAGTTTACTTGAAGTCCACACCCTTTAAGTTAGGTCAAGAGTGTATTTATAGGCTTTGGACTCGGTCTAGGGTTTCATTAGGCCGAGGAAAACGTTTAAGGAAACTTAGGGTCGGCTAGCTTCAGACCGGTCACGGCTCCTTGTGACCGGTTGTGTCAAGATAGGAGGCACTGTTCACGACCCTTCGTGACCGGTCATGCCAAGAAGGTCGAGACCGGTCACGGCCCATTGTGACCGGTGGTGACAGAGCTCCACTCCTCGGACCATATCTCCCAAACGGCAAAAGGGAATTCAGCGATTCTTGTTCGAGGTGAAACTTGACACTTCTAGCTTTCAATAGAAACCAAGAACTCCTAAATTGAGTATCGGAAAGTCCCTCAAAAGGTGCCATACATTTGGTGATCTGAAACTGTCTAAAAATGGGTTTTCCTTGAAATTTTGCCTTGAAACCTCTAAAACCTCTTTAGACCTGAAATGAATGACAAATAGCTCTTTTTCCCAAGTAGAAAACCAATCTCTTCTCAAAATCATAGGAAAACAATAGCTATAATAGGTAAAAATACGATGTTATCAACTCCCCCAGATTTAGACTTTGCTTGTCCTCAAGCAAACAAGAAAGTGAAGTCATGGAAAAGAGGTTTTTAAAATCACGGGAACTCACTTATCTGTAGGAATCTCGTCTTTGTACTCCTCGTTGCCTTGACTTTAGAACCAACTTTACGTACTCGTCCCATGAGAAGCTTCAACATCTTTTACTCTTAGTCCACGGTCCAAAGGACTTTTCGAAATTACCATTGTCATCTCTTTACATAGATTAAGTAGAAAGTAAAAGTGGTCTTACCTAAGGGATATCAGCCAAAGGACATGTTTATCCAATCCAAGCCAAGACATTCTTCCTATGGTTCCTTTCCTCTCCCTTTTCTTGCTTCCAAGAGATCGGTTTTTCCCTACTTTTCTAGGGTAACATTTTATTTTTTCTATCGATCTCTTGCTCCTTTTTCTTTGGACTTAGGCTTCCGCGAGGTTCCAAAAAATGCACGGGTTTTTTCACTATATCCCTCGGTCACATCCGCCCTAGTCCTTTTTCTTTTCTTTTTGTGGATACAAGTCTCTGCGAGGTTCCAAGAGATGCATGGGTTTACGCACTCTATCCTTCGGTCATATCAACTCGTATCCGTTTTTCTTTCTTTTCTTTTATTTTCTTCTCTTTTTTTTGTTTAGAGTACTAAAGGGAAGAGAGAGGCGAATCATACTTTGTGAAGTAGTGCAGTTTCTTATGTGGCTCGAAGAGGTCACGTCTGATGTATATCCAACCCCTAAGTGAGAAATTAAAAGTCAGGTTAGGTTATAATAAGGGTTAGAGACAACGTTGGATCATCCTATTATCCAGTAGAAAGAGACTTTCAGAATGTTGACTCAGCTCATAATCTTTCCAAATCGGTTATGTAGTCAAGCATAATCAAGAGTCATAAGAGTGTTAATCCAAATAAGATCATCCGTTAGATAGGATCATGATTCCCTACTAGTTTTGACTCAATAAAAACGAATATAGGAAAAAATTGACTCGATAATAAAAACGCTAAGAGAATTGATGTAAAAATGTAGAAAAAGGTCTCAAGTCAACAAAATATAGAGTAGCATTAGTATAAGATGGAACATCCCCCCCCCCCAGACTTAAATCACACCGTCCTCGGTGGGAAAAAAGAAAGAGATAGGGATGGAAAATCAAATAGAAAGGATTTAGAGTTTAAGAACAATGTCACCTTAATGGGATAAGTTATCTTCCATAGACTCAATCGAGAATTTGATTCCGTCTTATAGGTCAATGGTGGTGATGATGTGGCGACTAGCCGTTGATCCTTTGTGCTTGACATCAAGTGAACTCGGCTTAGTTCATCGAATTTTGGTTCTGAATCTCTAATTGCATCCTTCCTGAGACAAAAACCTAAAAACCATCAATAGTCTTAATGAAACAAAATAAGTAAAACATAAATAAGTTAGAATGGTGATAGAGTTGTCTCGTTGTTGTCCATGTGGCCAAGGTCGAGATCTTGATCGTGGTGATCGTTTGTTGGGATTGCATGGTCAGAAGTCTAAACGCGGCATTGGAACAGACTGTGGGATGGGTGAGTGTTATAGAGCAGCATAGGAAGTGTGGCTGTTCTTTGGAGGCTTGGCCGCACCGGTCACATGTGGTGTGGCCGGTCTGGTTGCTTGTGGCACCACCAGTCGCGAGAGGCTTGGCCGGTGGTGGTTTGTCTCGTTCCTTTGTTGTGGCTTTCGTTCCTTCCATGTCCTTTTGATGTTTTCTTGCTGCTTCCCGGCCATTGGCTTGGTTGGCCTTGGCGGACCGGCAGCTTGCGGCATTCGGCCGTCGGCATGGTACATTCGGCATGTGCGGGACGCTCGGTCGCTCGGACGCTTAGACGCTCGAATGCTCTGGTGCTTGGACGCTTGGATGCTTGGACACTCGATTGCTCGATCGCTCGGACGCTCGGACGTTTGGTACACTTGGCACACGGTAAGCCTCGGGAGTCAGGGTTCTCGGTAGGATGCTCGGTCTCTCGGACGCTCGCTGCACTCGGCAAGCGGTAAGTCTCGGCATTCGAGTACATCCAGTATGGAAATTCTCAGCAGGTCGAGAGGTCGGACGCAGCAGAATGTGGTATGGGACGCTGCCTGACTCGGCAGGACTCCCTCGGCAGTCGGCTCTCGGCATGGTGCTTTTCGGCACATTGCTTTCGGCACTCGGCCGCTCGGCCAGATGCAGTAGGACGCGGCCAGGAAACGAGGCTTGATGTGGTAGGATGCGGCCAGGACTTAGGCGAGGCAGTTCTCGGCACCGGTCATAAGCGGCCGTGGTCGGTCCTGCCTTACTTCATACGACCGGTCATGGGTAGTTGTTACCGGTCTCTCCGTTCTTCATGCCACCGGTCACGAGATGTCGTGACCGGTGTGGCTTATCTTCATGCCACCGGTCACGGGTGGTTGTGATCGGTATGGCTCTCGTTCTCTTCGACCAGTCACGCACGTCGTGACCCAGTCAGGATGCTCGGCTCAGCTCGGTGGGGACTCTCGGCAGAGTTCACAAGTCGTGACCAATCCGTTGCCTTCTGCATAGGACGGTATAATGTATTTGCCACCAAATCGAACTTTGCATCCTCTCCTTTCCATCTTTTTGTTCTTTTCTGTTTTCTTCTTTTCTATTTTCTTTTTTTGTCTTTATAAAACCTGAAATGCAAAAACAAAAAAAAAAAAACAAAGCAACAAAAGCAAAGCTAAATTAAAACTAAAATGAAAAGGAAAAACTTACAAGTGGGTTGCCTCCCACTAAGCGCACTTGTTTAACGTCGTTGGCTCGACGGTGGTGCCCCCTTTTAGGTGGATTTGGAAGAATCACTTGTCCTTAGACAAGAGACCTGGAACTCAGATTCCCTTTCCTCATTCCCTGCAGGGTTGCACGGTCGGATGTGCGAGAATAGGTCCTCTAGTTCCTTGTTTAAACTCCCCATTTTATTGCACAGCTCATAATACTTTTCTGACGGAGTGGGCGAGCCCTTTCTACTTTGGTTTTCACAAGCATCTTCTTGTTACCCAGGTGTAGGCTTTAAAGATGGCTCCAAATCGCTGACCCTCCATTCCAAACTTGTAAGGCATCTCCCAAGCCCCCAAACACTTCCTTCGATTGTATCAATACTCTCTTGGATTTTCTTTATGTTTAACTTCTGGTTTTCTAAGCACTCCTTCATCAAATTCTCAACCTTCTCTTCTTGACTCTTCAGCCTGGAATGAGCATTAGAGTAGTCTTGAAAGATTTGATGTGGGAGACGTACCGTAAAGTGGTGTCTAGGGAAACGGTTCTGATCATAGGCGGTTCTCCTCGAACAAGGAGTTTGAAAGCGGGGTCGGAGATGGTGTGGTGATGGCCTCCAGGGGCCATGACTTCTGTAAGGTGCTGGATGTGGTTGTCGAAAGTTGTTTTGGCGCGGAGTTCTCTCTTGGTTTCGAAATCGCCAAATATTGTCGTTTTCGTCCATGTCTTCGTACGTGACTCTAGTGGCCATGCAACATCGAACTTCCCCGATATCTTCTTCCTTTCTTCCCTCAGTAGATAGGTCATCAAACTCAGCATCTTCTCTAGTTAAGTCTTCAAGGCGGTTTTCAATAGCATGCTCCTCATAATAAGTCTCGTCGCAATCGGTCGGATAATCCTCTTCTCTAGACCATTCCGATGTCTCGGATTGATCCGTGAGCTTCTCCTCATGTGCTATATCCTCTTCCTATTGCTCACAAGATTCATATGTCTGATCATCCTTCCACTTTGAATACTCAATTGGATTGTTGAAACCTTGTTGCAAAGCTTCAATCTTCCATTCTAGATGCTCCTCCACGGCATTGATCTTATGTCCCGTGTTGGTGACGTCCGATTCAAGTTTCCTCACATCATAGTGTTGATCAAGAAACTTGCTATTAAGCTCCTCAACTTGGTCTTCTACTCGTTTGATGTGGAAAGCGAGAGTGGATAGCTTTTAGCTGAAATATGTCCCAAACCTTGAAAGTTTGTTGTCGACTTCTTCTTTATGCTTCATTTGTTCCGAGGCAAGTTGTATCATGAGATCAATGAGCTTGTCCTCAGCATGAGATGCCTTTGAAGTGAACCTAGGAGTACCATACGAGCTCTGGTCGATGGCATCAATCCTCATAACTTATTGGGAGTTGAAGTCCCGATTCACTGCAAAACAGAAGTCTTCCGCAAGGTGCGGGTTAAGAGAATGAGTAGCTAAAGAGTTAGAGTTACTCACATATCGATCTCCAGAGGATCGAGTAGGGTGGCAACGAGAGTGTGCCATGAGTGGTGAAGCACAAGATGGCCGAGAATGGCCGTGGTGGTTCCCACAAGTAGAGCTAGATACGGATTCGGAGGTGACTCCATCCGAGGCTCTATGATACGCCAAGAGTTGCGCAAGTGTAAGATTCTGGAACTCCTCAGGAAGAACGTTAAAGTCCATCCTTAAGATCTCCTGAGACCAAGAAAAACAAAAACAAAAACAAAAATTAAAAAGCAAGGTGTCCTAGACGTTACTCTAGTTCTTAGACCTGCAAACAAACAATCTCTCCCCAACAACGGCGCCAAAAAGCTTGATGCGTGTGTTATTTCCCTTCAGTCTTTTACCTCAAAGACCACACAACTACTGCAAGTGCACAACAAACATATGTAGTACTTAAGGATTGAATCCCACTGAGAGAGAGGTTGTATTGCAAACCTTATAGACCAAAGTATAGCTAGAACTCATATTAGGGTTTGGTTGATTGCGTGTCACGGTAACAATTGATAAAAGCAATAAAAGAAACGGTTGTAAAACAATAAAGAGAAAGCGTTGGGCATTCAAGGGATCGCAGGGGGTTCAGAGATCTATCTATTCAAGTGAAACCTAAGACAATGCATGTTTATTTCCATGTGTAGGACATACGAAGCACTAATGAACGATTAACCTAATGTCTTATAGATAATCATCTGAAATCTCTATACTCCGTTAACTCAACTCACGCAGGCAACGACGCATAGATCAAAGCATTATTAACGAGTTCGATTCCTAGTCTATGAAGCCATATAAGTAAGTGGTATGTGCTTCCTATAACACAACATTCATCCTAGCTAGGTTCTACCATTTAGGCAAGCGGTTAGCAAAACCTAACTACCTATGCTCAGAGCTAGTTCATGACGCTAACAACATGCATTATAAACAAACTAAGATAGAAAGAACAGTATAAACGATCACACAAGGCTCAGATCTCGCCACCTAAACCTATAGATCCATCGCCCCCTTTGATGTCCCCTTTAAACCCAACAAGTAAACTACTCAAGCATACTTAATAGAATCATCAAAGAAAGCTTTAAACAATTCATAAGCATAAACTTAATATATATAAGATTAAGGTTCAGAGATTACTTCTGTAAAAGGGTTTACAAGATGCAAAGACTTGGCCTTAAGAACAAAGAATGAATAAGAGAAAGAGAGGTGATGAACTTCAAGAACTTTGCAAGAGGTGAGGCGGCTGGAGGCTCTCTGAAGTTCTCTTACGGCTCGTTGATTGTTCCTAGAAGTTTACTTGAAGTCCACACCCCTTAAGTTAGGTCAAGAGTGTATTTATAGGCTTTGGAGTTGGTCTAGGGTTTCATTGGGCCGAGGAAAACGTTTAAGGAAACTTAGGGTCGGCTAGCTTCAGACCGGTCACGGCTCCTTGTGACCGGTCATGTCAAGATAGGAGGCACTGGTCATGACACTTCATGACCGGTCGTGCCAAGAAGGTCGAGACCGGTCATGGCCCTTTGTGACCGGTCGTGACAGAGCTCCACTCCTCGAACCATATCTCCCAAACGGCTGAAGGGAATGCATCGGTTCTTGTTCGAGGTGAAACTTGACACTTCTAGCTTTCCATAGACACCAAGAAATTAGAAATTGAGAATCGGGAAGTCCCTCAAAAGGTGCCATACAGATGGTGATCTGAAACAGTCTAAAAACGGGTTTTCCTTGACATTTTGCCTTGAAACCTCTAAAACCTCTTTAAACCTGAAATAAATGACAAATGGCTCTTTTTCCCAAGTATAACACCAATATCTTCTCAAAATCATAGGAAAACAATAGCTATAATAGGTAAAAATTCGATGTTATCAGGTATCGTGGAGTCGACTTGTTAAGGCAAATCTTCCATTTTTCGCAAAAGCCTTCGACTTTAGCAGATTTGAAGTTAGTCCTGTTATCGGTGATGATTTCATATGGCAGTCCCTGTCGACATATGATATATTTCCATAGAAACTTGACGAAATCATCCCTTTCGGTGGCTGGATATACCTTTTCTTCCACCCTTTTTATGAATTAGTCGGTGAGTAAAAGTATGTACTTTTTCCAGTGGGAATTCGGCAAAGGCCGGAAGTAAGCAGCTCGGTTGGTGAATTGATTAGACAAGCATTCCTTTGGCACTTCTCGCATGATGCTGCAAATTTTTCACAATCTGCGACCATGGTCGGCATATAGTACCCATGCTTCCAAATTTAAGGCCAGAGCTCGTCCTCCAGAATGATTGCCGCATGCTCCTTCATGAGTTTCTGCCATGATTCGCTCTGTTTCCTTTATGTGAATGCAAACTAGAAGTAGTCCTGATGCGCTCCATCGATAAAGTTCGTTGTCAATCATAGTATAATGGGCCCCTCTGCCTTTAGGTCATCGGGATTCCCATTTGTCTTTCAATTCTTCACCGTCTGAAATGTACATCATGATAGAGATACGCCAATCAGATAAGGTCGATTGGATGAACGTCATCGTCTACTTCCATGGGATCGGTATGGTCATTTATTGTGCATACTCCTCGAGGAATTTGATGCTTGGTTTGTTAATCGCCTCAATGTGTATGGTTCTTAGATAAGGTTTGTTTGTGGCGGGAAAGGCGGCCACTGCATCAACGGCTTTATTTTTTGAGAGAGAGATCTTGATGAGTTTGAAAGTAGCGAATTCTTTGGCGAGCCCTTGAACAAGTTTGTACTACTTATCCATTCGTTCTTCATTTGTTTCATAGTCGTCACTGTAGCTTGTGACACGTTAGGAATCGTTGTGAGTCTCTCTCAAGTCTTCGTTCTCATTCTTCGTCTTCGTTTACCTTCTTCGCTGAAGATATACGAAACTCCATTTACGAGCCTTTCTCTCTTCTGGTTTATTATTCCTCCTTATTTTCTTGAAAGCTTCAGCATATTGACGTAGCGTCACCTGAATCTCTTATTCATTCCATTTCGCTTGGGAATTTATTTTAGCACGTCAAAGTGAAAATTCGTCAAGATCCGGATCTATGCTTTTGGAAAATTGCTTAGGCCAATTTTGCTCATTTGCACAATTGCTAGGTCAATGTTTCTGAATCAATCCCATTTTTGTTGGGAGGATGGCTGATTCCGAGCTCTGGATGGGTTTCTAGGTAAAACTCGAATCATCTTCTTCTGGAGGTTTCTGAATAAAACTCGTTGCTCATGTTTATACATAACATGTTAAGTATATGTATAAACATGTATTTTTTGAAATACATCCTTCCAAAATATGATAAATACCCGTTTTTACCAATGTATCTAAAAATATGAATGTCTAAAATAATAAATATAGTAAACATTTCTATAGACAATAATAAATATCACAAGCATTTTTTATAGACAATATTAAATACATAAATAATGAGCTATATCATATTGTAACATGTTACAATATTTCTTTTACCATGTAAATATAAAAATATACATCTAACTCTTTACTTAACCCACTAATCATATTATTAGATGATAAATATCATATTATTGCATATATGTTTAGCGCGCTAGAATTAAACTCAATTCTTTATATAAATATTTAGTACGCTAAAAATTCAGTTAACAATATTAAAACTATGTTATTAATGTACCGTAATATTTTATCGCGCTAAAATGATTAATAGCTGTTCAGTCAACAAAGTCAACTGATTGTTGTTGAGAGTAAACATTATAGAGGTCAATAACAGTAGAGATCTAATATGACATTTGCTTTTTGTTTAGTGAATCAGATTTGGTGCAGATATGATGGATTTAAATCAATATAACACAGAAGATTAAAGAAAAGAGAATATGAAGAAGAATAACAAGAAGAAGAACACAACAAACAAGACGAAAAAAATGGTGAAGAAGAAAAAGAAAATGGGGAAGACGAAGAAGTGAAGAAAAAAAATAGTGAAAGAGAGGAATATGTGTAAGTTCATTTAATACATAATATTTTTTTTATTTGGTTAGCTTGGCTGATCTTTCCACATGCGCACTTTCCACACGCGTTTTCACCTGTGCTCTTCACCCAATAATTATCAGAAATGCTGCCTTTACGATAATTCACTCTTTTTTATTGGTGGAATAGTTTTCAATTAGATAAAAATATTTTTTTAAATTAGACAAAATAAAAGATTAAATAATTTTTTAATCTATGTGGCAAAACCTTAGACAACAAATAAATTGAAACAGAAGGAATAAAGATATTAGTTCAATTGGTATAGAGAGAAATCACCATACATGTCCAGAGGTTAAGCAAAACTCGAGAAACTGTCATACATTTCCAGCTTCTTAATTTAGTTGGTATATCAATGCCTGACACAGAAGTCAAGCTTATACCCTGAGGAAGTTGAGCCTCAATCTGAATCTCCTCTTTCAGCTTCCTCTTTCTCTTACCCACCACTTTTGTCGTCTCCTTGGCACCATCTGTTTCATAACCGTTATAATCGTTACCCACCACTTTTACAAGGCTAACGATTTTAACGGTTATGAAACAGATGTTGCCAAGGATACGACAAAAGTGGTGGGTAAGAGAAAGAGGAAGCTGAAAGAGGTGATTCAGATTAAGGCTCAACTTCCTCAGAGTATAAGCTTGACTTCTGTGTCAGGTATTGATGTACCAACTGAAGAAGCTGGAAATGTATGCCAGTTTCTCGAGTTTTGCTTAGCCTTTGGAGAAGTATGGTTATTGCTCTCTATAGGCTCTTGTTGAGAATTGAGTCCTCCATTAAACCTGCAATATGAAAAGATGAAACATCAGAAGAAGATGATGAATAAGAAGCAAGCGAAGAAGAGAAGGAAAGGAAGAAGAACATGTCGTGAATAGGTCAACGACAAAAGAGAAGGAACAAAAGTCAACAAGAAGTAGAAGTTGGGCTTTGTGTTATTTTGGTAATAAAAATACTAATGGGCTGCAGATTGTTTAGGCCCAATGAGTAGGAGTGTTATGTTGATTAAAGACAAAAGACTACTAAGATGTAGTAGTTAAGAGTAAATTAAGGAGTTGGTGTTCCAACTTAGTAGAGTGGCTGATGTAAGTCTTAGGATAATGATGTCTAGAAATAAGGTCTAGGTGTAAGTAGAAGCATGGTGCAAGTGTATGTGGTTAGAAGATAAACCTATG
Source organism: Barbarea vulgaris (assembly GCA_963667165.1). Classification (NCBI taxonomy): domain Eukaryota; kingdom Viridiplantae; phylum Streptophyta; class Magnoliopsida; order Brassicales; family Brassicaceae; genus Barbarea; species Barbarea vulgaris. The sequence continues at coordinate 40,469,577 of OY763887.1, read as the reverse complement.
TGTGTGTGTTGTAAAAAAACCATCTACGAAATCAACAATGTAGAGAATTAAAGATATCTCTCTTCTCTCTTAGAGTCATGTCGTTTATGTTCTAAACAAAGAAACAAAACAATAACAAGAGAACTAAAGAGAGATTGAGAGAACTAACCTTTGAGAGTGAAACAAAGGTTAGAAGTGTGAAATCCCAATAGCTCTTGATTTGAAAGAAGGACAAGTTGATACTATTGTCCGTGAGTTTTTTTCATGCGAGCGTAACACAAAGAGGCAACAATCTAGTTCTATAATCCAGATGATGATCCAATTATTAATACTTATGCTGAGGGTAAAATCATACATGATTCTATCCTCTGCTATAAATTCCAACAATTGGATCATCATTGGGATTATAGAGCAGTATTGTTGTCTCTTTGTCCTATGCTCACATGAGAAAATCTCACGGACAACAGTTTCAACTTATCCTTCCTTATAATCAAGAGCTTATCAAAAACCAAATGGTGAAAATGAATCAGATTAAAATGTAAATAATTACAGATCATAAGTTTATTATAGAGATCAATAACCATACCTTTCCAAAGGCTAAGCAAAACTCAATAAAGTGGCATACATTTCAGCTTCTTCAGTTGGTATATCAATGCATGACATAGAAGTCAAGTGTATACCTTGTGGCACTTCAGCTTCAAACTGAATCTCCTCTTTTGTTACTGGCTTTAGTTAGTTGCTTTACGTTTCCTGCTCTTGAACACTACATCTGTTTCATAACCCTTAGAAATCGTTAGCCTCTCTTTTTTATAAGAGAACTTTCAAAACACAAATTTATAAATTTTTCACCAGCTACTGCCACTTCTGTCTCCGGAACAGAGTCATTGCCTGCCACTAGTACCTTCCGCAAAGACCATATGTTTTTTAAATAACCATAACAAAAAACAGAAACTAAGATCAACAAAAATCACCATCAGATAATTGGGTATCCAAATCGGGATCAGTAGATACTAGGTAAATTGATTAAAATTAAAATTATAAATTAACAAAAAAAATACTAAAAACTATTTTGATTTGTGAAAAATATATTTTAAAACATATTTGTTAGGGTTATTATAAAATATACACCACACAATTTTTTTTTCCAAATATCAACATATTTAGATCTAGATCCTAAAACTTCATATATTTTATCTTTTGGATCGGATTCTTCGAAGAAGTTTTAAATGAATTTTATACTAAACATGAATTATTTTATTTTGTTCATTTAAAAAGGCACACCTACAGAAAGTAGTAAGATATCATCGGAGAAAATTCAATGATAAAAACAACAAAATGTTATGAAAATATTTGAAATAATAAAATGAAATTAAATGAATGTAAAAAATTTAAACGATGGTTAATTAGCACATACCTTTTGCTAATATTTTAACCGAATGCAAGGTCTCATCCTAGATGCAATCGAAATCTCACACAAATTTTCTTCAAAAATGTTTTTTTTTTTGCAATAATTGCTCTAAAAGTTGCGGCGGAAATGAGTACATAGAAAAGACTGTGAGCTAGACCCTTTTATAGAACATGAAATTTAACCTAAGGGATAAAAAGAGAAATATATATGAAACGGCATCGTATAATATATTTTATACGACATTGTTCGACATGATTTAATCTTTGTAAAAGAATTTAACCTAGGCGATATAAAGATTGAAACATGTCAAACGTCGTCGTATTATATATATTATACAATATCATTTAAAATGGTTTGATTTCTGTAAGAAAAGTTAACATAAGCAATGAAAATATTAAAATATGTTAAACGACGTCATGTATTAGTTTCAGTTTTTTCATTGTCTAGATTAACTTTTTGGTTCTTATATAAGGGATCTTACTCACAAATTTTTTTCACTGCTAAAACATGTTGGAACTCAATTTTGACAAAGTATATTTGGCCAAATTTCCAGTGAGTTTTCAGGTAAAGTCCGTCACCAAAATAACCGGATCTTGGGATCGTTGGAATATTTATAATGAGCACTATAGATAGTGTAGTTATATGTCAAAATCGAAGTTATGTTTGAATAAGAAATGAGGGGACTATTGAGTAGGAGATGGATGACCATTATGCAAAATCCGGATTGTTCAAAACATCATGTTCACCTCCTGGCCGAGTATCCATCTCCTACTCAATAGTTCCCTCATTTCTTATTCAAACATAACTTCTATTTTGACATATAACTACACTATCTATAGTGCTCATTATAAATATTCCAACGACCCCAAGATCCGGTTATTTTGGTGATGGACTTTACCGGAAAACTCACCGGAAATTTGGCCAAATATACTTTGTCAAAATTGAGTTCCAACAAAACAAACTAAAACTTTTTGGAGTTAGTTTATTCATAAACCTTAACATATTTTTTCCTAGTTTCTCTTATTAATAAAATATGGAATAAAAAATCACATGAAAAAAAATCAAGAATTGATGTCAAGTTTTGATTTTCATTTGGATATCTTCTTAGAATAAAAATCTTCATAACTTGACTAGCATAAAATTTGGAGAATAAAAACTAAAACATATGAATGGAGATTTGTATCAAATGGATATCTTCTTGTGTTCTATTTTCCCTCTCCCAAAGCATTGTTTTGAGGACATTGAGAAACTTTACAACACTTTCCATTGGTCTGGATCTCCAACAAATCATATAAAAGTAAGCTTGCTTGTGATGATGTTTGCAAACCAAAGAATATGAGGGTGGGTTGGGGATTATTAGATGCATATGTTATTCCTCTCTGGTTTTTGTGCTGCGTTTAATATGGTGGTGATTCACCATTTTGGGCTCTTTATGGGTTTCTTGAACTCGTCATTATCTATAATAGTCATTTTGTGATGTTCATGATGATATTGGGGGCTCATGGTTCATAACTGTTTAACCACAATGTTCTAGCTCGATAGCTGGATTCCTCTAGGGCGGCTAATTGATTTAATAGGGGACTCAAGAACTAGAATCTTAGGCATCCGTAAACATGCTTAAGTGGCAGAAGTGGTGACTGGAAATGGTTGGACTTTCCATCGGTGTCATGGTGATGACTTCAGAAACATAGTAGAGACAAAATATGGAATCTCCCAATTCATGTTCCTAAGGCAGGTTCAGATGCATTTTTTGGAAGCGCAACAAGAAGTTAGAGTATAAAAACAACTTCTCTTCTCGTAAAACATGGGAGTTAATAAGAAAGATGAATATACAGGTTCCAAATTTTGTGGTTTATTAATTTGGCCGTTCCAAGGTAAACATTTATCGTTTGGCTCGCATTTAATGTGGGGAACGAGAGGAATCTCGGGATCATCTGATATGAACTCTGTTAAGGCTTATTGGGTGCAAGGATTTCTCTGGACTAGACAAAGAATCGTCGTCCTGTTTCAAACAGTTTGTAAAGAAGGATAATATGTTTGAGAACTTGATGATCTTATTGAATAACTTACGTACAACATATATACTAGCTTAGAGATAAGGACTAATCACACTTATGTTTATCGTAAACTAATACATATATATCTCTAAGTATAATGAATATACTTCGGAAGGTTCTAGAACTCTCTAGAACCTAACACTCCCCCTCAAGTTGGTGCATGTAGATTTGAAATGCCCAACTTGGACAATAAGTATGCGAAACTTGAACTCCCCAAGGCCTTTGTTAACACATCTGCAAGCTTTTCTGTTGTTCGAACATGTTCTGTTTGGATAAGTGACCACTTTGAACTGCATCCCGTACACTGTGACAATCATTTTCGATATGTTTCGTCCTTTCGTGAAAGACCGGATTGGCGGCAATATGGATTGCGGCTTTGCTATCACAAAAAAACTTCATCGGCTCCAAGTTTGTAACGCCAAGGTCCGCAAGTAACTCCCATAACCATTGTAACTCGCGGAGGGCTGCTGACATCGCACGATACTCTGCTTCAGCCGAGGAGTGGGACACGGTATCCTGCTTCTTCGTCTTCCAGGATATCGGAGAGCCTCCTAAGAGCATGACAAACGCAGACAAAGATCGGCGAGACTTTGGACACGAAGCATAATCCGAATCACAATAAGCATCTAGACGGAGATCCTTGTTGCTTGTCAACATTATTCCTTGGCCCGGACATCCTTTAATGTACCTAACAACTCGAATCGCCGCATCCCAATGAGCTTGGCGTGGCGCATGCATAACTTGAGATAGAGCATAGACTGCGTAACTGAGCTCAGGTCATGTAGTGGCCAAATAAACAAGACGTCCGACAAGACGACGAAACTGAGCCGGATCCTTACTCAAAGGACTATCATCGGCGAGCAACCTGTGATTCTGTTCGATAGGTGTTGAAACAGGTTGACACCCGAGCATACCTACTTCCTTGATAATATCTAGAGCATACTTTCTTTGTGAGAGAAAAAAACCTTCTTCTCCACGCGCAACTTCAATACCCAGAAAGTATTTAACTTTCCCTAGATCTTTCATGTGAAACAATCACTCAAATAGGCTTTGAACTTTGATAACACCTCACTGTCACTGCAACTTATCACGAGATCATCAACATAAACCAGAACTCGTAAATTCATGGTACCTTGTACAGAGGTGAAGAGTGAGTAGTCCGCATAGGACTGAGTATAGCCATACTTAATCAATGCTTGAGACAGCTTGGCAAACCAGCAGCGAGGAGCCTGACGCAGTCCATAAAGAGATTTCTTAAGTCAACATACCTTTGATGAATCTGTGGTTTGAAATCCGGGAGGAAGCTTCATTTAAACCTCTTCCTCCAAATCACCGTGAAGGAACGCATTATGTACGTCCATTTGATGGACTTCCCATCCTTTTGCAGCGGAGACTTTAAACAGAGTACGTATAATCGTCATTTTGGCAACGGTGCAAATGTTTCATCGAAATCCTCTCCCTCTACTTGGTTGTTACCGAGACACACCAACCGGGCTTTATATCTTTCAACGGTGCCATCGGCATTGTATTTTATTTTATATACCCACTTGCTCCCAATCGCTACCTTTCCTTCCGGCAAGTCCTCTAAGTCCCACGTGTTATTGTCCTCAAGCGCTACAATCTCATGGTCCATCGCTTTTCTCCAACGGCTATTACGTACTGCCTCGCTATATCCCTTAGGTTCAACCCCAGCCGTCACGGCTGCCAAAAAAATTTGATGGTTCTTGGAGAAGAACTCGTCAGAGACATAGTATTCAATAGAGTACGGTGTTTAACTTGATGATCTTATTGAATAACTTACGTACAACATATATACTAGCTTAGAGATAATGACTAATCACACTTATGTTTATCGTAAACTAATACATATATATCTCTAAGTATAATGAATATACTCCGGAAGGTTCTAGAATTCTCTAGAACCTAACACAGTTCCAAATCGGTTGTTGATAAGATGCTAATTAAACAAGATGGCTTTTCAAGTAGCAATTTACAAGTTACAACATATGGAGAGAATGCAATATTGCTTTATTAAGAAATTAATAAAAAAATTCTTTCTATATCACTATGACATTTTCCAAATATATTAAAAAAAGGGTACATTTTTTTTTTATTTTTTTTTATTAAAGTTTATCAAATTTTTTTTAATAATAATCGACATCACAGCAAAAGGTCACCATCCATATGGTCATCTAGTCACTACAATTGATACAAAGAGTTTTAACCCAAATAAAATAATGCAAGTTCACAGATAATTACAATAGTATAGATGGGATCGAATCCACATGGACCAAATGTCACACTACGATTCTTTTAGAATGAAACTAAGTTAAGACATTATTATGATTGTAGAATGTAATGAGAACCGAAACAGCGATAAAAACTATATAAAGATCAATAAAACGAAGCGCTAGGTCAAGGGTTGTTCTCGGAAATTCAGAGATCATGAATCAAACAACTATTCAGGAAAATAATAAGCACCATTCTTAAACTCAAACATCAATGTATAACCAATCCACTCTCGTGGTATCAATTACTTTATCTAGCGTATATAAACTCTCGTTTGAACCTAAAATTCTAAACAAGAATTAACGAGCAGGTTTAATTTGTTCACGTGGTGCCTTAACATCAGCTCTCGTTGGCTAAGGATACACCGCTCATCTATGTTCTTTCAGGCCTTAAACTAACACATTTGATGCGTTAAACAACCTAAGATATGAATCTAGGTAGCTAATCAAGTTCCAGCAATAAGATAACCAATAGATGAAGAATCCTATGATAAAACCCTATCTATTTCTAATTCAGTGATTCATAAATCCCCTTGAAACCCTAAACCTAACTAGTTGATAACTCAGATATGGATGCAGAGAAGCAACAAAGAGATGAAGAAGAACTCATAATCAATAGAATAAGAAATCCAAAAGGGTCCAGAAATCTTCTCCCAAAAACTCTCAATAGAAAAATAAAGCGTAGTCTAAACAATGACTTAAAACTCTAATATATAGAAAAACACGATTTTGGTTTGAAACATTCGTCAAAAGAGTAAATTTTCTTTTTCTGCTGTTTTCTCAGCATAGGGTCAGATTGATCGATCTTGAAACGACCGCCCTCGTTTTTTTTTTTTTTTTTTTTAACAATTAATTATTATTCCCATAAATAATAATTAACTTCCCAAAACAAATATTATTCAACTAATCATGAATAATATTTACTCACTCCAACAATAATAAACCAATAATTAATATTCCCATAAATATTAATTATCTCCCCAATCAATTAAAATGCAACTACTCATGCATAATAATTAATCAAAAACCCCAACAATAACAATGCACTTTTAAACAACCAAAAGAATAATGGATCGCTTGATCTTTCCAGAATACGACGACTTGAGTTGAGAGTCGAAGTTGGTCTGTATAGCCACCTTGGCTTTCATAGACAATTTCTGTTGTCTATAACGGTTCTCGATAAACGAGAAACCGGACTCGAGATCGTTCGATCATCATCCAACAATAAAAACACTTTTAAATGCTAAACCGAAAACATTTAAACACACAACGAGTTTAGATCATCCCCTCTTCCTTGCCTTGATTCCACGGTCACACGAACTCTTCCTTTTTCTTTAGCCACGCACATAAATTCCCAAAAACTTCCCGGAATGAAAATACTTCAATTCCCCAAACGCGTGCCCTTTCTAACGGTGAGAACACAAGGATGCGAGAGAGCTCCGAAGCTTCACCGACACGGCAACCCCGCTTCCTTTTCCTCGAGCCTCTCACGCCCAACTCAACCACCAAGACACACCTCCTCTTGCTCTCCACGCCCTCACACAGGCACCACAAGCTCTCAGCCTTGCTTGGTCTCCACACCCACACCAACACAAGCCCACACTTCTTTTGGCTCTTGCTCACCACACCACACACACACAAAGCTCTCTCTTTTACCTCCTCCTTTTCTCCTTCTCTTCCTTTTCTTTTCTTTAACTCTTTTCTTTTCTCTCTGCAGGTGCAAGAGTCGGCAATTGCAGGCTGATGGAGAAATAGCCTTAACGGCTAGAGTGGAGAGGGTGGGTGAAGGTGGAGGCTGCTTTGTAGGGGGGATAGGTGCATAGGTGGGTGACCCTAGTGGAGAAAATGGGGAAGGCTTCGGTGGAGAGGAAGGTGGAAAAAGGTGGTGCAACTGATTTTAATTCAGATTAGAACTTAATTAGGATTTGGTCCCCGAACTCTCAAAAGTTCACGAAGGGACCCCAAACTTCCCAATTGATCCCGCACACCCCTACGGGGAAAAATGCGGCGTAACCTTAAGTCACTCCAAAATCTCCCGGAAATATTTTCCAGAGATTCTCCGCATAAATCCCGGATGCAAATTCCGAAATTTCTCTTTTTTGGAACACGGGCGCTATTTTAGGATTTGGGTCCCTGAATTCCCGAAAAATTCACAAACTGACCCCAAACTCCTAAATTAGCTCCGAACACCCCCTTACGGGAAAAATGCGTGTACCTTCCAAATTACCCCAGAAATTCTCGGAATTAATTTTCCCAGAAAAATCTACGCATAAATCCCGGTTTTAATTTCCAAAAACTCCATTTTTGGAACACGGGCGTTACAGATCTTGTCAGGAACGATCGATCTGGGCACCTTTGGTCGATCTGGAAATTCTAGGCAATGCTGGATCGATCGATCTGGTCTGATGTCTGCATCTGCTTCATTTGCTCGCCAGATTGACATGTCTTCAGTAAAACATGGATAAATCCTGAACCATGAATGAGAATGACATGGAACCAGTTCCAAATGAAAGCTAACTCAAAGGCTATCTTGTGTCGAAAATTCATCTCAATCCGATATCGGGAAGATCTCTAACGAATGTCAAACTTCTGAAGGTTCTGCATGATTCTGCATCTCCAAATCCGTATTTTCTTCATTAAACACCAAGGTTTCCTCCAAAGAAACCTAAAACCTGTAAAGACTCAATAGGAGACTAAAAGACCCTAAAACAAAGAAAAAACTCCAAAACATGTTGAAAACCTTAGTTAGAATACATAAAAACCGTAATACATCAACAATCGACAACATATGTATGGTGTGACATGTTTGATCGTTGGAACTATTAGACTATGAGCTTCTAACTCAGAACCAATTGATAATGAGTGGAGAAACTCGTATCCTTTATATATTAGTTAAGATCTTTGTCCAAATTATGATGTGGGATATTATTCCCAAAATGCCCCCTCGAGATAATGGTTCTTCTAGCCATAGATCTCGGTATTTTTGGGCAAGGATCGGTGTACCAACTTTGGGTTAGAACGATTGTAGATCGGGCTGGACAACGTGTGGATCAGGCTCTGATACCATATTAGATATGAAATGTTGTATTGTGTTATATCATATGATGAGTATTACATAGCTTATATATGTAGAACTACATAATCATATAATAAATGAGAGAATCATAGATTTAGTGAGAAGAATATATAAGGAGTGTTATTAGTGCTTATAGCGATTGAGTAATCATAGGAATTATGATGATGCTCTTTCCTTAATACGTCCCCTCAAGCTCAAGAGGTGATGGAGTGAAGCGGAAGTGACAGCTTAAGATTTTCACCAAAAAAATAAAGACGGTTAATTGAATATATGTATATTTTGTTAAATTTGTAAAACGGTTACAGTTATAATTTTAAGATTACACCATACGGTTAACCAGATGTTTTTTATATGGTTATGGTTAATTAACGGTTATTGTTAATAATTTGCTTTAACCATAACTAATCATCCCTCCATTTCATATTAGTTGTAGTTTTAGATTAAAACTCGTTTCATATTATTTGTCGTTTTATGTTTTCAATGGAGATGTTGGGTAGATTTTCTAATTTTATCCCTATTTTTTTAATGTTTTGACCAATAAAATAAAACAAAATAAACATTGATTAAGGGTAAACCAACAACTAATATGAAACGGAGGGAGTATATTTTTACGGTAAACGGTTACGGTTATTAACCATTTAACACAGTTACAATCCGATTACGGTTGAAGACAGAACGATTACGGTCCAAAATACGGTTATTGTTGGATTTTGACAATGCTCGCAAAATTTGCCAAATGCTAGCACACTCTGCCAAATGCTCGCAGACTCTGTCAAATGCTTGCACACTCTACCAAATTGTTGCAGACTATGCCAAAATATCGGTAGAGTCTGCCAATTATTCAGCAGAGTCTGCCAAATATCCGTATAGTCTGCAAATTATTCTGTAGAGTCTGCCAGATATCTGTAAAGTCTGTCAGTTACTCCGCATTGTCTGCAAAATGTATGCAAAATCTTCCAAATATGTGCAAAAGTCTGTCAAATATTTGCAGAATCTGTCATATGCTCGCAAAGTTTGCCAAATGTTCGAAGAGTGTGCCAAATGCTCACAGATTGTGTCAGATGTTCGCAAAGTCTTCCAAATGCTCGAAGAGTGCCAAATGCTCGCAGAGTCTACCAAATATGTCATTAAGGATATTTTGAAAAATTATTGCATTTGAAACATTAAAAGTTTTGATAAGTTATTTTGGCTATTTCAAAAATAAAGTATGTTATTGTGGCAAATCACCCTACTTTATATTTTAACCCGCGTTCTAAAATGCGGCCTCCGCGGCCGCTTAATCTGCGGATAGGCGTTCCGTGTTTAGAAACCGCCGGGATTTGTGTTATGGGGCCAAATAATCGGAAATCTAAAAAAATCTCACTTTTTATGATTTTTAATCTAGAAATCGGATCTTTCGTTGTTGATCTATCATGATTGAGTAAAATCCACAAAGAAAACATGTCAAATCAGCCAAAATGGTGGAAAAAAACAGAACGGCGGAAACTAGGGTTAAAAAAGTTGCAGTTTGGAAGAAGAAGACGAGGATAATTTCGTCTTTTAACCATTCATTAAAGTTAAAAGAAAAAATTGCAACAAAGATGTACATGAGTGGGCTCGAACACATGTCATAAGGGTTGATTGTATCTTTCAATTTTTTATATATGTTATATTTTATAATTATTTGTTTTCAATAAAAAAAAAATTAAATTAATATATATTATAATGACATTTTCGTTATTTTGTTAAAAAAGATGGATTGTGATGTCTTATACTCATCATTTTACTCACCCCTTCCAAAATGAGATCATTAACTCTCATTTATGTGTTAGGCGTTAAGCCCAACCCGAACGCCCGACTAATGCCTAGCAAGTTTCCCAACATGAGTTTTAACTACCAAACAATTATCGAGTGCTCTAGTGTTACAGTCTCTTGTTTTGAAGAGACTCTCAAGGCTGAAGAAGCAATTGGATCTGGGAAATGCCACTAATCTCGAGCATCTAGATCTTAGTGGTTGCTTAGAGTATTCCTATCGGTAAGTCTCTCACTTAGATCTCTTAAATTTAAAATAATAATAAAATAAAAGTTTTTTTAATTAAAGAAAGAAATGAACCACTAAAATAGGGACAGTTGTTCAAACTGTCTCTACTACTATTGAGAACCTATCTTAAACAAGAGACGTTTCTCTGTCTCTCTCTTACTTTATCTTTTTTTATTATTATAATTTTTGTAGATACTCTCTATAATACCAAAGATGGAGATGCTCTTAAATATGCTCCATATACGATCCTTTATTGATATTGCTGCTAAGAACCTCAAGGAAAAATGGTCTTCGTAAAACTCCAATCAAGAAATGAAAAATGCCACTTTTGCTTCTACAACTCAAAAATCATTGTAAAAGCTGTTTTTTTTTCATTAGTTACTTTTAAATATTTCTATAAGTTCAAATTGAATAAGTAATCATGCCCTTTTCATGTTGTCAATTAAATTAACCATATTGCACAAAATTTACTGTATTCATAATCTGTTGGTAATCCAAGGAGAACCGATGATCATCATCATAGTTCGGCTTGGACGTTTGGGTACTCGGGTGGGATTCGAGTCGAGTTTAGGTTTTTCGGGTTTAGAAATTTAAGGCTCGTTCGGGTATTTTAAAATTTTGGGTCGGGTTTGAAATTTTTTAAATACAAATCTATTAAATCACTTGAAAATATCCAAATTTCAAAAAAAAAAAAAGCGAGTAAATTACCAAAATCTACCCAAAAGTAACCGAAAATACCAAAAAAGTCCAATATATCCAAAACTCTGAATATTTTGGACACCTCGCTTATTATAATTATAACTATTACTAATATATTATTAATATATACTTATATTTCAGGTATGTTCGGATACCTATTCGGGTTCGGATTCATGTCGGATTTGGGTTCGGGTTTTCAAATTTAAAACCCGTTCGAGTATTTTAAAATTTCGAGTTTGAGTTCGGATAGATTTTTTTTGGGTCGGGTTCAGATCGGTTATTCGGGTCCAGATAATATGCCCAAGCCTATTTCCTTGTAACAATGATATCTATCCAAATTTTAACAAAAAAAAAAAAAAAAAAAAAAATAGAAAACAATGATAACTATCGTTTTATCTGTCTATAGTTTACAAATTTGGTGTAGAGTGTCTAACTGAGATCTTTCTTTAAAACCTCGTTAGTAACAAATACCATTTCCTCAAAGAGTGGTTAGTTAAAGTACCACATCAACAAACTCTAGACCTTATTACTTTAAAAAATGGCTATTCAACATATAACCAACCGAACTATAGAATCTATACAATCTAGTTTTAGTATTTGGAATCGAGGATCATCAATCGAAAGACCGAGTGAAACGATAGAGAAAAATTAGAAGTTTTCAAATTTCTGGATTTCATTTGACGCAAGGGATTTTAGAACTTTTTGAGTACCAATACAACAGAATTGAATAAGGTTTCTACAAAGATCAACGAAGATTACAAGAACCAGACATATTTGAGGAACCTAAACCAAAAACTACATAGAATTGGTGAAAGATAGTGCATTTTAAGCTATTTTATTTTTCCCCAACACAATGAATTTTGTGAAGAAACGCACTACTAATCTAAAACCAAAACATTGGAGTTTATCGAAAACTCAGTAATACATACCAAAAGGCGTCAACGCGATTCTCACAGCAGATATTTCTCGACAACTGTTCGGCCAAACTTCTCCTGAACATCCTTTGGCGTTTCGACCTGACAAAAAAAGGAAATGAGATTGGTTAAGATTACAAGGTTTTAACTAAAATCCCTTTTTATTGACTTTTCATTATCAGCTCACACCACTCACCGCATTCAAGGCCTTCAAAACTGCCTTAACGGTATTGTATGAATTCCTAGAACCAATCACCTGAGGAATTGGAACCACAACCATTCTTTAAGTTCAACGGAAAACAAGAAAAATGTTATATCAGGATGATGCAAAAATTCACCTTGGATTTGATGTTCTTGAAACCAGCTAGGAGCAAGATTGTTTTGACAACTCTCCCGGCTTTCATTCCCGTTGTTGTTGGTGCAGGCCATAGATATAACTAGTAGCAGATTCAAATTATGAAGGGCATATATATACAGATAAGCGGTGTGAATAAATAAAACGGTCATAAAGGAACTAAAATAAATACCTTGGTTTTCTTGTAAGAAGTTTGTATTGCGTGTGCAATGGTGTGCTCCTCATGACGCTCTACGTAATGAAGATTCTGAAAGCATTTCTCGTACGCCTGTTTTGCAATTGTTAGAAATGAGACCATGAGAACTAACTAAAGGTGGATATAGATATAGAAAGATGTATAAAGGCATTAAAAAGGAACAGGACTGGAATTACACAAACCAATATCAAAGAGTCAAAATCGACCATTTCAAGAATCAAAATAGAAATTATAATAAAGACATTTATGTACAAACCAATATCAAAGTCTTGTCAACCAACCAAAAGTTGAGCAGAAGCTTTTCATTGGTGTCATAATTTGAAGAACGTAATCAAAGTAGTTGAATTCAAGACATGTAAGCACAAAAGAACAGCAGATAAAACATCACAAGAATATGCATACTATGTACTCTCATCCTTGCCTAATATAATCTTGTTTAAGATTTCTATGCCAATAAAAGCTGAATTTTTAATTGAACTAAGGTACACAGTAAATTAAATCTCAGTTGACCTAAAACTCAAGTTTGTAGAGTGTCTCATACATCCGCAACGTTTAGCAGTACAAACAAAATCAATCAGCTCCACGTTATATCAGAATCACTTAATGGACTATATTTGCTAACCAAATTCACAAAGTATCATGACCTGTAGTCTCCATCTTATTAAGACACCACATATTAGTCTCTTCCATCAATCCTAGATAACAAACGGTAAATGAGATTACCTTCTGCATTGCAGATTGGCCAGTCTCAGCTTTTGCTTTTGCATACCCAATGACACCTTCATAGTTCCCACAAACCATCAATGCAGTGTACCTTTCAACCCTGCCACCCTACAATACATGTCTTTCTTTTATAGCTGAGCATTTGAATTAAACAATACAGAGAGCAAAATGTGAGACAACTATACCTTTGTGACCTTAGCAACTTTTTTTACATCTATCACATGCACGTCATATCCCTGCAAAAGATAAGAAATAACCTGATCAGCATAAAGAATTTAAAAGAAAACTGTGCTAATAATTTCGGAAATAGATTGAGATAAAAGACCTATGTCAATGTCTACCATGGTCCAAGAAAATAAAACTTCACAACGTACCAAACAAAAATGAATTATGAAGCTTAACTTATAAGCACTCATGTAGCTCTTGGACCCACTGGCCTTCTCAAATACTCATCATCAAAGCATATGGAAGCCATGCACAACTTAAATTTTGTTATAATCTAATAGAATGTAAGATTGCACTTACTAGACAATTAAGGTAACAGCACGGAAAAAGACAAACATCTTTTACTATATATATGCAGTATTGTAGTGTACTAGTACAGAAAGCCTTGTAAAGCAACACTAAGCGTGAACTTTTTGGCTATGTGCTTCCTTATAACTGCGAGTACAGCAATACAGCTACAATGGTTTTCACGAAAAATGTCTACATCAAGGCCCCTCCTGCAAATTCTATTGCTTAACAACCTATAAATTATCAGACATATTGAAGCTGCCTCCTATCTCAAATGTTAGGAAGCCAATATGTTAACTGTACGTCTGTCTACCATCTCTATTTCAAACTGCTGGACACTTTCAACTTATGTAACACAGATCATCACAAACTTATGTCAACTAATTTCACTGTGTTAACTTGATTTGGTATTTTAGCTTCCACACAGCTGAGAGATGAGAATAAATGGAAAGAATCCACTTACTTTTCGGTATAATGGTTGTCTTTTCCTCTCTGTCAAAGCATTTCTCTCTTCAGCCAAATCTCTAATCTCCTCTTCCAATCTCTTACCCTTCTTCCCAAAAGTATGATCAAGCTCTGAAAGCTTAAGCTCAAGTTTCTTATCGATCGCATTAAGCTTCTCCAACAAAATATCATCCCTCTCTTTCATATCATCAAACTCCTCTTCATCATCATTATCATCATTTTCATCCTTTGAATCAGCAACAAGACGCTCTTCTCTATCTTCACCACCACCTTGAACGTTATCACGTTCGATAACTCCATAATTAGATGGATTGTTTGGATCAAAAGCCTCTTTCCACTCAACCAACCTCATAGCTCTGTTTAACTTTTGCTGAAGAACAAATTTCTCTTTCCCTTCAGCTACCTTCAATCGATTCATCAACTCACCAATAACTCTATACTCAGGTCTAAGTTTGAAATGTTTCTCCTCAAATTTATCTAACTTGTTCATCCACTTAAAAGTCTCATCAAGGGTCTCTGCAAAAACAATCATACAACTTAGAAAAAACAAAAAAGATCTCATTTTTAAAAGCAAATCCCAATTACAAAACCATACCTGACTTAACAAGGGTTTGAAGAAGCTCTTTATGTCTTTGAAACTTCTTATTAAAAATGTCTTCTTTTTTCCTTTCTTCATCCCAATCAATTTCATCAAATTCACTATCTGAATCAGAAGACTCTTCACGCCTGTTTAACTCACCATCATCTTTCAAGTTTTTCTTATTAAGCTTCTCAATGAATGGCTTAATCCCTAAATAGTCTTCTTCATCTTCATCATCAATGTCTTTATAATCAAGCCCTTGTCTTTGTCTATCTTCTCTCTCACGTTGCTTCTCTTTCTCAACATCTGCTAATAGATCTCTCACTACTCTCTCTGCTTCTCCTGGTGACATTGTAGCTGCAGAGAAGAATCGGTACCTCTGTGATGAGATCCATGGCGATTGAGTTACAGGGAAGAATGAGATTCTTCTTGTTGAAGCATCAAGATTGTAGCTTTGTCGGGTAAATGAGGATCTGAGTAGAAAACGAGGCCAAGACGAAGCTCGAGATCTGAAGGACATTGTCAGTGGTTCATCAGAATGAAATGGAAGAGAATGAAATTTTCAAAAACCTTTCTGATTCAGATTTTAGGGTTTTTGGTGTGTTGAGTCAATGACGAAGGAGTGACGCATTGGGCTTCACTTTTACTCTTGGGCCTAATCTGGTTGATTTGAGTCATATAGCTGAGTGGGGATTTTGGTCCAACTCTCACCGTTCATCTATACTATTAAGCGAAGAGTAAAAATATCACTTAGGACTCAAATTGAAAATTTATTACGTCAATTGCCACTCAAAAATCAACTTTGTAAAAACATTTCTCGAATTGAAAAGGGCAATTATGTCTAACCAAGTTTGGCGAAAAATACTTAATTAATTTTAGTTAATCGAATATTAAATCTTGATTTTGGATTATCCATAAAAAACATGCGGATCCTTTATTATTAGTTTGATTGGTCAAAATCAACCCGGTTAATATATGGAAACATAATATATTATTTATTATCTTATTTTCAGAATATATTATGAATCAAATCTTCTACCAAATAAATATTCATTTATAACAATCAACATAATTATAACTGGAAAATCTTATTAACAATCATCATATTTTCTGAATTCAGATTTTCCTAAACTCAAATTCGTTAGTAGATATAATCTGAAATTGCCTAAATTAATATTGGTGATTAAATCAAACACAATCTAAATTCAATTAATATTCAAGATATGCATTAAATACTAAATATTCAAATTTAAAAGTACTGTTCACGTTTTTTAATTTTTTTTTTTATAAAAAATATATTAAATAACATAAAAACTTTTAGAGTAAGCTAAAAAATTATTTCTTACCTAATTAAATTGTTACTAGTTAAATTTTTTCCAAATAAAATCATAACAATCAACGTAATCTTTGCTAATTAAATTATTTCCAAAATGATTTGAAATTTTTACAATGGAATTAAAGTTTGGACGAAAATAATTAATTAATTTTAGTTAATTGGATATTAATTAACATAATCGGATACTCCAAAAAAAAGACGCGGATCCTTTATTCTTAATCTGATTGGTCATTAGAGAATTCAGGTTTTAGTGGGTTTAGCTTTAAAACGTAATTAATTAAAAAAAATTCGCATTTAATGAGATTTTTGCAGATTTTGTAATTAAGAGAATAAACATTAATTTTAAATCATAATATTTTGTAACTTAAATTTCCGTATAGTATGAGAATCAAAGATTTTGTATGCAATAATTATAGATTACATTGAAATTGGAATTTTTTTAAATTTTTATTTCCTAATTGAATAACTAGAATATTCTAAATCTCCATTTACTGATATATGATATTATTCTAAAAGATACTTATTCGTTATTAATTAAAATGTTTCCAAATAAAATTCTAACAAAAGTTCCTAAACAAAATTATCAGAAATCTTTAATTATATAGAAACTGTTTTTATTCTCACAAACACAATCTAAATTCAATTAATATTGAAGATATGCATTAAATATTAAATATTCAAATTTAAAATCACTGTTCACGTTTTCATTAAATTTAATTATTAAAAATATAATAAATAACATAGAAACTTTCAAAATATATTAAAAAGAATATTCTTTTCTAAAATCCCTAAATTGGCATCTCCACCTCACTATATATATCATCTCATTGTATTCAACGATACATCCACTTTTTTCTTAAATTTTTTATAATTTTATATTTTCAACTTTTATATTATGTCATTGATTGTGTTCTTATTTATGATGTATTGTTGATTATCTGCATAATCATCATAATACTTTTATGGATATTTTATTGTGAATGATTATTAATATTGATTCATGCTTTTGTAGAGTTATATGGAATGGAGTCAATGGATGATGTTGGTGGTGGTGTAAGGGTGCTCTTTCTATCCGAGCATATGTGTAACATGTAAGTTTTTTTTGTTTTTTTTGTTTTTTTTGTATTTTTTTTTATACATTATTGTCCATTTCTATCGATAAACACCTCTGACACCGAAGAAAAATAACATTCAAAAATCTAAAATATCCAATATTAACAAATAGAGTATTTGTTATACTCAATTTGTAAAATTGTGATTGTAGGTATGTCTCGCATATATGCTTATATGTATGTACACATGCTTATATGTCTCGATTTTTTAGAATTTTTGAAAAATAATTTCAGTTGAAATTATTGAATCATTCAAAAATCAGATTTAAAAAATTCAGAATATCTAAACAATAAATATTACTTTGAATATTATAATACAGAACTTCCTAAATTCAAATTCAAATTAGTGACTAGATCTAGAGCTGTCAATATAGACCGCCGCCCGCGGGCTTCGTCCGCCTAGTACCTTAGCGGGGCGGGCTTGGACAGACTTAAATATGTCCAAAAATTAGCGGGCGTTGCGGGTAATGACCAGGCGGATGGCGGGTTTGGCGGTCACACCCGTTGCGGGTTTGCGGGCTGGCGGGCGGTCCGCAGAAGTTGAAAGCCTTTGACTCGTTTAGAAGCTTTGGTTCTTTCAACCTTTTGTAGTTTCAAGTTGAATGCATGAACTATCTCAATTATGTGTCTGTTCCATTAGAAGTTCAAAACATTATCACAAAACTCTCATTCATGAGTAAATTTATACATTGGTTGAGACTTGAGATAACGTACTCTCGGATTAGTATTGTTAAACTCTCATTTATGTGTAAACTCTCATTCATGAGTAAATTTATACTATACAGTTCTACTTTGTGTTTGCACTTTCAATGCTAAACCTATAGACGACACTAAATTCTAACAAAACCATTCTTTTGCATTTCACTAACCAAACAAAGATCATCAAGTATATATATCTCTCTTATCAATAATGAAGGGGCAGAAGTCAGAACAGTAGCAAAATCCAAGAAGTGTACCTGATTAGGTTGGAGTTTTGATGATAAACACTTTCTGCATTTAGGTTAGCTTTTATATCTGTAAAAAAAGTACACTAAATTCAGATTTCACTGCAAGCATACATTCTAATGATATATATGGTAATAAAGCTAAAATCTTGAAAACATTCAAATTAAAAACTATAAAGTAAGTTTGGTTAAAAACCAAATCTAAAAGTAAAATCAAAGTCATGACATACCAAGTCTGAGATCTTCTTGAAGAGAAGAAGCTTCTGATGCTTGTCATTAATCTTGTGTTAACCTAACAATGAAATACACAAAGCACCACAGTATCAGTCATCTTCATGAAGCTCAATCATATATAAAAATAGTATGGGGGAAATAAAAAGATGCAGGGCACTTTGTCTGTTTAGCTAGAAGCAAGCTGTGTTAATTCCTTACTTTTGAAATCAGTTTCAGATATTTAGCATTGCCTATATTAGAAGAAAAAACAATGATCAAACAGTACAAGAACAATAATCCTAAGTTGATCAAATAAGCAGTTTCAAGAACAATGATCAAAAGCAATGATCAAATCCTAAATTGTAATTACTTGCCCTGAATATAGAATCAAGAAACTCGTCAGCATATTTTCAAGCTCCTCTAGCTTTTCTGTGTTGCGGTTTCCATCGTAATCAGCCGCAACCTCGTAGCATTCTTGAACCTGTTAGACAAAACAAAAACAAATGATCTGAATCAGAACATTAACTGAACAAACATCAAAAAGTGGTTTTGATAACAATAACAGATTCAAACTCAATGAGTCATTGAAGCTAGTGTGCTCTGATCTTCTCAATTCCACTGAAAAAAGATTGAACTTTTGGTATAATTTAAGCAGAAACAACAAACCCACAGCATGATTTACTGATGAGTAAATCTAAATGTATCTCAAAGTTCAAATTTGTAACACAAAATGAAATAAGAAAAATTGAGAATGATCTATAAGACAAAAAAGGGAACATATGAATTCTCTGACTTCTTCGCCATGCAAATCCTGAAGAATACAATTGTTAATTTGCAATCTTGAAATTCGATTTGGATCAAGACTCAAAATCTATGATCAATTAACTTAAATAAAAAAAAGAAGCTTCAATCGAACAAGGAGAGAAGAAATAAACTTACGAAGAAGCAAAGATTTAACCGAAGATCGAACAAGAAGCGAAAATCGAACAAGAACTGAAGAAGAAGGGAAGATCTCGAACATGCCCGCGGGCCGACCCGCATACCCGGGAAATTTTGCGGGGCGGGTATGGCCACCAGATTCCGTGTCCGCGGTCCTTCGCGGGCAACCCGCGGCGGTTTGAAGTTGATGCGGTCTCCGGCGGGCAAACCCAGGCGGTCGGCGGGCAGACCCGTTTGACAGACCTAACTAGATTAAACACAATTTACGTATGAAATATTAAATATTTAGTTTTAGAATTACTGTTCACGTTTTTAATTATCAAACATACATGTATTATAACATTAAAACTTTGGTAGCAAGGTAAGAAGAATATTCTTCTCTAAAAATCCATAATTCCATATGAATCATTTTTATTTTTGTAAAGACTAATATCTTTCTAAATTTAAAATAAAAAATAAAAAATTGGTATAAAAAGTGAATATGAATCAATTGCGGGTTTCCTTAACATATATATAGTTAAAAAAAAATATATATTTTTTGAAAGTTTCTCTAGCATTTATAATGTTTTGAAACATAAAATCAAATTTTGAAATAATATAATCGATTTGTTAACTCAAAGTCAAACTACCTATAAATGCATAACTAGAATATTTACACAATACATGTAGCCACGTAAAATTTCGATTGAAGATTTGCGTAACAAATAAAAAAAACTCTATGGAAAGTTAAAAGAGTACATTTAAGAAATAAATCAAAATTAACCATCTATTTACACCAATTGCCACTGAATTAGTTAGTTTCTAAAATAATTTCTCAAATCAGGGAGGGTAATTTAGTATTAAAAATATATCACGGTAATTAATTTTGCTATGTTTCGACTAATCCTTACGCAATAGTTGTAACGCCCGTGTTCCAAAAAATGGAAATTTTGGAATATATCCGGGATTTATGCGTAGAATTTCTGGAAAATATTTCCGGAAATTTTGGAGTAATTTGGAAGTTACACCTTTCTCGTAGGAGTGTTCGGAATAGATTTGGGAAGTTTGGGGTCAGTTTGTGAACTTTTGAGAGTTCAAGGACCAGACCCTAAATAAAAACTAATCTGATTAAATCAGATTAGCACCAACTTACCCCACTTCTTTCTCCACCATAGATGTCTCCATCCTTCTCCACCTTCCCTACAAAGCAGCCTACTCCACTCCTCCCTACAAAGCAGCCATATTGCCTCTACTTTCTCCACTGAAGTCAGTCATCCTCTTCTCCTCCAAAAACTGCCGACACTTCACTTCAGAGAAAGAGAGAGAGAGAGAGAGAGAGAGAGAGAGAGAGAGAGAGAGAGAGAGAGAGAGAGAGAGAGAGAGAGAGAGAGAGAGAGAGAGAGAGAGAGAGAGAGGCTGAGTTTGTCTTGAGACAAAGAAGAGGAGGTGGGCTTGTGAACTGTGTGAGCGTGGAGAGCAAGAGAGGGTGAGTCTTGTGGCTGTGTGTGGCGTGGAGAGCAAGAGAGGAGTGAGTTTGGTGGCTGTGTGGGCGTAAGAGACAAGAGGTGAAGGAACGGAGGTTGTCGTGACGGTGAAGCTTCGTTGCTCTCTCGCAGCTTGTGTCATCACCGTGAGTTAGGGTAACGTTCTTTTCCTCTTAGTCTGTTTAAGTTGGTGTGTTGGGTTGGTGTTACCGGGAGATGTTCCAAAATCGTTGGTTCATCCGGTGGTGGTTTTCGGTTAGGCGTGAGACACGTGTTAGGAGACGTGTTGGTGGCGGTGATTTGTAGCCGCGAGGTGTGAGCGGTGTTGGTTGCGGAGAGTGCTTGAACGTGACTCCGTGACGGTGGGTTGTTGGTGAGGAGTTGGTGTTCGAGCGCGTGGCCAAGTTGGTGTGAGTGGTGCAAGTCGATGATGACGATATGCACATAGATCGATCCATCCAGGCTAAGATCGATCGATCCAAGACGGATCGATCGATCTGGGGGTGGGATGATCGATCTGGGAAGCTCACGGCCATGCCGGATCGATCGATCCAGGTCAGATCGATCGATCCTGGCGAGATCGATCGATCCAGGTCAGATCGATCGATCCGGAGGAGGATCGATCGATCCGGAGGAGGATCGATCGATCTGGAAAGCTCTTGCCAAGTTGGATCGATCGATCTGAGCAAGGATCGATCGATCTGATGTTTCAAAGAGTCAAACTTGTGTCTCAAGTTTCGTTATTTGATTATTTTTAGGCACGCGTTTGGGGAATTGAAGTCTATTCATTCCGGGAAGTTTTAGGAATTTTCGTGCGTGGCTAAAGGTGAGTGCATGACCATAAGCTTATCTGAACGGTTTAATTGTTTGATGTGTTTTCATGGATATAGGCCGTAAGATCTCATGGGAAATCTAGATCGAGTGTTTCTTGAGATGGTTGATTTATTGTCGGTATTTTCGTGTTTAATACATTGAATAATTAATCGTTTGTGTGTATAGCTTGTAGATGGGAGGATTGCCTCACTAAGTATTTGTTGAAATACTTATGCATCTCTTTTATTTGATGCAGAATAAGAGAATGTGTAACCGTGGAATTATGGCGAAGAAGAGGGGATGATCTAGGAACTCGTTGTGTGTTTAAGCGTATTTTTATTGTTGGAGTGAGTAATTATTATTCATGAGTAGTTGAATATTAATTGATTGGGGAAATAATTAATATTTATGGGGATATTATTTAATTAATAAAAAAAAAAAAAAAAAAAAAAAAAAAAAAAAAACGAGTGCGGTCGTTTCAGTTTGGTATCAGAGCGATTACGGTTCTAGGATGGTTTAGAAAAATTAAATTGGATTTGATTTAATTTTTGGTGCTGTGTGAAGCATGAGTAATTTGAATTGAATTGACTATGTGAGTTAGTCAATTGTTTGGGTATGGAGTTTTAGATCATCCCCTTCGAGCCTTTAATGAGATTCCACGGTAAGTTGTTTCGTTTCTGTTTGGTTGTTTGTTGTGATTAGATAAAAGACTCTTGGAATAGTCTTTTGGGGCCAAGGTTTTAATCACATAATATTTTTATGTGGTTTAAGCTGTGGTGTCCGGTTTGGGTCGGTTTAATTAGTAAACCGGATTAAAGTGATTTAATTGAGGAATTACTCATATTAAATTAAAACGGGACCATGGATTGGTTGGGTTAGGAGATTAACCATGGTTTGATCGGTTAATCTAAACCATGGAAGTTCGGGTCTGTTGTTGAGCCGGCTTCTGTGGTAGTTAGGGTTTGATTATGGAGCATCGAATTGTTTCGTTACTCCAGAATTGGCGGAGAGGTGCGGCATCCAGGGAAACCTGGATGAGCACTTGGGGTTTGTTAAGGTCGCTGGAGGAAAGTTTTTGAGTAGTCGTGGTCGTGGTACCGGTAAGGGTAGAGGTCGCGGTCGGAGGAACGCGACGGCTCCGGTGGTTGAGGAGAATGTGACACAAAGTGTTACGTTTGAGCGGGTCGGGAACTCGGATGCGGATCAGGCTGGGACGGAGGGTGTGGCCGGTATTGGTGCCGGTGTTGCTGGAGTTCCAGCGGGTGCTGCAGGTGTGGCAGCAGGTGTAGCTCCAGCCCAAGAGGATCCTATTGCGAATTTCTTGGCCTTGCTGTTGGAGCGGTTACCGGAAAGGGTACCAGTGCAGGCTCCAGTTGTACCACCGGTAGTTGAGGTGCACCCAAGGGTTGCGGTTGCAGAAGAGCGTCCATCATACCTTAAGATGATGGAGCAGTTGCAGAGGATTGGCACGAGGTTCTTCCAGAGTGGTGCCAAACCTGAAGAGGCAGATGAGTGGAAAATGCGGATGGACCGGAATTTCCGTTTGATCAGATGTCCAGAAGGATATCAAGTAGATCTCGCAGTCCACTATCTGCAGGGTGACGCACATCTCTGGTGGAGAGGTGTTGCGGCCCGGAGGGTCCAAGCAAGGATGTCTTGGGAGGATTTTGTGGCGGAGTTTAACTCCAAGTATTTTCCCCAAGAGGCATTGGACCGGTTAGAGAGACGGTTTCTAGGGTTAACTCAAGGGAACCGGTCGGTTCGTGAGTATGAGGCGGAGTTTAACCGTCTTAGGGTATATGGAGGTCATATCCTGGATGATGAGCAGGCCCAAGTGAGGCGGTTTATGATAGGTCTTCGGGCCGAATTGAGGAACCAGTGCCTAATAGGATCGTTTAACACGGTTGTAGAACTGGTAGTGAAGGCCGCGTTGATTGAGGAGGGTCTGAGAGACGAGGTTTTGGTAGTCAGCCCAATTCCTCAGGCAAGGAAGCCTCCACCTCAGTCCGGTCCTAGCAATGGCGGTAAGCCGGCGCATGGACAGAAGCGGAAATGGGAGGGTCCTTCCAAAGGTAACCTAGGTGGTCAGGGATGCTTTGGATGCGGAAGCAAGGACCATAGGGTTGCGAGTTGCCCCCAAAAAGGTGGAGCGATCGGGGATCCTTGGGTGTGTTACCACTGTAATGAGCCAGGGCATATCAAGCCAAAATATCCCAGGTTGCAGCAGGGAGTGGTAGCTGCGGCACCGATAGATAGGCGGACTGCAGTGACACCCAGGGTATACACCATGGTGGAGTCGGGAGAGCCGAGTTCCAACCCGATCACTGGAAAAAGATGAAAGTCTGTTTAAGCTCTCGGGGATGCGGGATCAAAATATCAGGTCTCTGTGAATGAGACTATTCTGGTACATGGGCGGGTATGTGTACCCAAGGATGAGGATCTGAGACGAGAGATCCTGAGTGAGGCCCATGCGAGTATGTTTTCGATTCATCCAAGGACGACCAAGATGTACCGGGACTTAAAAAGGTATTATTATTGGGTTGGGATGAAGAAGGATGTGTGCTAACTGGGTTGCGGCTTGCGATGTATGCCAGTTAGTAAAGGCTGGGCATCAGGTTCCGAGCGGGTTGTTGTGGAGTTTACCCATTCCGGAGTGGAAGTGGGATATGATTACGATGGATTTCGTGGTCGGCTTGCCCGTCTCGCGGACCAAGGATGCTATTTGGGTCATTATTGATCGTTTGACCAAGTCAGCACATTTCCTGGCCATTAAGAAGAGCAAAGAAGGTGTGGTGTTGGCTAGGAAGTATGTCAATGAGATTGTGAGGCTTCATGGGGAACATGTGAGTATAGTCTCAGACCGTGATTCCAAGTTCACTTCGGTGTTTTGGAAGGCTTTTCAGGCTGAGACGGGTACTAAGGTACACATGAGTATGGCCTATCACCCTCAGACAGATGGACAATCCGAGAGGACCATCCAGACTCTCGAGGATTTGCTGAGGATGTGTGTGCTTGACTGGGGTGGTCATTGGGTCGACCACCTGAGCTTGGTAGAGTTTGCTTATAATAATAGCTACCAGGAGAGTATCGGAATTGCTCCATATGAGGCGCTGTATGGAGGCCATGTTGTACACCATTATGCTGGACCCAAGTGGGGGATATGAGCATGTTTAGTGCAGTTTTTGTTCAGGAAACTACGGAGAACGGGTTTTGAAGCTGAACATAAAAGAAGCGCAGGATTGGCAAAAGATTTATGCCAATAAGAGGAGGAGACTTGGGAACCAGATGTGAGGATGAAAGCAAGATTCAATAAGTGGATCGAGAAGCAAGCAAAGGCTTGAGCTTTCATCAATGATTCCCAGTCTCGAGTTATTATTGTTGAACATTATGTATTTGTTTTTGTGTTGTAAACGATAATGCATGATGAGTGTAATAAGACGGAGAGTTCTTATTGTCGATGGCCAGTGTTGCCATGAGTTTTTAAGTGAACATGAGGTTCTGAAAAGAGTTTTTATGTGGATTTGAAAACTTGGGTTATAATCAGGAAAATATTATGTGGGTACCCTGAGTGACGGGGTATGTGGTGAGATAACCTGAGTAGTGGTTATGGAAAAGATGATATTCCGGGTTTGGAATGTGTGTGATGCCGGTATTACCTTGCGAGGTCGTATGCGGATCACGGGAGGTCGTTTCAGTCGGGAGTGCTTATAGACGTATGGTGGGTCATGGTTGCTCAAGGGACGGTTTGGTCCTGTACAACTCTAGAGAGGATGGATAGTTCCTCTGATACCCAGAACTCGTAAGGTATATAGCCCAGGGTGGAGTGGTATGTGATACCGAGAACCCGTAAGGTTATACTGCCCAGAGTGGAGTGGTATGAGTGTGATACCCAGAACTCGTAAGGTATATAGCCCAGGGTGGAGTGGTATGTGATACCGAGAACCCGTAAGGTTATACTGCCCAGAGTGGAGTGGTATGAGTGTGATACCCAGAACTCGTAAGGTATATAGCCCAGGGTGAAGTGGTATATGATATCGAGAACTCGTAAGGTATATAGCCCAGGGTGGAGTGGTATGTGATGTCGAGAATCCGTAAGGTTATAGTACCCAGAGTGGAGGGGTATGAGTGAGATACCCAGAGCTCGTAAGGTATATAGCCCAGGGTGGAGTGGTATGTGATATCGAGAATCCGTAAGATTATACTGCCCAGAGTGGAGTGATATGTGATATCGAGAATCCGTAAGGTTATACTGCCCAAAGTGGAGTGGTATGAGTGCGATGTCGAGAACTCGTAAGGTGTATAGCCAGAGTGGAGTGGTACGTGAGTACCGAGAACTCGTAAGGTTATAGTGCCCAGAGTGGAGTGGCATGAATTGATACCGAGAGCTCATAAGGACTTTGTGGCCTGAGAGCGGAGTGGTATGGATACCCATAACTCTTAGGACTTGGTGTCTTAGAGTGAAGAGGTATGAGTTTGAGTTGTGAGCAATGACCTATGACAAGAGTCTTAAGCTAGTGACTGAACGTAGACCTCAGAGGTCAATAGTGTTTGATCTCGGGACTGGTTGTGTGGCCAGTATGGTCAAGTGTGACCACTGTGTTAAGAGATGTATGGTTGAGTTCATTGGGTATAGACTGTGCCGTTAGATTCGAGGACGAATCTATGTTAGTGGGGGAGAATTGTAACGCCCGTGTTCCAAAAAATGGAAATTTTGGAATATATCCGGGATTTATGCGTAGAATTTCTGGAAAATATTTCCGGGAATTTTGGAGTAATTTGGAAGTTACACCGCATTTTCTCGTAGGGGTGTTCGGAATAGATTTGGGAAGTTTCGGGTCAGTTTGTGAACTTTTGAGAGTTCAAGGACCAGACCCTAAATAAAAACTAATCTGATTAAATCAGATTAGCACCAACTTACCCCACTTCTTTCTCCACCATAGATGTCTCCATCCTTCTCCACCTTCACTACAAAGCAGCCTACTCCACTCCTCCCTACAAACCAGCCCTATCGCCTCCACTTTCTCCACTGAAGTCAGTCATCCTCTTCTCCTCCAAAAACTGCCGACACTTCACTTCAGAGAGAGAGAGAGAGAGAGAGAGAGAGGGAGGCTGAGTTTGTCTTGAGACAAAGAAGAGGAGGTGGGCTTGTGAACTGTGTGAGCGTGGAGAGCAAGAGAGGGTGAGTCTTGTGGCTGTGTGTGGCGTGGAGAGCAAGAGAGGAGTGAGTTTGGTGGCTGTGTGGGCGTAAGAGACAAGAGGTGAAGGAACAGAGGTTGCCGTGACGGTGAAGCTTCGTGGCTCTCTCGCAGCTTGTGTCATCACCGTGAGTTAGGGTAACGTTCTTTTCCTCTTAGTCTGTTTAAGTTGGTGTGTTGGGTTGGAGTTACCGGGAGATGTTCCAAAATCGTTGGTTCATCCGGTGGTGGTTTTCGGTTAGGCGTGAGACACGTGTTAGGAGACGTGTTGGTGGCGGTGATTTGTAGCCGCGAGGTGTGAGCGGTGTTGGTTGCGGAGAGTGCTTGAACGTGACTTCGTGACGGTGGGTTGTTGGTGAGGAGTTGGTGTTCGAACGCGTGGCCAAGTTGGTGTGAGTGGTGCAAGTCGGTGATGACGATATGCACATAGATCGATCCATCCAGGCTAAGATCGATCGATCCAAGACGGATTGATCGATCTGGGGGTGGGATGATCGATCTGGGAAGCTCACGACCATGCCGGATCGATCGATCCTGGCGAGATCGATCGATCCAGGTCAGATCGATCGATCTGAGCAAGGATCGTTCGATCTGATGTTTCAAAGAGTCAAACTTGTGTCTCAAGTTTCGTTATTTAATTATTTTTAGGCACGCGTTTGGGGAATTGAAGTCTATTCATTCCGGGAAGTTTTAGGAATTTCCGTGCGTGGCTAAAGGTGAGTGCATGACCATAAGCTTATCTGAACGGTTTAATTGTTTGATGTGTTTTCATGGATATAGGCCGTAAGATCTCATGGGAGATCTAGATCGAGTGTTTCTTGAGATGGTTGATTTATTGTCGGTATTTTCGTGTTTAATACATTGAATAATTAATCGTTTGTGTGTATAGCTTGTAGATGGGTGGATTGCGTCACTAAGTATTTGTTGAAATACTTATGCATCTCTTTTATTTGATGCAGAATAAGAGAATGTGTAACCGTGGAATTATGGCGAAGAAGAGGGGATGATCTAGGAACTCGTTGTGTGTTTAAGCGTATTTTTATTGTTGGAGTGAGTAATTATTATTCATGAGTAGTTGAATATTAAGTGATTGGGGAAATAATTAATATTTATGGGGATATTAATTAATTAATAAAAAAAAAAAAAAAAAAAACGAGTGCGGTCGTTTCAGTTTGGTATCAGAGCGATCACGGTTCTATGATGGTTTGGAAAAATTAAATTGGATTTGATTTAATTTTTGGTGCTGTGTGAAGCATGAGTAATTTGAATTGAATTGACTATGTGAGTTAGTCAATTGTTTGGGTATGGAGTTTTAGATCATCCTCTTCGAGCCTTTAATGAGATTCCACGGTAAGTTGTTTCGTTTCTGTTTGGTTGTTTGTTGTGATTAGATAAAAGACTCTTGGAATAGTCTTTTGGGGCCAAAGTTTTAATCACATAATATTTTTATGTGGTTTAAGCTCTGGTGTCCGGTTTGGGTCGGTTTAATTAGTAAACCGGATTAAAGTAATTTAATTGAGGAATTACTCATATTAAATTAAAACGGGACCATGGATTGGTTGGGTTAGGAGATTAACCATGGTTTGATCGGTTAATCTAAACCATGGAAGTTCGGGTCTGTTGTTGAGCCGGCTTCTGTGGTAGTTAGGGTTTGATTATGGAGCATCGAATTGTTTCGTTACTCCAGAATTGGCGGAGAGGTGCGGCATCCAGGGAAACCTGGATGAGCACTTGGGGTTTGTTAAGGTCGCTGGAGGAAAGTTTTTGAGTAGTCGTGGTCGTGGTACCGGTAAGGGTAGAGGTCGCGGTCGGAGGAACGCGACGGCTCCGGTGGTTGAGGAGAATGTGACACAAAGTGTTACGTTTGAGTGGGTCGGTAACTCGCATGCGGATCAGGCTGGGACGGAGGGTGTGGCCGGTATTGGTGCCGGTGTTGCTGGAGTTCCAGCGGGTGCTGCGGGTGTGGCAGCAGGTGTAGCTCCAGCCCACGAGAATCCTATTGCGAATTTCTTGGCCTTGCTGTTGGAGCGGTTACCGGAAAGGGTACCAGTGCAGGCTCCAGTTGTACCACCGGTAGTTGAGATGCACTCAAGGGTTGCGGTTGCAGAAGAGCGCCCATCATACCTTAAGATGATAGAGCAGTTGCAGAGGATTGGCATGAGGTTCTTCCAGAGTGGTGCCAAACCTGAAGAGGCAGATGAGTGGAAAATGCGGATGGAGCGGAATTTCCGTTTGATCAGATGTCCAGAAGGATATCAAGTAGATCTCGCAGTCCACTATCTGGAGGGTGACGCACATCTCTGGTGCAGAGGTGTTGCGGCCCGGAGGGTCCAAGCAAGGATGTCTTGGGAGGATTTTGTGGCGGAGTTTAACTCCAAATATTTTCCCAAAGAGGCATTGGACCGGTTAGAGAGACGGTTTCTAGGGTTAACTCAAGGGAACCGGTCGGTTCGTGAGTATGAGGCGGAGTTTAACCGTCTCAGGGTATATGGAGGTCATATCCTGGATGATGAGCAGGCCCAAGTGAGGCGGTTTATGATAGGTCTTCGGGCCGAATTGAGGAACCAGTGCCTAATAGGATCGTTTAACACGGTTGTAGAACTGGTAGAGAAGGCCGCGTTGATTGAGGAGGGTCTGAGAGACGAGGTTTTGGTAGTCAGCCCAATTCCTCAGGCAAGGAAGCGTCCACCTCAGTCCGGTCCTAGCAATGGCGGTAAGCCGGCGCATGGACAGAAGCGGAAATGGGAGGGTCCTTCCAAAGGTAACCTAGGTGGTTAGGGATACTTTGGATGCGGAAGCAAGGACCATAGGGTTGCGAGTTGCCCCCAAAAAGGTGGAGCGATCGGGGATCCTTGGGTGTGTTACCACTGTAATGAGCCAGGGCATATCAAGCCGAAATATCCCAGGTTGCAGCAGGGAGTGGTAGCTGCGGCACCGATAGATAGGCGGGCTGCAGTGACACCCAGGGTATACACCATGGTGGAGTCGGGAGAGCCGAGTTCCAACCCGATCACTGGAAAAAGATGAAGGTCTGTTTAAGCTCCCGGGGATGCGGAATCAGAATATCAGGTCTCTGTGAATGAGACTATTCTGGTACATGGGCGGGTATGTGTACCCAAGGATGAGGATCTGAGACGAGAGATCCTGAGTGAGGCCCATGCGAGTATGTTTTCGATTCATCCAAGGACGACCAAGATGTACCGGGACTTAAAAAGGTATTATCATTGGGTTGGGATGAAGAAGGATGTGTGCTAACTGGGTTGCGGCTTGCGATGTATGCCAGTTAGTAAAGGCTGAGCATCAGGTTCCGAGCGGGTTGTTGCGGAGTTTACCCATTCCGAAGTGGAAGTGGGATATGATTACGATGGATTTCGTGGTCGGCTTGCCCGTCTCGCGGACCAAGGATGCTATTTGGGTCATTGTTGATCGTTTGACCAAGTCAGCACATTTCCTGGCCATTAAGAAGACCGATGGAGGTGCGGTGTTGGCTAGGAAGTATGTCAATGAGATTGTGAGGCTTCATGGGGTACCTGTGAGTATAGTCTCAGACCGTGATTCCAAGTTCACTTCGGTGTTTTGGAAGGTTTTTCAGGCTGAGACGGGTACTAAGGTACACATGAGTACGGCCTATCACCCTCAGACAGATGGACAATCCGAGAGGACCATCCAGACTCTCGAGGATTTGCTGAGGATGTGTGTGCTTGACTGGGGTGGTCATTGGGTCGACCACCTGAGCTTGGTAGAGTTTGCTTATAATAATAGCTACCAGGCGAGTATCGGAATAGCTCCGTATGAGGCGTTGTATGGAGGCCATGTTGTACACCATTATGCTGGACCCAAGTGGGGATAGGAGCATGTTTAGTGCAGTTTTTGTTCAGGAAACTACGGAGAAGATCCGGGTTTTGCAGCTGAACATAAAAGAAGCGCAGGATCGGCAAAATATTTATGCCAATAAGAGGAGGAGACTTGGGAACCAGATGTGAGGATGAAAGCAAGATTCAATAAGTGGATCGAGAAGCAAGCAAAGGCTTGAACTTTCATCAATGGTTCCCATTCTCGAGTTATTATTGTTGAACATTATGTATTTGTTTTAGTGTTGTAAACGATAATGCATGATGAGTGTAATAAGACGGAGAGTTCTTATTGTCGATGGCCAGTGTTGCCATGAGTTTTTAAGTGAACATGAGGTTCTGAAAAGAGTTTTTATGTGGATTTGAAAACTTGGGTTATAATCAGGAAAAGATTATGTGGGTACCCTGAGTGACGGGGTATGTGGTGAGATAACCTGAGTAGTGGTTATGGAAAAGATGATATTCCGGGTTTGGAATGTGTGTGATGCCGGTATTACCTTGCGAGGTCGTATGCGGATCACGGGAGGTCGTTTCAGTCGGGAGTGCTTATAGACGTATGGTGGGTCGTGGTTGCTCAAGGGACGGTTTGGTCCTGTACAACTCTAGAGAGGATGGATAGTTCCTCTGATACCCAGAACTCGTAAGGTATATAGCCCAGGGTGGAGTGGTATGTGATACCGAGAACCCGTAAGGTTATACTGCCCAGAGTGGAGTGGTATGAGTGTGATACCCAGAACTCGTAAGGTATATAGCCCAAGGTGGAGTGGTATGTGATACCGAGAACCCGTAAGGTTATACTGCCCAGAGTGGAGTGGTATGAGTGTGATACCCAGAACTCGTAAGGTATATAGCCCAGGGTGAAGTGGTATGTGATATCGAGAACTCGTAAGGTATATAGCCCAGGGTGGAGTGGTATGTGATGTCGAGAATCCGTAAGGTTATAGTACCCAGAGTGGAGGGGTATGAGTGAGATACCCAGAGCTCGCAAGGTATATAGCCCAGGGTGGAGTGGTATGTGATATCGAGAATCCGTAAGGTTATACTGCCCAGAGTGGACTGATATGTGATATCGAGAATCCGTAAGGTTATACTGCCCAGAGTGGAGTGGTATGAGTGCGATGTCGAGAACTCGTAAGGTGTATAGCCCAGAGTGGAGTGGTACGTGAGTACCGAGAACTCGTAAGGTTATAGTCCCCAGAGTGGAGTGGCATGAATTGATACCGAGAGCTCATAAGGACTTTGTGGCCTGAGAGCGGAGTGGTATGGATACCCATAACTCTTAGGACTTGGTGTCTTAGAGTGGAGAGGTATGAGTTTGAGTTGTGAGCAATGACCTATGACAAGAGTCTTAAGCTAGTGACTGAACGTAGACCTCAGAGGTCAATAGTGTTTGATCTCGGGACTGGTTGTGTGGCCAGTATGGTCAAGTGTGACCACTGTGTTAGGAGATGTATGGTTGAGTTCATTGGGTATAGACTGTGCCGTTAGATTCGAGGACGAATCTATGTTAGTGGGGGAGAATTCTAACGCCCGTGTTCCAAAAAATGGAAATTTTGGAATATATCCGGGATTTATGCATAGAATTTCTGGAAAATATTTCCGGAAATTTTGGAGTACTTTGGAAGTTACACCGCATTTTCTCGTAGGGGTGTTCGGAATCGATTTGGGAAGTTTGGGGTCAGTTTGTGAACTTTTGAGAGTTCAAGGACCAGACCCTAAATAAAAACTAATCTGATTAAATCAGATTAACACCAACTTACCCCACTTCTTTCTCCACCATAGATGTCTCCATCCTTCTCCACTTTCCCTACAAAGCAGCCTACTCCACTCCTCCCTACAAAGCAGCCCTATTGCCTCCACTTTCTCCACTGAAATCAGTCATCCTCTTCTCCTCCAAAAACTGCCGACACTTCACTTCAGAGAGAGAGAGAGAGAGAGAGAGAGAGAGAGAGAGAGAGAGAGATAGAGAGAGAGAGAGAGAGAGAGAGAGAGAGAGAGAGAGAGAGAGAGAGAGAGAGAGGGAGGCTGAGTTTGTCTTGAGACAAAGAAGAGGAGGTGGGGTTGTGAACTGTGTGAGTGTGGAGAGCAAGAGAGGGTGAGTCTTGTGGCTGTGTGTGGCGTGGAGAGCAAGAGAGGAGTGAGTTTGGTGGCTGTGTGGGCGTAAGAGACAAGAGGTGAAGGAACGGAGGTTGCCGTGACGGTGAAGCTTCGTGGCTCTCTCGCAGCTTGTGTCATCACCGTGAGTTAGGGTAACGTTCTTTTCCTCTTAGTCTGTTTAAGTTGGTGTGTTGGGTTGGTGTTACCGGGAGATGCTCCAAAATCGTTGGTTCATCCGGTGGTGGTTTTCGGTTAGGCGTGAGATACGTGTTAGGAGACGTGTTGGTGGCGGTGATTTGTAGCCGCGAGGTGTGAGCGGTGTTGGTTGCGGAGAGTGCTTGAACGTGACTCCGTGACGGTGGGTTGTTGGTGATGAGTTGGTGTTCGAGCGCGTTGCCAAGTTGGTGTGAGTGGTGCAAGTCGGTGATGACGATATGCACATAGATCGATCCATCCAGGCTAAGATCGATCGATCCAAGACGGATCGATCGATCTGGGGGTGGGATGATCGATCTGGGAAGCTCACGGCCATGCCGGATCGATCGATCCTGGCGAGATCGATCGATCCAGGTCAGATCGATCGATCCGGAGGAGGATCGATCGATCTGGAAAGTTCTCGCCAAGTTGGATCGATCGATCTGAGCAATGATCGATCGATCTGATGTTTCAAAGAGTCAAACTTGTGTCTCAAGTTTCGTTATTTGATTATTTTTCGGCACGCGTTTGGGGAATTGAAGTCTATTCATTCCGGGAAGTTTTAGGAATTTCCGTGCGTGGCTAAAGGTGAGTGCATGACCATAAGCTTATCTGAACGGTTTAATTGTTTGATGTGTTTTCATGGATATAGGCCGTAAGATCTCATGGGAGATCTAGATCGAGTGTTTCTTGAGATGGTTGATTTATTGTCGGTATTTTCGTGTTTAATACATTGAATAATTAATCGTTTGTGTGTATAGCTTGTAGATGGGAGGATTGTCTCACTAAGTATTTGTTGAAATACTTATGCATCTCTTTTATTTGATGCAGAATAAGAGAATGTGTAACCGTGAAATTATGGCGAAGAAGAGGGGATGATCTAGGAACTCGTTGTGTGTTTAAGCGTATTTTTATTGTTGGAGTGAGTAATTATTATTCATGAGTAATTATTATTGTGTTTTATTCTCAAAAACACAATATAAATTCAATTAATATTCAAGATATGCATTAAATATTAAATATTCAAATTTAAAATCACTGTTCACGTTTTAATATATTTAATTATTAATAATATAATAAATAACATAGAAATTTTCAAAATAAATTAAAAAAATATTTTTTTTTCTAAAATTTGAAGATCTTTTCATTTTGTGTAACATTAAGAGTTGCAGTTTTTAAATATTCAATGGTGATTAAAATATTGAGGAATATTTTAAAAATTAATAAAGCACAAATTTTTGATCAATATACCCAAATTGATCTTGATTCAATATTTTAAAAGTTAATAAGGCAAAAAATATCTTTAAATGTTTGAACTTTGTGAACACGAAAAAGTCACCATCCAATGATGAGTTAGGCCGTTGTAGACTTGTAGGAGTCAATTGATAATATGCTATAAGACGAGCGGAATATGGAATCTATAGAATACAAATCATCAAAGAAGGTTGGAATGTAAATACACACGTATACGTTATATATATAGACATATTATATGGATAAAATTAAAGACTGAAGAGACAAAATTAAATACTCAAGATATGCATTAAATACTAAATATTCAAATTTAAAAATATTTTATGTTTTTAATTGATTTAAATATTTGAATTATAATACAACATATAAACTTTCAGAGTAAGCTAAAAATCATTTCTTACCTAATGAAATATTTATTAATTAAATTTTTTTCAAATAAAATCATAACAATGAACGTAATCTTTGCTAATTAAATTATTTCCAAAATTTTTGCCTTGATGCCTAAGTACATATTTCCCTATGAATAGAATGGAGAGTTTTATCTTCGACCTCTCATCACGTTTGTCTTTTTAGTTCTAACTTTTTATTGTTTGAATATTCTTAATAGAATGTTTTGCGACATAGTAATAGCTTTCACTTACTATATTATAACTGATGATAGTCATTGCGTCTTCCATAAAGTTTTCTAATTAACTAGACATTTTGTTCTCAAATATTAAACTCGACATGTAAAAACGTTATAATTTTAAAAAGAAGTTTTCATAATATTCTTTATAAGAAAAAAAACAAAGGAGAACACGCAAGGAATGCAATTTTCACTTTTAGCTTTCTTAGATACTTAATTAAAGATGTTTGGTATTTGTCGATGGATAAAAGACATGAGATTGAATCCAATATGACTAAATGCAAGTACGAGCATTAACAGTATCCAAAGATTAACCCAAACCATTAGGGGTTTCTCTTTTGAACAAAACCTCTCTTTTGGGATTATGAAATTTTTAATTCCAAAAATCAAAATACTTTGGATTTATCAAAATAAATCCAGTAATTATGAAAATATTAAAATGTTTTGTTTTATTTAGGAGACAAACATTAAAAGAGGTCTTTTATTTTATATTTACGATTTCATCGGTATTAGTAAAGATTTTGTAAAATAAATATGAATAATAAATGAATATATTATACAGTATAGTTCTAAATATCTTTAGGATTCAATTTAGTATCATATTGCTAAAGATTTCATAAAGATATTTTTGATATGTAATAAGGTAATGGTTGGTTACCCAAAAATAAATCTGTTTAGATTCAAATTTTCCAAATATATTTAAAACCACATAATCATATAACTACGATTATTATTTGCAATTATAAATTCCCAATTTTTTAGTGTAAATTTAGGTTTTGTACATAACTACATAAGTCATCTTAATTGCTTTTCCCTACCTGACCATGGTGTGTATTAGTGTACGGTGGAGAAATAAAATGATGAGATCTCTAAGATCATTTGAGTTTTCATCGTGATTAATATCAAAATTAGTTTAAGAAGTTAAATTACAATATAAAAAGCACTTATTAGTAAACAGAGAGACGGCTTATAACAACGTTTCTATTGTTGTTAACGTCAGTTATTAAATGACGTAAAAGTAATGATGTCGGTTTTGAGACCAACTTAATATCGTCCAATATTAATTATATTGGCTTTGTTTAATTAAATGACGTTAATTTAAGGTTTTTCGGTTAAGAAGAAATACCACACAATCTTTTGACGAACGGTATGACGGAAATGACTTAGAACTCTCACTAAACAGAACTATGCAGACTTGAAAGTGATGAAAGTTACGAAACCAGAGTCAAACATAACCTCATAGTACAAGATAACTCATTACGTAGGATGTCGCTTTTCATTTTTTGAATTCAGATGTAGCCCAGATTTTATTACAGCTAGGCAAAAGTCATAACAAAGTAAGAGGAAATATTGTATTTTTTTTAGTGTTCAAGAGCACTCCGGATAGAGAGTGGTGAACCTTGGGTTGAGTTGTTGTGCCCTCTGGAGATGAAGTCATGGACTATCAATGTTAGTTAACACTAAGAGGGCTATCAATGTTAATTAACACTAAGAGAGCTATCAATGTTTATTAACACTAAGAGGACTATCAATGTTAAGTTTCCAACATCAATATATCGTGTACACTAAAAGGAAATATTGTATTTTTATTACTCTGATAACTCTAATCCGCTATGCATTATAACAACGGGTTTGGTGGATTAATCTGTTTTTGTAATGTCGAAAAACACGTCGTTGGTTTTCACTATGGTTCTGTTTCCAAGATTATTTTTATTAATTTGACTCTAATTTCTTTAATCATGATTTTTTGTTATTTCAATTTCAAATATATTTAGGTTAATCCACCAAACCCGTTGTTATAATGCAGAGCGGATTAGAGTTATCAGTTTAGAATTACAATTTGGCAGATTAATTCACTAAAAATCGTAACTAAATCTAACCCAGCGTGTGACGGTTTAACCCAATTTGAAACCCCTACAGGTATACGATTAATATTTTGTAAACTTTAATTATATTCAAATTTTTACTCACCTTATAACGATCTATAAAAGTAAAAAAATCACCCGTTCGGGGACCGAACGGGTATTCTCTTCTAGTTTGTGGTAAAAAAAGAGTAAAATATAGATGCTCTCGTCTACGCCCGAACATAATACCCGGATCTGAAGAATCGATCCGAATCCGACCCAAAATTTTTTACCCAAACCTAAACCTAAAATTTTAAAATATCCGAACAGGTTTTAAATTTGAAAACCCAAAAATCCAAACCCGAACCCGAACCCGAACAGATACCCGAATATACCCGAAATATAAATATATACTAATAATATATTAGTAATAGTTATAATTGTAATAAGCGAAGTGTCCAAAATATTCAGAGTTTTTGGGTATTTTGGATTTTTTTTTATAGTTTGGATTATTTTTGAGTAGTTAAGTAATAATATTGGTATTTTTTTGGAATTTTGGATATTTTCATGTAATTTATATAATAACTTAGTAGATTTGCATTCAAAATTTTTTTGATTTTCAGTTAAAAATTTTCGATTTTCAGATATTTAAGTAAACCCGAACCGAACTCAAACTCGACCAAACCCGAACAAAACCCAATCCAAAATTTTAAAATACACAAACGGGTCTTAAATTTCTAAACCCGTAAAACCCGAACCAGACCATACCCAACTTGAACCCGATCCGAGTACCCGAACGCCCAAGTCTCTAGTCTATTCTAAGTTCTAACCTTATATTGCACGCTGTTATCTTTTCGTGTTACTTAAAAAAAAGAAATTCTGTTTCTTAATTTTAACTACAACTAACCAAAAATTAGCAAACCACAAAAAAAAAAAAAAAAAAAAACTCCGCCATATATCAGAGGCGGACCCGATGACAAAGAAGGTTTCTAATTAGTTAGTAACAATGTATGTTAGTTAGTTCAATTGGTTAGAGATGCCTCATGCAGACATAAAGTTCTAATGTTCAATGCCTCTGGTTCCCTTCTTAAGTTTCTACTAGAGGAATGTGCCCGTTGGACCGAACGGGTGAGTTTATTAATTTACTAGATTATGGGTGGAACTAATTAGAAGTATCCATTTTTTTTTTTTTTTTTGGAATTTGAATCATGAAAGAGTAAAATTTTGTAACAATATAGTGTTTATATGAGTGAAATGAAGTGTAGGAATCGGTTTTTAGTATTCGGTGTAGTACGGACTACGGAAGTTGGTAAAAGTGTATAATATTAAATATTTGTGTGGATATAATGTAAAGTTTTACATATAGTATGTTATTATTTACGGTTAAAATTTAATTATATGCAAAATTTAGTGTACACTTTATAATCAAACAGGATGATCGTAAATAATTAGTAAAAGCACGAAACAATCACTTGCACCGATGACAAAGCTTTCCTAAGCTTTGGTAGAGTCATCACCGCGATTCTAGAAGCCGCCAGAGTAGACCTCACGGATCGCCCATTCAACGCCAAAGAAAACTACTTGGACCTTGCGCAACTTGGGAAGATGAGGATCATTGAAGGCGCGACGATCAACCCCGATCAATTCGGCTATAGGTATCACATTCCTCCTCGCCTTATATTGACTATATTGCTCCCTTACCCTACAGTTCCATGCCTAAGCGACGGAGCAACACGATGGGATCCTCACTCGAGTGAGTTCCTATCGCTCCAAACCGGTTCCCACCTCCCGTACACCGTTGGCCCCTTTGTCAAGAAGAAGGCGATGGAATCCTTAGCTTCTCACCACACCACACAAGCTACCCCGACACACGAGGCAGCCACAACCTCACTTGACGAAGAGCGGCATGATAAGTCATATTATGACCGGTTTTCAGAGACGTTTTACCATCTATCCGAACACCTCTTAGTGGAAGATAAGATAGAATGGTATGCATTTCGGAAATTATAAGATTGAAGACTCACTGGAGCAAAATCCGTTGGAGGCCTATGATGCACCGAATGTCCATGGTCATAGGACGAGAATTAGACCTCCACCGGTAGAGAATAATAACTTTGAAATTAAGGCGAGTTTGATAAACATGGTTCAAAGTTCGAAGTTTCACGGTCTAGCTATGGAGGATCCACTTGATCACTTGGATCAATTCGATCGGTTTTGTGGAACGGTGAAGATCAATGGGATCTCGGAAGACACCTTTAAGCTTCGCCTTTTCCCTTTCTCGTTAGGGGACAAACTTTTGTTTGGGAGAAAAATGTGCCCCAAAACTCTATGAATTCATGGGATGAGTGTAAGAAAGCATTATTGGCCAAATTCTTCTCCAGCTCACGCACGGCTCGGTTGAGGAATAAAATCTCGGGTTTCGCACAAAGGTATAATGAAAGTTATTGTGAGGCATGAGAGTGCTTCAAAGGCTTCACTTCTTTGTGCCCACACCACGGTTTCTCTAAAGAGAGCCTTTCGAGTACACTCTACCGTGGTGTCTTGCCAAAGTATAGAAAGCTTTTAGACACGGTAAGCAACGAGAATTTCTTAGGCCAAAGAACAGATGACGGTTTGTTGCTAGTGGAGAATCTCGCTCAAAGCGATGGTAACTATGGTGAGCACTATGATCGTGCGTCTAGAGACAATAGCGAAGTGAATGATCGTCATCACATGGAGATCAAAGCATTGAATGATAAGATTGATAAATTGCTACAAGCGTCTCAAAAGCCGGTTCATTTTGTGAGTGAGAGTGAGGGATATCAAGTCTATCAAGATGTTGGTAATGAGGGTTACGTTGAGGAACAAGAGGATATGAACTACATTGGTGGACAAGGCCAAGGCTACAACAAAGGGTTCAATCCAAACTATAGGAACCATCCAAATTTCTCCTATAGAAACCCAAAAGGTGAGAACCCACAAGACCAAACCTACCCACCTATAAAACCTCAAGGGAACTTCCAAGCCCCAACCCAACAAAACAACTACCAAATAAACAACCAACAATGGAAATCAAACCTAAACCTCAATTCATACCAAACCAACCTTACTACCAAAACCAAGGTCAAGCTAGTGTTTCAAAGCCACAAGTGAATGAAGAAGACACTAATGCTCTCCTCAAGAAGATTCTAGAGGGTCAAGGAAGGGAGCTATCAAGCTTACAAATCAAATGACGGTGATGAATCACAAGGTTGATGGGGTTTATCAAGAGCTTAACTCTAATTCGCGAAACTATCTACTCAAGTCAATCAAATGAATAGTTTCACTTCAAAACTCCCCATTGGTGTTCTACCGGGTAAACCCGAGCCTAATCCTAAGGAATACATTA
The DNA here is from genome assembly GCA_963667165.1 of Barbarea vulgaris. Lineage (NCBI taxonomy): Eukaryota > Viridiplantae > Streptophyta > Magnoliopsida > Brassicales > Brassicaceae > Barbarea > Barbarea vulgaris. Next base: position 40,429,056 of record OY763887.1, on the reverse strand, counting down.
ACTCTATTACTCTAAGATGCAGCAAAGAGTTGCCTAGTGAGTTAGTGCTATTATCCAAAGGAAAGTGGTAGCAAAGAAGAAAGATGACCCCGGTAGCTTTACACTTCCTTGCTCCCTTGGTCCACTCACCTTTAGTCGTTGCTTGTGTGATTTAGGAGCTTCCATGAGCTTGATGCCTTTGTCAGTTGCGAAGCGGTTAGGTTTCACGAGGTATGCAGATTGTAGAATATCGCTAGTTCTCGCAGATCGTTCTATTATAACTCCTATTGGGTTACTCGAAGACCTTCTTGTTGTGAATCAGAGTTGCCGATTCTGTCCCAAACCAAATTCTATTCACTAATCAATTAGTAATTATAAAGCATAACACAGAGATATAACAAGTTTCCCTCCGCGAGGGTACATCTAGTGTGGGGAACCTTCTCCCACAAACATCCACTATCAATCAAAGTTTACACAACGCTCTAATCAACGATCTTAAGCTTTGATTTGTATTGGGCTATAACAAATTGACTAAGGCCCACAATTAACAAACTCCACCTTAGGCCTAGTCAACTTCAGCCCACAAAGCCTCTCTCCCTTTGTCATTTTTTTCTTTTCTTTTGACAATGAAGAAGAAACAATGTTTTGTTTTTCTTCTCCGATCAACCTCTGTAATTTCTTGCTAATTCGACGGTCGCGTCACCCAGTTCTGGCGAGCTCTTATGAAAAATTCCAAAGCTCTCGACTCCACCTATAGATCCGAAACTTACGAAGCTTCCACCCAAAAACTGATTAGCTTTTGTCTTCTTCCTCTTCGAATCAATCTCTGCAACTTCAAGTTGTTTACTTCAGTTAATTCTCCGACGAGACTGACGACATTTCACGAGAAAGCTTGTGAAAACTTGTTTCAAATCATCTTCGTCTCTTGATGAGATTTCCACTCAACCTCCGTTGCAATTTCCAGGGAGATTCTACGATTTCCGGTGATTACTTGGCCGTTTTCTTCGATGGCAACCTCTTCCGTGAACCCGATTCCTTGAAAGTGAAAACATATGCAATTTTTCGGACCAAAAATTTGCATCTCTGGAGATTCTTCTATCGCCATTATTATGAAATTCCCAGGTAACCATCGAAGCCTTTGACTGTCTCTTTGCCATGCATGTCCCAATTTTCGAACTTTCTGGAATTTCTGTTTGAGAAGTCATAAAGCTTCACTTCTTGTTCTCCCTTCTTAACAGCTTTTCCTAAGAGATTACTATGCTCTTCAGCTGTCCCAAGAGTAATCCTTTACACCTAACATCTTCTTCACCCTTTTGATCTTAGAAACACTTTTTTTTTTTTTTTAAACCAGAATCAGCAATCTTGCTTATTACTCTCACAGGTAACCCTAATCCCTTATCCATTATCTTTGGATTTCTTGGAACTTTGACTTGTTTGTGGAACCTTGGTCTTGATTTTCTTTTGGAACATTATAAAAGGTGTTTAAAGCAACAAAGCCAACAACTTGTGAGCTAAAAAATCACATAACCTCTTCCATGGCTTCTATTAAGAACCATAAATATGTTATTGTGATTGCATTTAATCTGTTTCTTTTCACAATCTGATTCTCTTTGTTGACCTTTGATTCTCCTTATGTGCACTGAGCTTGAATCAAAATCTTTCTTGAATCATTGCAGAACACGTGAATCATACATGCTTCAGACCTGAAACAATCCGTGATTCATCCATGCAAAATAATCTCAACTAACACCCCGGTTAGTAACCAATGCATTAATAACCTGAGATTGTATTTGCATCCGTCCGTGTAGCTAATTCAGTCTTGAATCCAACTTGTACCATTGTTAATATCAAAAGAACATGAATCACAACTCCACCTTGTTGTAAAGACCTTTGATACACTCCTCTATTGAATTCTCATGTTAAAACAGACTTCTTCGCCAGCAGCTTTTGAGTCGCTGCTAGACACCCTTTTGCAGCCCTTAGTACTTTACTCTAGAACCCTTGAAGCCATACATTTGCTGTAAAAACCACTCAGCAATATTTCTCCACATATGCAGACCTCACCAAGAAAACTTGGTACCAACTTAAATCAGAATTTCTCTACATTCATCAATACTACTTTGACATGTCTTTACCATTGATGAATCCTCCTCACTTAACTCCCATGTAAGTGAATTCTTTGAGAGATTCTTAATGATGCACCTAGACACACTAGTCAGACTACTAGTCTTTGTCTTTAAAGTCTTCACCTATCTTGATACTTGCATCATTAACTACTAGAGATCTATCTGAATCTTCTCCTATATTCACGAGCCTCCCTTATAAATGCCTTCTTGTTTCTAACAAAAAAAATTAAAAATCACTTGAACTTCATGCAAATGAAACCTTTAGAAAATTCATTCACCAGATCCTCTCTAGATGCAAATAGGCGAACAAGAACTTTTCAAGTTCTTCACAAACTTCTTTGTGATCTTCTTAAACCTTGATCATATTTATTAATTAATTAATTAATTTTTTTTGTTGTAGTCTTTCTAAAACCCTGATGGTTTGATCCATTTTCTCTTGAGACTTAAACCCTTCATCCAACACCGCACAAATCTGACAACTCCAAAACAAATTACCTCGTCCAGCTGTTGTAACCATGTTACTTGAATCTTCAAAATTAACATATTTGAAAAAGCAGAGAAGGATGATGCACACGAGAATTAACGAGGTTCGGTAAAGTGCCTATGTCTTCAAACCACCAACTAGATTCCGTTAGACAATCTTACAACAAGAACTTGTCTAACTGGTATTACACGACACTAAGACACCCCTTAGTTTGTCACCAACTAATATCTAGTTATACACAGTCGTGGAACAACCCGACGTGTGTTCCAACAAGTAACTCGACTTGTCTGCTGAGTGCCATCCGATAGGGTGCCTTTGCTATCGGGGCTGCTCCTGGCTCGAGGTTTATTGTAAACGGATTGCTCTAAGGTGGAGGCAATCCTTCCAGAGGTTTCAAGACTTCCTGATAGTACTGCAATCCTGGAATATCTCCAATCTCTCGTGTATCGTCCGACTCTCCTCCAACCACCGTTAGAGTAACCAGATACGCCTCTCCTTGCTCCAATTCTTTTTCCACTCTCGACGCCGATACAAACGATACGCTTAAACTAGGGCTGATCCCGTAGTAAGTCGCTATCGGTTACTTCTCTTCACCAAAGGTAATCCTAGGCATGGGCGTTCGGATATTTGGGTCGGATTTTTCGGGTTTATAAATTCTGCTCGTTCGGGTATTAGAAAATTTTGAATCGGGTTCGGTTTGGATTTGGTCGGATTTAGGTTCGGTTCGGGTTTACCCAAATATCCAAAAAAAAAAAAAAAATTGAATGTAAATCTACTAATTACTTGAAAATATCCAAAATTTCAAAAATACAAGTATTATTACCCAAATCTACAAAAAACAACAACTAAGTATACTCAAAATAAATCTAAAATATCCAAAAATCATGAATATTTGGGCATTTGACTTATTACAAGTATAATTATTACTAATATATTATTAGTATGTACGTATATTTCGGGTATGTGATTGCTCGAGTTTTTACTCGATACACTTAACCGCAAGGTAGTATATAACGAGATCGATCCACAATAACCAATGGTACACTAATGATTTACGAGACTTGTAATTAGCTATAGCAGGATTGGTTTGATTGTTTTCTTTCAAACTTGTAAACAAAATGCAATAAACATAAAACGATTGATTTATACGATTTAAAAGGCATTAGGCCTTAGGGCATTTCAGGTTGTCAATGGCTTAACGAATAATTTTGAGCATGGGATTTAACACTCTCAGCACCGTTCTAGAACATGAACACAAGGTGGATTAACCCACTCTCGTGGCCTTAACCCCTAAATTCGACTACTTGAAAACTAAACTCTCGTTTGATTTCTCCTAGCCAAATTAGCATTAACAAACAAATTCACTAAGTTCACAATGATGATCTAGCATCAACTCTCGCAGGCTAGAGATACAAAGCTCAATTCATAAGGTTCAAGTTCTCTATAACATGATTAGTGCTTATAGAACAACCTAGAATCAAGACTAAGGTAGCTACTCTTAATCTAGCATTAAGAACACATGAATCAAAGAACCTATGGATTAGAAACCCCAAATCTCTATCAATTCATCAAGCCATCAATTTCCTTCAAGAACCCTAAAACCTAACTATGAAATTACTCACACATAATCAAAGAAACAACAAAGTAAACCATAGAAAGCATAATAGTATTGAAATAAACAACAAATGATACAACAAAACTTCTCCAAGTGTTTGATAGAAGGAGGAGCTTAGAAATCCAAGAAATATGTCTAGAATAGTGTTTTTAGGCGTCTGATCTACTTTAGAAAATAACTGATCCGAATTTAGTAGGTTTAGGTGGGATATTTATAGACATAGGTGTAAAATGGAGTAGGCGGCTGGGAGGATCGGTCGATCCACAAGTTGGATCGATCGATCCCTAATTTCCGGACATAATATCTTCAAGGCGGCTGGCATGGTGATCGGTCGATCTGCATGGAGGATCGATCGATCCTATGTTGTTCTGTAAAATATCTTCATGTCGTCATCACGCCTGATCGACCGATCTAGACGTAGGATCGGTCGATCCTTTGTGTCCGGAGAGAGTTTGGGATTGTGTCCGTCGAGCATGGATCGGTCGATCTGACCATGAGATCGATCGATCCTTGGTTGTGTTCTTGGAGTTTTATGGATCGATCGATCCAAGGTTAGGATCGATCGATCCCTTTCCTTTCCGTAACTTTTAGGCTTCATCTTAGCCCGAACAATCCCGAAACCGTCTTATTCTAGCTTAACTCCATAGAACCTGTACAAGACTCAAAACAAAATAGAAAAGACTCGGAAACTAACAAAAGACACGAAACAAATACTAAAAACAAACCAAAAAGCAATCAAAAGTACAATACATCAACTCCCCCCAACTTAGACTTTTGCTTGTCCTCAAGGAAAACAAAAAAAATCTAAACCAAGAGAAAAGGTTTGAAAAACATGAGAATTCATAAAATCTATAGGATCATGCCTTCAACCAAATGCTTGCAACCACTTTCACCAAGTTCATATCAAACTGTACTACATTGTACTTCGCCATAACCGTAGCAAATGTATGAAATCCCAAGATCATGTAGAACTTAACATTTAACATTTATTAAGAAATGCGTGTACTCTCACAAAGGGAATATCTAACATGTTATGGTCTAGGTATGAAGGTTGATATTTGGTGGCTCAAGTGTTTTGGGTTCTCCAGCAAAGCAAACGGATGCAAATCATTATGCAAAATCACAGTGAGACAAAGACCAACTAGGAAGTACATAACTCTCCTTTCGCTCGGATCCTTCTAACCAATTCAAAACCCCTAAGTATGAATATAAAGATTTTTTTTTTTTTTTTTTTTTTTTTTTTTTTTTTTTTTTAGATGCTGATGAAACACATTAATGATCTCAAACCTTCTCTTTTCACTCCTTTCCCATCTCGTTTCTTTTCGTTTTTCTCTTTTTTTTTTTTTTTTTTTTTTTTTTTTTTTTTTTTATAGATGGGGGAGCGGGAATGAAGAGTTTTACAAAAGCTGCATCAAAAGAAATCTTGACAATGAATGCTCGTCATACTCATAAATACATCTACTAAACCACAATGGCTTAATCTCGTCCAATGACGGTATGCAAACGAACTACTACCACAATCCTAACGAAAGGAAAGCTATGTCGGTCCGTATACTCCATAGTTTTTGCACATGAATGCACATGACAATGGCTATAAACAGATGCATGTGGTTTGAAAGATGGAAATGGTAAGGGGTGTGGTACTAGACTAAAAATAAGTCTAGCCATTTGGAGTTAACAAAGGCTAATATAAATAATGTAAAGAAAACTCCAAATGTAATTCCATTACATGATTATCAATCCCCTAAGTGAGATATATTAAGTCCATATTAAGTTCATATATATATGATTAAGCTCAAATGATAGGGATTATCATAAAATGATCAAGTTATGGATTCTCAAAGAGCGACGCCGCATCCTCTAGTAAACCAAGATCCGCCAAAGTAATCTCACTTCCCATTCGGGTGGGCATAAGCTTGACTGCTCTCATATTTGCCAAGAATTTGGTGTCGTGAGCATCCCATTTTCCCGTGACTGGTCTGAGTAGAGGACTCTGGTTACGGGTCGTCATGCGCCTCTTTCCTGGATTGCGGGAGATCCCGGCTTGATCCATATCCTGTACGAATCCAAAAACTATTCTTTAAGCCATTTTTTCAAGTTATCATACAACAATATGCAATAAGAATATAGGACCCAATATCAATCTATGGCTTTTTCATGATGTAACAACCAATATCGAGACCATTTCATTTTGAATAATGAACCAAGTAACAACATAATCAACTTATTAAAGCCAATCAAAGCAAAATAACATGACTTTTATGCATTAACATTTAATTAGGTTCATTTTCGTTTTTGATGAATAGTGAAAAATCAAATCAAAAGTTTCACTCCAATCTAGCCATTTCTAATGAAAATTGAGTTTCCCATATCATCCTAGACAAGAATCTAGCATTTTCCATCATTAAACATCCTAAAACTCAAACAATAATGATTTGGAGCAAATTCACCATTGAAACCCTAAAATCTCGAATTGGGAATTGGGAGATTCGAAGCCATACCTTTGCGGAGAGTTAAAATGGTTACCAGAATCAGAAAGAGGAGGAAAAACTGAGTGGATTAGCACCAAGAATCACTAAAAACCGTTAAGATTTGACAAAGTTATGATTGAAAGAAGTTTTTGTTCTTTGTGCTCTCCAAAATCGCAAGAGGAGAAGATTTTGATCGATTTTCTTGCAAATCGATCGATCCCGTGATGTTTTATGATTGAGTTTTGATGTTTTTCGGTTTGATTTAAGTGATTTTCGGTTTAGGCATACCTGGGATCGATCGTGTGTTCGTGGATCGGTCGATCGTCCCGCTCGATCGATCGATCGACCTTGTCCCGTGTTTTGCCGAGCTTCAGGGATCGACCGATCGTGTGTCCGGATCGATCGATCCGCTACCTTTGTTGAATATTTTTGAGATCGGTCGATCGTGTTTCCGGATCGACCGATCCAAAACCTTCGGATACTTGTTGAATTTAGCCGACTTGTTTGGATCGATCGATCAAACCTGTGGATCGATCGATCACTTTCTGTAATATCAAAATTCAAACGTTTAAGCACTGGATCGATCGAAACCGTAGGGGATCGATCGATCCCTTCACTCACAGAGAGTGGATTGAAGCAATATGCATAAAACTTAAGATCAAAGTAGGAAATGAAAAACTTAGTAATATTTACAAGATACCTGGTGGGTTGCCTCCCATAAAGCGCTTATTTAAGGTCATTAGCTTGACCGTCATGGAGTTCTAAACTTGGTTTGGAGGATCCTCGAGAAGGATCTTTGTTTTCTCGTTCATTGTGGAATCTGCAAGGTACGGTTTGACTCTTTGACCATTTACAGTAAATGGTTCTCCCTTTTTGTCCCAGAGAACCACTGCACCATGCGGTTTTACTTCCTTGATGGTGTAAGGACCGGTCCATCTCGACTTTAGTTTTCCTGGAAAAAGTTTAAGGCGAGAGTTGTAGAGAAGTACCTTATCGTTCTCTGAAAGCTTCTTGAGGATTATCCTTTTGTCATGAAGAGCTTTAGTTCGCTCTTTATAGATCCTTGAGCTTTCGTAAGCATTTAACCTGAGTTCGTCTAACTCGTTTAACTGAATTAGACGTTTCTCTGAAGCGGTCTTGATGTCGAAGTTCATCAGCTTCGTTGCCCACAGCGCCTTGTACTCTAGTTCGACAGGTAGGTGACAGGACTTACCGTAGACGAGGTTGAATGGTGTGGTTCCAATGGGAGTTTTGAAGGCGGTTCTGTATGCCCAAAGAGCATCATCAAGCTTTGCCGCCCAATCCTTTCTCGATTTTCCTACTGTTTTCTCCAAGATTCTTTTGATCTCCCTGTTTGAGATTTCGACTTGGCCACTGGTCTGAGGGTGATATGGTGCTGCCACTTTGTGTTTGACTCCTTGCTTTGCCAACAGACTCGCAAAGATCTTGTTGATGAAATGCTTTCCACCGTCACTGATCACTACCCGTGGGACTCCAAAGCGAGGAAAGATGATGGTTTTGAACATCTTCAGAACAACTTTCCCGTCATTTGTTGGGCTGGCAAGTGCTTCCACCCATTTAGAGTCATAGTCGACTGCGACTAAGATGTACTCGTTTCCATAGGATGCTGGGAAAGGTCCCATGAAGTCGATGCCCCATACATCGAACACCTCAACCTCGAGAATGAAATTTTGTGGCATTTCATTTCGCTTGCTTATGTTATCTTTCCTTTGGCAAGCGTCACACTTCGCTACAAACTCGTGTGCATCACGGAAATGAATACTCAAGATCCACTTCAAATCATGGATGAGCTAGCTGATGAGATCTTAGAGGAAATGAATACTCAAGATCCACTTCAAATCGCCTTGACAAAGGAAGAGGATCAACATGGATACATTGAGGATGCAACAACGGATTTCGCTAGAATTCTAGACGAGCCGGTTGAACTGAGTAAAGTTGTTGCATTCGCCTTGCTAGACAAACATGAAGTAGAAAAGGAGGAGAATGAACCTACCTCAGAAGACTGTGGAGATTGGAGTGAACTAAAAGCTCCAAAGGTGGAACTCAAGCCGCTTCCCTCAGGGCTCAGGTATGCGTTTCTTGGTCCTCATTCTACTTACCCCGTTATAATCAATGCTGAACTAAACAATGTAGAGAGTGCCTTACTGCGGTGTGAGCTGAGGAAGTACAGAAAAGCTATAGGCTATTCCCTTGATGACATGAAAGGTATATCTCCTAACCTTTGCATGCATAGGATTTATCTCGAAGATGAATCAATGATGTCTATAAAACATCAGAGACGGTTAAACCCGAACCTCAGAGATGTTGTTAAGACTGAGATCATCAAACTCCTAGATGCAGGAGTAATCTATCCAATCTCGGATAGTACTTGGGTAAGTCCTGTCCATGTGGTACCTAAAAAGGGTGGTGTCACTGTGATTAGAAATGATAGGAATGAATTGATTCCGACAAGAACTGTCACAGGGCACCGCATGTGCATTGATTATAGAAAGCTTAACTCTGCAACACGTAAAGATCATTTTCCACTTCCATTTATCGATCAAATGTTAGAGAGACTAGCAAACCACCAATATTACTGTTTTCTTGACGGGTACTCGTGATTCTTTCAGATTCCGATACATCCCGATGATCAAGAGAAAACCACTTTTACATGTCCTTATGGTACCTTCGCATATCGAAGAATGCCATTTGGATTGTGTAACGCACCAGCAACATTTCAGCGTTGTATGATGTCAATTTTTTCTGAAATCAAGCTTCAGAGAAACGGCGCCAACTAGAAGCTGATGAACTTCGACATCAAGACCGTTTCAGAGAAACGTCTAATTCAGTTAAACGAGTTAGACGAACTCAGGTTAAATGCTTACGAAAGCTCAAGGATCTATAAAGAGCGAACTAAAGCTCTTCATTACAAAAGGATAATCCTTAAGAAGCTTTCAGAGAACGGTAAGGTACTTCTCTACAACTCTCGCCTTAAACTATTTCCAGGAAAACTAAAGTCGAGATGGACCGGTCCTTACACCATCAAGGAAGTAAAACCGCATGGTGCAGTGGTTCTCTGGGACAAAAAGGGAGAACCATTTACTGTAAATGGTCAGAGAGTCAAACCGTACCTTGCAGATTCCACAATGAACGAGAAAACAAAGATCCTTCTCGTGGATCCTCCAAACCAAGTTTAGAACTCCATGACGGTCAAGCTAATGACCTTAAATAAGCGCTTTGTGGGAGGCAACCCACCAGGTATCTTGTAAATATTACTAAGTTTTTCAGTTCCTATTTTGATCTTAAGTTTTATGCATATTGCTTCAATCCACTCTCTGTGAGTGAAGGGATCGATCGATCCCCTACGGTTTCGATCGATCCAGTGCTTAAACGTTTGAATTTTGGTATTACAGAAAGTGATCGATCGATCCACAGGTTTGATCGATCGATCCAAACAAGTCGGCTAAATTCAACAAGTATCCGAAGGTTTTGGATCGGTCGATCCGGAAACACGATCGACCGATCTCAAAAATATTCAACAAAGGTAGCGGATCGATCGATCCGGACACACGATCGGTCGATCCCTGAAGCTCGGCAAAACACGGGACAAGGTCGATCGATCGATCGAGCGGGACGATCGACCGATCCACGAACACACGATCGATCCCAGGTATGCCTAAACCGAAAATCACTTAAATCAAACCGAAAAACATCAAAACTCAATCATAAAACATCACGGGATCGATCGATTTGCAAGAAAATCGATCAAAATCTTCTCCTCTTGCGATTTTGAAGAGCACAAAGAACAAAAACTTCTTTCAATCATAACTTTGTCAAATCTTAACGGTTTTTAGTGATTCTTGGTGCTAACCCACTCAGTTTTTCCTCCTCTTTCTGATTCTGGTAACCATTTTAACTCTCTGCAAAGGTATGGTTTCGAATCTCCCAATTCCCAATTCGAGATTTTAGGGTTCCAATGGTGAATTTGCTCCAAATCATTTATTGTTTGAGTTTTAGGATGTTTAATGATGGAAAATTGCTAGATTCTTGTCTAGGATGATATGGGAAACTCAATTTGCATTAGAAATGGCTAGATTGGAGTGAAATTTTTGATTTGATTTTTCACTATTCATCAAAAACGAAAATGAACCTAATTAAATGTTAATGCATAAAAGTCATGTTATTTTGCTTTGATTGGCTTTAATAATTTGATTATGTTGTTACTTGGTTCATTATTCAAAATGAAATGGTCTCGATATTGGTTGTTACATCATGAAAAAGCCATAGATTGATATTGGGTCCTATATTCTTATTGCATATTGTTGTATGATAACTTGAAAAAAAGCCATAGATTGATTTTGGATTCGTACAGGATATGGATCAAGCCGGGAGCTCCCGCAATCCAGGAAAGAGGCGCAGGACGACCCGTAACCAGAGTCCTCTACTCAGACCAGTCACGGGAAAATGGGATGCTCACGACACCAAATTCTTGGCAGATATGAGAGCAGTCAAGCTTATGCCCACCCGAATGGGAAGTGAGATTACTTTGGCGGATCTTGGTTTACTAGAGGATACGGCGTCGCTCTTTGAGAATATGGGGTTTGGGATGCTTTGGAAGCTCAACGAGCCGTTATATCCAAGATTGGTGAGGGAGCTTCTTGCCACCTGTCGGCTCACCTACAAAAACCCGGACGCACCGATAGCGAGCGAGGGTACTTTCAGTTTCTTCCTCCTCAAGAAGCACTACAGATACACTCTTCATAAAATTTGTGATATCTATGGATTCGAGAAAGGAGAGGATGTCTCGTTCCCAAAGATTGACAGACGACTTGCAAATGAGTTCCGGGGTTTGATTGCTCATGGTGATTATGTTTCGCGCAAAGCCAAGATTGCAGCGATAAGGAATCCGGTATTGAGAATTGCTGTGAAGATCATCAGCAACACCTTCTTCTTTAAAAAGGAATCAGGGGCGGTTAGAGATGATGAGTTAGGGATGCTGTTTTATGGCGTGAAGCATCTCCTACCAAGGTACGTGGAGAGTCCTGGACCTACCGTCAACTATGCAACTGTGTTGTGCGATATGCTTGAGAAGATCAAGGGAAAACCTCCAAAGGAATGTTGTGTGGGCAACATCCTCACCCCAATCTTCCAACACACGAAGATTGATCTCAGGAGGGAAGAAGTTGAGAACAAATACGGGAGAGTCGACATTAGACATCTAGTCAACTGTCATGTACTCAACAAGAGAGATGTCTATATGTATTGGGATCGCAACGGGACGACCTGTTTCTACAGACTACCCAACCAAGGTATCACTTCACTCCTATCTCAGGAAAATTTGGAGTTTTTGCTAGGTCCGGAGCACTTGATACCAGACCCTTCTGGCAACACACGGACACTCTCTCGTCGCCATCGTACATCAACACAAGCAGCACCACAGCCAAGCGATAGCGATGACGAGATGCAAGAGGCTGAGGTTGACATCGAAGAAGAAGCAGACGAGCCTCAGCCGCAGCAGCTGCTGCCTCACAGCCCCAACCGGTACCGCCTACCGCCCAGCCCTCCTGCAGATGACACAGCCCAGCAACTTCAGTGGATCATCAAATCGCAGAAAAAGAACAACTCCATGATGAGGAAAATGTGGAGGGCGATCCAGAAGATCAAACCTTGTTCTTGTGCTTCAGGCTCACCGACACAAGATGAAACGACCGCACTCGTTTTTTTTTTTTTTTTTTTTAAAACAATTAATTATTATTCCCATAAATAATAATTAACTTTCCCAAACAAATATTATTCAACTACTCAAGAATAATATTTACTCACTCCAACAATAACAATACAATCACATAAACACCGAAAGGACATTTGATCTATCGATCTTTCCAGAATACGGCGGCTTGAGTTGAGAGTCGAAGTTGGTCTGTATAGCCACCTCGGCTTTCATAGACAATTTCTGTTGTCTATAACGGTTCTCGATAAACGAGAAACCGGACTCGAGATCGATAAATCATTTATCCAAAAATACTAACAACACAAATCATTTTATAGCGGAAGACTCTTAAACAAACTACCGAGTTTCCTAGATCACCCCCTCTTCCTCGCCTTGATTCCACGGTCACACGAACCCTTTTTCTGCATCAAACAAAAGAGATGCATAAGTATTTAAACAAATACTTAGTGAGGCAATCCTCCCGTCTACAAGCTATACACACAAACGATTAAAATTATTCAATGCATTAACCACGAAAATACCGCAAATAAATCATCCATCTCAAGAAACACTCGATCTAGATCCACCAGAGATCATACGGCCTACAATCATGCAAACACATCAAATGACTCAATCACTTAGATAAGCTTACGGTCCTGCACTCACCTTTAGCCACGCACGGAAATTCCCAAAAACTTCTCGGAATGAAAAGACTTCAATTCCCAAAACGCGTGCCTAACAAATAAAACAAAACGAAACTTTAAACAAAAGAAACGAACACGGGAAACGATCTTGGCCGGCCGTGAGGTTGCCAGATCAATCGTCTCACCTCCAGATCGATCGATCCAAGCTGGATCGATCGATCTAGCCCCAGAACGATCGATCTCAGTGCTAGACATCAACACCGCCATGCAACACTCACGCCAACTTGGCCACGCGATCGAACTCCAACTCCTCAATCACAAACCACCGTCACGGAGACACGTTCACGCACTCTCCGCAACCAACACCGCTCACAACCCGCGGCCTCAAAACACCGCAACACCAACACGTCTCCTAACACGTGTCTCACGCCTAACCGAACCTCACCAACGTCACCACCGTGACTCACACCCTCGGTTCCTCACACCGAACCGACGACTTCGGGACAACTCCCGGCAACACCAACCCACACACCAACAACAAAAACAGACTAAGAAGAAAGAACGTTACCTAACTCACGGTGAAGACACAAGCTGCGAGAGAGCCACGAAGCTTCACCGTCACGGCAACCCGTTCCTTCACCTCTTGTCTCCCACGCCCACACAACCAACTCCAAACTCACCCTCCCTTGCTCTCCACACCCTCACAAACAACTACAAGACTCACAAGTCTCAGCCTCACTTGCTCTCCACACCACACACAACCCCTTCCCTCTCTCCCTCTCTCTCCCTCACTCTTTCTCTTTTTTCCTCCTCCTTCACTCCTTCTCCAACTCTCTCCTTTTCCTCAGCCAACCTCTCACTTCCCTCTTGGATGCAGGTGACGGCAAGGAGCAAATAATGAGATGAGTGGAGCTGCTTTGGAGCTAGGTGGAGGCAATAGGGATGCTTTGTAGGGTGGGTGGCTGCTTTGTGGAAAAAACTAGGTGCATAGGTGGGTGATCCTAGCAAGTGGGGAAGGATGGAGACAGCTTAGAGGTGGAGATGGTTGGTGACAATCTGATTTTAAATCAGATTAGAAACAATTGGGATTTGGTCCCTGAACTCTCAAAAGTTCACAAACGGACCCCAACTTCCCAATCGATCCCGCACACCCCTACGGGAAAAATGCGGCGTAACGTTTACGATACTCCAAAATTTCCCGGAAATATTTTCCAGAGATTTTCCGCATAATCCCGGGTGTAAATCTGAAATTTCCCCTTTTTTTTTTGGAACACGGCGCTAATTTAGGATTTGGGTCCCTGAATTCCCGAAAAATTCACAAACTGACCCCAAACTCCTAAATTGACTCCGAACACCCCTTACAGGAAAAATGCGTGTAACTTCCAAAAATTACCCCAGAAATTCCCGGAATTAATTTCCCAGAAAATCTACGCATAAATCCCGGTTTTAATTCCCGAAATCTCCACTTTTTCGGGACATGAGCGTTACAATTCTCCCCCACTAACATAGATTCGTCCTCGAATCTAATGCCACAGTCCATCCGCAATGAACTCAACCACACATCTCGAAACACAACGGTCACACATGACCCTATGGCCACACAGCCATTCCCGAGATCAAACACTATTGACCTCTGAGGTCTACACTCAGTCACTAGCTTAAGACTCTGGTCATAGATCATTGCTCACAACTCAAATCATACCTCTACACTCTAAGACACTAAGTCCTACGAGTTCTAGGTATCAATACCCCTCCGCTCTCAGGCCACAAGGTCCTTATGAGCTCTCAGTATCAAATTCATGCCACCCACTCTGGCACTATAACCCCACGAGTTCCTGGTAATCACGTACCATTCCACTCTGGCTATACACCTTACGAGTTCTCGACATCGCACTCATACCACACCACTCTAGAAGGTATAACTTTACGGGTTCTCGGTATCACACAACACTCCACCCTGGGCTATATTCCTTATGAGTTCTAGGTATCACACTCATACCACTCAACTCTGGGTAGTATAACCTTCCGAGTCCTTGGTAATCACATACCACTCTACTCTGGGCTATATACCTTACGAGTTCCGGATATCACGCTCATACCTCTCAACTCTGGGAAATATAACCTTACGGGTTCTCATTATCTCATACCACGCCACCCTGAGCTATATACGCTTCGAGTTCTGGATTTCAGAGGAACTATCCATCCTCCTAAGAGTTGTACAGGACCAACCGTCCCTTGAGCAACCATGACCCAACATACGTCTATAAGCACTCTCGACTGAAACTACCTCTCGTGATCCGCATACGACCTTACAAGGTAATACCGGCATCACACACATTCCAACCCGGAATATCATCTTTTCCATAACCACCACTCAGGTTATTTCTCAACATACCCCGCCACTCAGGGTACCCACATAATCTTTTCCGATTATAACTCAAGTTCTTAAATCCACATAAAAACTCTTTTCAGAACCTCAAGTTCAGTTAAAACTCATGGCAACACTGACCATCAACAATAAGAACTACACATCTTATTAAACTCATCATGCATTATCGTTTACAACACCAAAACGAATACATAATGTTCAACAATAACATCTCGAAACTGGAAACCATCGATGAAAGCTCAAGCCTTTGATTGCTTCTCGAACCACTTCTTAAACCTTGCTTTCATCCTCGCCACTGGTTCCCACGTCTAGAAACGTTATCAGTGATCGGTTGGAACTCGGCTCTCCCGACTCCACCATGGTGTAAACCCTCGGTGCCACTGCAGCTCGCCTATCAGACGGTGCCGCCGCTACCACCTCCTGCTGCAACCTGGGACATTTCGGCTTGATATGCCCTGGCTCATGACAGTGGTAACACACCCGAGTATCCCCGATCACTCTACCTTTCTGAGGGCAACTCGTGTAACGCCCGTGTTCCGAAAGATGGGGATTTCGGAAATTGTAACCGGGATTTATGCGTAGATTTTCTTGGAAAATATTTCCGGGAATTTCTGGAGTAAATTGGAAGTTACACGCATTTTTCCCGTAAGGGGGTGTTCGGAGTTAATTTAAGAGTTTGGGGTCAACTTGTGAATTTTCGGAAATTCAGGGACCCAAATCCTAAATTAACACCCGTGTTCCGAAAAAAGAGAAATTTCGGAATTTACATCCGGGATTTATGGAAAGATCTTTGGAAAGTATTTCCGGGAAATTTTCGGAGTATTTTAGAAGTTGCGCGCATTTTCCCCGTAGGGGTGTTCGGGATCGATTTGGAAGTTTAGGGTCACTTTGTGAATTTTTGGGAAGTTCAAGGACTAGACCCTAAACAGAAATAAACTGAATTAAATCAGTTTGTGCAACCAACTTTTTCCAGCAGCCACCACCCTCCCTACCTAGCAGCCTACCCCTAAAAGTCACCCCCACCCTACAAAGCAACCTATGGATTCCCACTCTCTCCATTAAGTCAGCTGCACCCTCCATTCTCCTTCAGCTGCCGACACTTCCACCTAAAGAGAGAAAGAGAGTTGGCTGAGAAGAGAGAGAGAGAAGAGAGTTTGTGAGAGGTGAAGCTTTGATCAAAATTTTAGAGAAGGAGAGAAGGAGTGGTTGTGAGTTGTTTGTGGTGTGGAGAACAAGTGGGGCTGAGTCTTGAGTGGCTGTGTAAGGGCGTGGAGAGCTAGAGGAGGTGAGTCTTGGTGGCTGAGTGGGCGTGTGAGTCTCAAGGAAAAGGAGACTGAGGTTGCTGTGGTGGTGTGCAAAAGAGGAGTAGTTGTAGAGCTGTTTCGTGGGTGAGAAGGAAACAGGAGTTTGACCTAGCAAATCGTTTGCAAAGGTAGTGAATTTTTGTGGAGTTGTAGTTAAGTCTTATATCTAGCTGTTCCAATTTGCGGAATCGATTTTGAGTTAATATTCCAAAAGTTATTCACGTTTCCGTGAGGCGCTCTGTTTCAGAACGCCAACCGGACCAACGTGGATTCAAAGGGCAATCGCGAGTTCGTCTGTCGTGGGATCATCTTGAAACTTTGAAGTTAGCTTCAGGACACTTGGGGGTTGAGTTTCAACGGTGGGATTGAATTTTCAACGGTTAGTTGTTGTTTTATTCATGTTTTGTTTCGAGGTGCGAAAGTGTTGCAAGGCGGTGTTGATGTCTAGCACTGAGATCGATCGTTCTGGGGCTAGATCGATCGATCCAGCCTGGTAAACTCGCGGCCGGCCAGGATCGATCGATCCAGGCGAGATCGATCGATCTGGGCAGGATCGATCGATCTGGCAAGGATCGATCGATCTGAGTTTGTCCCGCAAGTTGGGATCGATCGATCCTGACCAAGATCGATCGATCTGGTCGTTCTGGCCGTTTTTCCCGTGTTCGTTTCTTGTGTTTAAAGTTCGTTTTGGTTTATTTGTTAGGCACGTGTTTGAGGAATTGAAGTGTTTTCATTCCGGGAAGTTTTAGGAGTTTCCTTGCGTGGCTAAGGTGAGTGCATGACCGTAAGCTCGACTAAGCGGTTTAATTATTTGATGTGGTTTTCATGAAATAGGCCGTGTATGATCTCGGGTGGATCATGATCGAGCGTTTCTTGAGATGGTTGATTGTTTCGGTATTTTTGTGTTTAGCTATGTTAAATATTTTAACTTGCTTGTGTGTATAGCTTGTAGACGGGAGGATTGCCTCACTAAGTATTTGTCGAAATACTTATGCATCTCTTTTGTTTGATGCAGAAAAGGAAAAGTTGTGACCGTGGAATTGAGGCGAGGAAGAGGGGGTTGATCTATGGACTCGTTGTGTGTTAAGTATTTTATTTAAGTTGAATAATTTCTTACAGTTAACTTTGGTATTTCTGTATTCGTATTTTTATTGTTTAAGGATTTATGCGAGCATATTTTATTATGGAATTAAATAATTAATATGTGTGTTTAACTAATCCGTGGGATAAATGATCGAACGATCTCGAGTCCGGATTCTCGTTATCGAGAACCGTTATAGACAACGGAAATTGTCTATGAAAGCCAAGGTGGCTATACAGACCAACTTCGACTCTCAACTCAAGTCGTCGTATTCCGGAAAGATCAATCGATCAAATATCCGTTCGGATAAGTAATTAAAATGTGTATGGGATTGTATTTTTATTTATGGATATTGGAGAAAAATATTTGGGGGTTATATTCTACTTATGGAGTTAAATAAATTAAATGCATGGATAGATGCATTTTTATTGGTTAAATGATTTGGGAATCAATTATTATTTATGGGAATAATAATTAATGTTTATTTAAAAAAAAAAAAAAAAAACGAGGGCGGTCGTTTCAATTTGGTATCAGAGCCTTTACGGTTCTAGGATGGTTTAGAAAAATTAAATTGGTTTTGATTTAATTTTTTGTGCTGTGTGAAGCATGAGTAATTAATTGAATTGATTATGTGAGTTAGTCAATTGTTTGAGTATGGAGCTATAGATCATCCTCTCCGAGCCTTTGATGAGATTCCACGGTAAGTTGTTCTATCTTCTTCTGTTAAGTTGTTTGTGTTACTTATCTGTTTGTGGTGTAAGTATAGATGGCTAGAAGAGGTAGAGGTCGTGGTCGTGGTATCGGCGGGGGTGGAGGACGCGGTCGGAGGATCGCAAGAGCTCCGGTGGTTGAGGAGAGCGTAACACCAAGTGTTACGGTTGAGCAGGTCGGGAACTCGCATACGGATCGAGTTGGGACGGAGGGTGTGGCCGGTGTTGGTGCCGGTGTCGCTGGAGTTCCAGCGGGTGCTGCGGGTGTGGCAGCAGGGGTAGCTCCGGCCCAAGGGGATCCTATCGCGAATTTCATGGCTTTGCTGTTGGAGCGGTTACCGGAGAGGGTACCAGCGCAGGCTCCAATGGTACCACCGGTAGTTGAGGTGCAACCAAGGGTTGTGGTTGCGGAAGAGCGTCCATCATATCTCAAAATGATGGAGCAGCTGCAGAGGATTGGCACGAGATTCTTTCAGGGTGGTGCTAAACCTGAGGAGGCAGATGAGTGGAGGATGAGGATGGAACGGAATTTCCGTTCGATTCGGTGTCCAGAGGAATACCAAGTGGATCTCGCCGTCCACTATTTGGAGGGTGACGCACATCTCTGGTGGAGAGGTGTTGCGGCCCGGAGGGTCCAGGCAGAGATGTCTTGGGAGGATTTTATAGTGGAGTTTAACTCCAAATATTTTCCTCAGGAGGCCTTGGACCGGATGGAGAGACGGTTTCTTGGGATGACTCAAGGGAACCGGACCGTTCGTGAGTATGAGGCGGAGTTTAACCGTCTCAGAGTGTATGGCGGTCATATCCTGGACGATGAGCAGGCCCAGGTGAGGCGGTTTCTGATGGGTCTTCGGGCCGAGTTGAGGAACCAGTGCCTGATGAGATCGTTTGACACAGTTGTGGATCTGGTTGAGAAGGCCGCGTTGCTTGAGGAGAGTCTGATAGACGTGGGTGTGGTAGTCAGCCCAATTCCTCAGGCAAGGAAGCTTCCACATCAGTCCGGTCCTAGCAAGGGCGACAAGCCAGCGCAAGGACAGAAGCGAAAGTGGGAGGGTCCTTCTAAGGGTAACCTAGGTGGTCAGGGATGCTTCGGATGCGGAAGCAAGGACCATAGGGTTGCGAATTGCCCTCAGAAAGGCAGAGCGATCGGGGATACTCGGGTGTGTTACCACTGTCATGAGCCAGGGCATATCAAGCCTAAATGTCCCAGGTTGCAGCAGGGAGTGGTAGCGGCGGCACCGGCAGATAGGCGAGCTGCAGTGACACCGAGGGTTTATACCATGGTGGAGTCAGGAGAGCCGAGCTCCAAACCGATCACTGGTAAATTTTTTTAAAAAACTTACTCGAGTTAAATTCTTGTTTGTTAAAAGTTTTTGCCTTGAAAGTTTGTGTTAGGGTTCTTAGCATATGAAAGTTATGTAGGGACCTTAATCGTGGGAGGAATTGAATCTCACGTTCTGTTCGATTCTGGAGCATCACATTGTTTCGTTACTCCAGAATTGGCGGAGAGGTGCGGCATCCGGAGCAATCCGGGCGAGCACGTGGGGTTTGTTAAGGTCGCTGGAGGGAAGTTTCTGAGCAGTCTTGGTCGGGTTAAGAACGTGGTTGTTCAGGTGGCCGAGGAGTCAATGCCAGCGGATTTGATCATCTGTTCTGTGGAATTGTATGATGTTATCCTGGGTATGGATTGGCTGGGAAAGTTCAAAGCGCATCTGGATTGCCACCGGGGACGTGTCGTGTTCGAAAGAGAAAAAGGCAGGTTGGTCTACCAGGGAGTGAGACCTACAACCGGGAGTCTCGTGATCTCGGCAATGCAAGCTGAGAAAATGATCGAGCGAGGTTGTGAAGCTTATCTGGCGACTATTATCACCCCAGAGACTGTTGGAGAGTCTTCGGTTCGGGATATTCCTGTTGTTCAGGAGTTCGAGGATGTCTTTCAGTCGTTGCAGGGGTTACCACCGTCTCGGTCTGATCCTTTCACGATTGAGCTGGAACCAGGCACGATGCCGATATCCAAGGCTCCGTACAGGATGGCTCCTGCAGAGATGGCGGAGCTGAAGAAGCAGCTGGAAGAGTTGTTGGATAAGGGTTTTATCCGTCCAAGCAGTTCACCGTGGGGAGCGCCGGTGCTGTTTGTGAAGAAAAAGGATGGGAGTTTCCGGTTATGTATCGATTACCGGGGGCTTAACCGAGTCACAGTGAAGAATCGGTATCCTCTTCCGCGGATCGATGAGCTGTTGGATCAGCTGAGAGGGGCTACTTGGTTCTCCAAGATTGACTTGGCGTCAGGATATCATCAAATTCCTATTGATGAGGTGGATATCCGGAAGACGGCTTTCAGGACAAGATATGGGCACTTCGAGTTTGTGGTGATGCCATTTGGGTTGACGAATGCACCAGCGGCGTTCATGAGATTGATGAACGGAATGTTCCAAGAGTATCTCGATGAGTCCGTGATCATTTTTATAGATGATATTTTGGTGTATTCGAAGAGTCCTGAGGAGCATAAGGTCCATTTGAGGAATGTTCTGGAGAAGTTGCGGGAACAGAAACTGTTCGCTAAGTTAAGCAAGTGCAGTTTCTGGCAACGAGAGATCGGATTCTTGGGTCATATTGTCTCCGAGAAGGGGGTTTCAGTTGATCCAGAAAAGATAAAGGCTATCAAAGAGTGGCCTAGGCCGATGAATGCCACTGAGATCAGGAGTTTTCTTGGTCTAGCGGGCTATTATCGGAGATTTGTCAATGGGTTCGCGAGTATGGCTCGGTCTATGACAAAGCTGACCGGAAAAGATGTTCCGTTCGTGTGGTCTCCAGAGTGTGAGGAGAGTTTTGAGAACTTGAAGTCAATGTTGACGAGTACACCAGTTTTGGCTTTACCGGAGCCGAGTGAGCCTTTTGTGGTGTACACAGACGCTTCGAGGTTGGGTCTTGGTTGCGTGTTGATGCAACAAGGGAAGGTTATTGCTTATGCTTCCCGTCAGTTGAGGAAGCACGAGAATAACTATCCTACCCATGATCTCGAGATGGCTGCGGTGGTTTTTGCCTTGAAGATTTGGAGATCTTATCTCTATGGCGGGAAGGTTCAGGTATTTACAGATCATAAAAGCTTGAAGTACATCTTTACGCAGCCAGAATTGAATTTGAGGCAGAGGCGTTGGATGGAGTTAGTGGCAGATTATGATCTGGAGATAGCCTACCATCCCGGAAAGGCGAATTTGGTTGCAGATGCGTTGAGTCGCAAGCGGGTAGCTTCGGCTAGTGAGCGGGACATGGAGTCCTTGGTGAGCGAGGTTAGCACGTTAAGGTTGTGTGCTATATCTCAGGAACCGTTAGGCTTGGAAGCAGCGAATCAGGCGGATCTTTTGAGTAGAGTTCGTTTGGCTCAGGAAAAAGATGAAGGTCTGATTAAGGCTTCGGGTGATGTGGGATCAGAATATCAGGTCTCTGCGAATGGGACTATTCTGGTGCATGGGAGGGTATGCGTACCCAAAGATGAGGATCTGAGGCGAGAGATCCTGAGTGAGGCTCATGCGAGTATGTTTTCGATTCATCCAGGGGCGACTAAGATGTACCGGGACTTAAAGAGGTATTATCATTGGGTCGGGATGAAGAAAGATGTGGCTAACTGGGTTGCGGCTTGTGATGTATGCCAGTTAGTGAAGGCTGAGCATCAGGTTCCGAGCGGGTTGTTGCGGAGTTTACCCATTCCGGAGTGGAAATGGGATATGATTACGATGGATTTCGTGGTTGGCTTGCCCGTTTCGCGAACCAAGGATGCTATTTGGGTCATTGTTGATCGTTTGACCAAGTCAGCACTTTTCCTGGCCATCAAGAAGACCGATGGAGCTGCGGTGTTGGCTAAGAAGTATGTCAATGAGATTGTGAGGCTTCATGGGGTACCGGTAAGTATAGTCTCAGACCGTGATTCCAAGTTCACTTCGGTGTTCTGGAAGGCCTTTCAGGCTGAGATGGGCACTAAGGTACACATGAGTACGGCCTATCACCCGCAGACGGATGGGCAATCCGAGAGGACCATCCAGACTCTCGAGGATTTGCTGAGGATGTGTGTGCTTGACTGGGGTGGTCATTGGTTGGACTACCTGAACTTGGTAGAGTTTACTTATAATAATAGCTATCAAGCGAGTATCGGAATGGCTCCATATGAGGCGCTGTATGGGAGGCCATGTCGTACACCTTTATGCTGGACCCAAGTGGGGGAGAGGAGCATGTTGGGTGCAGATTTTGTTCAGGAAACTACGGAGAAAATCCGGGTTCTAAAGCTGAACATGAAAGAAGCGCAGGATCGGCAAAAGAGTTATGCCGATAAGAGGAGAAAAGACCTCGAGTTCGAGGTGGGAGATAAAGTGTATCTTAAGATGGCTATGTTGCGGGGTCCTAATAGGTCCATTTCGGAGACTAAGTTGAGTCCGAGGTATATGGGACCGTTCAGGATTGTTGAGCGGGTTGGACCGGTTGCGTATCGGTTGGAGTTACCTGAGGTTATGCAAGCATTTCATAAGGTTTTCCATGTGTCAATGCTGAAGAAGTGCTTGCATAAGGAGGATGAGGTTGTAGCTGGGATTCCGTCAGATCTTCAGCTTAATATGACCTTAGAGGCAAGACCGGTAAGGATCCTCGATAAGAGAATCAAGCAGGATCGTAGGAAGAAGGTTCCAATGATCAAGGTCTTGTGGGATTGTGACGGGGTTGAGGAGGAGACGTGGGAACCAGAGGCGAAGATGAAAGCAAGGTTCAAGAAGTGGTTTGAAAAACAAACAGAGACTTGAGCTTTCATCGATGGTTTCCAGTTTCGAGTTACTTTGTTAGACATTTTGTATTCGTTTTGGTGTTGTAAACGATTAAATACATTATGTTTCCTTTCATTAATAAGATGAGTAGTTCTTATTGTTAATGGTCAGTGTTGCCATGAGTTTTAACTGAACATGAGGTTCTGCAAAAAGTTTATGTGGATTTAAGAACTTAAGTTATAATCGGAAAAGATTATGTGGGTACCCTAAGTGACGGGGTATGTTGTGGAGTAACCTGAGTAGTGGTTATGGAAAAGATGATATTCCGGGATGGAATGTGGGTGATGCCGGTATTACCTTGCAAGGTTGTATGCGGATCACGAGGGGTAGTTTCAGTCGGGAGTGCTTATAGATGTATGTTGGGTCATGTTGCTCAAGGGACGGTTGGTTCTGTACAACTCTTAGAAGGATGGATAGTTCCTCTGTTATCCAGAACTCGTAGGGTATATAGCTCAGGGTGGCGTGGTATGAGATAACGAGAACCCGTAAGGTTATACTTCCCAGAGTTGAGAGGTATGAGCGTGATATCCGGAACTCGTAAGGTATATAGCCCAGAGTAGAGTGGTATGTGATTACCAAGAACTCGTAAGGTTATACTACCCAGAGTTGAGTGGTATGAGTGTGATACCTAGAACTCGTAAGGAATATAGCCCAGGGTGGAGTGTTGTGTAATACCGAGAACCCGTAAAGTTAGACTGCCCAGAGTGGAGTGATATAAGTGCGATACCTAGAACTCGTAGACTTGTTGTCTTAGAGTGTAGAGGTATGAGTTGAGTTGTGAGCAATGATCTGTAACCAGAGTCGTAAGCTAGTGACTGAACGTAGACCTCAGAGATCAATAGTGTTTGATCTCGTGACTGGTTGTGTAGCCCGTGGGTCAAGGGTGACCACGGTGCTATGAGGTGTGCGGCTGAGTTCATTGCGGATGGACTGCGGCGTTAGATTCGAGGACGAATCTATGTTAGTGGGGGAGAATTGTAACGCCCGTGTTCCGAAAGATGGGGATTTCGGAAATTGTAACCGGGATTTATGCGTAGATTTTCTTGGAAAATATTTCCGGGAATTTCTGGAGTAAATTGGAAGTTACACGCATTTTTCCCGTAAGGGGGTGTTCGGAGTTAATTTAAGAGTTTGGGGTCAACTTGTGAATTTTCGGAAATTCAGGGACCCAAATCCTAAATTAACACCCGTGTTCCGGAAAAAGAGAAATTTCGGAATTTACATCCGGGATTTATGGAAAGATCTTTGGAAAGTATTTCCGGGAGTGCAAAAGAGGAGTAGTTGTAGAGCTGTTTCGTGGGTGAGAAGGAAACAGGAGTTTGACCTAGCAAATCGTTTGCAAAGGTAGTGAATTTTTGTGGAGTTGTAGTTAAGTCTTATATCTAGCTGTTCCAATTTGCGGAATCGATTTTGAGTTAATATTCCAAAAGTTATTCACGTTTCCGTGAGGCGCTCTGTTTCAGAACGCCAACCGGACCAACGTGGATTCAAAGGGCAATCGCGAGTTCGTCTGTCGTGGGATCATCTTGAAACTTTGAAGTTAGCTTCAGGACACTTGGGGGTTGAGTTTCAACGGTGGGATTGAATTTTCAACGGTTAGTTGTTGTTTTATTCATGTTTTGTTTCGAGGTGCGAAAGTGTTGCAAGGCGGTGTTGATGTCTAGCACTGAGATCGATCGTTCTGGGGCTAGATCGATCGATCCAGCCTGGTAAACTCGCGGCCGGCCAGGATCGATCGATCCAGGCGAGATCGATCGATCTGGGCAGGATCGATCGATCTGGCAAGGATCGATCGATCTGAGTTTGTCCCGCAAGTTGGGATCGATCGATCCTGACCAAGATCGATCGATCTGGTCGTTCTGGCCGTTTTTCCCGTGTTCGTTTCTTGTGTTTAAAGTTCGTTTTGGTTTATTTGTTAGGCACGTGTTTGAGGAATTGAAGTGTTTTCATTCCGGGAAGTTTTAGGAGTTTCCTTGCGTGGCTAAGGTGAGTGCATGACCGTAAGCTCGACTAAGCGGTTTAATTATTTGATGTGGTTTTCATGAAATAGGCCGTGTATGATCTCGGGTGGATCATGATCGAGCGTTTCTTGAGATGGTTGATTGTTTCGGTATTTTTGTGTTTAGCTATGTTAAATATTTTAACTTGCTTGTGTGTATAGCTTGTAGACGGGAGGATTGCCTCACTAAGTATTTGTCGAAATACTTATGCATCTCTTTTGTTTGATGCAGAAAAGGAAAAGTTGTGACCGTGGAATTGAGGCGAGGAAGAGGGGGTTGATCTATGGACTCGTTGTGTGTTAAGTATTTTATTTAAGTTGAATAATTTCTTACAGTTAACTTTGGTATTTCTGTATTCGTATTTTTATTGTTTAAGGATTTATGCGAGCATATTTTATTATGGAATTAAATAATTAATATGTGTGTTTAACTAATCCGTGGGATAAATGATCGAACGATCTCGAGTCCGGAGTCTCGTTATCGAGAACCGTTATAGACAACGGAAATTGTCTATGAAAGCCAAGGTGGCTATACAGACCAACTTCGACTCTCAACTCAAGTCGTCGTATTCCGGAAAGATCAATCGATCAAATATCCGTTCGGATAAGTAATTAAAATGTGTATGGGATTGTATTTTTATTTATGGATATTGGAGAAAAATATTTGGGGGTTATATTCTACTTATGGAGTTAAATAAATTAAATGCATGGATAGATGCATTTTCAACTCGCAACCCTATGGTCCTTGCTTCCGCATCCAAAGCATTCCTGACCACCTTGGTTACCCTTGGAAGAACCCTCCCACTTCCGCTTCTGCCCATGCACCGGCTTACCGCCATTGCTAGGACCGGACTGATGTGGAGGCTCTCTTGCCAGAAGAATTGGGCTGACTGCCACAACCACATCTCTTAGGCCCTCCTCAATCAACGCGGCCTTCTCTACCAGTTCTACAACCGTGTTAAACGATCCTATTAGACACTGGTTCCTCAACTCGCCCCGAAGACCTATCAGAAACCGCCTCACTTGGGCCTGCTCATCATCTAGGATATGACCCCCATACACTCTGAGACGGTTAAACTCCGCCTCATACTCCCGAACCGACCGGTTCCCTTGAGTCAGTCCTAGGAAACGACTCTCCATCCGGTCCAATGCCTCTTGGGGGAAATACTTGGAGTTAAACTCCACTATAAAATCCTCCCAAGACATCTCTGCTTGGACCCTCCGTGCCGCAACACCTCTCCACCAGAGATGTGCGTCACCCTCCAGATAGTGAACTGCGAGATCCACCTGATATCCCTCTGGACACCTGATCGAACGGAAATTCCGCTCCATCCGCATTTTCCACTCATCTGCCTCCTCAGGCTTGGCACCACCCTGAAAGAACCTCGTGCCAATCCTCTGCAACTGCTCCATCATTTTGAGGTATGATGGGCGCTCTTCCGCAACCACAACCCTGGGTTGCACCTCAGCCACCGGTGGTACAACTGGAGTCTGCACTGGTACCCTTTCCGGTAACCGCTCCAACAGCAAAGCCAAGAAATTCACAATAGGATCCTCTTGGGCCGGAGCTACACCTGCTGCCACACC
This sequence comes from Barbarea vulgaris, assembly GCA_963667165.1. NCBI lineage: Eukaryota > Viridiplantae > Streptophyta > Magnoliopsida > Brassicales > Brassicaceae > Barbarea > Barbarea vulgaris. The sequence goes on along the minus strand of OY763887.1, from coordinate 40,402,149 downwards.
CGCAGCACCCGCTGGAACTCCAGCAACACCGGCACCAACACCGGCCACACCCTCCGTCCCAACCCGATCCGTATGCGAGTTCCCGACCTGTTCGAACGTAACACTCTGTGTCACACTCTCCTCAACCACCGGAGCCCTCGCGTTCCTCCGACCGCGACCTCTACCCCCACCGATACCACGACCACGACCTCTACCTCTTTTAGCCATCGTAGCCAAACAGTGGATTCCTCGATCAAACCTTGCAGCCACATAAGCCGGCTCAACAACAGACTCGAACTTCCACGGTTTAGATTAACCGATCCAAACCGGACACCACAGCTTTAACCACATATAAAAAAATTATGTGATTAAAACTTTGGCCCCAAAAGACTATTCCACGAGTCTTTTAACTAAACTCAACAAACAATTGAGTAACACAAACAACCAACAGAAACGAAACAACTTACCGTGGAATCTCATTAAAGGCTCGAAGAGGATGATCTAGAACTCCATACCCAAACAATTGACTAACTCACATAATCAATTCAAAATACTCATGCTCACACAGCACCAAAAATTAAATCAAATCCAATTTAATTTTTCAAATCCGTCCTAGAGCCGTAATTGCTCTGATACCAAATTGAAACGACCGCCCTAGTTTTTTTTTTTTTTTTTTTTTTTGCAAATAATTAATATTCCCATAAATATTAATTACTTCCCCAAACAAATATTATTCAACTACTCATGAATAATAAAAACTCACCCAACAATAAAATACACTTTCATTGCCCAACCGAAAGAATATTGGATCGTTCGATCTTTCCAGAATACGACGACTTGAGTTGAGAGTCGAAGTTGGTCTGTATAGCCACCTTGGCTTTCATAGACGATTTCTGTTGTCTATAACGGTTCTTGATAAACAAGAATCCGGACTTGAGATCGTTAGACCTTTTATCCTTAATAGTATTTAACCATAAAATTCACCAATTTAAACCATAAATACTAGACCAAACAAAATCCTCTATAACGGAAAAACTCTTAAACAAACAACGAGTTTAGATCATCCCCTCTTCCTCGCCTTGATTCCACGGTCACACAAACTCTTTTCCTACATCAAATAAAAGAGATGTATAAGTATTTCAACAAATACTTAGTGAGGCAATCCTCCCATCTACAAGCTATACACACAAACGATATAAATTATTTAACATAGTTAAACACGAAAATACCGAAACAATCAACCATCTCAAGAAATACTCGATCTAGATCCACCCGAGATCATACACGGCCTATTCCATGAAAACCACATCAAACAATCAACCGCTTAGATAAGCTTATGGTCATGCACTCACCTTTCGCCACGCACGGAAATTCCCAAAAACTTCTCGGAATGAAAAGACTTCACTTCCTCAAACGAGTGCCTAACAACAAACCAAATACGAAACTTAAGACACAAGAAACAACTACGAAAAACGGCCAGAACGACCAGATCGATCGATCCCACCAAGCGTGAACCGACCAGATCGATCGATCCTGGCCGGCCGTGAGGTTGCCAGATCGATCGTCTCACCTCCAGATCGATCGATCTGTCTTGGATCGATCGATCTAGCCCTGGATCGATCGTTCCAGGTGCTTAACATCAACACCGACTTGCAACACTCACACCAACTTGGCCACGCGATCGAACTCCAACTCCTCAATCACAAACCACCGTCACGGAGTCACGTTCAAGCACTCTCCGCAACCACCCATTCACACTTTGTGGCCCCAAAACACCGCCACACCAACACGCCTCCTAACACGTGTCTCCCAACGTCACCACCGTGACTCACACACTCGGTTCCTCACACCGAACCACCCAACAACAACAAAAACAGACTAAGAGGGAAAGAACGTTACCCTAACTCACGGTGATGACACAAGCTGCGAGAGAGCCACGAAGCTTCACCGTCACGGCAACCCCGTTCCTTCACCTCTTGTCCCTCACGCCACACACCCGGCTCCAAACTCACCCTCACCTGCTCTCCACATCACACACTCAGCCAACAAACTCACCTTCTTTAGCCCTTGCTCTCCACACTCACACCAACACAAGCCCACCTCCTCTTCTTTGATTTAAGACAACCCAGCCTCTCACTCTCTCTCTCTCTGAAAACCAAAAACCACTCAACATTCTCTCCTTTTCCTCAGCCAAACCTTTCTCTTCCCTCTTGGATGCAGGGGTCGGCAAGGAGCAATTAATGAGATGAGTGGAACTGCTCTAAGAAGGTGGAGAGGTGGGGAACTCTAAAAGGCTAGGGGAGGCTGCTTTGTAGGGAAGGTGGATGACTTTTAGGGGGGGGGGGAAGTGGAGGCTGCAGGTGGAGAATGGTGGAAAAGGTTGGTGCAAACTGATGTAATCAGTTTAAACTAAAATAAAGCTTGGGTCCCTGAATTCCCAAAAATTCACAAACTGACCCCAAACTTCCAAAACAATTCCGAACACCCCTACGGGAAAATGCGGTGTAACCTTTAAGTTACTCCAAAATCTCCCGGAAATAATTTCCAGAGATTCTCCGCATAAATCCCGGATACAATTCCGAAATTTCCATTTTCCGGAACACGGGCGTTACAATTGTATTGGGCCTTTGTGTTATGCAAAATTGGTTAAAAAGTGAATGAGAAAAGCCTATTGGTTATTGAATAAGTAACTTGTAAAATGTCCCACATTGTTTGCAAGTTGTGTTTTGAAGTGATATAAATATAGTCACACTCATTCATTTGTTTAAATGGTTATGGAGAGAGGAAAGGGGGACCACACGCGCGCGCCGCCGCCGCCGCCGGCCGGCTCGGCACGGCGTGGGCTTGGGCTTGGGCTTGGGCAATTGGACCAAAGGTCCATCAAAGACTATTCTTTTTGCGGCCCAAATTCGAAGAGGTACAAACCGGCCTTCGAAAAGCCACAACGATTAAATGCTTGCGGTTTTTTAAAACCGTTCCCTCCTACGGCTATATAAACAGCCTTTGTCTCCATCTTCAAGACATACGTTTTGAAATCTGCAAAACAACAACAATCTCTCTCTGTGTTTTTTCAGTAAGTATTCCGAGAGTATCGTAGTTATATCAGTTCGTTAGAATCGTTGTTCGAGTGCTTGCGAAAACGATTGTTAGTGGTTTCATCCTGGGACTCTTGATTCTATAAAAACCCGTCGCACTGCGGGAGATTCTTAGAGTTAAGGAAAGAGATTTCGTATCTCGACTCCACTCTCTGTTTTGATCTCTTCCCTTAACGTCTTTCTTATCGCAATTCTTCTCCAATCTCGTAGTGTGCCAATTTCGGTCCTACAGGTTTCTGATTATGGATCATGTTTTTAAAGATATGTCAAAAAAATTATTTTGGTTTTTATTTGTGTTTTTTAAGTTTTCAGTTTTCTTTCAAACCCAAAAGAAAGGGACGACACATAATGTGATTGTGTTCTGTTCGGTTTCTAAATTGGGAAAATGGGGTCCGATGTTGCCTAAGTAAGACTTGTCATATATTAAGGTTGGACAATCGAATCTCTGTGATTCACTTGCTGGCTGGGCAGCATGATTTATAAACTTCAATTTCTGCTTATAATTCAATAATCTGCATTGATGGGTGATAAAAACAAGACTTGTCTAATAATGTTCGATTTGAGGAATTGGGAAAGCATGAAAACATTCAATAACTCTGCATATTGATGGAGAAGAAAACTTCAGTTTCTGCCTAATGATGACTCATATTGGATAAATGATGTTTTGGGATTAAGAAAGTTCATTATTCTGCATAATCTCTAATATGTTACTGAGCTCTGGGACTGGGAAATTCAAGTTTCTGCTTAGATCTCTGCCATTGAAAAGGCTTGTTGAGTTATGTCTCTAGTCTCTGTGTCTAAGCTCTTGTAGCTCTTCTGGTCAGTGAAGGCAACCATTGTGCAACACTTGATCGGTTTGAGGCTCCAGCAAGGCACTATAGAGAGTCTGCTTTATATTGATTTGCCTTTATTAAAGCTTATCTAATGATGTCCAGAGATCGATTAATCCATCTATCTTCTTCAAATACTTTAATATATGAGACTTAATGATTAAAAGAATTCAGTAATCTGCATTGATGGAGGATATATGTTCTTTAACAAGACTTGTCGGATAAAAACATTCAGTATTCTGCATGTTGATGGAGGTAAATAGTCCTTTAATAATATTTGAAAGGGAATTAAAATTTTGGTTGAACGATTGGATGATGTTCAAAGATATGAGATTCAGGATGATGATGATAAGATATTCAATTTTCTGCTTGATGATGGGAATAAATATGCCTCTAAAAATGGTATCCTATATCGGAAATTCAAGTTTTTGCTTAAACTAAAAGTTCTTGCTGGGCTGGGACAGCTTGAGAAACAAAACAAAAAAAATGTGCCTTCAGGAGGCTCTTTAAATGAATAATGTAATTAATCCTCTATGCCTAACTCTTGTAGCTCTTCTAATCAGTGAAGGCACATCTTTGTGCAACACTTGATGGGATCGAGGCTCGAGCAATGGGGGATAAATATTCTTTAGCAAGAATTGTGTCTAAAGAGAGAGAGGGAGATGGTGTCGAGCAATAATCTGCATTAATGTGGGATAAATGTTCTTTTAACAAGACTTGTCTAATAATGTCTTCCTAATGATGTGTCATATGGGAAAGCATAAAAACATTCAATATTCTGCATGAAAACATTCAATACTCTGCATATTGATGGAGGAGAAAACTTCAGTTTCTTCCTAATGATGTCTAATGATGACTCATATTGGATAAATTCTATGCATTTATTAAGGCTTGTCCTGATATTGATACATTCAGTTCTCTGCTAAAACTACTCTAAGATTCAATATTTTGCATATTGATAGTAGATAAATGATGTTCTGGGATTGAGAAAGGACATTACTCTACAGAAGCTCTATATCTTATTGAGCTGGGACAGGGAAATTCATGTTTCTGCATGATATTGATTCAAGTTGGACTTTATAAATAATCTACTTAATCTTCATGCCTAGCTCTTGTAGCTCTTCTGGTTAGTGAAGGCATTTCATTGTGCAACACTTGATCGGTTTGAGGCTCGAGCAAGGCACTAGACAGAGAAAGAGAGACACACACAGACAGACAGAAGAAATACATTGTTTGCTTTATATTGATTTCCCTTTATTAAGGCTTATCTAATGATGTCCCGATTCAACTCTCTGCTTAATAATCTGCATTGATGGAGGATAAACTTCAGTTTCTGCTTTGATCTGCCTTTATTAAGGCTTGTCCCGTGAATGATTTTATAATCAATCAAAAGAATGGAGAAACATAATAAGAGAAATGGAGAAATATTTTCTCTTTTAAAGAAGAGAAGAACGAAATAGAAATTTTTTATTTAAATTGAAACTTGTTATTTACATCAGGACAAAACTGATTTATGTAGAAAATGAACAGACATTAGAACACAAAGAGTTGTGTATCTTCCTACTTGTGACTGTTGACACAATAACTACCAAAATTTAATGTCAGGACAATTGACATAAATAAACTGAAAGTATTTAATTATTAATAAACTCAATTAATAACTAACACTCCCCCCTTAATTGAGTTTCGGTCTCACACCAAACTTGTTTTCTTAGTTCTTTGGAATTTGTTGATCAAACTCCAACTTCTTGCCTTCCTTCATCACTCTTCTTCCTTTGTTAGTCATGATAGAAATATCTTCTTTCTCGGCTGGCATTATGCCCTCTCCGTTTCCAACTTTGATAAAGTTGCTCCTTTTTTTTCCTTGTCAATTTTTCTCATTCTGACATAGGAACTCTTGAGATTTCTCTTTCCCGTAAATCTTTTCCTTGTCATCTTCAAATTTTCTCCACGTGAGCTTCGTCACGTAACATCAGGCTGTTCTTGCAACCTTCTTCCACTCCCTTTCTCTTAGGTGAGCTTTCTTCTCATTTCCTTTTGGTGTCCTCTTGATCACCAAATTTTTTGCGTAAACTATCTTCACTTCTTCTTCGGTTATCTTTGCAACCGACTTCTGCCTTTCTCTTAGGTTAGCAGCACCCTTCTTCGCTTGGTGTCTCCCTTTGATCACCATCACGTCTCTGTGACGTCTTGTGCGTGAATTTAATACACGTCTTCTTCGGTTATCTTTGCAACCGCCTTCTGCTTTTCTCTTAGGTTAGCAGCCACCTTTTTTGCTTGGTGTCTCCATTTGATCACCATCACCTCACCACGACGTCTTGTGCGTGAATTTTCTCCACGTCTTCTTCGGTTATTTTTATAACCGGATCCCGTACTGTGCGTGAATCTACTCCACGTCTTCTTCGGTTATCTCTGTAACCGGTTCCCGTATCATGCCATGCGTGAATCTCCCCCACGTCTTCTTCGGCATCGTCGAACAAAGTTTCAGAATTCTCCTTCCACAACAACTCCACATCCGTTTTCTCCATTGCTTTTTAAGAAGATCTCATATTCTCCTTCATCATTTTTGGAGCCTTCTTTTTGAAGGTACTGCTTGTGAATATTTTTGTGAAGGTTGATGGCACTCTCTCTTGTCACCACCTCTTCTTTTTCTATTTCTTCTCTTCCTCTTCTTCCTCTTTTTTTTCTCGGTTTTCTTGCCGTTGATTTGTTTTCTCCATCTTTCTCTTCTTCTCGCAGCGGACTTCTTTCTATTATTATTTTATTTGGACAGGCTCCAAGATCAAGATAGCTCTGATACCATGTTGGAATATTGATTTTATAATCAATCAAAAGAATGGAGAAACATAATAAGAGAGATAGAGAAATATTTTCTCTTTTAAAGAAGAGAAGAACGAAATAGAAATTTTTTATTTAAACTGTTGTTATTTACATCAGGACAAAACTGATTTATGTAGAAAATGAACAGACATTAGAACACAAAGAGTTGTGTCTCTTCCTACTTGTGACTGTTGACACAATAACTACCAAAATTTAATGTCAGGACAATTGACATAAATAAACTGAAAGTATTTAATTATTAATAAACTCAATTAATAACTAACAGTTCTGAGATTGAGAAATTCATTATTCTGCATAAGGTCTATATCTTACTGAGCTTGGACAAGGAAATTCAAGTTTCTGCATAATGTCTATATCTTCTAGTGCTGGTGGGAGATGATGATATATATATTCGATTTTCTGCTTCGATGTGCCTTTGAAAATGGTTGTTGAATTAAGTCTCTTGTGCATGACTCTTGAAACTCTTCTGGTCAGTGAAGGTACATCTTTGTGCAACACTTGATGGGATCGAGGCTCGAGCAAGGCACTAAAAAGAGAGAGATCGTGTCTGATCAATACATATAGAGTATTCAGATCTCTGCATACTACAAGAATCTCCAACTAGATTGTAATTGTCTTTGTAGTTTCTTATTACCTTATGATATCAAACCAACACAATGTTGGATTTTGCGGTATTGGTCTAACAACAATGGTAAGTTTTTCTTTATCTACATCTCTTACAAATGTTAGGTTATTTAATAAGAAATTATTCTCTGTTTGTCTCACTGTGTTCTAACCACATCTTTTGGTGACTCGTTCTTTAAAAGGTATACTATATGAGTTATTATAAGCCTATCTTTTCAACTTCAAAATCCCAAAAACTGGAGTGTGTAACTGTACAATGATCTGTCTCAGGTTTGACTTCTCTCACTCTTTCTCTCTACAACAGTTTCTAATATTACAGTGCTATTGGTTGTCTAAATTGTTGTAGTAGTATGAGTTGTGAAAGACTATTTGATTATTTATAGGAAACTTCTAGTATAATGGTGTTATGGTGCACAACATGATTAGCTGAATTGAGTTGGTATGTATTTGAATAGTATATCTACTTGTTTATAAGACAAAACAATTTCATTTTATAAGATTTCTTCTCTTTGTTCCTATTTCCGAAAAAAATTTCTGCAGATAAGAAAGCTCTTGTTTCTCAGGTACGTCCTCGTTCTATTGTTTCTCGATTTTCAATAAAATTGGTTTTTGGTTTTAGAAACCAAATGATTGTTTTTTTTTTTTTTTGTAATGTTTTAAGATTTTCTTAAGAGTAAGCCATTAAAACATGTGATTCGTAGAAACTATATATCTCATAATTTTGGTGGTAGTGGTTTGTCAGTGAGTGATCTATCATAGGTACATGTTCTTTCTCTCTGCTTTCAATACCATAGTGTTGTTGTAGTACTAAAATTAGTATTGGTTTGATTCTTAATCCAGGAAATACAACCAATATTTTGATGAGGTACGTAAAATTTGTTATTTGTATTGATATCTCAAGATTTCTCAACATCCTATGGTTTCTTCTTCTTGGCTTTACTCGATAAGGGTTTTTTTCAAACGAAGGTTATTATCTCCTCAAGGCCATGCGATGCTAAGGGACTAGTGACTTTGTCACCCATTTGTGGTATTATAAAAGCTTATAGTCTTCTTTGATATAAACAATTAATAACTTGAGGTTTTTTCTAACTTATGTTAAAATTTTGGGCCTTTGATCTTTGAAGAAAGCATAACTATATGATTCTTCTATCAGAGGCAGAATTGGATTTATAGAACATGATAGGGTACATGACATGGTTATAGATGCATTTTATGAAACAACTTCGTCATTTGTTGATAATACAGTCGAAGAACCTAACTTAGATGCAAAACGGTTTTATGAAATGTTAGATGTTGTAAATCAACCAATCTACGAGGGATGTAGAGAAGGTCTGTCGAAATTGTCATTAGCAGCTAGGATGATGAACATTAAAACTGATCATAATTTATCTGAGGTCTGTATGGATACATGGGCAGAATTGTTCAAAGAGTATTTGCCGGAAGACAATTTATCTGCTGATTCATATTATGAGATTCAGAAATTGGTTTTTAGTCTTGGGTTACCTTCTGAGATGATAGATGTGTGCATTGACAATTGTATGATCTATTGGAGAGATGATGATCAGTTACAGGAATATCGATTCTGTAAGAAGCCAAGATTTAAACCGCAAGGTAGTGGAAGGAATAAGGTACCGTACCAACGGATGTGGTACCTTCCAATTACAGAGAGGTTGAAAAGATTGTATCAGTCCAAAAGGACAGCAGCATCGATGAGATGGCACAGAGAACATTTGCAGACGGAAGGGGAGATCAATCATCCATCAGATGCGAAAGCATGGAAGCATTTCCAAACGGTACACCCTGATTTTGCTATAAAAGTTCGTAATGTTTATCTTGGATTATGCACCGATGGATTTAGTCCATTTGGAATGTCTGGAAGACAATATTCTATGTGGCTGATACACAATAGTTTTAACCCTATATAACTACTACAAGTGCACAGCAATTGTTGTAGTAATCTAGGAATCGAATCCACAGAGACCAAGAGTTACACTACGATTCTTAATGAATGAAATTAAGCTAAGACAGAAATATGATTGTTTGTTGTGAAAATGCATAAAAGATAGCAATTCAAAATGATGTAAAGAACGATTAAAAGAGATGTTAAACCAAAGATTCTTATCGGGGGATCAAGTATCTTGAACTAGCCAATTATTCAGGGGACGGTTAGAAACCATTCTCGAACTCAAACATGAATGAATAACTAATCCACTTTCGTGGCATCAATTACATTATCTAGCAAGTTAAGTGTCTAAACTGTCGTTTGAACTTAAACTTCTAAATAAGCATTAACGAGAAGGTTTGATCGGTTCATGGGATGCCTTAGCATCAGCTTTCGTTGGCTAAGGACATACCACTCATCTATATCCTAATTCAGATTCTCTAGCAAGCACTTTTGGTGAGTTAAACAACCTAGGTTCTGAAACTAGTTAGCTACTCAAGTTTCAGCTTTAAGATCAACAATAGATGAAGAATTCTATAAGATAAACCCCTATCTATGGCAAGTTCAATGGATCATGAAACCCCTTATGAATCCAAGGTTCAACAAAAAGACTACTCAAACATAATAGCAAAGAAAACAGAGAAACTTAAATAGCAAGTACTCATGATCATAGGCATGAATAAAATTACAAGGGAATTAAGAAATCTTCTCTAAATATTATGGAATTTGCAAGTTGTCTCTTCAAGTTCTTGAGAGGTCATGAGAGAAGTCTCTCTGCAGAAAATGGAAGTTTATCTCTCTAAAAATGAAAGGATGTCTCTGAAAATGACTCAATATCTAACATAAATACCAAACTTTGACAAAACATTCGTCCAAAAAGTAAACTGTCGGCAGGGCCAGATCGATCGATCTGGGTATGGATCGATCGATCTGGCTTGGATCGATCGATCCGGACTTGTATGGTCGATCCAGGAAACTCACGTTCGGCTGGATCGATCGATCCAGTTACGGATCGATCGATCTGGTCTCTGGATGGTCGATCTGGCCTCTTTTGGTCGATCCAGGAAGCACACACATTCTCCTAATGCAGGATCGATCGATCCAAGCTAGGATCGATCGATCTGAGCTTCAAAACTGCTCTTCTTGCTCTTTTGCCTCCTTTCCTCGATCCTTTTGCCTTCAAACTCCATTTGAACATGTTTTATCCTGAAAAGACTCTAAAACAAAATCAAAGACTCGAAAGATCGTTGAAAATGTTAGTTAAAATACGTAAAAACCATAGTATATCAGTGGCCAGTAATTGTCACGCCTTACAACCTTCCTCCAGGAATGTGCATGCAAAAGGAATTTTTATTCTTGAGTATACTAGTTCCTGGACCTAAGCATCCAAAGAAACGTCTAACAGAAGAAACGTCTAACTTTTCTTCATACTACTTTGCTCCGAAAGTTCGTACACGAAAAAGAGCTCCACGCCGATATGACGATGGTGGTATTGCCCCAACATATGCAGTAGAAGGCGTCCCAGAGATTTTTACGCAAATTGGTAGACTTGCTGGGAAGTTAAAAGAAGTTTGGTGGACAAGTACCGAAGATCGTCATAGCGCACACACATATATCCTCCTTAATTGCGAGGAGTTGCGTTCTTTTGAAAGGTAAGTACGTAACTATATATATTAATTATAAAACATTTTATAGTTACTTTTCAAATGTAACTAATCAAATATATTTTTAGCTTATTTGTGACTCAAGTACAATAAGCCATCGAGGGAATATCACATAATGAAATTAACAAGCGAAAAGATCAACACTTTGTGACATGGTTGAAATCTCAAGTACGTAGCAAAAATCAACACTATTTTATTAAATAATATATAAATATACTTTTATTTATAAAGATTGAATAAATTTTTAAAATTTTCAGGTAGATTATGACGATCCATTTTATCCACCATGGTTTCATTACTTACTTCAAGGTCCGGTCTCAAAGATTACCACTGCTCCCATGTATTTCACGCGGGGGTATGCATTTCATGCGTACGAGTACGGTAAACGGCGAGCAACTGCCAACTATGGAGTATGTGTGAAAGGGGAAACAGATTTTTATGGGATCTTGCAGGAAATAATTGAAGTAGAATTCGCAGGATTAGTGAAGTTAAAATGCGTTCTATTTAAATGTGATTGGTTTGATCCAAAAGTAGGCACAGGTGTTCGACACAACAAATTTGGAGTGGTTGATGTCAATGCCGGGCGACGATACAACAAGTTTGAGCCATTCATCTTAGCTTCTTAAGCGGAACAAGTTAGCTTCATTACATACCCACGAGTTAGAACCACTGGAATCACTTGGTTAGCAGCTATTACAGTGACGCCGAGAGGACGGATTATAGGAGATGATGATGCACCCCCATTGCAACAAGATTCTTGTTGTGATATACCAACACCGGATCAAACCACTGATAACTTTCTACTAATTGATCCTGAAGATCAAGAATTTGAAGATCTCCCATATGACACAGAAGAAGAAGGCAACGAGAATGACGAGTTCGATGAAAGTGACGATTCTAGTGAAGCATCTGATAATGAATTAGATTCATGAGCGTTTAATTTTATTTGTCATTTGTAATAAAATGTGAAACTTAATTAATTTTGTTATTTTTTATAATCAATATTGTATTTAGATATTATGTAAGTCAACCACCGGAAAAAAAAATACCTGGTCGTTGTAAAAGCGTCGTAAATTTACGACGAATTAACGACGAATGGTCGTTAAGTCGTTACATAACGTCGGTATATCGTCATAAATATAACAACGATTTTACGACGAAACGTAGGTAATTTGATGGTAAGTCAATGTTTAATGTAATAAAAGTTTGAAATAAACATTTTCAACTTATGTATATTAATCTTTGATTCTTAAAGATTATAGAATATGCATTGGAAGGTTATTTGATTTAAGTTAAAGAGGCAATACATCATTTGATAGATAATTCGATAGAGGTATATTGTAACGCCCGTGTTCCGAAAATTGGGAATTTCGGAATTTGTTACCGGGATTTATGCGGAGAATCTCTGGAAAATATTTCCGGGAGATTTTGGAGTAACTTAAAGGTTACACCGCATTTTCCCGTGGGAGTGTTCGGAGTCGATTTAGGAGTTTGGGGCCCGTTCGTGAACTTTTGGAAAGTTCAGGGACCAAATCTTAAATTATTTTAATCTGATTTAATCAGATTTTTCCACCAACCAATTCCACCTTAGCTGCCTCCATTTTCCACCCTACAAGCTAGCCTATGGACTCCGCCTTCTCTTCTAAAGGCTACCTTCTCCACTGAAGTCAGTCATCCTCTTCTCCTCCAAAGGAATCTGCCGACACTTCATTTCAGAGTAGAAAAGAGAGAGAGGAGAGAAAGAGGAGAAAAGAGGAGAGAAAGAGGAGAAAAGAGGAGAGAAAGTTCTTGTGAGCTTGGTGGCTTGTGTTGGTGTGAGTGTGGAGAGCAAGGGCCAAAGAAGGTGAGTTTGTTGGCTGAGTGTGTGGTGTGGAGAGCAAGGGAGTTGCTAGTCTAGAGGCTGTGTGGGCGTGAGAGACAAGAGGTGAAGGAACGAGTTGCCGTGACGGTGAAGCTTTGTGGCTCTCTCGCAGCTTGTGTCTTCACCGTGAGTTAGGTAACGTTCTTTCCTCTTAGTCTGTTTTTGTTGTTGGTGTGTGGGTTGATGTTGTCGGGAGTTGTCCCGAAGTCGTTGGTTCGGTGAGTGGAACCGAGTGTGTGAGTCACGGTGGTGACGTTGGGAGACACGTGTTAGGAGGCGTGTTGTGGCGGTGTTTGTGGCCGCGGGTTGTGAGCGGTGTTGGTTGCGGAGAGTGCTTGAGAGTGACTCCGTGACGGTGGTTGTGGTTGAGGAGTTGGAGCTCGATCGCGTGGCCAAGTTGGTGTGAGTGGTGCAAGTCGGTATTGGCGTTTGCACTTGGATCGATCGATCCAGGGCTAGATCGATCGATCTGAACCAGGATCGATCGATCTGGGGGGTGGACGATCGATCTGGTAAGCTCACGGCCGGCCAGGATCGATCGATCCAGTCGAGATCGATCGATCTGGTTGGGATCGATCGATCCGGCCAGGATCGATCGTTCTCTGAAGTTCACGGCAGGGTGGGATCGATCGATCCTGACCAGGATCGATCGATCTGGTCGTTCTGACCGTTTCCCATGTCCGTTTCTTGTGTTTAAAGATTCGTTTTGTTTTATTTGTTAGGCACGCGTTTTGGGAATTGAAGTTTTTTCATTCCGGGAAGTTTTTGGGAATTTCCGTGCGTGGCTAAAGGTGAGTGCAGGACCGTAAGCTTATCTAAGCGATTGAGTTATTTGATGTGTTTGCATGATTGTAGGCCGTATGATCTCTGGAGGATCTAGATCGAGTGTTTCTTGAGATGGTTGATTTATTTGCGGTATTTTCGTGTTTAATACGTTGATTAATTTTAATCGTTTGTGTGTATAGCTTATAGACGGGAGGATTGCCTCACTAAGTATTTGTTGAAATACTTATGCACTCCTTTGTTGATGCAGAAAAAGAGTTCGTGTGACCGTGGAATCAAGGCGAGGAAGAGGGGATGATCTAGGAACTCGGTTGTGTGTGTAAGAGTCTTCCGCTTTAAAAGGATTTGTGTTGTTTAGTATTTTTGGATAAATGATCTAACGATCTCGAGTCCGGTTTCTCGTTTATCGAGAACCGTTATAGACAACAGAAAATGTCTATGAAAGCCAAGATGGCTATACAGACCAACTTCGACTCTCAACTCAAGTCGTCGTATTCTCGAAAGATCGATGGATCAAATATCGTTTCGGATAGTTAAGTAAAATATTTATGTGTTATATTTTACTTTTGGAGTTAACTAATTATTATGCATGAGAAGTTGCATGGTCAAATGTTTTGGGAAGTTAATTATTATTTATGTGAATAATAATTAATTGTTTAAAAAAAAAAAAAAAAAAAAAAAAAAAAAAAAAAAAACGAGGTCGGTCGTTTCATATATATAACTTATATGGAAGATCACTGAAGTAATTAAGCAAAAGTATAAAAAGATAGTAACAGTGTATTTAAACCACAAATGTTTATTAATATCAATAAATCATTATAATTCAGTTGTTTTTAACTAATTCTATATCAGAAACACTAAACCGAAACCTTAAATACTTAAACCGATATCAGTCGTCGTAAATTCGTTGGTATTTTACGACGAACTTACGACCAGGCGTCGTAAAGGCGTTGCTAATTTACGATGAGTTTACGACGCGCTCTTGTAAATGCGTTGTTGCACAAGAGCTGCCACGTGTCGTTACGCATGCAAAATTAAACCTTAAACAAATAATATTCGTCGTAAAAGCCTTGTTACAGTACGACGAATTTACGACATGTCGTCATAAATTCGTCGTAACATTAGTATCACTAATTTACGACGCGTTTACGACGAATCGTCGTAAATTCGTCGTAAACTTACGACGAATCTACGACGGCGCCTCGTAGATTCGTCGTAAGTTTACGACGAATTTACGACGGACCAAAAATCTATATATAGACCAGCGAGGTTGCTCGCCGATGCGTCGTTCATTCCATTCTACTCTCTCTCTCTCTACACGACTCGGACTCTCTCTCTCTAAGGTAATTTTTTTTTTTTTAAGTTTATTTTTATATAGTTTTTTTGTTTTGAATAAACTGTTAATTAGATTAATGTTAGATTTATTAAATTTTTAAATTGTTAATAATTTTAAATTGTTTGATTATTTTTATAATGTTTTGTTTTGATTTTAATTTTATTACAAATTAAATAACTTAATCGTTTTTTTTTTGCAGCAAAAATGGAATTGGGATATTGGCATCAACGAGCATGTCAAACAAGAATTCAACAAAAAGGCGATGAAGCGACTTTCCAACAACGTCGCCGACTGGAAAGAACTTTGGCAACTCAAAGGTGATGCCGGTAGACCCATTTTCCTTACTACTACTGTGTGGGAAGGTCTCATTCGTTTTTGGCGTGAGCCAAATTCGGTGAGAATTTCCGGCAAGGCTCTGCATCTCGACTTTCAGTCGGCGAGGGCGGTCTTTTGCATACGCCTCATACAGCCGGACAAAGACCTTTTGCCGGCGTCCGTTTAAAGATTGTAAGTATATATATATATTTTCTTAATTATATATATTATTTTTTATTGAATTTAAAAATATTAATAATTAATTTTTAATAATTTTTTAAGGCTGAGGAAGAAGGAGAACTTCCATCTCTTTCGGAGTTGTTCGAGCGGACCCACAGAAAGAAGAGTGGCGCTTTTGTGGATGCTAGATCAGAGAGAATCTACAATGAGACCAACGCAAGGATTGAGGAGCGTCAGACTCAGCTTTCTCAACAAAGCGAAGATGGTACTCCCGTGGCCTTGAGTACATTGGATCAAGATAAGATCTTCGAATCGGTAATTAATATTTTTATGTTTTTTTTTATTTTATTTAATAAATATTTTGATTTGTTAAATTTTTTAAATTTGTTTATTTTTATATTGTAGGTCGCTCCAAAGAAAAAAGGACGGATTTTAGGTATGGGATCCATTCAGGATGTTCCGGTTGCTACTTCTTCTTATAGACGCAGCGCGGATGATGATCCCGTACATCTTCGAGCTAAGATCGCATCTCTAGAGACTCTCCAACAGCAAACAAGCCGCCAACTTCAAGAAATGGATAGTTTATTCGACATTTTGGCGGTAGGCAATCCCGAAATAGCAAAAGCATTGGAACGTAGACAGGCGGAGGCTCGACAAGCAAAGATGGGGCAATCATCACAACAACCTCAAGAAGATGAAACCAAACTGCAACGTCGAGCCGCTGAAGCCGCTAGTGCGGATTTGTTCGGGGATATAGATTTTAATAATTAGATTTTTTCATGTTTTTTGTTTAAGTTTTAAATTATGTTTTATGTACAATTTTAATTTTAATTTTAATTTTAATTTTAATTTTAATTTTAATTTTAATTTTAATTTTAATTTTAATTTTAATTTTAATTTTAATTTTAATTTTAATTTTAATTTTAATTTTAATTTTAATTTTAATTTTAATTTTAATATTAAATCATCATAAATTAATAATACACATTTCTCATCTACGACCGTTTAACGACGACTGCCGAAACAGTTTGCCGTTAATCGGTCGTAACATTTACGACGAATTCACGATGGAGTCGTCGTAAACGCGATGGTAATTTACGACGGCTTTACAACCATTTTTCGTCGTAAATTGGTCGGTAAAGAGCGACGAATGTACAACCAATGCTACTTTCGTCGTTAATTCGATGTAAACTAACGTTGAATTAACGTCGATTTATTGACACTACGTCGACTTGTTGACGTGGTTTTTACGATGCTCAGGAACGACGTAGATATGTACGTCGATTATACGACGAATCTCTTTCCATCGCATTTACGACGAATTTATGTTCGTTGTTATGTTACGATGTTTTTACGACGAATTGTGATTTACGACTCGAGCTTTACAACGAATTTGTCTTCGTCGTAAAACAGTTGTAAACCTCTGTTTACGACGAATTAACAACAATTTCTTTCATTGTTACACCTTTGTTTTCTTGTAGTGTATACTCAAGAACTCGAGAAGAATCAAAAAATTGATATTCAATACATTCGTTCAAGTGATAACGCAGCAGATCTCTTTACAAATGCGTTTCCTATTACAACATTCAGAAAACATATTCACAGCATCATAATGCGTCATCTACGAGATCTATAAAGGAAAGGACTATATTTATCTTTTCCAGGGGAGATTATGTTACTGTACTCCTTTCCTTGTCATGGTTTTTATCCCACTGGGTTTTTCCATGATAAAGTTTTTAACGAGGCAGTACGTAATTTACTAATACTAATGGATAATCAAGAGGGACTGTTAGAAACAAATGGATGATTATCCATTTGATTAATATTTTATTACTTTTACATTTACCGACATAAGTTTCACCGCCTATCCCTCTTATATATATATGTGCTATGCTTTTGTAAATGTTGATGCTACGTACAAAAATCAATAACAAGAAAACATCACTTTCTCTTTCACCTCTTACACACGTCAAATAATATATACATATATATATATATCTCTTACTTTATTAAAGTTTTATAACACAAATCACGTTTTCTCGTCAAATGTACCGAACCATTTATTCCCACATAAACTGTGAAACCTATTGTACATTGCTGTTCAACTACTGCAATAAAAATTAAAAAGACATGATTTAAACGGATCAGATTAAAGTCGACAAAATTTCGGTTTACCTCGTCGGAAATTGTCGTTATCCATACATTGAATCAAATTACGAGCACACCTACAGCTTCTCCGAAGATTAACGCGAAAACGGGACTGCTACAATGGATTAAACCACACCCGGCAGCACGAGAACCTTTACGGACAGCCAGAGAACCCGCCTCCGGCCGCCAATCCCAAGAAAAGGAAACTACGGGAATTAGCTCTCACGAGTGCAGAAAAACCTGCCGAGACCGAACCGCCGCCTCTATTCTACTCCAATAAAAAGCCAAAAGCCATTCCTGGAGACGAAAGGAAGGCGATATTGAGCCAGATTTCACTTGGCATCGCTGGAATTTGGTTCAATAGAAATTTTCTCTATCCGAAGTTTGTGTTACCCAAACCAAACTGAGTCCTAAGCAATCATTAAAAAAGTACGCACGGCCTCTGGGTTTTCTACATCCTACAGAAATGCTAGAACATATAGGCGGGAACCACTAAAAAGAAGGAGACCTCAGCTCCCCTTACGAAGCCTCACACGCAAAATAGGCTACTGACCCTTAGATTTACAGAGAAGAAAATGTGATTTTCCCAGAAAATAAGAGATACGAAGTTACATGAAGCAATATTACATCATTGTCTATTGTTACTCAACTCAGTTTTTACAAAAGAAGCAAGGAAGATAAAATTAAGGAGAGTACTCTTCCCCCCTTTGTTTCCTGTATATATACACATTCACAACCGCTCTCTATGGCTCTGGTGTAATCAAAATGTACAAAAACAAAATCAGTTCTTCAAGAGCATTGCCTCCATTTTTCTTTTCCTCGCTGCGTGTTTTAGTTTCTCTAGCGCAACAAGTCCCACCTGTCTCACCCTCTCTCGAGATAATCCTATCCTGTAAAATTTTCAAAGACACAGTTTAAAGATCTGTTCTTGATGATGCAACAATGAGTCAAGAAGTTTAAAAGATTGTATAAATACCGTTTACTAATGTCTTCCCATGTGAGACATTCTTTGTCTAGACCATAGTATAACCGAATGATCTCCCTTTCCCGTTCTCCGAGTGTTGCACTTATAAGCTTACTTACTTCCTCCTGCAATTATTTTATCATCAATATGATCAAATTTCAGTTGTCACTAAGAAAGCTTCATAAAAGAGAGCTTGTAAATATATGAATGTGGCTTTTGCTTTTTCTGTTACCTTGAGTGCCCACTCATCATACTCATGCCACGGATTGTTCTCCAAACGATTATCCGCGATATACTGAACATAATACAAAGAACAAACTAGTCAAATTGTTATACACTGGAGAGAAAAATGGAAAGTGAAACCATAAGTGTTTCTTTGTGGAAGAGAAACCAAAGGATGAGACTCACACTGTGATGAGTTTCTCCAGGGAGACCGTTCAACGAAGGAAATGCATCTCTATCAAGGGAAAATATTTTGCTAACGGCCTGCATTTTAGAAGCGGAAGAGAATGAGCGCAAATACGCATTGGTCTTTGAAAAAGAAAGGGACATGGATTATATTTAGTTTTTTCTTACCTCTGTTGCATTTTGAACTTTCTTCTGTGACATGTTTAGAGATTCTGCAATTCTCTGAAAAGAACAATCATTGTATAAGCATACGATATGTATACAAGAGGGATCCAGAATATTTTAAATTTTAATAAGATTCTTACATCAATTGAGGGTGTGATTCCTTTCTCTTGAAGTCTAAGCTTCGCATTTCGGATTAGACTGAGCCTTTCATGTAAGTGAGTTGGTAACCTCAAGGTTCTTGAGTTGTCTACTAATGCTCTTGAGACACCCTTTTAGAAATTTGAACACTGGTCAGTTTTTACATTCTAATCATATTGGCAAATGCAAATCCAAAACATATGAGATGAAGCAATTGATCTCGCTCACCTGTCGAATCCACCAATATACATAAGTTGAAATTCTGAAACCCTTGGAAGAATCAAACTTCTCGATTCCACGCAAAAGACCGATAAGACCACCCTTCATAGTAAGAAACAAAAATCTTTCTTATAGAAAAGTTCATGAAAAGGCTAATAACAAAGAATGCACAAGATGATTTTGAAATTTACCTGAACAAGGTCAGACATCTCTGCTCCCATATTATCGTAACGCTGAGCAATCGACATAACCAAACGCACATTGCTCATAGCCAACTTCTCTCTAGCTAAATGACATTCCATCAACCATGTCTGAAGCTCGGCTCGAGATATCTTCAAGGATATTGCAAGCTGTTCATCAGAAGGCTCACAGCCTAATCTATCTTTCAATCTAATGTAGCACCAAACAATAATTTAGTCTTGACACTATTAATACTTTTACCTCTTGATGTGTGTAGTGTAAGTAATTTTACCTTGACTTATGATCATCAAGACGAAGACCAGATTTGATTTTCTTCGACAAGCGAACAACTTCCGCGTGACTAAGCACATCTTCACTTATGACACCCTTCACATAACCCTTCACACGGTTGTCTTGGAACAACTCTGAATTCATCACTGATCTAACTTGCTTTCCACCTGAAACTGCTTTAGCTAAAGTCATATTAGTCTTCTTCTTAGCGCCGATTCTTCTTTGACGAGCTGAAAGCCCTGAACAGGTGATAACCGGAATCTTCTTCTTCCGTGTAGTCTTCTTGCTTGAAGACTCGCTTGCCACCATATTCTCAAATGAAAGATTCCATTGTTTTTCTAACATAGACTTCTGAAGCAGTAACAATGCCTCAACCGAATGACCAAGATTATCATCATCACCATACACTTCCTCTTCCAATTCTTTATCAGTTCCAGCAAGTGCCCATGGCTGCACAGAAGAAACAACATCCACACTCTCTTTCAGAGCCTTGGCAGATTGTGTGTGACGATTCGATGAAGGAAAACTCGGACTGTAGTTCGATGATTGGGATGATGATGATGAAGTCTTTTTGGCAGTTATCACACTTTTTGTTGAAGCAATATGGTACTGTGATGAACAATGATCATTTACAGATAGAAACTTCTCAGTGACATCTGAGTGGTAAAAAGATGAACTCAACAATCTTTTCCCTGCGTTGAGTCCTATAACAGCTGCAGTAGCCATCATATATAACAACAACACTCTTGCGCTCGCTCAATTCATCAACCACCAATACTCTTTGGTCTTAGTCCACTGCTGCCAAATCAAGACTTGAATTATCATTAAAAAAAAAAAACACAATTTATTGTGATTTTCAGAATTGCAGACAGTGATTGAAAACAATTTCATTTTTTTATTTTGAAAATTCTAAAATTTAACACTAACTTGTTCATTTCATCAACAAATGATGACACCAATTTTATGAGATTTTGTTAGATATTTGAGACAAAAAAGATTAGTGGGTATTGAAAATTACAGCAAAAGAAAATGGTATAAATTCTAGTTGTGATCTTCAAACCATCATCACTACTCAAATTTGTCTAATTCATTCAAACCCAAACCCAGAAACCAGATTAAGAAGATGAACAAGAATCATATAAAATCAAGAGAGTATTTCAAACTTGCATCGACAAGTTAAGTTAAGATATATTGGAGACCAAACCCAAAATTGGCAAAGACAATAGCGCACCTGAAAAAATTGTCGAGGCAAGAAAGTGCAAGAAGAGTGTGTGTGGCACAAATGAAAGCTAAAATGAGTTTTGTTTTCTGTTTATCAGTTTTATTTTAGTCCAAGAGTTTCTTGGTGGCCTAAGATTCAAACCACCATGCAGAAAATAGAGATAAATATATTAAAATTTCAACAATTGGGTAAGGGAAACGTTGAAATTAAAGTGAAAAAAAAAATATAATTATAAAAAAACTCAGATGTTAAAATAAAATAAAAAGGAGAGGATATATAAAAAATGGAGAGATATGGAAAGAAGAGATGGGATTGGTGGAAGCAGATATTGGCTCCGTGTTTCTGTGGTAGTCAGCTACTCCTGTTGTTTCGCTTTCGCGGCCTTCTCTCTCCCATTTACATTTTCACTATTTATTATTGTTTATTAAAATTTCTCATTTTTTAAAGTTAAAAGTGATTTTTTTAATTGTTATGTTAATTATCTTCTTCTTCTTTTTTTTTTTTCTTAAAACGATGTTAATTACTTATTACAACAACTATTTCACAGAAAACGTTATAAGTCTTTTTTTTTTTTTTGTAATTATTGTTTCTCATTTGTTCTTAAATAAAATAAAATATATAGTAAATGTCTAAAATATAAAAGATTTCAAACCAAAAATAATCTTTCCAGTGATAATAAAAACCTTGAAAATATATTTTAAATTCATATGTACGTTATACAACATATATTGTCGATCTTTTTTTTTTTAAACAATGAATCTTCAGGTGTAAATACAGCTAATTCGACATATACACTCTCTAACCATTGAAGTAAATGCATCATGTGATGTGATCAATGTAGGACAACAAGGATTATGAGCTAGAGCCGGAGCTTGGAGCTGAAGACGGTCCAATGACTATTTCAACCGGTCCAATAACAAGGTCAATGGCTAGGAGGTTTGCTGGAGTAGTCCGAGTTATACTTGAAGAAAGTTGGAACACGAAGAAGGATCAAACACAACAGACTACTTTTACAATAATCCAAGTCCAAAGACAAGACTAAGTTGGTTTAATGATGTAAGGTTGTTGTACTCTTTTTCATTATTCTCAATTTTGTCCCAATGGATTTATTGAGAAATGTTTTAACGAGGCAATGGGCTTACATCTCACTCAAAACTGATTTAGCTCAAGTTAAGGCCCATTCAAAAAATAAAAAGAAAGGAAAATGATCCCAAGAGTCATCTTAAGGAGTTAGAAGCAAAATGATATCAAGAGTCATTCTCCAAAGCAAGCAAAATGATCTCAAGGGTCGTTTAACGTTTTTAGTCAAGTCTTATCTCAGGTATCCATGTAATCACTTGAAAGTTTTTACTCAGAAATGTTTTCATCTTTTTACTTGTTTTTAGAGAGCGATACTCTTATGTTCCTTGTTACCATCTCGATGTTTTGGTGCGTAATATCCGACAATCATTTAATCCTTTTGGTATGTAATATATAGGGCGATCAGATCTCTCTTAGTGTGTAATATCTAAAGAGATCAACTGGTGAATCAGAAGCTATTCCGCTACTTCTGTGTGACCATTTGTTTCATCACTTTGATTCTTATCAAAGCCTATCAAAATCTAACTCTAGAGTGTAAAATCCTTGGGAGGAATGTATCAAGTGGTATCAGAGCACACTCTTAAGTTTGGTATTCAATCTATTATCATTTTGTCACCTTTTCATTTCTTCTTTTTTTCGTTTTCTCTTATCTATCTATCTGAACTAGTTGAGCCAGCCTTTATCAAAAAAAATATATATAGAAAGGAAGCGATTTATAGGCTTGGTAAATCAACTAGAATTTTTTTTTTAAAACAATCTTTAACTATCTATCTCTTCATCTTCTTCTTGTGATTGTTGGATTAACCACTGAATTTGATTGGACTTTGTTCTTTATGAACCTTTGAGAACTGTTGAGAGTTAAATACTTGAGAGTGATGTGTGTGGTTTTTTCACTCAATCTTTTACCTCAAAAGACCACACGACTACTGCAAGTGCACATTTAATCTGTCGTAGTAATTAAGGATCGAATTCCACAGAGAGAGAAGTTGTATTACAAATCAGTTAGAAGAGAGTACGGCTAGAACAAAAATATGAAAAGGGTTTGTTGTGTGTCACAGATGCAAATAACGAAATAAAATCAAATAAACGAATGTGTAAATTAATTAGAGAAAGGCGTTGTGTTGGTACCGGATCCCAAACCGATCATTTATTGATGAGGCAAGTACACGTGTCCGTCACATCATCAGGGATAGAGTGGGAAGAGTCCGGCTTGATTAGATGAAACATACCCGAACCGATAAGGAGTCTGTCATAACCGAGGCAGGAGTCCGCGGAGCCATACATCCTCGACCCACTCACAAGATGAAAATCCCAAGGAAGGCCCAACATCATTCAAATACTAAGGCGTTACGACATTAAAGACAAGATCAAACCGACATATTCAAAACAAATCAAGGAATTACTTAGTAGTATTAAGTGTCAATCGTTGTATAAATATAAAGGCCTGAGCTTTGTAATCGGGGTTGGATTTTTGTCTCATCTAAAGGAAATACCCATTTTTATTCTATCACAAAATACAAGAAATAATACATTTGATCTTACAAAAATCTATTGATATTTAGAGTGTTGGATCTTTAAATCGTTTTTGTTTTTTTCAACACATAAATAGAATGTCATAAGCCGTAGATAAGTAAAAATGGCTTATATGGCTTGCTAAAAATGTTGCCCTCCTACTCAATTAATAGTATAGATAAAGAAACATTCATATTTTTATTTCATAAATCATACCTTTCTATTGGATCGTCAAGTGTAACTTTATCACCAAAATGTTACATCTGGGAATCATACATATAAAAGAAGTGTTGCTCTCTCCCACAGGTGGACACGGGGCGGAATGAGGTGCCGACACCTGTCTTTTTAAACAAAACAAAAATTCAAAAAACCTTTATTTTATTTCCCTTTTTGTCTTCTCCTCTTAAATACATTCACAATATGTTAATTGTATTTTTACTTTACATTGTAATCTAAAAGCAAAAAAGTCACATATCATATTAAAAATTATATCGTAAATGTTAAAACTATTATTCCTTCTGTTTCATAATATAATATGTTTTGGATAAAAGCACGAATATTAAAGAGTTACTTTTTGTTCTAAAAAAAAAATTTAATTAAAAAAAAAAAAATTTAACTAATCACTAAAAACATTACAGACTACTATTGGTCACACAATATTTAATAAAGTAAAAAGTTACCTAGAAATCTTAGAAAATTTTGTATTTTGAAACAAAAAAAACCTCTAAACATCTTATATTATAAAACGGAGGGAGTATTAGGTTACCAAATCAATTGGGCCAACTTTGAACAAATATAAAAGATATTGTAAGTTCAATGAAGAAAAATCTTCCTATAATGTCATGCGGAATGCCACATCATCTTTTTAATGTTATATTAACATTTCAAATAAATTTCAGGTAAAATAATTTAAGAAATTTTTTAAAAAAAACTAAAATACAAGACCTAAGAAATTTTATATTCCATATATTATAAAATTGAAAATAAATATGTAATAAGTTAAATACTAATGTTCAAAATAAAAATATATTGATCGATAATATGTATGCCCACAAATCACTATGTTTATATTAAAAGAGGAATGAAATTTTTATAAAATTTTGATTCAAGTAAATCTATTTATAAAATATTACAATCAAATTTGGTATAACAAAACACATTAACATATAACAAGGTAAAAATATCAATTTCATTCTAAATTTCAAACTGGTATCACTTATTTTGATTGTAAAAATTGTAACATGACTCAACTAAGATAAAATTAAATTAGAAAAACTGATTTGTAAATGAAAAAGATTGTTAATTTTCCATCTTTGAGATTGAGAACTCAGTTGAAGAGTATTTGAAAAAAAAATTATTAAAATCAGAGATGACATGAAAACGGTAATGTGAAAATAGCAAATCGGTGTATGAGAAAAATAAAAGCAAAACATAAAAAAAAGATTTCGAGAATGATAGTGATTTAAGAGATAGTGATATGATAGAAAAAAAAGCTTTTGACATTATAATATATTCGTTGTGATTCGATCAAGTTTAAACCGGTTTACTGATATTACTGATATTATCTTAAATTTAATAAAGTTGCATCATAATTACTGTGTTTTCATTATTCACATATTTTTATAATTATTTTAGAACTACCATTGAACCAATTAAACTTGAACCAGTGCATCACGCAGGTACCAAACTAGTAAATGTAATAACAAAAGGTGTCCATGAGATAATAAATAAAAGGAAACAATGGATACACCAGAAAATCTACAAATACAAAGCGTCGACAACAGTTTTTTTCGCAAACTAGTGCCAACAACTTGGAATGAAATTTTGTTTACCTAAAAGCATCTTCCAAAAACATAATCCCCAAAAAAAAAAAAAATACAACGTTATTTAATCAAACGCAATCTCTCTCCAAAATCAAAATCAGAGAAACAAAAATAATACACCGGCTTGTCGAAAGATGAGATCATCAACGTCCATTTAAAAACTGTATTAGAGAGAGAAAGAAAATACACCGGCTTGTCAAAAGAAGAGATCATCAACCTCCTTTTAGAAAATGTATCAAAGAGAAACAATGGCGATGATGAGGTTGAAAAGAAAAAATCATCACCAAGTAAAAGTAACTCCAAGAGACAAAAGACATCAACTTGTCAAACTAAAGATAACATTATTTGGTTGATGTTGAGGTCCTCTATCTCTTGGAGTTACGTGTACTTGATGATGAATTTTCTCTCCAACCTCACTATCTCCACTGATTTTTCTGATACATTTTTAAAAATGAGGTTGATGATCTCCTCTTTTGACAAGCCGGTTATTTTCTTTCTCTCTCTGATATAGTTTTTAAAAAGAGGTTGATGTTCTCTTGTTTTGACAAGTTGGTGTATTTTTTCATAAATGAGACAAGAGACAATACATGATTAAAGAACAAAATGTAGTTTATAAACCACATAAAAATCTTAGAAATATTTTTGATTAGAAGAAATCTTTATTTACCTCTTAGACGGCATGCTGTTTAGGTAATTTGAAAAATGGCATAGACTATGATTTACAGCTGAATTTGATTGATAATTCCTTACGAGAATTTTTTTTTTTTTTTGAGAAAATTATCCGTACATTAGTTCGATGAGAAATATTTTGTTTTCAATATGATCCATATATATTATTGGGATTAGATATGGGTAGTGACACAATAGTTTTTTTTTCCCGTTGAAATTGTAATATTAAGTAAGGAAAGGATACAAGACCGGAGATTAATCAAGTAATCCTAGAGGATACTAAGCCGGCAAACCAACAATGTTTCCGGAGAGCAAATCTTAAAAAACAAATGGGATCAAAACTCAAAAACTGAAACAAGAGAACTAAGAATAAATTTAAAATCTATCAGACACATACTCGCCCAACCAAACCTTCCTTAGAACTTGAGAAACCTTCCCAGTGGCCATCCAAAGAGGACGAGAAAATCCCGCAACGGAAAGCAGTTCCTCCTATAGCGAATAAGACTACCTGATGTGTGTATTAATTCGCTTCAGTCTTTTACCTCAAAGACCACACAGCTACTTAAGGATCGAATCCCATAGAGACAGAAGTTGTATTGCAAACCTTATAGACCAAAGTATAGCTAGAACTCAAATTAGGGTTTTGGTTGATTGATTGTCACGGTAACAAGTAATAAAAGCAATAAAAGAAACGGTTGTAAAACAATAAGAGAAAGCGTTGGGCATTCAAGGGATCGCAGGGGGTTCAGAGATCTATCTATTCAAGTGAAACCTAAGACAATGCATGTTTATTTCCAAGTCTCGGACATACGAATCACTAAAGAACGATTAACCTAATCTCTTAGAGATAGTCGTCTTAAAATCCCTATACTCCGTTACTCAACTCACACAGGCAACGGCGCATAGATCAAAACATTTATAACAAGTTCGATTCTAGTCCATGAAGTCCTATAGGTAAGTGGTATGTGCTTCCTATAACACAACATTCATCCAAGCTAGGTTCTAGCACTTAGGCAAGCGATTAGCAAAACCTAACTACCTATGATCAGAGCTAGTTCATGACGCTAACAACATGCATTATAAGCAAACTAACATAGAAAGAACAGTATAAACAATCACACAAGGCTCAGATCTCGCCACCTAAACCTATAGATCCATCGCCCCCTTTGATGTCCCCTTTAAACCCAACAAGTAAACTACTCAAGCATACTTAAGAGAATCATCAAAGCAAGGTTTAAACAATTCATAAGAATAAACTGAATAGATATAAGATTAAGATTCAGAGATTACTTCTGTAAAAGGGTTTACAAGATGCAAAGACTTATCCTTAAGAACAAAGAATGAATAAGAGAAAGAGAGGTGATGAACTTCAAGAACTTTGCAAGAGAGGTGAGGCGGCTGGAGGCTCACAAAGTCCTTTGTCGCTTTGGAGTCTCTCTGAATTTCTCTTGCGGCTCCTTGAACGTTCACACCCTTAAAGTTAGGTTAATAGTGTATTTATAGGCTTTCGAGTTGGTCTAGGGTTTCATTGGGTCGAGGAAACCGTTTAAGGAAAGTTGGGGTCGGCTAGCTCCAGACCGGTAATGACCCCTTGTGACCGGTCTTGTCAAGAGAGGAGGCACCGGTCACGACCCCTCGTGACCGGTCGTGCCAAGAAGGTCGAGACTGGTCACGGCCGCCCTTTGTGACCGGTTGTGACAGAGCTTCACTCATCGGGTCATATCTCCCAAACGGCTGAAGGGAATGCATTGATTCTTGTTCGAGGTGAAACTTGACACTTCTAGCTTTCCATAGACACCAACAATTTCAAAATTGAGTATCTAGAAGTCCTTCAAAAGATGTCATACTTCTGGCGATCAGAAACTGTTTAGAAACGGGTTTTCCTTGACATTTTGCCTTGAAACCTCTAAAACTCTCTTGAACCAGAAAATGCTTGATAACTAGTTCCTTTTGCATGAATTCACACCAAAATCTTCTCAAATCATAATAATATTCGGGTTAAAAGTGGTAAAAATACGATGTTATCACTACCTCAACAAAAAAATGTTCTATCCAAACCTGCAAGACGGGATCCAGGCCGAAGACATCTATCCCCGATTACGGTGAAATAGATGACTTGTCAAGGCCGAGGTAGAAACCTCTGAACTGAGCATATCACGATCTGATCTTTACTAGAAACAAGAAGCCAACCCAAATTAACCAGGACTCACCAAAGTCGAAAGAGAACGACAAGAGATAAAAACCGGATAGATACGAAGGCTAAACAACAAGCTGAAGAAAGACTGAAAACGACAAGAGGTGTACCACAACCATCCAGATCTAAGAGAGTTCTCTTCAAAAGAGATGGCTATCCCATCCAATGAAGGATAATCCATCAAAAGACCTGAGACAAAAGAGGAGATTATACCTCCTTACACCGACAGAGCCGCGACGGTACCAAGCCGGCAAAAAAACAGATCTGGCGGAGAGAGTAGGAGGAAGGTGGCTGAAAGATGGAGGCGTTAGCGGAAAATCGCCCCGTTGACACTCAGTCTGGCGTCTCCATCACCACATCGAACACACGCTGATATAGGATCGGAATCACTCCGTTTATAATCACTTGATGATCGAGAGATTCCAAGCCTTTTCTCGCGGAAGGTAGAAACGATAGTAGAGATGGATGGTGAAGGCGATTGACTCACTCAATCAGTGGCACGACAAAGAGTATTGAATCACTCAAACACTCCTAAAACCGTGGGTTTCTATAGACTCAAAGTGAATCACACACTTAGAAATCTAAAGACAAGAACAATCTCTCAAGAACTCGGTCTTTGAAAAAAAAGAAATACTTTACTAAATTCAATAATCAAGGGGTGCTTTACAATGAGGAATGAGCTGAGCTTTTATAGGCTCAGACACTACAAGAAAGCAGCCGGAAAACCGACGGAATTTCCGACGGGCCCGTGTCCGTCGGAAAATTCCGACGGTAAAACGACGGATTTCCGACGAAATTGCATTTTTTAAAGTCGTCGGAAATCCGTCGGAAATCCGTAAGAAATTCCGACGGATTTCCGACTGACTTCTGACCGTCGGAAATCCGTCAGAAATGCCGACGGATTTTCGACGGACTTCTGACCGTCGGAAATCCGTCGGATATCCGTCAGAACATTCCGACGGCTTTCCGACGGATAAAACCACCGGCGGTTTCCGACGGATTTCCGACGGAATAGTCGGCGATCGTCGGAAATCCGTCGGAAAATATAAACGTTAGAGGAGCCGTTGGTATCGCAGGTTACCGTTGTATGGTACCGTTACGTTCTGACGGATTTCCGACGGAATAGTCGGCGATCGTCGGAAATCCGTCGGAAAATATAAACGTTAAAGGAGCCGTTGGTATCGCAGGTTACCGTTGTATGGTACCGTTAGATTCTGACGGATTTCCGACGGAAGCGAGTTTATAAATAAGTTTCCACACTCTTCATTTCATTTTACTCCAATTTCATCTCTCTCTCTATTTTCTTATGATATTCATGCGATTATAAACAAAAAAAAGTGAAAAGATATGTCTAGATATTTTCGATCATGGATGGACGAACCAATGATGAATTCGGAGACGAACCTCTTAAACGAGGAATATGCACGAGGCATAGTCGAGTTCATGAAATTGGCTGGAAATCAACCGCGTGTACTTAAATCAGGTAAGTTGAAATGTCCATGTTCAATTTGTAGAAATTCTCGTAATGTTGCGGTAGAGATAGTTTGGCATCACTTGTATACCAATGGATTTACGCCGGGTTATAAGATTTGGTATCTACATGGGGAAACAAATTATGATCATGGTAGTAGTAGTAGTGGACCAACAGTCTCGGAATTTGTAGGAGATAGAACGGAAGTAGATGTAGGTGTAGGCACCGTTGAGATGGTAAATGATGCGTTTAGAGAGAATGTACAGTATGGCAGTGAAGAGAGAGATAGGTTTGAAGAACCTAATTTAGAAGCAGGAAGCTTTTTTGGTATGTTAGACGCATCAAAGCAGCCACTTTATAAGGGGTGTAGAGAAGGTCATTCGCCTTTATCATCTGCCACTAAATTGATGACGATTAAGACGGACCACAATTTGTCAGAGGAGTGTGTTGATGCGATAACAGACTGGGCGAAAGATTTATTGCCTGAAGATAATCTTTTACCCGCATCGTACTACGAGGTACAGAAACTTGTAGCTGGTCTTGGTTTGCCGTATAAGGTGATAGATGTGTGCATCGACAATTGTATGCTATATTGGAGAGAAGATGAAAACTGTAACAGCTGTCGATTTTGTCGCAAACCGCGGTATCAGGAAACGAGTGGTCGAGTTCCAATTCCATATAAACGTATGTGGTATTTACCAATAACAGATAGATTGAAGAGGTTATATACATCTCAGCGTACGGCAGAGCCAATGAGATGGCATGGAGAGCATCGTCAAGATGGAGATATTACACATCCTTCAGACGCAGAGGCGTGGAAACATTTTCAGTCTACCTATCCGGATTTTGCGTACGAGCGCCGGAATGTGTACCTCGGGTTATGCACAGATGGTTTTAACCCATTTGGAAAGCATGGAAGGAAGTATTCGTTGTGGCCTGTAATTGTAACTCCTTACAATTTGCCTCCATCTCTGTGTATGCGTCGAGAGTTTTTGTTTCTCTCCATTCTTGTTCTTGGCCCAGATCATCCGAAGAGATCACTCGATGTATTCCTCCAGCCATTGATTTATGAGTTACAAATGCTATGGGAGCATGGTGCTGAAGCCTACGATGTTTCATGCCAACAAAATTTTAACATGCGTGCGGTTCTTATGTGGACCATAAGCGATTTTCCAGCATATGGTATGTTATCTGGATGGACAACTCATGGGAGATTATCATGCCCGTATTGCCAAGACAACACTGATGCATTCCAACTTAGGAACGTAAGAAAGAGTTGTTGGTTTGATTGTCATAGAAGGTTTCTACCGAGTGATCATCCGTATCGTCGGTCTAGAACATTGTTTACGAAGTCTAAGAAAGTGTTTGATGCGCCACCTCCTGAGATAGATGGATATACTTTATTAGAACAATTGAGAGATTTTGGTGCTGATAGGACTCCTGACTGTGGGGGTAATGGACATGAAGTTGTGTACGGTGTCGGTGAAGTTCATAACTGGCACAAGAAGAGTATTTTTTGGGATCTGCCTTACTGGAAGACCCATTTATTGCGGCACAATCTAGATGTGATGCACGTTGAGAAAAACTTCTTTGAGAACATCATGAACACTGTCTTAAACGTCAAAGGGAAGACGAAAGACAATATCAAATCTAGATTAGACTTGGCCGATATTTGCGATAGGGCTTTTCTTGAAGTTCAGCCGGATGGTTAATACATATTTCCTCCGTACGGGTTGCAAGGAGATAAGAAAAGGGAATTTTTTGATTGGATTCACGATGATGTCAAATTCACTGATGGGTACGCATCAAATCTGCGTAATTGCATAGATTATGGAGAAGGGAAATTTACAGGAATGAAGAGTCATGATTGTCATGTTGTGATGCAGCGGCTTCTTCCTTTCGCTTTTGCCCATCTTCTTGATCCAGATGTCTACCAAGCAATTGCAGGAGTTGGTTCTTTCTTTCGAGATTTATGCACAAGAACACTTACTGTTGACGGAATCCGAAACTTAGAGGTCAATATCCCCGTGATCCTTTGTAACCTTGAAAAGATATTTCCGCCATCTTTCTTTGATGTGATGGAACATCTTCCTATCCACCTCCCACGAGAAGTTGCACTAGGAGGTCCAGTTCAATACCGTTGGATGTATCCTTTTGAGCGGTATATGTTTCATCTGAAGAAAAAGGTTAAAAATTTAAGTAAAGTAGAGGGATCTATTGTCGCACAGAGCCTCAACGAAGAAGCGTCACAGTTTGCTGAATATTACTTCCCATCCGAAGTTCGTACAAAGAGTAGACGTCCTGGTCGCCATGATGATCGTAATGAGAGAGCGATTTATCCCATCGTAGTTCCTGAGTTGTTTTCCCAAGTTGGTCGAGTGAGTGGAAAAAGCAAGACACGCACATTATCACAACAAGAGTTTAAACACTTGCATACGTATATCCTAACAAATTGTGAGGAAATTGCGGAATATGAAAGGTAAAAAACTTTATTTATGACAATGTATATATATATTCGAATATATTATATTTAATTTATTAACTTTCATACAAATGTGGTTTTCGTACAGGATTTACATGGCATTAATACGCGGGTGGTTTGTGGATAAGTCAGAAGAAGAGCTTCAACAACATAAGGAGGAAGATTTTATGACTTGGTTTAGGGAATTTTACGTAAGATTTAACAAAACCCTATTATTTTCAAATAAGTGTCAATGTCATTTATGTTAATTGCGGTTAATTTTTTTCGTAGATTCTTGAAGGAATAAAGAGCGGAGCCACATTTCCCACATGGTTAATGGAATTTGTTAGTGGTCCAATCTACCGTGCAAAGTCTTATCCTAGGTATTGCAGTCGGGGATATGGGTTTAGGATTCATGACGAAAGAAGGACAAGACCATCTGCAGATTATGGTGTTTCTGTGAAGTCTGGTAATGATGTTTACTACGGCATTCTTCAGGAAATATTGGAAGTTAAGTACCCAGGAATGTTAGACTTGAGGTGCATTGTTTTTAAGTGTGATTGGTATGATCCAGTACTTGGTCGTGGTGTTGTCGTGGACCAATTTGGTGTTACTTCTGTTAACACAAATCGGAGACTACAACATTATGATCCATTCATTCTAGCGTCACAAGCAGATCAGGTTTGGTTCAATTAAATGTTGTGTTTTTACTAATTTTTATGTTTTTTTCGGCGTTTACTTACGAAAATTTCTGTATTTCTTTATAGGTGTGCTACATTCGTTACCCTCGCATAACACGGCGGTCAGATCCTTGGGTCACAGTTACTGCAATAAGCCCTAGAGAAAGAATTTATGGAGTTTCTCAACACGATGCCATGCAGCCAAGCATAAGTACTCCAATGGATCCAGTTGCGGCCTCTACTGGTGTCGATCTTGTGGTTGATTTCACACAAATCGGTATAGTTCATTCCGAGTCAGAAGAAGAACAAGGAGAATTTTATGACGATACAGACTCAATTACATCTGAAGGATCAACATCATCAGAGGAAGACGAACAAGGAGAATAAAAAAATATCTTGCAAAAGTAATAAATTTGTACAATGAACTACGGTTTGGCTTGATCCCGATATGGGTACGTAGGCAGCTCTAATCGAGCGCAGCTATTTAACAAAAATATTTATTCATTTTTAACAATATTTAAATACAAAATAAATGTTATAAAATAAATATGTATCAATTTAAAAACATGTTTTAAATCATATAATGTGAATATTTTAAAAATAATGTGAATGTAAATTTGAAAACATATTTTAAATCATATAATTTAAAAACATGTTTAAAAACATGTTTTAAATCATATAATGTAAATTTAAAAACATATAATGTGAATGTTTTAAATCATATATGTAAATCATATAATGTAAATCATATAATGTGAATGTTTTAAATCATATAATGTAAATCATATAATGTGAATGTTTTAAATCATATAATTATATTTTAAATCATATAATGTAAATCATATAATGTGAATGTTTTAAATCATATAATTTAAAAACATGTTTTAAATCATATAATGTAAATTTTTTATAATGTGAATGTTTTAACAATAAATATTGACTTTTTTGGATTCAAATAAATATGTTGATTATAGTATTTATTTTGGATTTGAACATATATATATATATATATATATATCTTTTGATATTTAACCAATTACTAAACATGGCTCAATAGTTTAAACTGTATAAATTATCCAAGAGGGCTGCAGTTCGACCCTCAGGAGCTCCAAAATAAATAAACTTTTTTCCGACGGATTTCCGACGGATTGAAGATATTTTCCCAATGCCGCGTGTTAATATTTGCTGCATGCCGACGGATTTCCCAATGCCGCGTGTTAATAGTTAGTAAATTCCGACGGATTTCCGACGGAATAGCCGTCGGAAATCCGTCGGAATACGCGAATAAATAAACCAGATCGTCTTCTTCGCCATTCACTCGAGAAAATCAAGAAATTTCAACAAAATTCTTCAAACCTTCGATTCTTCAAAGTTTTCCATCAAATCTTCTTCCATGGCTGGGTCTCAAAGAAACATGTAAGTTTTTAATGTTTATTAAGAGTTTGATTTGTTAGATTTGTGGATTTAGGGTTTTGAAATTTAGATCTAAGGAATTTGGTTATAGATTTGGTTGAGGTAATTTAGATTAGGAATTTAGATTATGATTTTGGGTTATTTGCTTATAGATTTGGATTTTCTATATTAGGTTTTGAAATTATGATTTTTAGATCTAGATTTAGGATGTTTTGTTTTTTAATTTTTCGTTTTGGAATTGAAATTGAAATAGAAATTGATTTTACAAATTGATTTTTTGATTTAGGATTTTTTTTTATTTTGAAATTTTTGGATATAATTTATATATTGAAAATAATTAATATATTTATAATTGTGAACATATTTAAAATTATTTGAGACAATTAATAATAAATATATTTCTTATGATTTTTTTTTTTAAAACTGAATTTTAAATTTTTTTAATGATTTTCGTATTTTTTGGTCTATTTTTTAAAAATTATTTTCAAATTATAAGTTATCAACAATGATTTATGAAATATATTTTATAAATTTATGTCTATTTTTAAAATTTTATAATGATTCTGTTTTGTTATAAATTTTTATGTAGGGATTATGGAGCATACGTCGAGTCTACGAGCGGACTGCGTCGTCACCGTAGGAGTAGAGCTGCGAGGAGTTCTCCTACGCCGTCCACACATATTCCGGATACACAGATTCCGGAAACTCATTCACCGGCACCATCCGCAACTGCTCCGACGCAGATGAGTGTCGAGGACTTCATGGCTCTTCCGGGACGAGAAAGACTTCCACGTCTTCATCCAGATTGTCGAGGAAGAGACATTTGGTAAGTGTTTTTAATTATTTATTTATTTAATTTATTAATGTACTTTTTAAAAAACTAATTAGGGTTTTATTAATTAAATTGTTTTGTAGGTTTCACGATTCGCACACTGGGATCTCAAAGTCAATCAACCGAATGTGCCAAGGAATGCTTCAGCATCCATATCCAACATACAGCTCAATGCCGATCCAAGATAGGGATATGTGGTTTCGTCAATTTGCGGTAATGTATTTATTTTGTTTTTTTCTATTAAAATTGAATTTAAATTTTTTAAATTATTCAAATTCATCTTATTTTTAATTTGCAGCAAGAATTCAGGTGGGACAGTCACTTAACCGCTTCGGTTAGACGCGAATTCGATAAAAATGCGCACGGGCATATTCATGGAAGATAAACGAGTGGAAAGAAAAGTGGAAGCAGAATGATGTGCCAAGGGACTTGGTTTCGAACCCGGATCTATTTAACGGGTTCATCGCTTGCTCGAATAAAGAGGCTACCAAAGAATCCGCCGCAAAACATTCTGCATCCCGGAACAGCGATCGCAAAGGAAAGGGCAAAGCGACGCACAATCTAGGTGCGAAGAGCAAGGCGACGAAGGCAAAAGAACTAGTAAGTTTTTTTTATCCCTTCAATTTTCATTCGTACTAAAATGAATCATTAATTTTTTTTAAGTTTAAGATTCACAAATTTTACTCAATTACTTTATTTTGCATGCAGTTTCGGGAAGATGGTGTCGAACCATCTAATTTGAGATTGCTCCAAGCTGTCCACACCGACAAGGATGGTGTAATCCACGATCAGGTCACTCTGGATATCGCCGAGAACGTCAATAGGATGCGTGAAGAGTTCCTACTTTCTCAACCAATCATTGAAGGAACCCCTCCCCTAACCGAAGTTTCTTTGGAGAAGGAAAACGAGTTCGTATTTGAGGTAAGTTAAATTTTTATTTTTATTCAAGTTTTAATTCATTTTCAATTTTTAGTCAACTTTTTAATTGCTTCCGCAGGCTATTCCGAGGTCTAAAGGCCGGTATTATGGTCTTCCCGACGATACTTCATCCTCCATTACGTCACGCTATTACGGAGGTTCTCAGGGCCCACATTTAGAAGCTAAAGTGGAGGAACTCGAGACTACGGTGCAACGCCTCACAGAGGAAAACCAAGCGATGGCGGCTAGGATGGAAGCATTCATGGCTCAATACCCACCACCACCACCTTAGATCTTGTTTATGTTTTTTTAAATTATTTATTAGAAACCACTTTATGTTTAATATTTTCTGTTGTTTAAATTTTTATTTCGAATAATTTAATATTAAAATTTTATGTTTTTTTCTATTTTAAAAACAATTAGAATTTTATTATTTTTCAAGTATGTGAATTTTTAAATTATTATAAATATTAATTAAATACCAGTTCTTAAGTGACAATCGATATTTTGATTAATATATTCTAAACTTATCATTCAAACCAATATGAATATAACATAATACAAAAACAATTCAATTTAAACGGTAAAAAAAAAAAACCATGAAACCCCAAACCGTCGGAATTCCGTCGGAAATTTCCGACGGATTTCCGACGGTTTGGGGTTTCATGGCTTTTTTGACAAATTTTACACAATAAACCTCAAACAACTAATTATATTATAAGATTATTAGATATAACACAATTTAAACTTAGTATTTAGGTTAAATTATTGTTTTCAAGATTTTGGAATGATTTACACTTAAGTTCTACATAATGAAATGTATACTTTAACTTGCATGTTTACTAGTTCCTAAGTATAAATCTTAATTTTGATAAATTCTTATAAACGGAGGTGAATATTGTAAACTTATCATTGAAATCATTAATAAACCACACTACAAACACATTCCAATTGAAACGAATCGAAAAAAACTCACGAAACCACAAACTGTCGGAAATCCGTCGGAAATTTCCGACGGATTTCCGACGGGTTTAGGGAAACACGTGTTGGTTTTTAAGGTTTGTCTGACAAAAGGAATAACATATATTTTTCTCAAGTCCGTCGGAAATCCGTCGGAATTTTCCGACGGATATCCGACGGACAATGAAATTTTCGCAAAATCAAACGTTTTCGTGTCCCGCGTTAGTTGAATTTTACGAAATAATTTCGAAAGTCCGTCGGAAATCCGTCGGAAGTTCCGACGGACAGTGAAATTTTCGCAAAATCAAACGTTCTCGTGTCCCGCGTTAGTTGAATTTTACGAAATAATTTCAAACATTCCGACGGATTTCCGACGGATTTTCCGTCGGAAAATTCTGTTTATAAGCGCGACCTCACTCGAAAAATCAGAGTGAATGAGAGTGAATGTTAGATTTAGGTGAAGTTATAGGTTTTCAAAGTTAGATTTAGGTTTGGAATGTTAGATTTAGGTTTGGAATGTTAGATTTATGTTTTAAATGTTAGTTTTAAGTTATAAATGTTAGTTTTAGGTTTGGAATGTTAGTTTTAAGTTTTGGAATGTTAGATTTAGTTATTGTGAAGTTAGAGATGGGATTTGAATCTTAGTTTTAGGTTTGGAATCTTATATTTAGATTTTAGAGTGTTTGATTTAG
This sequence comes from Barbarea vulgaris, assembly GCA_963667165.1. Lineage (NCBI taxonomy): Eukaryota > Viridiplantae > Streptophyta > Magnoliopsida > Brassicales > Brassicaceae > Barbarea > Barbarea vulgaris. The sequence goes on along the minus strand of OY763887.1, from coordinate 40,364,259 downwards.
GTTTTCAAAGTTAGATTTTAGGTTTGAATGTTAGTTTTAGGATAAAAATGTTATATTTAGATTTTGCAATGTTAGATTTAAGGTTTTCAATGTTAGATTTAGGTTTATAATATTAGTTTTAGGATAAAATTGTTAGATTTATATTTTGGAATGTTTAGATTTAGGTTTTCAATTAACATATTTAGGTTTGGAATGTTAGATTTAAGTTTTGAATGTTAGATTTAGGTTTGGAATTGTAGTTTTAGGATAATAATGTTAGATTTAGGTTTTGTAATTAGATTTAGGTTTGAAATGTTTCTTTTAGGTTTCTAAAGTTTTTAGTTTTAGGTTTGGAATGTTTGATTTAGATTTTGGTTTTAAATGTTAGTTTAAGGTTTATAATGTTAGTTTTAGGATAAAATTGGTAGATTTATATTTTGGAATGTTAGATTTAAGTTTTCAATTAACATATTTAGGTTTGGAATTTTAGTTTTAGGATAATAATGTTATATTAAGATTTTCGAATGTTAGATTTAAGTTTTGAATGTTAGATTTAGGTTTGGAATTTTAGTTTTAGGATAATTATGTTAGATTTAGGTTTTGTAATTAGATTTAGGTTTGAAATGTTTCTTTTAGGTTTCTAATGTTTAGTTTTAGGTTTGGAATGTTAGATTTAGATTTTGGTTTTTAATGTTAGTTTAAGGTTTATAATGTTAGTTTTAGGATAAAATTGTTAGATTTATATTTTGGAATGTTAGATTTAGGTTTTCAATTAACATATTTAGGTTTGGAATTTTAGTTTTAGGATAATAATGTTATATTAAGATTTTCGAATGTTAGATTTAAGTTTTGAATGTTAGATTTAAGTTTGGAATTTTAGTTTTAGAATAATAATGTTAGATTTAGGTTTTGTAATTATATTTAGGTTTGAAATGTTTCTTTTAGGTTTCTATAATGTTTAGTTTTACGTTTGGAAAGTTAGATTTAGATTTTGGTTTTTAATGTTAGTTTAAGGTTTGAAATCTTCTATTTAGATTTTCGATTGTTAGATTTAAACTTTGATTGGTATATTTTATATAGGATAATTTGTAAATTTATATTTCTTTTTGTTTTTCAATATTTGAGAATTAATTTTTTAATTTTTAAATTTTTAATTATATAAAATATGAATTTTGTAATTGTTTTAAATTATTATTATTAATATTTTGGATTTTAAATAATTTTTTTTGAATTAATATTCGGAATATATAATTATTTATTAAATAATTTTTTTTTATTATAATTTAGCCAATCCGTCGGAATATAATCCGTCGGAAATCCGTCGGAATATAAGCCGTCGGAAATCCGTCGGAAATATTCCAACGGATTTCCGACGGAATGATGAAACGAGTAAACCGACGGATTTCCGACGGCTTGACGGAACCGGCAAACCGACGGATTTCCGACGGCTCGCCGGAACACGTAAACCGACGGATTACCGACGGCTTGCCGGAACCGGAAAACCGACGGATTTCCGACAGATTTCTGATTCATATTTGCCGTCGGAAATCCGTCGGAAATACCGACGGTTTTCCGACGGATTTTCCATTTCCGACGAGATAGAAGCGACGGACGAATCCGTCGGAAATCCGTCGGGATTGGCCAATTCCGACGGATTCCCGACGGATTTGGCCGTCAGTTTCGCGCCAGTTTTCTTGTAGTGAGAGTACAATGGTTCTAAAGAATAAAACAAGAAAGAAATTGCAGAATTAAATGAAATATGGCCGTTGGAGACTTAATGATGAAATCGGCCAAATAAGGCAAGTAGAGCCTTTGCTTGTATCTGGACAGCTTGGGGAGGAAGGGGCACGTATTTGGAAGCCTCTGATTGTTGTGGAGGGTCTATAACACGTGCTAGAGATGAGGATTTGGCCATTGGGGTTTGACGTGCTTGGATCCGAATATGGTAAGTAATGACTCCACATGTTCTTGTATGGTAAGGTGTACCAAGCCTCTGGTGGTAAAGCTTCTTTGTGGTCCAGAGTATCTCCTGGGTTAAAAGGGAACCCTCTGATGCGCATAGAAGGTCTCCAATTCGTGGTTTCAGCTGATGGTAAGTTGGATGCAAGACTTTCCTTATTTACACCCGGTTTTTTATCCTCCTTGGTTAGCTCTTAAACCAACTCGTACCTGGGCTGATTTAACTTGATAAATCATCTTAAAATAGATGATTTCCTGATGAAATTCAAATCCCAGAACATTTGCTCGAGTATATTTCTCATAGGTCAACTTCTCCCTTGGATTCTCCGAGTAAGGATTCTCAGACATCTCCTAATTTAGCTCGGTTGGGCATGATTTTCTTGTGCAAACAATCTTATCTTGGATGGTTTCCTGGTGAATAATGACTCTGAGGCAAAACGCATGAGTGGATTCTTCTAGTGGCAGCTTCCTTGGCTTGGTGATGGCTCCGGTGAGGTGTTTGTGTGCTAACTCCAAATATGATCGATCAAGTTGAGTTTTGGCTAGATCATTCTCTTCAAAATATGAGGTTTCCAAGTGAATATTCAAGCATAAATCCTGTGCTCGAGTGGTTTGTGTTTTGGTACATGCTTGACTTCGTTTCTCGTCTCCGGGTAGGCATGCTTCGTCTTCAGGTGGCTTGGCTCGAGGTTTCATGATTCCTCCTGAATCATTGGTCTTCTAAGGACTGATTGGCTGATATATAATCAATCCTAGGCCTGGTGCTTGATTAGAACTCCATTTGGCTAAGGGTTCTCCATGATGCTCCGTGTGGACCGTTTTGGCGTGTGTAGTGGTTGGTTTGACATGCTGGAGGATTGATCTGGTTCCGATGTCCACATCATACCCTCCCCCTTGAAATAGTTTCAACCTCAAAACTGTACAATCTGCACCAAGAGAAAGCAAGTTAGGTTTCATCCTTTTTTGGGAGTTTAGGGTCTTACCTTGGCGTGTTGACGGTTTGTTGGTGCATGGTGCATCTGGTGTCTCTTTTTTGATCAGCATGTTGTTGATGACTTCTTTTCTTTTTTTAAGGTCTAGAAAACACATCATGAGCTCTGGAGGCATGTGATTATACGTTTCTGGTTCCCCCACTTGATTGGAAGTTAAACTCCATTTGGATGTGGTTTCTCTTTGGCCTTTGCATACTTCTAGGGTACTTGTCCTTTCATTTACACTTAGAGGAAAAATCAAGTGCATTATATCTGTAATATAGGTACTCAAAACTGTATACTCCAGGCTACTAGTGAGCATAAAAGTTTTCCAATAGTTGATAAACTCGGAAGTGTTACTTACTTGAACTAGGGATGTTGTGTCTGGATGTTGATTCTCAAGTTCTAAACTTGTTACAACTCCTCTAGCTTCATGCTCCACGTTCAGACCTGTTATATCAACCTTTGGCATAGACAAGAGCATTATACTAGAACTGGAAATTTCAAAACCTGTTTGAATAATGCTTATATCCGATTTTGACATAAGTGATTTTTCTAGTTTCCTAGTTGGGGATTTAGCAGCAAAGTGTCCTCCTTGAAGGCATCTACAACAGATTATTTCTTTTGATTTAGATAGCTTAGGAGACTTAAATTACTTTGGTTCCCCGTGTGGTTCAAGCATTGAACTCGGCCTTTGCATTGGAGCTACATCTCGGAGTTTTGGTTTCAGTTTCTCCTCCTTTGTTCGATTTGTTGACTTGACTTTTGGTCTCGGTGGTGGGAATATAATCCATCTTCTTGGCTTGAGGTTAGTGTAAACCCGTATATTGTTTTGGCGCATGTTACTAGTATCCTCCACGTACTCTTTAGACAAGAGTTGCTTCATCTCTTCGAAAGAAGAGTCTGGTTCTTCAAACTCAAGACGAGTGTATGCATCTCGCTCCCAATGTTTAAAGGCATCCTCGGTTAAGGTATCCTCCGCATAACTGGTCTTCTCTTCTTCCGAAATATTGTTAGATGAAAGCCAATACTCCAGGTCTTGTTCCCAACGTAAATAGGCTTCTGGTCCTTGGTGATGGCCTGAAAAATGAATGTACGAGGCTCCTCAACTAGGTCTTCTGATATATCATGGATTTTACCAGTTTAAAGCCATGATATAAGTGCTTTATCGAGTCTTAACCGTGTCTTTCGAGTCTTTATCGAGTCTTTTACAGGTTTTTATGCGTTGGGGACTTTTTGGATTATTATGGAGCATTATGGAGCATTTGTTGCTACGAAGACAAAGTCGATGTTTTCAGTGATCGATGGGGTCGATCGACACTCATCACTGGTGCCGGTCAACACCCATCCTCAGGCGTCCATGCGGAATTTACCAAGTTCTGAAGATTTGGAGTTTTGCCCCAGAAGTTTACAAAAGAGACCCAGCTCGTGTATTAGTCTATATATTAGGTTTTTAGGTTAAGTTTGATGAATCAAGCATCTGTCATCTTTTATCTATCTATTCCTCTGCTTAGGGGCTGATCTTGCTACTTGTACTTCTGAGAGAAGATCTTGAACCCCTGTTTCTTTATTCTACTTTTGATTCAGTTTTATGATATCTATTTCAGCTATGTCTTGTGTTTCATTTGATATGTCTGAGTAGATCCCTAATTAGGTTTAGGGATTCTCATAGGGATTTCATGATTTGTTAGGTTTAACACTGGTTAAGATTCAAACTTGTTAGTTCTTCATCTAGGATTGTACTTAATGCTTCTTTTAACTTGATCACCTAGAAGTATGATATTAGGTTGTTAAATTGGCGCGACAGCGTGATTTATAATCTGAACTAATCCTTGTGAGCATGTTAGATATTCGCAACGACAGTTGGTTTAGATAACTTGTGAACATATCAAACTTGTACTTAAAGCTTGTCAGGAACCTTAGGATTCGCAACGACAGTTGGTCTCTTAGGTTTATATCATAGATAGTTTTCGTAACGACTGTTAGTTAGCTATGCATTAGTGATTTGAGTTCTAGAATAGTTTTTAATTAGATCTTGACCAGTTGTTTATTCTTGCTTTGATTGATTTCCTAAGAAGTTCCCTAGAGCTGACGCTTTCCTCATATTGATTACATCTTCTATTTACTTTTCTGCATTGTTATTTCAATACATCTTTACTGCTTAGCTAGACTTGAAACGAATACGTGTATTGTGAAACCACAGAGTCTTTGTGGATTTGACCACTAAGTACTACCGCGATATCTTAATTTGAGAGAGTAGCTCTGAGGGATAATTTGAGCATATCAAATTTTGGTGCCGTTGCCGGGGACTCTTTTGAGTTTCCAATAGTCTTAAGTGTAGAGTTCAGTCTAAGTTTTTTATTTTTCAGTTTACTTACATTGTTCTTTCTTTTTGTCTGGTGTGTTTCAGGTGTATGCCTAATCGCAGAACTCGAAGCAACAAAGACAACGAGCTTGTAGTTCTTTCGAATCAAGAGCTTGCGAAGTTAGAACGAATGATCATAAAAGCAAAGAAACCAGTTGAAATGGTTGGTCCAGTGGTACTATGACCTGATGAAGCTCGAGTTCTTAGAGACCAAGAGGGTCATATTTGCAACGAGCAAAGCTAAAAGCTTGATGCAGAGGGCAACGTGATTGTCCAGGACGAAGGTGTCGATCGACACCCACCCATTGGTATCGCTCGACACCAACCGGCAGCTGACGCAGGTGAAGTTTTTGTCGTACAGAGGGAAGGGCAAGCCGAGAGAGGAAGGACACTAGGAGAGTACAATAGGCCTGATGAGTTCTATGCTAACAGGTCTGCGATTTGTCTCCCAACCATTGAGAAGAACGAATTCGAGCTGAAGCCGTCTTATTACTCCTTATTGGGACAACATCCTTTCTCCGATTTGTCTCATGAACACTCTATGGACCATATTGAGAGGTTCGAGGACTTGGTAACAAGCATGAAGATCAATGGAGTTAGCTATGACTATCTTTTCTGTAAGCTCTTCCCACATTCTCTTATTGGTGAAGCAGCTTACTGGTTGAAGCAGTTGCCGACGGGATCTCTGACTAGTTGGGAAGAGACGAAGAAAGCTTTCTTGAGGAACTTCTACGATGATTCACATTCAGAGGATCTGAGGAACAACATCTCTCAGTTTATGCAGAGACCTGCTGAGGCATTCAAGGCGGCATGGGTTCGTTTCAGAGTTTATCAGAGAGATTGTCCGCATCATGGTTTCTCCCAGGTTCGGTTGTTGGGTGTTTTCTTCAGAGGATGTGACTGGAGGTACCAGATGGCTCTAGATTCAGCGAGCAATGGGAACTTCAACACCAGATATCCAGAGGAAGCTTATGAGTTCATTGAGAAATTGGCGTCTACCAATAGCACCAAGAATGCTGACTATGAACGTCAGAAACAGGCTGGAAGCATAGATGGGAAGCATATTGCTGAGTTGAAGACAAAGTTGGATTCAGTTCACAGTATCCTGGTAAACAAGAAGTCAGTTCACTTTGCTGCAGAGGTTAAGACGTTTGAGCCCGAGTAGGTGTATGAGGAAGAGGATTGCAACTACATTGGTGGCACTGGATTTCAGGGTCAGCGTTATAGCAATCAGGAGAACAGAGGTGGTTACAGTGGAAACAATCAGCGGAGTACCTTCACCGGTAATCAGAATTCTTCTGGTTATATTTCTAAGAACCAGTATCAGAAGCCCTTCCAGAGCAACAATGACTTCAACAGGAACTATGGATCATCCTCCTACTATCAGCAACCTCCCGCTAGCTCTAAGCAGAACGAGATGAAGTCTATGCTGGATCAGATTTGGAGGGTCAGCAGAAGATTATGGTTGATCTTAATGGGAAGATTGACTCGATGTATACCGATCTGAACAGTAAAATCGATGCTTTGAACATTCACATGAAGAAGCTCGATCTCCAGGTTGCACAGACTACTGGGTCTTTAAAACGGCCTGATGGAGTTCTTCCAGGAAGAACTAATAACAACCCCAAATATCCTTGCAATGCTATCAGGTTGAGAAGTGGTAAAGAGTTGAATCCTGAATTGGCAAGGTCTCAGAAGGGTGAAAAGAGTGTGGACTTAGAGGAAATCGATGAAGAATTCGCGGATGAGCCGCCAGTCTCGACCGACACACATCATCAGTGTCGATCGACACCCTTGTCCACACTTAGAGAGGTACCAACACCGGCTAGTGTCGACCGACACCCACCCATTGGTGTCGATCGACACCACTCGTCACTAGACGCACCGGTTGTTGAGGAATTACAGAAAGCGCCTGAGCATGTTTACGTACCAAAGGTTCCTTTTCCTAAGAGCAACAGGAAGTCTAAGCAAGAGTTGTATGACGCTAAGTGCAGAGCGATAATGGATAAACTCACCATTGAGATTCCATTGACAGATGGCATCAAGACTTTACCTGTGGTAAAGAGGTGTTTAAAGAAGATGCTTACGCAGGATATGCGAGAAGAGGAAGGAGTTATGATGATGACTGAGGTCTGTAGTGCTGTCATTCAAAACAGGATACCGGAGAAGCTTGTTGATCCGGGTAGCTTTGTATTGGATTGCTCTATCTTCCAAGCAAGGTTTCAGAATTCCTTGTGTGATTTGGGTTCGAGTGTGAATTCCTATGGCTCCATCGCCCCCTTTGATATCCCCTTTAAACCCAACAAGTAAACTACTCAAGCATACTTAAGAGAATCATCAAAGCAAGGTTTAAACAATTCATAAGCATAAACTTAATAGATATAAGATTAAGTTTCAGAGATTACTTCTGTAAAAGGGTTTACAAGATGCGAAGACTTATCCTTAAGAACAAAGAATGAATAAGAGAAAGAGAGGTGATGAACTTCAAGAACTTTGCAAGAGAGGTGAGGCGGCTGATTTTCCTTAGGGTTTCCTCACGAGTTCTCTTCAGGGTTCTTCAAGTCATGCCTTTAGAATTAGGTTAAGAGTGTATTTATAGGCTTTAGAGGTGGTGTAGGGCTTCATTGGGCCGAGGAAACCATTTAAGGAAAGTTGGGGACGCCTAGCTTCAGACCGGCCACGACCCCTTGTGACCGTTCGTGTCAAGAGAGGAGGCACCAGTCACGATCCCTCGTGACCAGTCGTGCCAAGAAGGTGGAGACCGGTCACGGCCCTTTGTGACCGATCGTGACAGGGCTTCATTCACCGGATCTTATCTTCTAAACAGATAAAGGGATTGCATTGATTCTTGTCCAAGGTGAATCTTGACACATCTGGCTTTCCATAGACACCAAGAACTCCAAAATTGAGTATCGGGAAGTCCTCGAAAAGATGTAGAATCTTCCTCTTCAGGATCTTCCTCGTCAGAAGATTCTACCTCTTCTAGCTCTCCTAAGTCTCTGATTTCCTCTCGAATGGTGACGGCATTGCAAGCTCCTATTGGATGGTTGTCCTCTTGGGGCCTCTCCGATGTCTCAGATTTATCCTTGAGCTTTTCTTCATGTGCTCTATCCTTTTCCTCTTGCTCACAAGCTTCATATGCCTGATCATCCTTCCACTTTGAATACTCAATTGGATCATTGAAAACTTGTTGCAAAGCTTCAATCTTCCTTTCTAGATGCTCCTTCACGGCACTGGTCTTATATCCCGTGTTGGTGACATCCGATTCAAGCTTTCTCACATCATAGTGTTGGTCAAGCAACTTGCTGTTAAGTTCTTCAACCTGGTCCTCCACTCGTTTGATGTGGCAAGCGAGAGTGGATAGCTTCGAGTTGAAATCTGTCCCAAACCTTGAAAGTTTGTTGTCGACTTTTTCCTTGTGATTCTGTTGTTCCGAGGCAAGTTGTATCATGAGGCCCATGAGCTTGTCCTCAGTACGTGACGTCCTTGAAGTGAACTTAGGAGTACCATACGAGCTATGGTAGATCCTATCTATCCTCAAAACTTCTTGAGAATTGAAGTCCCGATTTACTGCAAAACAGAAATCTTCCGCAAGGTGCGGGTTAAGTGAATGAGTAGCTAAAGAGTTAGAGTTACTCACATATCGATCTCCAGAGGATCGAGTAGGATGGCAACGAGAGTGTGCCACGAGTGGTGAAACACAAGATGGTCGAGAGTGACCATGGTGGTTCCCACGAGTAGAGCTAGCTACGAATTCAGAGATGACCCCATCCGAGGCTCTGTGATATGCCAAGAGTTGCGCAAGTGTAAGGTTCTGGAATTCCTTAGGAAGAACGTTGAAGTCCATCCTTAAGATCTCCTGAAACAAAGAAAAACAAAAACAAAAATTAAAAAGCAAGGTGCCTGAGACGTTACTCTAGTTCTTAGATCTGCAAACAAACAATCTCTCCCCGGCAACGGAGCCAAAAAGCTTGATATGTGTGATTTATGCTTCAATCTTTTACCTCAAAGACCACACGACTACTGCAAGTGCACAGCAAATGTATGTAGTATTTAAGGATCAAATCCCACAGAGAGAAAAGTTGTATTGCAAACCTTATAGACCAAAGTATAGCTAGAACTCAAATTGGGGTTAAAGGGTGTATGTGTCATGGTAACAAGTAATGAAAGCAATAAAAGAAAGGGAAAATGTCAAAAAAAGCATGAATTTTCAAATTGTGGACGAAAAAAGACTGAACTTTCGAAATGCCATTTAAATCCTAAAGTTTGGTTTGACTTCTTGATAAAATGATCAAGTTTCATTGACTTGGCCATTTCGGACATGTCGTTAAGTTTCCGATAAAAAGGGTTAACTTTCCGTTAGAAGTCTCCGTTAAACGAAAACGACGTCATTTCGTTTAAAAAAATTAAAAGGAAAAACTGAGTCCACGAGGAATCGAACATCAGACCTTTTGGACACATAGCAAGCTCTTAACCACATGGTCATGATAACATTGTAGATTTATAACAACTAGAACATATATATATATATATATATATATGTGTATATATATATATATAATTTTTTTGTTGAGAATATTATTTTGGTGGTGATTATATATATACGCAATTAATTAAAAATAACAAAACAATAAAATATGGATTAATTAAAAAAAATATACACAATTTATTAAAAATAACAAAACTAATAATAATCGTTGAGCCATTATAAATTTTTTTTGGTTTTGTTATTTTAAATTTTTTTTGTGTGGAGATCTTGTTATAAATGTATGCAACTAATTCAAATAAAAATGTGAATTAATTAAATTTTTTATATATATATATATATATATATATATATATATATGAGAATATATATATTTAACATTTTTAATTAATCCACATTTTTAGTTTTCTTATTTTTAATTAGTTGTGTATATATATATATATGAGAATATATATTTAATATTTTTAATTAATCCACATTTTTTGTTTTTTATTTATTTTTAATTAGTTGCATATATATATATATATATATATATATATAACAAGATCTCCACCAAAAAAAATTAAAATAACAAAACCAACAAATGCTATCGTGACTCAATAATTATTATTAGTTTTGTTATTTTTAATTAATTGTGTATATTTTTTTTAATTAATCTATATATGTATTTTTTAATTAATATGTATATATATACATAATCACCACCAAAATAAAAATCTTCTCTAATTTTTAGTTATATATATACGCTCTGGTTATTATATATATATGCTCTGTTTGTTATAATTTAAAAATGTTATCATGGCTCAATGGTTAAGAGGTTGATATGTGTCCAAAAGGTTAGCAGTTCGATTCCTTGTGGATTCAGTTTTTTCTTTTTATTTTTTAAATGAAACGACGACGTTTTGCTTTAACGGAGACTCCTAACGGAAAGTTAACCCTTGTTAACGGAAACTTAACATTATGCCCGAAATGGCCTAGTCAATGAAACTTGACCATTTTATCAAAAAGTCAAACCAAACTTTACGATTTAAATGGCATTTCGAAAGTGTATATTTTTTTCGTCCACAATTTGAAAGTTCATGCTTTTTTGACATTTTTCCCATAAAGAAACGGTTGTAAAACAATAGAGAAAAATGTTGCGCATTCAAGGGATCGAAGGGGTTCAAAGATCTATCTATTCAAGTGAAACCTAAGACAATGCATGTTTATTTCCAAGTCTCGGACATACGAAGCACTAATGAACGATTAACCTAATCTCTTAGAGATAACCATCTTAAATTCCTATACTCCGTTACTCAACTCAGGCAGGCAACGATGCATAGATCAAAGCATTAATAACGAGTTCGATTCGTCCATGAAGTCCTATAGGTAAGTGGTATGTGCTTCCTATAACACAACATTCATCCAAGCTAGGTTCTAGCACTTAGGCAAGCGATTAGCAAAACCTAACTACCTATGATCAGAGCTAGTTCATGACGCTAACAACATGCATTATAAGCAAAGTAAGATAGAAAGAACAGTATAAACAATCACACAAGGCTCAGATCTCGCCACTTAAACCTATAGATCCATCGCCCCCCTTTGATGTCCCTTTAGACCCAACAAACAAATTACTCAAGCATACTTAAAGGAATCATCAAAGCTAGGTTTAAACAATTCATAAGCATAAACTGAATAGATATAAGAATAAGGTTCAGAGATTACTTCTGTAAAGAGTTTACAAGATGCAAGGACTTTTCCTTAAGAACAAAGAAAGAGTAAGCGAGAGAGGTGATGAACTTCAAGAACTTTTCAAGAGAGGTGAGGCGGTTGCTCTTCCTTAGGGTTGCTCACGAGTTCTCTTCAGGGTTCTTCAAGTCATACCTTTAGAATTAGGTTAAGAGTGTATTTATAGGCTTTGGAGTCGGTCTAGGGCTTCATTGGTCCGAGAAAACCGTTTAAGGAAACTTAGGGTCGGCTAGCTTCAAACCAGTCACGAGCCCTTGTGACCGGTCATGTCAAGAGAGGAGGCACCGGTCACGAGCCCTTGTGACCCGTCGTGCCAAGAAGGTTGAGACCGGTCACGAGCCTTCGTGACCGGTCGTGACAGGGCTTCACTCAACAGATCATATCTTCCAAACGGCTGAAGGGATCATATCTTCCAAACGGTTTTCTATAGACACAAAGAACTCCAAATTTGAGTATTGGGAAGGCCCTCAAAAGGTGTCATACATTTGGTGGTCTGAAACTGTCTAAAAACGGGTTTTCCTCATCCTTTGGTCCATTTTGCCTTAAAACCTTCAAAACCTTCTTAAACCTGAAACAAGTGATAAATGGCTCTTTTGCCAAGGTATAACACCAATATCTTCTCAAAAGCATAAGAAAACAATAGCTAACATAGGTAAAAATACGATGTTATTAGTATGACACGCTCTTTTACAATGCGTGGTTGTCTGTGGACATGAGGCCGACACGTTTCATCAATGACTCGTCTTTGGTTTCCTTAAGGATTCGTTTGGATGTAAGCAGAGTCTTATGAGCGATTGGTTTGGGCATAATGGGTATCACACCATATGATCTTTACCCTGATTTGGCAAGACAGTTCCTCACCACTTGTTGGATCTATTTTGCGAACGAGGGTAGGAAGTTTGCTCAAAAAGGGGTCCTGACCTTCATGTGCAAGGGAGTTCGCTACTGCATCACCATCTCCAACCTTTGCGGTTTGTACGGGTTCAAGAAGGAACCCACCAAGGTTGTACTCGCCACAGATTGGAATGAAAAACACATGTTTTGGTCGCACTTTGGCAATGGAGTGTATGACTCCAAAGAGAGGAACCAGACAGATGTAAGACCTCCGGTCCTGAGGTATGTCTTGCATGTTTTGGGAAACACGATTCTCTGCTGGTCCGACCCGACCAGAATGAGGAACTCAGATCTCATACTCCTTTACAGCGGAGTTAAGTATGTCTGGACTGAGGACATATGGGAGTGTAGCGACCCGAGCTACAATTTGAATCTTGGCGTGATATTCGCAAACCACCTAGTTTCTCTCAAGGCTAAAGCCTTTGGCGGTAAGAATGTCTTTGAGGGTGTTGGGAGTCTCTTGACTCCTATCTTCCACCATTTCGGAATTGTGCTCTGCAACAACACTATCGTCACCACCCGCTTGACCATGGACATTGCCTATATGCAGCATGAGTGATGGTTAAAACGAGACCGTATGTGGGTTTTTGTTGATACCGACGGCAATGAGTGGAGTGTCAAGCTCCCGCAAAGGCCGCTCACCACTATTTGGGCAGGTGACCCATCTTGTTTAAGTTTCTCTCCCGCGCCACAGTTGTTGCAGTCAGTCCCGCGTGAAAAGCTCCACTGTGGCACCCCATCGAGTGCTCCTCCTTCTACTGCTGAAGATGAGAGGGTTGATGACCTTGCTGGAGGTCCCCTTCTAGGTTTTCCTAACTTAGAGTTTCCAAAGCCTCCAGAGGGATATGATGAGGATGCTCCTACCTTCCGTCGCTACATGGTTAGCACCATGCGTCATATGTGGAAGCTGCAAGCTGCTAGCGTTACATGTGCACACCCCTCTCATGTGTCACGTTACCGTTCACCCACTCCTGACCCCGTGACACCTCCTCTGGCCACTGCTGCAGATGATACGATGGATGAGTCCGATGAGGACTAGTTTCTGTTTCCCTTTTCTCTTTCATTTTTGTGTTGCTTTTAGTTTGAACTTGTGTCATTTTCCTTTATTTAGCGTCAGTTTGTTGTTGTGTTTTCGATTTGGAACTTGTTGAACTATTATATTATGATGTGTTTGGTGTTTTTGACTTGTGCTCTAGTGATTCAACAGCATACCACTCGTCGTTTTGGATTATTGGAACAGATAAGTCTGATCACGATGCAGGTGTCGATCGACACCAACCATTGGTGTCGCTCAACACCACGACCCACCAAACGGATAAGTATTTTTAACTCTGGTTTTAACTTCGTTCCATCTCTTTTGTTTACCAATCTCTGGTTTGGCACCACTGGGACAGTGTTGTTCAATTCTGGGGAGCAGTGTTTTTGACTTGTGCTCTAGTGATTCAACAGCATACCACTCGGCATTTTGGATTATTGGAGCAGATAACTCTGATCACGATGCAAGTGTCGATCGACACCAACCATTGGTGTCGCTCGACACCACGACCCACCAAACGGATAAGTGTTCTTCAGTCTGGTTTTAACTTTGTTCCATCTCTTTTGTTTACCAATCTCTGGTTTGGCACCACTAAGGACAGTGTTGTTCAAGTCTGGTGGAGGAAGTTACTAACACAATCATTTGTTTTCTTATGAGTCAGTCGAGTTTGTATTATTGAGTCAAAACCAGTCCATGAAACTATGGTTTTTTGAGGAACCACCACATTTGCAGGAATTTAAGTGACCATTTGATTCGAGCTTGATTGGCATCTGAGACTATTGGAAAACCAAAGGCTTAATAGAGGACTTGAGGCGCTCATATTTCCAGCAGAAATCCACTCACACCCGAGCTAATTTCTGTCAGTTTATACCAGACAAGACAACCTCTGTAAAACATCAAAGTGGTACTCCTCTCCCTTATTCCAAATAAAATTCAATAAAGATGAAATGATTCTCTCTCGAGTAAAGGGGTAGGAAAATTTCCCATGACCCCATTATTTTACTTAAGATTGAGATGATCACGCAAAGGTGGAAGTGAGGGATAGGAAAATTTCCCATGACCCCATTATTCACTACACCTTTGAGTTAATAGAAAGTAAGTATAAAAAGAAAAAAAAGAAAAAAAAGAGACAATAAGAAAAGAATAAGTCTGGGGGAGAGAAAGAGTACCGAAAACTATATAGTTGTCTTTGATATGGTATTGTACCTGAAAGATTCTAGAAGATCCTTGGCATCAAGATCAGAGATGAGACCCATCGATGATGGAACAGTGGACTATGCTGCGAAATTGTGGGTTGATTCGGGGAAGCTATGAACATCTACGATGAAGTACATGGTGGTCTAGATCCTTTCAGGTAAGAATTTCTAGTGGCTTACTAAGGTGAATGTGAGTGTGGTGCTCTTATGACGAAATGAGATTCTATGTTTTCAAACTTCTTTCTCTTGTTTAGTTTATGTTTTGGTTGAGGGCAGCAAACGCTAAGTCTGGGGGAGTTGATATATCATGGTTTTTACCGGTTTTAAGCCATGATATAAGTATATAATTGAGTATTAACTGTGTCTTTTGAGTCATTATCGAGTCTTTTACAGGTTTGCATTTGCTGGTGACTTTTTGGACAATTATAGAGCTTATGGAGCATTTGTAGCTGTGAAGACGAAGTGGTGCCTTCAGTGGTCAATGGTGTCAATCGACACCAGCCCATGGGTGTCGATCGACACCCATCGTCATGCACTGTTCACGCAGAACTTACATAGTTTTAAAGATTTGCAACTTTGCCCCAGAAGTTTCATAAGTTTACAAAGGAGACCCAGCTCGTGTTTTAGTCTATTTATTAGGTTTTTAGATTTATTATTATCTATCTTGGATTTTGCTAAGTTTTTGGAGAGAGACATAGAGCTTGGGGCTGTTCTTGCTACTTGTACTCCTTGAGATAAGTTCTTGAACCCCTGTTTCTATTCCTTTCTATGATTTTATATGATATCTATTTCAGCTATGTCTTTGTTCTTGATTGATATGTCTGAGTAGATCACTTGTTAGGTTTAGGGTTTCTCATTAGGGATTTCATGAACTGTTAGATCTAATGACTGGTTAAGATTCAAACCTGCTAGTTCTTCATCTAGGATTGTACTTAATGTTTAATCTAGACTTATCACCTAGAATTATGATTATAGGTTGTTCTTCATCTATGATAGTACTTAATACTCTCTTTATTATTTTCTGCATTGTCTTTTAAATAACACTTTATTGCTTAGTTGAGTTTGAAACGAAACGGTCTATCGTGAAGCCTGAGAGTCTTTGTGGATTCGACCCCTAAGTACTACCGTGATCTCTTAATTTGAGAGAGTAGCTCTAAGGGATAATTTGAGCATATCACCACCTAAACTATACTAACAGATCCTATTCATCTATGCAAGAATATGCATAATAGAAATAGAAGAAAATTAACTATATATGTAATATAAAATATATACAAAGGTTGAGACCTTTTGAAAGCTTAAAAGGAGTTTTTGTCTATCTTTTGTCACTTTCTAAGTTCTGAGGATCTCAATAGGCGAGACCCTCTTTTTATACAAAAAGGAGGAAACCCTAAAGATGAAAAATGGAAAGTCCGAAGTTGGCGCACCGATCACTACAACATGATGCACCGATCGGTTCTTGAATCTCTTCCTACCGATCGGTCCTTAAATCTTCACTTCTCTTCTCTTGACGAGCTTTGAACCATTTATCCTCTAAAACCTTCCTTTTTACTTCAGCAAGAGTACAAACTTATATTTATATTAAAAAACATACAACCATCTCGTTCTTAACCAAAAACCATCTCGGTAATATTTAGTGTTATCACAAACCATCAACGATTGAGAGGTTCCATGTGGTAGTGTTATCGCGCTAACATAATCCTTTATCGATAACAGTAATATCATGTTACCATGTATAAATCTTGTAAAAGTTTTTTATGTGTTACTTAATGTTATAATATTAACGAGCTAACTACCTATTTATAATGTTAAAAATATACTTGAATAAATTTTTAAGAAGTTGTTTATGGGTTATAATATTATCAAGCTAACTAGCTAGGTACTATCATCATATATTGTTAACATTGTTATCAGAACAAGAGTGTTTGCATGTTACCAAGTATCATTGTATGGGGGTAAACCTTATAAAATAAGAAATATTCTATATTTTAGTGTTACCACGGTAATAAAATCTTCTATGGATAACATTATTATCTTGTTATCATGTATTATTTATAAAAAAAAAAATTGTTTATGGGTTATAATGTTATCAAATGTTATTAAGCTAGTTACTATCATCATCTATGGATAACATTATTACCGGAAAAAGTGATTATATGTGTTAGCTGGTATCATTGTCTAGGGGCAAACCATAAACAATAAAAAGTGTTGAATGATAGAGGTTACATGTGTTAGAGTTATTGTGTTAATATCTTCCCGTAGTATAAAAATGTTATCAACACAAGAGTGACCATATGTTTAGAAAATATTATTGTATGCAAGCTAACCATCACCGGCTGAAACTTGAGAGATATATGAGCATTAATGCTCTTAGTGTCTTACACACTTCTCTTCTTACCTCATGTACAACTTGATATTATAGGGTTACTCTGGTAATTTAATCTTTTTATGAGGTGAGACAACTAATTAAAATATAATCCATGTTGTCCACCTAAATTTTTAGTCTTCCATGTATATTCACCGAATTGACCCTTTGTTTTTCTTCTTCATTTATAGTCCCTCTATTCCTTGACAATATAACTTAAAGGTTATGCAGACATATTAAGAATACTTCTACAATTCATAATATACCTTTGTTTTATAATATAATTGTCACTCGTTCATAAGTATTGTTTCTAATTAATATGGGTATTATTTTGGCATAAAAAAAAACTATTCCTCTCTTAGACTCTAAAGAGAAAGTTTTCCTAGAGGAAAAACGAAACCGAAATGTGAGAGCTACATGGGGGAAAATAATAATCAGAAAAAAAATCTAATTCCGCCATTTATTTCCAAATACAATAATAACTAATTAATATTTCTTTTTAATTTTCTAAGTAACCGATACACGCTAATTAACTTTGTTATATTATATATATAAGATACAAAAACTACATGCATGCATCAACTATAGCATTAAAAACATACTTTTTTTTTTGCAGCTAGAACAATTCATCCATTAAACTCCAAAGAGAAGGTCTTTCTTATGGGAAAACAAAACCGGAATGTCAGAGCATATATACATGCACTACAAGAATTTAGTGAATTAGCTGGGGACTGGCGACAGCAATTCCCTAGCCAAGATTATTAGCTACGCAAATAGCGAAGAATAGCGACAGAAAAAATAATATCACTTTTGTAGCTAAATCTGTGGTAAATCTGTAGCTATCCGTATCTATACAACTACGAACTAATTCTATAGGTGTTCTGTAGCTAAATAGCTACACATTGGCTAGAGATAGGTTGTTGCCATAAACTTTTAATATAGCCACGAATAACTACAAATATTACTGTTGCTAATTAGCAACATCATGTATGTCTTCGCTAATCCGTCTCTAAATTATACTTATTAATTATAGTTTTTAATGTGCAAACCAAAATATTACCATTACAAATTGTAAAATGTAAAGGTTAGTTTTATAAAATTTCCTTTTATGATTTAGCTTTTAACTAAAGAATCAAAAAAAAATTAAAATGTTCAACATCGTTTAAAATTATCTTATAAAACATGCTTTAATAACTTAAAATTGGGTTTTATAAAAAATCAGTGTCATTTTTATAAATTCATAGATAGTTCATACAAATTATATTTTTGGTAAAGAATCTAAAAATATTTTTTAAGATTTTTAGATAACACTTTACTTTAAACAGTTTTGTATCAATAAGTCAATGTTTTATATAAAACCTTGTCAATTATCATTTAACAACATTCATCAATGACATTATAAATATATATATATATAAACAACTCACGAATGTGTTATACAGCTCATCCAATAAGTCCATCTTTTTAATTTTTAATAATATCTCTTTTTTTGTCGGCAAAATATTTACTTACACTATCTCATATGTTAGTCATCCCTAAAATCTTCTAACCTGTCTTTTTTTGGAAAGCTCCGCCACCCCCCAAAGTTTTCATTGTGACCGCCAAAAGTTTGGCCAAAAATTTCAACTTACACGAAATGTTTTTCATGAAACTTAAATTTTGCGTTATATTCTCAGATGCCAAATATTTGTTTCCCTCTTCTTCTTCGCGGCAGAAGCGCCGTTTATAACAACCTTTCTGTCTCTTCCTTTTTCAGATGCCAAATCTTCTTTACCAAATCTTCTTTTCCTCTTACGTTTGATACTTCTTAAAATCGATCGCTCTCTCCTCACCAAGGTTCGATTCTTCTTAAGTCTCTGATTTGAGTTCAATTTAGGGTTCAATTATTTCATTCAATCTTTTCCTTTTGTGGGAGAAATCGATTTAGGATCTATATATTTCCCTGATGTCACTAATGTCTTTGAACTGTTGATAATTGTAGTATGCATCCACCACGCAGAGGCGGGTTCCCTGCAAGAGGTTTTGTCGGACGAGGGAACTCTACTTCCTCTAACAATGCCAATCCATGTGCACCGCCAGGATTTCCACTCCGAAGTATCAATGAGCTACTGCAGGCGCCTGCCAGACGAAACCAGCCTGTTCGTCATCCCGAGAAAAAAGATGGCGCACTTTAGTAAAAGATTTTTCTATGTAAAATTTTTATTAAAGAGCTTGATTCACTTAATACTCTCCCTTGTGATATGAACGTGTTTGATTCACTTAATATTCTCCCTTCTTGTGATAGGATCTCCATCGACAATGAGGTCAAATATGATATTAAAAGGGCTTTTACCAATGATTTTGATGGACCATGGTGGAATCTTGGCGTCGTTCCTCAAGAGCAGCAAGACAAGTGGTGGTCTGATTTTGTGGTATGATTCAAATTGATATATGTTACAGCCATTTCATTGTCTTAACTAGTATTTGTTCTAACATTAGTGTAGTACTTGTTTTATGTTATATTTTATAGTGATTTCATTGTCTTAACTAGTATTTGTTCTAACATTGGCTAGTACTTGTTTTAAGAATTTCATTGTCTTTAGCTAGTATTTGTTTTAACATTGGAATATTTTTGTTAACTATCAAGTGTTTGTTTTTTTTTTTTTTTCAGCAAAAGTATTATTGGGATTCAGCTCATCATACTTTGGTGAAGACTCTCTGGACCACACAGCTTCGAAGGATGATCTCAAACAACATCAGCAAGGGGAAGACACACAACAAGAAGCCTAACTTCATCTCTGATAACAACTGGAGGTTGATGTGGCGACATTGGAATACAGACCAGGAAGTTCATATTAGCACTACAAACTCAAAGAACCGAAAATCTGAACGTGGTGGAGATGGTGTACACCAACACATTTCTGGTTCCAAATCTTACGCCAAGATCAAATATGATATGGTATAACTAACTAGACTCCCTTTTTCTCTTATATCTCTTTTTATGTTTTATATATTTACCTTATTCTTTGTGATGAGTCTTTTAATTCATTTGCCTTATTGTCTTTTTTATAACTTATGTATATAGATGATAGAGTTGGGTGAGGAGCCAGCGATCACTGACTTAGTGCGGAAGACTCACATGAAAAGTGATGGGACTTTTGTAGACCAACGTGCAAAGAAGATCGTGGAAGAAGTTGAGTCCATTGTTGTTTCACAACAGTTCTCCAACACTGATCATGATGAAGTTGGCAGTGAAGGCTCAAACTCACAAACACCAATCACACCACTTATGAGAGATGAGGCTTTTTATTCGGTATGTTTGATAATGTGGTTTCTGATTTTTTTTTTGCGGTAGTTCTTTATTGAGTAATGGTACATGTTTGATAATGTGGTTCTGTTTTTTTTTTTTTTTCTGATTTTTGGTGTTAGTTCTTTATGCTTAATGGTACATGTTTGATAATGGTTTCTGGGTTTTTTTTGGGTTTGCTGCAGATAGTAAAGCCATACAAAGGAAGGTTGTTTGGACTTGGAACAGCACAGATGGAGAATTATGATCCCATTGATCCACCAGCCATTGTTCTTCCTCGTCAAGCTCGTTTGGAGCGTGATGTGATCAATTTGACAGGAATTGTCAATCTTATGAGTCAGCAACTCACAGCATTGTGTGAAGCTAGAGGAGTCACAATACCACCGGTTGATGTGGCTGAGCAACCTAATCCATCTCCAACTGAAGTGGCAGATACTGATGCCTCAACTGACCCTTCTCCATCTACATCTCCCAACACCAACGGGCAGAGAATTTAGATCCAGCACTAACTAACGAGTTGACTACCTCTTGCTAGTATTTTGTTTGTGAAAACTGAAGAAATAACAAACAAAACTTTTGTATTTGAGTTGAAATTTTGTTATGTTTTTACTTTTCACATTCTAAGCTTAACATTTTGTTTTGATATTTTCTATCGGTGGCTTAACTTACTTTGTTGACTTATGTTTAACTTTTGTATTATGTTTAGGAATTTCCAATTCCTTGTTATATTAAATATAATATTTTAAAAAAATTAATTAGTTTCATTTTTGTATTAAAAACAAAATCTTTATTAATCGTGGTAACAACTAAATATGTTGCTAAATGTATAAGTGCGAATTTTTTTTTTGCCACGACTTTAGCCAAAGCAATGATTGTTGCTATATTCAAATCCAACATTTAGCTACATATAATCAGTAACCAAATCTGTGGCTGTGTCTACTACAAATCTGCTAAAGATAGACTATAGCTAAACTCTCTAGCTATTTTGCCATGAAAATTCCTTAGCTAAATGTGTTGCTAATGGGCAACAGAACAAAGTGAAGCTATACCGTTGCTACCAGCTACGGTAATTTCTGTAGCCAATCCGTTGCAAACGTGATACAGATTGGCGACGGATAAGAAATAGCGTCGGCGTTGAGGCAACGGAATCCATCTGTCGCCATCTGTGGCCTGCATCATTTTGGCAACGGATTGTCTTCTATAGCTATAGAAAAATCCTTAGCTAATTCACTGAATTCTTGTAGTGATGGGGGAAAAGTAAAAATCAGCCAACCATCTAATCCCATAACTTACTTCCAAATACAATAATATCTAACTTTTGATATTTTCATTAATCAGTTTTCCTTTTTAATTTCTTTAGTTACCGTTACACACTAATTAATTTTGTTATATTGTATACATTTGTTTAGTTTTCTTTATAAGATACAAAAATACATGCACCAATGTAAATAATAACAAAAACGATAATTAACCTATGAACAAATAAAGTTAAAATTTAATTTTCAAACCTAATATTTTTCTTTATTTACAATACATATTCCTTACTTAGAACAACACATAAATTTGATATCTAATACTTTTAAATTTCCCTAAAATGGAGATTAAATATGTCCTAGGTATACACTCACACACCCATATCTATTTGTGGTATCACTTAATTTAATGTTTTATTATCTACCTATATTCCTCTAATATAATTTATAGAACAATATCAATCATACCAAAACACCATGCAATTTGTAACACCATATAAAAGATTTCAATGTATTCCTTGTGAGCGAATCTTTCAAACCCAACAAGATATCTTCTCACACCTTGAATCATTTCAACTCAATGAAGTGAGAGCTGCTTTCTCGCTTTCAATGAGGCAACATCTCATGGTTTTTCACGGTACCAATCCCAACTTAAATACAAACTTTTCCCAAGCTACAACCATTCTAAAAAAAATCATCACAATTGTGTTTACAATCAAGTAAGGAGGTTTCAAAATATATTTTTTCTATCCAATCAATAAAAATTTCTACCTAAGTTGCTACTGCATCTAAGATGTATGTAGACAATGGAAATTTGGCATCTTAGATGCAGTAGCAACGGAATAAAATATATTTTTTCTATCCAATCAATAAAAATTTACATCGAAGTTGCTACTGCATAAGATATATTTTTAAACCTCCTTACTTGATTGTAAAAACAATTGTGGTAATTGTTTAGAAAGGTTGTAGCTTGGAAAAAGTTAGGATTTAAGTTGGGATTGGTACCATGAAAAAGTGTGGGATGTTGCCTCCTTGAAAGCGAGAAAACATCTCTCACTTCATTGGGATGAAAGGTGTGAGAAGATATCTTGTTGGGTTCGAAAGATTCACCCGCAAGGAATACATTAAAATCTGTTATATGGTGTTAGGAATTGCATGGTGTTTTGGTATGATGGATATTGGTATATAAATTAGATTTGAGGAATATAGATAGATAATAAAACATTAATTATGAGATACAGCAAATAGATATAGGTGTGTGAGTGTGTATCTACGACATAAAGGTCGTTACAAAAAAAGTTTTTAACTCTCAATTTTAGGGAAATTTAAAAGTATTAGCTATCAAATTTATGTGTTGTACTAAGTAAGGAATACATATCGTAAATAAAGAAAAAAAAAATCAAGTTTGAAAATTTAATTTTAAATTTTTTGGTTCATATGTTAGTTATGGTTTTTGTTATTATTTACATTGGTGCATGTATTTGTTGTATCTTACAAAGAAAACTAAACATATGTACATAGTATAATACAATTAATTAGAGTGTAACAGTTACTTAAAAAAAAATTGATTAGTGAAAATATTAAAAGTTTGTTATTATTGTATTTGAAAATAAGTGGTGGAATTAGATGGCTGGCTTATTATTATGATTTTCCCATGTATGCTCTGACATTCTCTTTGGATTTTAATGGATGAATAATATATGTATGTTTTTAATGCAATATTTATAATGCAATTAATTAGCGAATGTAAAGATTGGGGCACGCTACTAAGGATTGTATTAAGACTACACAGTTTTGTATTGCTTCTGCTTTTGTGGTGGAGGTCAACAGTGTTAAGAAAATAGGAACTTTGGCAGTTACAGAAAGAACTCGGGAAGTTACATAAAATGTTGATATTGTCTCGTAGAAAGATTGTGGAATTACATGACGTGACAGAGGGGAGTGGACTACAGTTCTCGATTCAAGGACGTCTTCTCCTTAGCATGTCGCAGAACAGAGTAGTCATGTAGTAGATTCAGTTTCACATTTCCGGTTCCAGCATCTTGCATTTAAAACAAAAATTGGTGAAAATAATAGTATGGAGGATGGAGAGAAAGAAGAGGGGAAGATTGATGAAGCAGAGGGTGCTGGAACAGAAGTGATTAAGGTTGTGGCTGATGTCACGCAAAGGTTTAAATTCATCAACACTGGAAAGGGTTTGAAGAACAATTGTGGAGAAGGTCAGCTTAAGTCTCTTGTCACTGCGAAAGAGTTATTGCTCTGGGTCAAATGCAGAATAAGAATACCATTTAGGAAGCACTAATGGCGTCAATCATTCTGTGGATAGGTTGTCTTCTAGAAACAAGAGTTCAAGAGGAGAACTATCAAAATAAAAAATTATGGATGTGGCTCTTCCGGGGTGGAAGACAATTTCAAACTACGCTACACATCGGCTTGGTCGGATTTGGGTAGTCTGGTCAAATGATGTGGCAGTCACACCAGTTTTTTATTAGTTCTCAACTCATCACTTGTTGGATTCAGTTCCGGAGGTCATGTGACACGTTCCTGTATCTTTTGTATATGGAGCTAATTTTGCAACATATAGGAGAATCCTTTGGTAGGATATGTGTAGTATCAAAGGGAATATTGTGAGTGTAAACGACTATTGGATTGTTCTAGGTGATTTAAATGTTACACTAGCTTCTAGAGAGCAATCACGGGCTCACGAGTATTTGTTGGATCAAATATCAATGCGTGATTTTAAGGAGGCTGTGAATTTTTGTGAGTTGTCAGATCTCTCTTATATTGATCCACTTTTCACATGGTCTAGCAATCAAGAGGAGGACCCAATTGGTAAGAAGTTGGACCGTGCTTTAGTCAATAGTCGAGGATTATCTGATTTTCTGAGTTTGTTTGCAACGTTTGAGATGGAGGGCATGATGCTCGGTTTTGCATACAGTTATAAGGCCACATATACTACGTAATAAACATCCATGTTAAATTTTCATTATAAGCTAAAGAAGTTAAAGTGTGAGTTGTGGATGCTAAATAATACTTTTTTATGGGGATTTGCCGAATAGAACAAAAGAGGTGCTGGATTTGCTTTGTCTAAGGCAGAATGAGGCTTTGATAAATCCGAACAATGAAACATTTGAAGCAGTTTCAGAGGCATCTCAAAAATGGCACTATTTGGTGAGTATTGAAGAGAAATTTTATCGCTAGAAATCGAGGGTAAAGTGATTAAACGTGGGAAATTTCAAGTTGTTTCCATAAGGTAGCTCAAAGTAGAGTTGCAAAAAAGTGCAACAAAAAGCTTGAAAAGCGGCGATGGATTATCTTGACAGAAGCGGCAACAATTAACGCGGAAGCAATTGAATACTAGCTTAGTGGTTATGTTTTTGTTGTTAGAGTTTTTTCGGGTATGTTTTTAGTTATATTTTTTTGGTTATAAACTATAAATTAGTTTCAAATTTATAATTTATGGTCTTTTTGATAAGAAGATAAAAAATAATTTAATGTCACTACTAGTATGACAATAATTGCACTACAAGATCATCAAGAAATCAATTAATACACTATATATATTGCTCATGGAGGCTTAATTAATAGCTAAATTAAATTTATAATATCATTAATGATTAACACAAAAAGTACCTGTGATTTTTCTGATGTAAATCAATATGATCCTACAATGTAAAACGTAGAAAATCTTTGTTAGATATTGTAAATCCTATCATTCTTTCTTTTGCTCAACAAGTAAATCCTATAGTTCATGTAACAGAATTTTCAATAATTACTTATTGTTCCTCCAAAGATCTTCGGAAAGTGTTTGCGTTGAAATAGTATTCAGCTTCAACAGCCTCCAGTTTGGGACCAGCACTGACAAATCAATATCAGACTGAGTAATCCAACATGAAAATTTCATTTATCAATCAAACGCCAAGCGCACCAATAACCTACCTGGTGGGATATTACCCACAGGATAGAGGTTAGGGTCGATGCGCTGCAGCGCCAGCTGGCTGTTGGTGGGGAGGGCTGTTATATAAAAATCGAGCAAGTCTAACGTCTATAAGCATGTCCGACCGAATCTATCTCACAGAGTCTACACACCACATCAAATGGTGACACTCACCAATCATATTCCCATCCCGGAATATCACCCTATCCTATAACCACTACACAAGTTATCTTAAGGTATATCCACTCACTCAGGGTATTCCATTTATCCTTGTTCGAAGGATATTTCCAGTTTATACTCTAATGAACCTTTCTTTACTCACATGACATCACAAGTCATAAACTCATAAGAATACTCCTCTTATTCAATTTCACATAATATTCATCGTATACAACATGACATACAACTCAAAATGTGAAATTAGAAACCATCGATGGAAACTCAAGTCTCAGCTTGCTTCTCGAACCACTTTTTAAATCTTGTTTCCATCCTTGCCTCTGGTTCCCAAGTCTCCTCCTGCACACCGTCACAATCCCATAACACCCTCATCATTGGAATCTTCTTCCGACGAAGCTCTTTGACCCTCCTCTCGAGAATCCTCAAAGGTCTCGCCTCAACGGTCATATTAGGCTGAAGATCTGTCGGAATCTCTTCCAATACCTCATCATCCTTACGTAAGCATTTCTTCAGCATCGACACATGGAAGACCTTGTGAAGTGCTCGCATAACCTCCGGTAACTCCAACCGATATGCAACCGGTCCAACTCTCTCAACAATCTTGAACGGACCCAAATACCTCGGACTCAACTTAGTCTCAGTAATGGATCTGTTCGGACTCCGCAACAATGCCATCTTGAGATATACCCTATCTCCCACCTCAAACTCGAGGTCTTTTCTCCTCTTATCAGCATAACTCTTTTGCCTATCTTGGGCTTCCTTCATGTTCAGTTTCAAAACTCGAATCTTCTCCGTAGTTTCCTGAACAAAATCCGCACCCAACATACTCCTCTCCCCCACCTGGGTCCAACACAAGGGTGTACGACATGGCCTCCCATAGAGTGCCTCGTATGGGGCCATCCCAATGCTTGCCTGGTAACTATTATTGTAAGCAAACTCTGCCAAGCTCAAGTGGTCCACCCAATGACCACCCCAGTCAAGCACACACATCCTCAGCAAATCCTCGAGAGTCTGGATGGTCCTCTCGGACTGCCCATCCGTCTGAGGATGATATGCCGTACTTAAGTGCACCCTAGTGCCCATCTCCTTCTGGAATGCCTTCCAGAACCCCGAAGTGAACTTAGGGTCCCGGTCTGACACTATACTTACCGGTACTCCATGAAGTCTCACTATCTCCTGCACATACTTCCTAGCCAGAACCGTAGCTCCATCGGTTTTCTTAATGGCTAGAAAATGCGCCGACTTGGTCAATCGATCAACAATGACCCAAATAGCATCCTTGGTCCGAGAAACAGGTAACCCAACTACGAAATCCATCGTAATCATATCCCACTTCCACTCGGGAATGGGTAAACTCCGCAACAGCTCGCTCGGAACCTGATGCTCTGCCTTCACTAACTGGCACACATCGCACTCTGCGACCCAGTTAGCAACATCCTTTTTCATCCCGACCCAATGATAATACCGTTTCAGATCACGGTACATTTTAGTCGCTCCTGGGTGAATCGAAAACTTGCTCGCATGAGCCTCACTCAGAATCTCTCGCTTCAACTCCTCATCCTTGGGTACACATACCCGCCCATGCACAAGAATAGTCCCATTAGCTGAGACTTGATACTCTGAACCCTCAGCTCTGGAGGCCTTAACCAACCCATCATCTTTTTCCTGAGCCAACCGAACCCTGCTCAAAAGATCTGCCTGATTAGTTGCCTCCAAGCCCAACGGTTCCTGAGATATAGCACACAACCTCAACGTGCTAATCTCGCACACCAAGGACTCCATGTCCCGCTCACTAGCCAAAGATACTCGCTTGCGACTCAAGGCACACTACAAGAAAACAGCCGGAAAACCGACGGACGCGTGTCCGTCGGAAAATTCCGACGGTAAAACGACAGACTTCCGACGAAGTTGCAATTTTTTACTTCGTCGGAAATCTGTCAGAAATTCCGACGGATTTTCGATGGATTTCGGTCCGTCGGATATCCGTCAGAAAATTCCGACGGATTTCCGACGGATTGAACCACCGGCCATTTCCGACGGATTTCCGACGGAATAGTCGGCGGTCGTCGGAAATCCGTCGGAAAATATGAACGTTAAAAGAGCCGTTGGTATCGCAGGTTACCGTTGTATGGAGCCGTTGCATTCTGACGGAATTCCGACGGATTTCCGACGGAAGCGAGTTTATAAATATGTTTCCATACTCTTCATTTCATTTTACACCACATTCCAATTCCATCTCTCTCTCTATTTTCTTATGATATTCATGCGATTATAAACAAAAAAAAGTGGAAAGATATGTCTAGATATTTTCGATCATGGATGGACGAACCAATGATGGATTCGGAGGCGAACCTTTTAAACGAGGAATATGCACGAGGCATAGTCGAGTTCATGAAATTGGCTGGAAATCAACCGCGTGTACTTAAATCAGGTAAGTTGAAATGTCCATGTTCAATTTGTAGAAATTCCCGTAATGTTGCGGTAGAGATAGTTTGGCATCACTTGTATACCAATGGATTTACGCCGGGTTATAAGATTTGGTATCTACATGGGGAAACAAATTATGATCATGGTAGTAGTAGTAGTGGACCAACATTCTCGGAATTTGTAGGAGATAGAACGGAAGTAGATGTAGGTGTAGGCACCGTTGAGATGGTAAATGATGCGTTTAGAGAGAATGTATAGTATGGCAGTGAAGAGAGAGATAGGTTTGAAGAACCTAATTTAGAAGCAGGAAGATTTTTTGGTATGTTAGACGCAGCAAAGCAGCCACTTTATAAGGGGTGTAGAGAAGGTCATTCGCCTTTATCATCTGCCACTAGATTGATGACGATTAAGACGGACCACAATTTGTCAGAGGAGTGTGTTGATGCGATAGCAGACTGGGCGAAAGATTTATTGCCTGAAGATAATCTTTTACCCGCATCATACTACGAGGTACAGAAACTTGTAGCTGGTCTTGGTTTGCCGTATAAGGTGATAGATGTGTGTGATACGGAGGTTTTGGAGGCCTCGGGCAATCAAATACCCTTTCGTACGTTGAGTACTTTGGGGTCGAATCCACAGGGAAACAAGAACAACTCACTAGGAATACAAGACACTACTTAATCTAAGCGATAAAACGTTTTTGGGTTTTTTAATTTTCACGAAACAAATAACGAAAACAGAGCAAATGCGATAAAAATGAAAAGCAACTAAATGTAAACTTCTACTAAACTCAATTAAGCAAATAAAACAAAGCAAACAAATATGAACTTCAAATGATTACAATTAAGCAAGTGAAACAAAGCACAATAAGCTAAATGATCGGTTTTAGATAAATATGAGAAATATGGGCTATTGGCGTGGCATAACGACAAGGATGAATGATGGCCTAACAATGACGAAATGAACGGTCAATCAATGAAAATGCTAAGATATAAGTTATAAGAATAGACTAGCTCACTCCCATGATACTAATCCTTTTATAAAACAATCGATTAAGCTAATTTCCCAATTGCAACCGAATGATTTATAAACATTAAACACCAACTCATTATTGTCATCAATCCTATCTTAAAACTCAATTTCCATTGGCAAAGATAAAGGAAAGCAAGCATAGAAAGTTCAAAACGTTTCTAAACTCCTTCCGGGTTTGAAACGGTCAAAAGATCGAGAAATCACTTTTCCAAGTTCATTTCAAGCATTAAAATCATTCTATACATGAACATAAACATAAATCAACCATCAAACATCACAAACAACCATCAAAGCATCCTAGATCTACCATACCAACAGCCCAAAAGTTAACTACTCACACATGCTCAAAATACAAAAATAAACCATACAAAAGATAGAGAATGAAGACATAATGATGATTTTATAAAAAGATTCAACAAAAGGTTTAAAACATAAGTTCAAATTATTAAAAGAGATGAAGAAAAGCTGAAGAACAGAGGAAAAAGCAGAGAAAAAATCGTATATCTCTTTTACAAATGGGAAAAGTTGCCTTTAAAGAGAAAGCATTCGCACTAAAAGGTGTCGGCAATCGGTCATGGTGATCGGTTGCTGACCGATCACTGCAATCTTGATCGGTCATGGTGATCGGTTGCTGACCGATCCATCTGCCTCTCACGCTTATAATTCATTTTTGCCGTTCGTCCTTCGGGATCGTTTGCTGACCGATCAGGGTGAAGTTGATCGGTCATGATGATCGGTTGTTGACTGATCCAGCTGCTCTTTGTCTCCTCTTCGATCCTTGATCTTCGTGCATCGTCACACTGCTCCAGAATCCCTGAAATACATGCACAAACCACAAAAGAATGTCCAATATGCAAACCTAGACTCTTAAAACTATAAAAGACTCAATATATACAAAATACTTAAGAAACACTCCTTTAAACAAACTTATATACACAAAATGCTAAAGAAATGCATACTAAAAACTATGAAAATACATGCATATCAACACCCCCGGACTTGCCTTTTGCTTGTCCTCAAGCAAACAAAGAAAGATAATCCGAAAGAGAGGTTTGAAAATGGGGACTCAACACCGAAACCTTTAGAAAGCGTTTGATATGATAATCATGAGCAATGATAGCATGTCGCGAAAATGAACACTTAATTCGCTCTAACTCAATCATGGCTTATCGCAACTCCTAATCTTTTCTCTTAACAAGAATGCCTCTCTCCTACAAGTTCTCATCTCAATCAACCCTCATATTCAATTTATTTTTCTCAAAGTGTAGTCTCGTAAATGGGCAAGTGATCAAGGCCAATCGGCTTGGGAATAAAAGGGTTCTTTAGCACTAGTATATGTAAGTGCAAGGAGGAGGCTTGTTTTCTTTTTGGGTGGCTCACTCTCGAAACATAGGAATGCTTTATCAAATGCAAAATCTATCTAAGAAGGGGAACAATTTATGCATACAAAGTTTACTTCTCGTTATTCTACCCTTTCTTGTGAAATGCATCCTAGTTTATACCCTTTTCGTTTCATGATCAATTTTTTTAGCTTCATAGGGGTTTTATTTTTGATTAAGCACCTAGCTCTTTTTATCTCTTTCTTTTGCTTTTCTTTGCTCACTATTGCTTATTTCTAACTTGCAAATATACTAGAGCAATATTTTCTTTTCTTTACCGCAATAGAGATTTAGAGCTTTTTATCTCACAATTTAGCTTCCCTAAGGATTCTTTTCATCTAATTGATCAAGCTTTTATTTCCAGCACCCTAACAAACTATCCAATCAAACCAATCATGTCTTTCATTCCCATCCTAATTGCTAGACTTACCATTGCTAGCTTAGAACGAGAGATAATCCTTTGTCGTTTCCGATACTCTCAAGTTTTTGCAAAATCAAAGCATTATCAACAAAAGGCCTCACTCATCAAATATATACAAGGGTTTGAAAGAAATGGTTAAGGTTATGGGTGGGGAAACTATTCTAAAGATGAGAATAGCCACTCGGGTTATTAGAGAGTGGTAAAAGTGAATAAGATAACCCGAGTGTTTATTTTGAATCATGGCCAAGCATCAAAAGCCCATAAGTGAAAGAATTAAGTTCATTAATGTATAATATCAAGGGGTTGATTTTGAATTAAACAAGTAATTACGAGACAATAAGTTGAGAGCGGAGAGATCAAAGCAAGAGTATGCAAGCTTTTAAAAGAGTTTTCAAACGACAAATCATTCTCAAGTTCTCAGCTAAGGTTTGGTAAATTCTATCATTGTCCCCTATGCATATGCAATCCTACATGATACATATATATATATAAATGCATGCTTTTTTTTTTTTTTTTTTTTTTTTTTTTTTTTTTTGGTCCGATCGGTTACAACGATCGGTTGCTGACCGATCGGACGAGTAAATGCGGAAAATATGATACAATGCCGTGCGGTTGCTCTGATCGGTTGTTGACCGATCAGGCATCCGAAATGATAAAAAAAACTATGAAAAATAAAAACACACACAAGCACACATGATCCTAAGAGTTCAAACACATAATAATGAGTCATAAAACACACAAATCCAAACCAAAATACTCGAAGTAAAATCTCAAAATACAAAGACTTAATCAACAACGTAATCCTCCCCCGGACTAGTTGGACACCGTCTCGGTGTTTGAAAATATTAAATAACTAAAAATAAACTTAAAAGTTCTACAAACGTCGTTTAAAACAAGGTAGAGATGAAATTTCTTCACCTTTGTTTAGCACTCGGGGCTAAAATGAATCGCTGACGTCGTCTTCCTCCTCGCTTGAGACATAATCAGGAGGTTGAATCTTCTTGACTTTCTTGAATAGCTTGTTGATCAGCTTCTTCTGTAGCTCATTGATTTTGCGTTGAGCCTTGTACGCTTTCTGGAGAAGTGTTTCCCTCTTGGTCCTTGGCGCGAAGTCAATCTCGGGCATCTCAATCTCCTCGAGCTCTTGAAGCATTGCTGTAGATCCTCTTGGAGCGTCTTCTTCTTCCTCTTCATCCTGACCTCCTGCAAGAAACTCATCATCCAATGGTAAGAGCTGATCCTCTGGAATATCAAACTTGACGTTCTCCAAGGTACGGATGTGAGTCTCGGGGTGTGGTAATACAAGGACCCTCTCGTCCGTGTTTCGCAGCTCGATGCGGTAATGGAAGACGTTCAAGTCTCTGTGCCTCTTGAGGAACCAAGACTCCTTGAGATAGTCTCGGTTCAGGAATCCCGTCATCGGTATCTGCTCGAACTTGGTAACGTCAACCCCGGCCTTGACGAGCAATGGTGAGATCATGGCACCAATGTAGAGGTCGGGCTTGGTCGTCTTCTCAACCCATTTCTTGTACGACAGAAGCTTATCCGCGAAGAGACACCCATAGTTGATCTCATCCCCAAACTCATACTCAAATATCTCTCCACGTCGATCGGTGATCATGTGCTTGACGCCTTGGTAGATAAGGCTCAGCTCAGTCATAGTCACTGCTCCCGCATCCCGTCTCGCAAAGAACGTGTTTGCCAACAGCTTGCAAACATATCTAACCACCGGGTTTCAGATACCCGTCATCTTCGCTCTAGCGCTTCGATAAGGACCGTTGTCAATGATGTTCCAAAGGTGCGAAGCTCCACCGAAATTCCCAAACTCAACCGCTTCACCATTCTTGAAGCCATAAACCTCACATATGTCTTCCATGGTGAGCCCGTAACCCATGTGGCCAATCTTGAAGGTTAGCAAACCTTCACTCGCCTTCTTGTCTTTCTTGTTTGCATATTCCACATTGACGGTTGATAAGAAATCTTTAACCGCTTCCGGGTACGTGGGGTATTGCATATCCTTCAAGCAACTCATCCCCATGTTGTCTAGGAGCTCGTCTACTCCCTCTAACAGTCCCATACTCCTCAGAAAATTTCGATCGTTGAATCGCGTAGGGCGGACTTTCACTCGATCGAACAGCTCGCGAGTGGCGGTTTCTTTCTGCCCCCATCTCACCTTTTGAGGTGCTTCTTTCTCTTGAGTCATTGGTTCTTTTCCAGATCTATGCTTCTTCTTTTCCCTCATTTTTCTGTAAATATCACATTGAAACAAACAAACAATACAAAATCAACACCACAATTAAAAATCAAACAAACCCAAAACACACATATATATACATACATTATACAAAATCAATTCACAAAACTCACAAAACAAATTAAAAAGAACACAATTTTACAAGATAATCAAACCAAAATAGAGATACAATTCACAATTTTTCACAAAATAAACAAAACAAAATCAATCGAAAATTCAAACTAGAAACTCAAATTTCTCCCAATTCTTTAATAATATCAAGCAAAGATCAAATGTAAGAGCAATGAGTATCAATTTAAGAACAAAATTAGCTCAATTTGACCAAGTTCTTCATCAAAACAATTTTGGGCGATTTTGACATTTGAAATCAATAGAAACACACTTTAACTAGTCTAATCCAGCAATT
This sequence comes from Barbarea vulgaris, assembly GCA_963667165.1. Taxonomy (NCBI): domain Eukaryota; kingdom Viridiplantae; phylum Streptophyta; class Magnoliopsida; order Brassicales; family Brassicaceae; genus Barbarea; species Barbarea vulgaris. The sequence goes on along the minus strand of OY763887.1, from coordinate 40,330,708 downwards.
AAACTGTATAGAAGTGTTCTCTAAACCATTCTAAACAACATTCTAGCATCCTATCGATTGTATTTTGCAATTCTAAGAAATTTCGTTCATCACCCTATTTTCCCAATTTTCGGAATAAAAATCAAGAGATTGAGGGATTTACCTTTGCAGATCGATGTAATAGATGCAAGAATCAGATAGAGGATGAAAAATAGATGGATTTAGAGCTAAAAATCGTCCAATTTGGTGAAGAATCGAGAGAGATAGAGAGAGTTGAAGTTTTGAAAGTTTTAGAAATTCTGAATTTTTTTCTTTCGTTCGCGATGGAGAAGAAGATAAACCCAATTTTGTTCGCCCGATCGGTCAGCAACCGATCACTTATGACCGATCACGTGAAGTTGATCGGTCAGCAACCGTTCTGTAGGGTCGCACGGGAAAACCTCTTTTAAACTTACCTGGGTCGGTGATCGGTCAACAACCGATCGAGGTGACCGATCGTATGGTTGTTGATCGGTCAACAACCGATCTCTGTGACCGATCTCCAGCTACTTCTCATGCGTTTTTGACTTGTCAATTCTTGAATTCTTTCCTTTGATCCTCAACACTCCTGAAAACACAATAAACACACAAAATAAGAAAGCAAAACTTCAAACAATCAAAGCACACATAGGTCACATATACACAAAGATACAAATTGGGAAAGCTCCCAACGGCTCGTTTAAAGTCTTGAGTTGTAACACCAACCGTCTTCTCCAGTATAGCTTTTATTTCTCGGTTGGAAACTTCCACTTGGCCGCTTGTTTGGGGGTGATATGGAGTTGCAACCTTGTGCTTCACACCATGCTTCCTTAGTAGGTTCTCGAAAACTTTGTTTATGAAGTGTGAACCTCCATCACTTATAACCACTCTTGGAACTCCAAATCTTGGGAATATGATGCTCTTGAACATTTTCAATACAACTTTTGCATCGTTGGTTGGACTTGCTATGGCTTCTACCCATTTAGAAACATAGTCCACCGCCACAAGAATGTAGTTATTCCCATAAGAAGACGGGAAAGGTCCCATGAAGTCTATTCCCCAAACGTCAAAGATCTCCACCTCTAATATCGGGTTTTGAGGCATTTCATTCCTTTTGCTGATATTTCCCTTTCTTTGACATGAGTCACATCGAGAGATGAACTCATAGGCGTCCTTAAACATTGTAGGCCACCAAAATCCCGCTTGTAGTACCTTAGAAACTGTTTTGAATGTTGCAAAATGCCCTCAATAAGTGGAACCATGGCAATGCATCAGAATCCCAGAAACTTCTTCTTCCGGTACACATCTCCTATAGAGCTTATCTTTGCAAAATGTATACAAGTACGGCTCATCCCAATAGAACCGACGCACGTCTTTGTAAAACTTCTTCTTGGCGTACCCTTGTAGGTTTGGCGGTTCTTTCTCGCAAGCCAAGTAGTTTACAAAATCCGCATACCATGGTAAGTTCACATCCATGGTTTCGATCGCTAGAAGTCCCATGAGAATGGAGTCGGCTTTAGTCAAGCCTTGAATGACGTTAATTTGCTCTTCGGGCAAGGAATCATCAATCGGTATGTTCTCCTCGATCTTCATCCTTGATAAGTGATCAGCTACTCCATTCTCTATCCCTTTCTTATCTCTTATTTCCAGATCAAACTCTTGCAATAATAGGATCCACCTTAACAGTCTTGGCTTTGCATCCTTCTTAGCCAACAAATGTCTTAGTGCTGCGTGGTCCGTATGCACTATCACCTTAGAACCTACCAAGTAAGATCTGAATTTCTCAAAAGCATAGACGATTGCTAATAATTCCTTCTCCGTTGTTGTATATCTTGTTTGGGCATCATCAAGTGTCCTACTAGCGTAGTAGATCACGTGCAACTTCTTGTCCTTTTTCTGTCCCAATACGGCTCCAACGGCGAAGTCACTCGCATCACACATTATCTCAAAGGGCAATCCCCAATCCGGTGGCTGAACAATAGGTGCACTAATCAATGCCCCCTTCAACTGATTAAATGCCTCTAGACACGCTTCATCAAACACAAATTCCGTGTCTTTGCATAGCAGTCTTGTTAGTGGCCTTGCTATTTTAGAGAAATCTTGAATGAATCTCCTATAAAATCCCGCATGACCCAAGAAGCTTCTAATGTCCCTCACTGTCCTTGGCGGTTCCAACTTAACCATAACCTCAATCTTTGCCTTGTCAACTTCTATACCGCTTTCGGAAATCTTGTGCCCAAGCACTATCCCTTCTTTGACCATGAAGTGACACTTTTCCCAATTTAGTACCAAGCTTGTCTCCTCACATCTCTTGAGTACCCTGCAAAGATTCAACAAACAAGAACCAAACGAAGAACCATAGACAGAAAAATCATCCATAAACACTTCCATTATATCCTCGATAAAATCCGAGAAAATAGACATCATACACCGCTGAAACGTAGCCGGTGCATTACACAAGCCAAATGGCATCCTTCGATATGCGAAGGTGCCATAAGGACACGTAAATGTCGTTTTCTCTTGGTCACTCGGGTGAATAGGGATTTGGAAAAACCCGGAATAACCATCAAGGAAACAATAATAAGAATGATTCGCTAGTCTTTCCAACATTTGATCAATGAATGGCAAAGGAAAATGATCCTTACGAGTGGATGAGTTCAGTTTTCTATAATCAATGCACACTATGTCCCGTTATAGTTCTTGTTGGAATTAGTTCATCGTTTTCAGTTTTAACGACGGTGATCCCCCCTTTCTTAGGCACCACATGGACCGGTGAGATCCAAGTACTGTCGGATATAGGGTAGATCACCCCCGCCTCAAGTAGTTTCAAAATTTCTTTCTTAACCACTTCTTTTAAATTAGGATTCAACCTTCTTTGGTGCTCAATCGATGACTTAGTTTCATCTTCTAAATGAATCCTATGCATGCACAAAGATGGTGAAATGCCTTTAATATCTTTCAATGAATATCCTAAAGCTTTCCTATACTTTCTCAACTCATGCAGCAACATTTTGGTTTGTTCTTGGTCTAATGCATTGTTCACAATGACGGGATATGTAGAATTAGAACCAAGAAACTCATACCTTAGCCCTTGTGGTAGTGGCTTCATCTCCACCTTTGGAGCGTTGAGTTCACTCCAATCATCATCCATACTAGACTTACCATTGCTAGTATCTCCTTTCGGATTTTCTTTCTCGCCTTCCCTAATATCCAAGAAGAAAGCCTTCTTTTCCCATGGCTTTTGTGAGTTAAGATAATCCTCATAGACCTTTGCTTCTCTATTCTTAATCCCGCCTTCATTGCTCGATCTTGTGATAGCTACTTCAAGAGGATCCTCCATGTTGAGCTCTTCCAAGTATTCATCAACCATGTCCTCTAAGGTTTCCACATAGAACATCTTTCCTTCTATGGTTGGCTTCTTCATGATGTCTATGATGTTGAACTTCATCACTATATCTCCCAAGCGAAGATCTATCGCTCCATTCCTAACATCGATAAGAGCTCCCGCGGTTGCTAGGAATGGTCTTCCCAAAATGATTGGGTCCGTTGGTTCTTCATCCATCTCTAGAACCACAAAATCTGTTGGGATTATGCAGTTCCCAACTTTCAATGGCAGATCTTCCAATATCCCGATAGGATAACGAATTGATCTATCCGCTAGCACCAATGATATCCTCGTCTTCTTGAAGTTTGTCAAACCTAGCTTCTTAGAAACCGTCAATGGCATTAAGCTCACACTTGCACCAAGATCAACCAAACACTTCTTGAAGTGTAGAGGCCCCAAATTGCAAGGAAGCGTGAAACTCCCCGGATCCTTAAGCTTTTTAGGCAAGTTGTTTTGAATTATGGCGCTACACTCATGGTTGATTTCCACCATTGCTTCTTCGATTTGTCTCCTCTTTGTCAAAACATCCTTGAGAAGCTTGTTGTAAGGAGGACATTCCATTATAAGATCAATGAATGGTATGGTGACTTGAACCGTTCCCATTACTCTCTTGAACTTCTCAAAAGCCTTGTCCAGGAGTTGCTTTTTAAATCTTCCGGGAAATGGAAGCTTCGGTTCATATCCTCTTGGTTCAAACTCATTATCCTTTGTAGATGCTCCTTTTGGCTTTGTAAACTTCATTGCATCTCCATAGGCCGCCTTAGAATATCCTTGAGCATCATTGGACTCCACAGTCCCATTCTCCTCAGCCGATCGGTCAGACCGATCGGTTGCTGACCGATCGATTGGAGGTGATCGGTCAGGCTGATCGGTTGTTGACCGATCACGATTCAATCCCGAAAATGGCTGTTTTGTCGTGCGACCACTCGGATCGGTTGATGACCGATCCCGAACCTCTTTGTCAGAATTTTCAACATTTTCATCCCCCAAGGCATCCTCATACTCATCTTCCTCGTTACTGACCTCAACCACATCTTGACCTCTTGTCGGTAACTCTTTTCCGCTCCTCAATGTTATCGCTGCACAATATTCCTTCGGGTTTTTCTCGGCTTTACCCGGTAAAGTTCCCCTTGGTCCTTGAGAAGTGGAAGCTACTTGAGCTATCTGGTTGTCTAGCCCCTTTACATGAGTGCTTAAGTGCTCAAACTTGGCATTGAGATCTTCATAAGCTCTATCCACCTTGTTATGAATTTCAACCATTTTCTTGTTCAAATCAATTGAACTATTGGATTGCCCAGCCAAAAGTTGCTGAAGCATATTCTTCATGTCTTTCATTTCAGAATCTTGAGGCTGAGCAGTGCTTGCTTGTACTGCTGGTTTGAAAGCTTGTTGATTGTTTGGGATGAAAGGTGCCTTCCCTTGAAAATCGCCTTGATTGTTCGAAAACCTAGCTTGATTGTTTTGATAACCTCCTTGGTTGCCTTGGTATCCTCCTTGATTCCCTTGGAAAGGTTGTTTGGGTACAAACCTTTGTTGTGCATAGTTCTGTCCTTGAGGATTTGTCGGTATGTAAGGCCTTGGTTGATAGCCTTGGCTTTGTTGTTGGAAGTTCGTGTTGTATCCCTTGTTGTATCCTCCTTGATAATTCCCTTGATTCCCAACAAAATTCATTTCTTCTTGTATCTCAAGGCTATCTTCATACATAACTTCCTTGCAAGCTTTAGCTCCATCGAATTCTCCAACGAAGTTTATAGATCTTTCGGTAACTTGCAGCACTCTATCCATTTTCTCATGTAAGGCTTTGATTTCCTTACTCCTTTGATCTTCTCTATCTCCACTTCCTCTCGGAGCCCTATCATAATCCTCACCATAGTTCCCGTCGCTTTGTGCAAGATTCTCCACAAGTTCAAACCCTTCTTCAACATTCTTCCCTAAGAAATTCCCATTGCTAGCGGTGTCCAGCAACATCCTTATCTTCGGAGCTATACCTCTATACAAAGTACTAAGCAATGATTCCTCGGAAAATCCATGGTGGGGGCATTTGTTCGTGTAGCCCTTGAACCGCTCCCAAGCTTCACTAAAACTTTCATTGTGCTTTTGAGTAAAGCTTGATATGTCATTCCTAAGCCGAGCTGTTCTTGATGTTGAGAAGAATTTTTCAAGAAACTTCTTCTTGCATTCACCCCAAGTGGTGATTGATCCGGGAGGCAAACTCTTCTCCCATTGCTTCGCCTTGTCTCCAAGAGAAAAAGGAAATAGTCTCAGCTTAAATGCATCCTCCGAGATGCCATTTATCTTCGTCAAGTCGCAGATATCGTTGAAGTTGTCAAGATGGTCCAAAGGGTCTTCAAGGTGCAGTCCATGGAATTTGTTCCCTTGAACCATGTTGATTACGCTCATCTTGATTTCGAAGTTGTTGTTGTTGACCGGGGGCGCACGAATACCACTGCGGTTTCCATGCGTTTGGGGTGCATCATATGCCCCTATCACTCTCGGTCTTCTAGCAGCGTGGAGCGGTGGGTTTAGAGGAACCCCTGCTCCTTGAGCTTCTTCCCGTATTTCGGGTTCGTTATCCATGTTCAGTCCAAGTGTCCTTGCTAGTCTCTCTCTTTCTCTTCTAGCTCGAGAATTCGCTCGCTCTAGTCGTCTTATCTCGGGCACAAACTCAACCAAGTTCTCTTGTCCTTGACTTCTCAGGTTCATACACCTTCAAGACAGAGAAAAACACAAGACACAAGTTAATAATCTCAAAAAGAAAGGCTTAGTCTCAAATAGAGTCCAAATCCTAATGGCTATTGCTAGTTTCCCCGGCAACGGCGCCAATTTGATATGGAGGTTTTGGAGGCCTCGGGCAATCAAATACCCTTTCGTACGTTGAGTACTTTGGGGTCGAATCCACAGGGAAACAAGAACAACTCACTAGGAATACAAGACACTACTTAATCTAAGCGATAAAACATTTTTGGGTTTTTTAATTTTCACGAAACAAATAACGAAAACAGAGCAAATGCGATAAAAATGAAAAGCAACTAAATGTAAACTTCTACAAAACTCAATTAAGCAAATAAAACAAAGCAAACAAATATGAACTTCAAATGATTACAATTAAGCAAGTGAAACAAAGCACAATAAGCTAAATGATCGGTTTTAGATAAATATGAGAAATATGGGCTATTGGCGTGGCATAACGACAAGGATGAATGATGGTCTAACAATGACGAAATGAACGGTCAATCAATGAAAATGCTAAGATATAAGTTATAAGAATAGACTAGCTCACTCCCATGATACTAATCCTTTTATAAAACAATCGATTAAGCTAATTTCCCAATTGCAACCGAATGATTTATAAACATTAAACACCAACTCATTATTGTCATCAATCCTATCTTAAAACTCAATTTCCATTGGCAAAGATAAAGGAAAGCAAGCATAGAAAATTCAAAACGTTTCTAAACTCCTTCCGGGTTTGAAACGGTCAAAAGATCGAGAAATCACTTTTCCAAGTTCATTTCAAGCATTAAAATCATTCTATACATGAACATAAACATAAATCAACCATCAAACATCACAAACAACCATCAAAGCATCCTAGATCTACCATACCAACAGCCCAAAAGTTAACTACTCACACATGCTCAAAATACAAAAATAAACCATACAAAAGATAGAGAATGAAGACATAATGATGATTTTATAAAAAGATTCAACAAAAGGTTTAAAACATAAGTTCAAATTATTAAAAGAGATGAAGAAAGCTGAAGAACAGAGGAAAAAGCAGAGAAAAAAATCGTATATCTCTTTTACAAATGGGAAAAGTTGCCTTTAAAGAGAAAGCATTCGCACTAAAAGGTGTCGGCAATCGGTCATGGTGATCGGTTGCTGACCGATCACTGCAATCTTGATCGGTCATGGTGATCGGTTGCTGACCGATCCATCTGCCTCTCACGCTTATAATTCATTTTTGCCGTTCGTCCTTCGGGATCGTTTGCTGACCGATCAGGGTGAAGTTGATCGGTCATGATGATCGGTTGTTGACCGATCCAGCTGCTCTTTGTCTCCTCTTCGATCCTTGATCTTCGTGCATCGTCACACTGCTCCAGAATCCCTGAAATACATGCACAAACCACAGAAGAATGTCCAAGATGCAAACCTAGACTCTTAAAACTATAAAAGACTCAATATATACAAAATACTTAAGAAACACTCCTTTAAACAAACTTATATACACAAAATGCTAAAGAAATGCATACTAAAAACTATGAAAATACATGCATATCAGTGTGCATCGACAATTGTATGCTATATTGGAGAGAAGATGAAAACCGTAACAGCTGTCGATTTTGTCGCAAACCGCGGTATCAGGAAACGAGTGGTCGAGTTCCAATTCCATATAAACGTATGTGGTATTTACCAATAACAGATAGGTTGAAGAGGTTATATACATCTCAGCGTACGGCAGAGCCAATGAGATGGCATGGAGAGCATCGTCAAGATGGAGATATTACACATCCTTCAGACGCAGAAGCGTGGAAACATTTTCAGTCTACCTATCCGGATTTTGCGTACGAGCGCCGGAATGTGTACCTCGGGTTATGCACAGATGGTTTTAACCCATTTGGGAAGCATGGAAGGAAGTATTCGTTGTGGCCTGTAATTGTAACTCCTTACAATTTGCCTCCATCTCTGTGTATGCGTAGAGAGTTTTTGTTTCTCTCCATTCTTGTTCCTGGCCCAGATCATCCGAAGAGATCACTCGATGTATTCCTCCAGCCATTGATTTATGAGTTACAAATGCTATGGGAGCATGGTGCTGAAGCGTACGATATTTCATGCCAACAAAATTTTAACATGCGTGCGGTTCTTATGTGGACCATAAGCGATTTTCCAGCATATGGTATGTTATCTGGATAGACAACTCATGGGAGATTATCATGCCTGTATTGCCAAGACAACACTGATGCATTCCAACTTAGTAACGGAAGAAAGAGTTGTTGGTTTGATTGTCATAGAAGGTTTCTACCGAGTGATCATCCGTATCGTCGGTCTAGAACATTGTTTACGAAGTCTAAGAAAGTGTTTGATGCGCCACCTCCTGAGATAGACGGATATACTTTATATGAACAATTGAGAGATTTTGGTGCTGATAGGACTCCTGACTGTGGGGGTAATGGACATGAAGTTGTGTACGGTGCCGGTGAAGTTCATAACTGGCACAAGAAGAGTATTTTTTGGGATCTGCCTTACTGGAAGACCCATTTATTGCGGCACAATCTAGATGTGATGCACGTTGAGAAAAACTTCTTTGAGAACATCATGAACACTGTCTTAAACGTCAAAGGGAAGACGAAAGACAATATCAAATCTAGATTAGACTTGGCCGATATTTGCGATAGGGCTTTTCTTGAAGTTCAGCCGGATGGTAAATACATATTTCCTCCGTACGGGTTGCAAGGAGATAAGAAAAGGGAATTTTTTGATTGGATTCGCGATGATGTCAAATTCACTGATGGATACGCATCAAATCTGCGTAATTGCATAGATTATGGAGAAGGGAAATTTACAGGAATGAAGAGTCATGATTGTCATGTTGTGATGCAGCGGCTTCTTCCTTTCGCTTTTGCCCATCTTCTTGATCCAGATGTCTACCAAGCAATTGCAGGAGTTGGTTCTTTCTTTCGAGATTTATGCACAAGAACACTTACTGTTGACGGAATCCGAAACTTAGAGGTCAATATCCCCGTGATCCTTTGTAATCTTGAAAAGATTTTTCCGCCATCTTTCTTTGATGTGATGGAACATCTTCCTATCCACCTCCCACGAGAAGTTGCACTAGGAGGCCCAGTTCAATACCGTTGGATGTATCTTTTTGAGCGGTATATGTTTCATCTGAAGAAAAAGGTTAAAAATTTAAGTAAAGTAGAGGAATCTATTGTCGCACATAGCCTCAACGAAGAAGCCTCACAGTTTGCTGAATGTTACTTCCCATCCGAAGTTCGTACAAAGAGTAGACGTCCTGGTCGCCATGATGATCGTAATGAGAGAGCGATTTATCCCGTCGTAGTTCCTGAGTTGTTTTCCCAAGTTGGTCGAGTGAGTGGAAAAAGCAAGACACGCACATTATCACAACAAGAGTTTAAACACTTGCATACGTATATCCTAACAAATTGTGAGGAAATTGCGGAATATGAAAGGTAAAAAACTTTATTTATGACAATGTATATATATATTTGAATATATTATATTTAATTTATTAACTTTCATACAAATGTGGTTTTCTTACAAGATTTACATGGCATTAATACGCGGGTGGTTTGTGGATAAGTCAGAAGAAGAGCTTCAACAGCATAAGGAGGAAGATTTTATGACTTGGTTGCAATATATATTACGTAAGATTTAACAAAACCCTATTATTTTCAAATAAGTGTCAATGTCATTTATGCTAATTTCGGTTAATGTTTTTCCTAGGTTTCTGAAGGAATAAAGAGCGGAGCCACATTTCCCACATGGTTAATGGAATTTGTTAGTGGTCCAATCTACCGTGCAAAGTCTTATCCTAGGTATTGCAGTCGGGGATATGGGTTTAGGATTCATGACGAAAGAAGGACAAGAGCATCTGCAGATTATGGTGTTTCTGTGAAGTCTGGTAATGATGTTTACTACGGCATTCTTCAGGAAATATTGGAAGTTAAGTACCCAGGAATGTTAGACTTGAGGTGCATTGTTTTTAAGTGTGATTGGTATGATCCAGTACTTGGTCGTGGTGTTGACGTGGACCAATTTGGTGTTACTTCTGTTAACACAAATCGGAGACTAGAACATTATGATCCATTCATTCTAGCGTCACAAGCAGATCAGGTTTGGTTCAATAAAATGTTGTGTTTTTACTAATTTTTATGTTTATTTCGGCGCTTAGTTACGAAAATTTCTGTATTTTTTATAGGTTTGCTACATTCGTTACCCTCGCATAACACGACGGTCAGATCCTTGGGTCACAGTTACTGCAATAAGCCCTAGAGGAAGAATTTATGGAGTTTCTCAACACGATGAGCCAAGCATAAGTACTCCAATGGATCCAGTTGCGGCCTCTACTGGTGTCGATCTTGTGGTTGATTTCACACAAATCGGTATAGTTCATTCCGAGTCAGAAGAAGAACAAGAAGAATTTTATGAGGATACAGACTCAATTACATCTGAAGGATCAACATCATCAGAGGAAGAAGAACAAGGAGAAGAACAAAGAGAATAAAAAAGTATCTTGCAAAAATCATAAATTTGTACAATGAACTACGGTGTGGCTTGATCCCGATATGGGTACGTAGGCAGCTCTGATCGAGCGCAGCTATTTAACAAAAACAATTTATTAATTTTTAACAATATTCAAATCCAAAATAAATTTTTTAAAATAAATATGTATTAATTTAAAAACATGTTTTAAATCATATAATGTGAATATTTTAACAATAATGTGAATGTAAATTTAAAAACATATTTTAAATCATATAATGTAAAAACATGTTTAAAAACATGTTTTAAATCATATAATGTAAATTTAAAAACATATAATGTGAATGTTTTAAATCATATAATGTAAATCATATAATGTGAATGTTTTAAATCATATAATGTAAATCATATAATGTGAATGTTTTAAATCATATAATTATATTTTAAATCATATAATGTAAATCATATAATGTGAATGTTTTAAATCATATAATTTTAAATCATATAATTTCAAAACATGTTTTAAATCATATAATGTAAATTTTTTATAATGTGAATGTTTTAACAATAAATATTGACTTTTTTGGATTCAAATAAATATGTTGATTATAGGATTTATTTTGGATTTGAACATATATATATATATATATATATATATATATATATATATATATATCTCTTTTGATATTTAACCAATTACTAAACATGGCTCAATGGTTTAAAGTGTATAAACTATCCTAGAGGTCTGCAGTTCGACCCTCAGGAGTTCCAAAATAAATAAACTTTTTTCCGACGAATTTCCGACGGAATTCGTGAGGATCCGTCGGAATTTCCGACGGATTGAAGATATTTTCCCAATGCCGCGTGTTAATAAATTGTGAGGACAATGCCGCGTGTTAATAGTGTTAGTAAATTCCGACGGATTTTCGACGGAATAGCTGTCGGAAATCCGTCGGAATACGCGGATAAATAAACCAGATCGTCTTCTTCGCGATTCATTCGAAGAAATCAAAGAAAATTTCAACAAAAAAATCCCAAATCTCCCTAAACCTTCGATTCTTCAAAGATTTACACCAAATCTTCTTCCAATGGCTGGGAATCAAAGAAACATGTAAGTTTTTAATGTTGATTAAGAGTTTGATTTGTTAGATTTGTGGATTTAGGGTTTTGAAATTTAGATCTAAGGAATTTGGTTATAGATTTGGTTAATATGTTTTAGATTAGGAATTTGGATTATGATTTTGGATTATTTGGATATAGATTTGGATTTTCTATATTAGGTTTTGAAATTTGGATTTTTAGATCTAGATTTAGGATTTTTTTATTTTTCTTTTTTTTTGTTTTGGAATTGAAATTGAAATAGAAATTGATTTTACAAACTGATTTTTTGATTTAAGATTTTTGGATTTTTTTATTTTTATACATTGAAATTGATTACACAAATTAAAAATTATTTTTTTAAATTTATAATTTATATATTGAAAATAATTAATATATTTATAATTGTGAACATATTCATAATTATTTTAGACAATTAATAATAAATATATTTCTTATGATTTTTTTTAAAAAAAAACTGAATTTTAAATTTTTTTTAATGATTTTCGAATTTTTTTGTGTATTTTTTTATTTTTCGAATTTTTTTGTGTACTCCTACGAGCGGACTGCGTCGTCACAGTAGGAGTAGAGCTGCGAGGAGTTCTCCTACGCCGTCCACACATATTCCGGATACACAGATTCCGGAAACTCATTCACCGGCACCATCCGCAACTGCTCCGACGCAGATGAGTGTCGAGGACTTCATGGCTCTTCCGGGACGAGAAGGACTTCCACGTCTTCATCCAGATTGTCGAGGAAGAGACATTTGGTAAGTGTTTTTAATTATTTATTTATTTAATTTATAAATGTACTTTTTTTAACTAATTAGGGTTTTATTAATTAAATTGTTTTGTAGGTTTGACGATTCGCACACTGGGGTCTCAAAGTCAATCAACCGAATGTGCCAAGGAATGCTTCAGCATCCATATCCAACATACAGCTCAATGCCGATCCACGAGAGGGACATGTGGTTTCGCCAATTTGCGGTAATGTATTTATTTTGTTTTTTCTATTAAAATTGAATTTAAATTTTTTAAATTGTTTAAATTCATAACATTTTTAATTTGCAGCAAGAATTCAGGTGGGACAGTCACTTAACCGCTACGGTTAGACGCGAATTCGACAAAAAATGCGCACGGTCGTATTCATGGAAGATAAACGAGTGGAAAGAAAAGTGGAAGCAGAATGATGTGCCAAGGGACTTGGCTTCGAACCCGGATCTATTTAACGGGTTCATCGCTTACTGGAATCAAGAGGCTACCAAATAATCCGCCGCAAAACATTCTGCCTCCCGGAACAGCACTCGCAAAGGAAAGGGCAAGGCGACGCACAATCTAGGTGCGAAGAGCAAGGCGACGAAGGCAAAAGAACTAGTAAGTTTTTTTATCCCTTCAATTTTCATTCATACTTAATTGAATCATTATTATTTTTTTTAGTTTAAGATTCACAAATTTTACTCAATTACTTTATTTCGCATGCAGTTTCGGGAAGATGGTGTCGAACCATCTAATTTGAGATTGCTCCAAGCTGTTCACACCGGCAAGGATAGTGTAATCCACGATCAGGTCACTCTGGATATCGTCGAGAACGTCAAGAGGATGGGTGAAGAGTTCCTACTTTCTCAACCAATCATTGAAGGAACCCCTCCCCTCACCGAAGTTCCTTTGGAGAAGGAAAACGAGTTCGTATTTGAGGTAAGTAAATTTTTTTTTTTTATTCAAGTTTTAATTCATTTTCAATTTTTATTCAACTTTTTTATTGCTTCCGCAGGCTATTCCGAGGTCTAAAGGCCGGTATTATGGTCTTCCCGACGATACTTCATCCTCCGTTACTTCACGCTATTACGGAGGTTCTCACGGTGCACATTTAGAAGCTGAAGTGGATGAACTCAAGACTACGGTGCAACGCCTCACGGAGGAAAACCAATCGATGGCGGCTAAGATGGAAGCATTCATGGCTCGATACCCACCACCACCACCTTAGATCTTGTTTATGTTTTTTAAATTATTTGTTAGAAACCTATTTATGTTTAATATTTTTGGTTGTTTTATTTTTTATTTCGAATAATTTAGTAGTAAAGTTTTATGTTTTTTTCTATTTTAAAAAACAATTAGAATTTTATTATTTTTCAAGTATGTGAATTTTCAAATTATTACAAATATTAATTAACTACCGGTTCTTAAGTGACAATCGATATTTTGATTAATATATTCTAAACTTAACATTCAAACCAATATGACATAATACAAAAAAAAAATCAATTGAAACGGTTTAAAAAAAAGGCATGAAACCCCAAACCGTCGGAAATCCGTCGGAAATTTCCGACGGTTTGGGGTTTCATGGCTTTTTTAACCAATTTTACACAATAAACCTCAAATAACTAATTATATTATAAGATTATTAGTTATAACACAATTTAAACTTAGTATTTAGGTAAAAATATTGTTTTCAAGATTTTGGGATGATTTAGACTTAAGTTCTACATAATGAAATATATACTTTAACTTACATGTTTACTAGTTTCTAAGTCTAAGTCTTAATTTTGATAAATTTCTTATAAACGGAGATGAATATTGTAAACTTATCATTGAAATCATTAATAAACCACACTACAAACACATTTCAATTGAAACGAATCAAAAAAACTCACGAAACCACAAACCCGTCGGAAATCCGTCGGAAATTTCTGACGGATTTCCGACGGGTTTAGGGAAACACGTGTTGGTTTTTAAGGTTTTTCTGACAAAAGGAATAACATATATTTTTCTAAAGTCCGTCGGAAATCCGTCGGAAATTTCCGACGGATTTCCGACGGACAGTGAAATTTTGGCAAAATCAAACGTTTTCGTGTCCCGCGTTAGTTGAATTTTACGAAATAATTTCAAAAATTCCGACGGATTTCCGACGGAAATTCCGTCGGAAAATTCTGTTTATAAGCTTCATCTTCTCCGCGAGCTCAGACGAAAAAACTTAGTAAATTCGTTAGAGTTTGTAAATTTTAGGTTTTCTAAGTTAGATTTAGGTTTGGAATGTTAGATTTAGGTTTGGAATGTTAGATTTAGGTTTTTAATGTTAGTTTTAAGTTATAAATGTTAGTTTTACGTTTGGAATGTTAGTTTTAAGTTTTGGAATGTTAGATTTAGTTTTTGTGATGTTAGATATGGGTTTTGAATATTAGTTTTAGGTTTGGAATCTTATATTTAGATTTAAGAATGTTTGATTTAGGTTTTCAAAGTTAGATTTTAAGTTTGGTTTGTATATATATATATATTGAATGAATTTTAAGAAATTTGTGAATTTAGAATTTTAGAATGTTATAGATTTAGGTTTTGAAAGTTAGTTTTAGGATAAAAATGTTATATTTAGATGTTGCAATGTTAGATTTAAGGTTTTCAATGTTAGATTTAGGTTTATAATGTTAGTTTTAGGATAAAATTGTTAGATTTATATTTTGGAATGTTAGATTTAAGTTTTGAATGTTAGATTTAGGTTTGGAATTTTAGTTTTAGGATAATAATGTTAGATTTAGGTTTTGTAATTAGATTTAGGTTTGAAATGTTTCTTTTAGGTTTCTAATGTTTAGTTTTAGGTTTGGAATGTTAGATTTAGATTTATAATAATGTTATATTAAGATTTTGGAATGTTAGATTTAAGTTTTGAATGTTAGATTTAGGTTTGGAATTTTAGTTTTAGGATAATAATGTTAGATTTAGGTTTTGTAATTAGATTTAGGTTTGAAATGTTTCTTTTAGATTTCTAATGTTTAGTTTTAGGTTTGAAATGTTAGATTTAGATTTATAATAATGTTATATTAAGATTTTCGAATCTTAGATTTAAGTTTTGAATGTTAGATTTAGGTTTGGAATTTTAGTTTTAGGATAATAATGTTAGATTTAGGTTTTGTAATTAGATTTAGGTTTGAAATGTTTCTTTTAGGTTTCTAATGTTTAGTTTTAGGTTTGGAATATTAGATTTAGATTTATAATAATGTTATATTAAGATTTTCGAATGTTAGATTTAAGTTTTGAATGTTAGATTTAGGTTTGGAATTTTAGTTTTACGATAATAATGTTAGATTTAGGTTTTGTAATTAGATTTAGGTTTGAAATGTTTCTTTTAGGTTTCTAATGTTTAGTTTTAGATTTGGAATGTTAGATTTAGATTTATAATAATGATATATTAAGATTTTCGAATGTTAGATTTAAGTTTTCAATGTTAGATTTAGGTTTGAAATTTTAGTTTTAGGATAATAATGTTAGATTTAGGTTTTGTTATTACATTTAGGTTTGAAATGTTTCTTTTAGGTTTCTAATGTTTAGTTTAAGGTTTGAAATGTTAGATTTAGATTTTGAAATTTTAGATTTTGGTTTTTAATGTTCGTTTAAGGTTTAAAATCTTATATTTAGATTTTCGATTGTTAGATTTAAACTTTGATTTGTATATTTATATAGGATATTTGTAAATTTATATTTTTTTTATTTTTCAATATTTGAGAATTAATTTTTTAATTATATAAAATATGAATTTTGTAATTGTTTTAAATTATTATTATTAATATTTATTTCATTTCTATATTTTTAAATATAGAATTATTTATTAAATTATTTTGGATTTTAAATAATTTTTTTTTATTATAATTTAGCCAATCCGTCGGAAATCCGTCGGTAATATGCCGTCGGAATAGAAACCGTCGGAAATCCGTCGGAAATATGTCCGACGGATTTCTGACGGCTTATATTCCGACGGATTTCCGACGGTTTGCCGGAACCGGAAAACCGACGGATTCCCGACGGCTTGCCGGAACACGGAAACCGACGGATTTCCGACGGCTTGCCGGAACAAGAAAACCGACGGATTTCCGACAGATTGCCGGAACCGGAAAACCGACGGATTTCTGACAGATTTCTGATTCATATTTTCCGTCGGAAATCCGTCGGAAATACCGACGGTTTTCCGACGAATTTTGCATTTCCGACGAGATAGAAGCGACGGACGAATCCGTCGGAAATCCATCGGAAATGGCCAATTCCGACGGATTCCCGACGGATTTGGCCGTCAGTTTCGCGCCAGTTTTCTTGTAGTGGCATCTGCAACCAAATTTGCTTTACCAGGATGGTAAGCTATCTCCAGATCATAATCTGCCACTAACTCCATCCAACGTCTCTGCCTCAAATTCAACTCGGGCTGAGTGAACAAATACTTCAGGCTCTTATGATCTGTGAATACCTGAACCTTCCCGCCGTAAAAATAAGACCTCCAAATCTTTAAGGTAAACACCACTGCAGCCATCTCAAGATCATGGGTAGGGTAGTTGCCCTCATGCTTCCTCAACTGCCTCGAAGCATAGGCAATAACCTTTCCCTGCTGCATCAACACACAACCAAGGCCAACTCTCGAGGCATCTGTATACACCATATAAGGCTCACCCGGCTCGGGCAATGCCAACACTGGTGTACTCGTCAGCATCGTCTTCAGGTTCGTGAAACTCTCCTCACACTCTGGAGACCAAACGAAAGGAACATCCTTTCCTGTCAGCTTTGTCAAAGACTTAGCCATACTCTCAAAACCCTTGACGAACCTCCGATAATAACCTGCCAAACCAAGGAAACTCCTGATCTCCGTGGCATTCCTTGGCCTCGACCAATCTCTGATGGCCTGAATCTTCTCTGGGTCTACTGAAACTCCCTCCTCAGAAACAATGTGACCCAAAAATCCAATCTCCCTCTGCCAAAAGCTACACTTACTCAACTTAGCAAACAACTTATGCTCTCGTAGCTTTTCCAGGACAACTCTCAGGTGTTCCTCATGCTCCTCAGGATTCTTCGAATACACCATGATATCATGAATAAAAATGATCACGAATTCATCCAAATACTCTTGGAACACGCTGTTCATCAATCTCATGAACGCGGCTGGTGCATTCGTCAACCCAAAAGGCATCACCACAAACTCATAATGCCCATACCTCGACCTGAAAGCTGTCTTCCGGATATCCTCCTCACCAATCCGAATCTGATGGTATCCAGAAGCCAAATCTATCTTGGAGAACCAAGTAGCCCCTCTCAACTGATCCAACAACTCATCAATCCGCGGAAGAGGATACTTGTTCTTCACAGTGACTCGGTTAAGTCCCCGGTAATCGATACACAACCGGAAACTACCATCCTTCTTCTTCACAAACAACACCGGTGCTCCCCACGGTGAAGTACTCGGCCTGATAAAACCCTTACTCAACAACTCCTCCAGCTGTTTCTTCAGCTCTGCCATCTCTGCTGGAGCCATCCTATACGGTGCCTTAGATATTGGCGTTGTTCCGGGTTCCAACTCAATCGTGAAAGGATCTGACCGTGACGGCGGCAATCCCTGCAGCGACTGAAACACATCCTGGAAATCCTGGACAACCCGAATATCTCTAACCTCCAGATCTCCAACAGTCTCAGGGGTAACGATGGTCACTAGATAGGCCTCGTAACCCCTCTCGATCCTTCTCTCCGCCTGAATGACCGATATTACGAGACTCCCGGAAGTTGGTCTCACTCCCTGATACACCCACCTCTGCCTCTCCCTCTCGAATATTACACGCCCGCGTCGACAGTCTAGATGCGCGATGTATTTAGTGAGCCAATCCATGCCCAAAATGACGTCATACAACTCCACTGAGCATATGATCAAATCCGCTGGCATAGACTCTCCGGCTACCTGAACATCCATGCCTCTAACTCGACCTAGAATAGATAGAAACTTCCCTCCCGCAACCTTTACAAAACCCAACGGCTCATTGGGTTCGCCTCGCAATTTGGCCTTCTCGGCCAATTCCGGAGTGACAAAGCAATGCGATGCCCCGGAATCGAATAACACATGGGATTCAACACCTCCCACAAATAAGGTCCCTGCACATACCCATGTGCCGAGAACCTTAACAACCCCTCACGGAGACAGAAAGTTATATAACCGAAAGAATTTAACACAGATAAGTCTAAAAAGTACCTGTGATCGGCCTGGAGCTTGGCTCTCCCGTCTCCGCGATGGAATACACCCGAGGCGCAGGTGCTATCTGCCTGATCGGTGGCGCTGCGGTTGGCATCATCTGCGGTCCAGCACTCCGCTCATCTGCCTCCTCGACGGTGTAGACCCGAGGTGCCACCGCACTCTGCCTACTCGATGGTGCTACTGCTACCCCTCCCTGCTGCAACTTAAGGCATTTGGGCTTGATATGCCCCACTTCCTTGCAATGGAAGCACACCCGAGTATCTGGAAGCACCTCTCCCTTCTGCGGACAGTTGGCCACCCTGTGATCCATACTTCCGCACCCAAAACATCCCTGGCCACTCTGGCTACTCCTCACAGGGCCTCCACGTCCTGCACTCCTCGAGGGACAACTCGCAATCTTGTGATCCTTGCTTCCACACCCGAAGCATCCTGGACCACTCTGAGTACCTCCAGAAGTGCCTCCCCACTTCCTCTTCTGCCCTGCCACCTGCCTACTCCCCTTACTCGACCCTGATTGCTGCTGCATCTTCTTGGCCTGGAAACTCAAAGTAGACGGTGCTACCTCCTCCCTCAGACCATCCTCTATAGATGCGGCCAACTCAACCAACTCTCCCAATGTGCCAAACAACCTACCAAGGCAACGGGTCCTCAACTCAGGCCGCAAGCCTATCATAAACCGCCGCACTCGGGCCTGCTCACCCTCCATGACTCGACCAGCATAAATGGAAAGCCGGTTGAACTCTGTCTCAAACTCCCGGACAGTCCGGTCCCTCTGAGTCAGACTCAAAAACCTCGCCTCCAACCGGGCTACTGCCTCCTGTGGAAAGTATTTGGAGTTAAACTCCTCCACAAAATCTCTCCACGTCAACTCCACCTGACCTCTTCTGGCGACTACACTCGTCCACCACAGATGTGCATCACCATCCAAGTAATGAATTGCCAAGTCAACTCGGTATCCCTCTGGACACCTACATGACTGAAAGTTCCGCTCCAACCGGGACCTCCACATATTAGCCTCCTCAGGACCGACACCACCCAAGAAGAACGTAGTGCCCATCCTCTGCATCTGCTCCATCATCCTATGGTAGGATGGGAGCTCCTCCTCAACCACAACTCTCGGTTGTGCCTCAACTACTGGTGGCACAACTGGAGCTTGTACCGCTACCCTCTCTGGTAACCGCTCCAACACCAAGGTCAACAGATTCGCAATACGGTCATCCCGGGCCTGAGCATCACCTGCTGCCATACCCGTAACACCCGCTGGAACTCCAGCCTCACCGGCACTCTCACCGGTCGCACCCTCAGACCCCAACGGACCCGTATGCACATCTCCGCCTTGCTCAACCGTGGCACTCTGTGCCTCTCCCAAACCCACCACTGGAACACGACCTCGGCCTCTACCACGGCCACGGCCACGACCTCTAGCTCCTCTAGCCATCTGCACTTTCAAGAGCAGATACTAAAACCCAAAACAACTCAAACAAAAATCAATAAAACACAACTCACCGGGGAATCACTTGAAAGCTCGGAGAGGATGATTCTAAGACTCTACACTCAAACAATTCCTAAGCCATCCTTGAACCGTATAGGCTCTGATACCAAATTGAAATATGTCAATTGGTGACAGCTTCCCTGTGGGAAGGGTGTTAAAGGGTGAGGTCTTGGGTTCGAGTAACGCCAAGCGCACCAATAACCTACCTGGTGGGATATTGCCCACAGGATAGAGGTTAGGGTCGATGCGCTGCAGCGCCAGCTGGCTGTTACTGGGTAGGTCCCACGGGGAGGGCTGTTACAGTACAATACATTCCTATCACCATTCTCGTCATTAGATCGGCAGGTGACTCTTTTGACGTCGATCTCTCTTCATCAGATAAGTCTGATCAATCAAACACCAAACGACTTCAGATCTATCTCCTTGCCTCATTATTCTCGCTCTCCTCTCTTCCTTGTCCTTCCCTTCCTCATCTTTGTAGCCTTCTTTTCTCATATCTTCGATGGGCTCCTATTGGACTTTGGTGCTTAGGGGATGGAGTTTGGAAGTGAGAGTTTTTGTTACCCATGTATTTTCTAGATTATTAAAAAGAAATATATCTCATTATTTATTTAAAGAAGGCAAAAAGATATAGTTGACTACGAGGATGGTAAATGACAATATGTATAAGAAAAAGAAGAAACACAATTATCCTTCCAATGTATTTTCTAGATTATTACAAGGAAACATATCTCATTGTTTACTTTATGAAGACTAAAGGATATAGTTGACTGCAAGGATGGTAAATAATAATATGTATATGAAAAAGAAGAAAAATAATTAGCCTTCCAATGTATTTTCTAGATTATTACAAGGAAACATATCTCATTGTTTATTTTAGGAAGACAAAAGGATATAGTTGACTACGAGAATGATAAATAGAAATATGTATATGAAAAAGAAGAAAAACACTTATCCTTCTAATGTATTTTGTAGACTACTAAAAGGAAAAAAACTTCACTGTTTGTTTTACCATATTTAAAGGAAATGGATTTATACTGGACTACCAAGAAGGCTATAGATACATGAAATTTCAGGTTTTTTTATCTTTTTTCTTGCAAAAAGTTTAGACATTTACTATTTTCTCTTAAATATTAAAATTTAATTCACACTTACGCTTATGTCCTTGCACCGGCTTGTCGCCCTTGCTTTGACCGGACAGATGCTGAGGCTTCATTGCCTGAAAGTTTGAGCTGAATACCACAACATCGTCTTTCAGACCTTCCTCGATCAATGTGGCCTTTTCAACCAATTTTACAACCGTGCTGAATGATCTCACTAGGCAACGATTCCTCAACTCTACCTGAAGACCTCTAAAAAAATGTCGCACCTGGGCCTGCTAATCCTCCACAGCCCGACCAGCATACATGAAATGTTTGAATTCTGCCTCATACTCTCGACTCGTCCGGTTTCCCTGAGATAACTCCAAAAACTGACTCTCCAACCGGTCTAACACGCCTCCTGAGGAATATACTTGGAGTTAAAATCTGCCATAAAATCCTCCCAGGTCATCTCTGCTTGAACCCTCCTAGCTGTAACACCTCTCCACCAGAGATGTGCATCACCCTCCAGATAATGAACTGGAAGATTAACCCGATATCTGTCAGGACACTTAATTGAATGGAAATTCCGCTCCATCCACATCCTCCACTCATCTGTGTCCTCAGATCTGGCACCACCCAGAAAGAATCTTGCACCAATCTTCTGCAACTGCTACAACATCTTTAGGTAAGATGGGAGCTCCTTTACAACCGAAACACTAGGCTGCACCTTAACCACCGGTGGTACAACCGGAGCATGTGCTGGTACCCTCTCCGGTAACGGTCCAACATCATGGTCAAAAGATTCGCAATACGATCATCTCGGGCCGGAGCAAAACCTGCTGCCACACCCACAGCACTCGCTAGACCTCCAGCAACACTGGCACCCACACCGGCCACACCGACACCAACACCAGGCACACCCTCTGACTGCACATGATCTGCAAGCGAGTTCCTGACATGCTCAACCGTAGCATTCTGTGTCACACTCTCGTCAGCCACCGGAGCACTAGCGTTTCCGAGCACGCGACCCCAACCCCGACCACGACCACGACAACGACCACGACCTCTAGCTCCGTTAGCCGTCTACACTACCACAGACAGAAGTTAAAAACACAAAACACGTAACAGAAAGCAATGACGACTTACTGTGGAATCTCATTAAAGGCTCGAAGATGATGATTCTAAGACTCCACGCAAAAATTAAAATTGACTAAATACCACATACAACCAGTTTTCATACCATCGAATCATTCTCATCACAAGAACATAATGGTTCAATCAACATGCACCAAGAAACATGAAACGACCGCACTCGTTTTTTTAAAAATAAATAATATTCCCATAAATATTATTTACTACCCCAAACAAATATTATTCAACTACTCATGAATAATATTTACACAATAATTAATATTCCCATAATATTAATTACCACCCCAAACACATACCCTTTTTAAAAAGCTAAACCGAAGGACAATAAACCGATCGATCTTTCCAGAATACGACGACTTGAGTTGAGAGTCGAAGTTGGTCTGTATAGCCACCTTGGCTTTCATAGACAATTTCTGTTGTCTAAAACGGTTCTCGATAACGAGAAACCGGACTCGAGATCGATAGATCATCTATCCAAAAAATACTAAACAACACAAAACTTTTTATAGCGGAAGACTCTTAAACACACAACCGAGTTCCTAGATCATCCCCTCTTCTTCGCCATAATTCCACGGTCACACAAACTCTTTTCCTGCATCAAACAAAAGAGATGCATAAGTATTTCAACAAATACTTAGTGAGGCAATCCTCCCGTCTACAAGCTATACACACAAACGATTAAAATTATTCAACGTATTAAACACGAAAATACCGCAAATAAATCAACCATCTCAAGAAACACTCGATCTAGATCCCCCATGAGATCATACGGCCTACAATCATGCAAACACATCAAATAACTCAATCGCTCAGATAAGCTTACGGTCCTGCACTCACCTTTAGCCACGCACGGAAATTCCCAAAACTTCCCGGAATGAATAAACTTCAATTCCCAAAACGCGTGCCTAACAAATAAAACAAAACGAAACTTTAAACACAAGAAACGAACACGGGAAACGGCCTAAACAACCAGATCGATCGATCCTGGTCAGGATCGATCGATCCCACCTTGCCGAGACCTTAGCCGAACGATCGATCCAGGCCAGGATCGATCGTTCCCGACCAGATCGATCGATCTCGCCTGGATCGATCGATCCTGGCCGGCCGTGAGTTTACCAGATCGATCGTCCACCCCCAGATCGATCGATCCTGGTTCAGATCGATCGATCTAGCCCTGGATCGATCGATCCAAGTGCAAACGCCAACAACGACTTGCACCACTCACGCCAACTTGGCCACGCGATCGAACTCCAAATCCTCAACCACAAACCACCGTCATGGAGACACGATTAAGCACTCTCCGCAACCAACACCGCTCACAACTCGTGGCCACAAACACCGCCACACCAACACGAAACCAACACCGGCAACCTTGACAACCGGCTCCGATGCCACCACGCTCAAACCGAGCCTACCCAACGTCACCACCGTGACTCACACCCTCTGCTCCTCTCACTAAAACATCATGAACCACATGATATAACAAAGAAAGAGCAGAACCTTACCCTTTCTAACGGTGAGAACACAAGGATGCGAGAGAGAGCTCCGGAGCTTCACCGACACGGCAACCCCGCTCCTTTTCCTCGAGTCTCTCCCGCCCTCACTCAGCCACCAGGACACACCTCCTCTTGCTCTCCACGCCCTCACACAGCCACCACAAGCCCTCAGCCTTGCTTGCTCTCCACACCCACACCAACACAAGCCCACACTCTCTTGGCTCTTGCTCACCACACCACACCACACAAAGCTCACACCCTTTTCCTCCTTCTTTTCTCCTACTCTCTCTTTTCTCCTTAACTCTTTTCTTTTCTCTCTGCAGATGGAAGTGTCGGCAGATTCTTTGGAGGAGAAGAGGATGGCTGACTTTAGAGAGGAGAAGGTGGAGGCACTAGGCTAGCTTGTAGGGTGGGGGAAAAGAAATGGAGGCTGCTTTGTGGAGAAAGATGGTGGAAAAGGGTAGGTGACAAATCTGATTTAATCAGATTAGAAACAATTGGGATTTGGTCCCTAAACTCTCAAAAGTTCACAAACGGACCCCAAACTTCCCAATCGTTCCCGCACACCCCTACGGGAAAAATGTGGCGTAACCTTTAAGTTACTCCAAAATCTCCCGGAATATTTTCCAGAGATTCTCCGCATAATCCCGGATGCAATTCCGAAATTTCTCTTTTCCGGAACACGGGCGTTACAAAACACGATAATAAATTAAATCCAATTAAATTTTCTAAACCATCATAGAACCGTAATCACTCTGATACCAAATTGAAACGACTGCACCCAATTTTTTTATATATTTAAGAATTAATATTCCCATAAATTTAATAACAATAACCAGATTTAATTACTTCATTTAAATCACCAATAATAATTCAATAAAACTCCAGATTCCAAATAATAATTCAAAAATTGTTTGAACCTCAACTAAATCTCAGAAAAACTTCCAAAAATATTTAAATCGGAATTACATCTAAAATTGGTTTAAAATCAGATTTAACTCAAAAAAAATCCACATAAAAATATTAATAAAAATAACAAATTAATTTACAATCAAATGCCCATAACTTAATTCAACAATTAAAACACGATATAATCTTCAAAATTTAACCAGCAAATTCTTCAAAGAATCCAAAATTATTAATAATAATTTAACTATTTTCAAGCATGAATTTGTAACTCTAAAAATCCAGAACATAAAACGCAACACAATTCAAAAATTACTCTAAAATATAAGATTCGACAACCAAAAACCTCGAAACGAGTCCTAGATCATCCTCCTCTCCTCGTTATGATTCCACGATCACACTGTTTTTTTCCTGCAACATAATGAAGAGATGAATAAGTATTTCAATAAGTACTTAGTGAAGCAATCCTCTCATCTACGGGATATACACACACATGATTCATGAAAACAATTAACATATTAACGAAAGCAACAAACCAACATACTGTACAACCAACTCAACGCACAGCTATTCACTCATATCCATCAAATTCTACACACGAAAAACATGTCAACAAATTCAGGATCACACAGCTAATCTCATGGTCATGCACTCACTTTTGCTCACGACGGTTTCCTTGATGGTATTTTCCTTTCTAAGAAACCTTCCTTTCCAAGAACTTCTAGAGTTTCTTAAAGGCCACATAAATACAACCACAAGCTCTCTTACTCACCCTACAGCCAACCAAAACAACAAAACAACCATCAACCTAAACTGGGAAAATCTGGAAAATAACAGAACAATCAGCCTGAAAGATAGGATCACGAATCGAAAACTAACCATCCACTTTCCAATCGCACCATTTAAAATCAGACCCTAGAGGTCCTGAAGCTACCCTCAAAGTTTTTGTGATGATCCAACCACATATGAACTCGCGAACTCCCTTTGAATCCACGTTGGTCCAGATCGCGTCGTAAATAGAGCACTTCACAAAAACACGAATAACTTTTAGAATAACAACGCAAAACAACATCCGAAAGTTGTACATCTAGGTCCAAGGATTAACTATAACTTCACAAAATTTCCTTATCATTGGAAATAATTTGTTATGTCGAACCTCTACTCTACCATGACCTCTCAGATCTGTCTGCAACTCCCTCTTGTGCAAGCTCATTTCTCTCTTTCAGCCTCTCTCTCTTTCTCTCCTTGAAGGTGGCCACACATATTATATGAAAGAACCAGGGCTTCTGCAATTTTCAGGGTTTAAAATAGGCTTAAGTTTAATTAAAACCCCTTGATTTAATTAATTAATCGACTAAACCAACTGGAATTAAACCGACTCCACTTCAAATCCCAAAATAAAATTCAATTTCTGTTTTCTGGAACACGAGCGATACACATACTATGCAATGAAAGCCCACAATGAAGATAAAAGAAATATTTTAGTTTCAAGTTTTTCTAAATCAGATGTTGATGTCGTAAACGTAAGTCCTTCGATTCCAGTATGTCTCAATTATAAAGGGTTTAAAAAAATCGATGGAATTATGTTTTGTATAATATTTTTTTTCAATTGATAAACAGATGTAATATTTTATCTTTTTGTATATAATTAATGCTTTAAATCAATTTTAAAATTTTGGCAATTGAGATGATCTTTCTTTTTACATTTTACCCATGGATTATTATGTTGAAAATATACTCTGCAAGAATTAAATTAGTTATTTCAATTCTTTTTAAAACCATTTTTCCGTGGTAATACATTTTTGATAAATATTACCTATTTTAATTAAAATCTTATGAAAATTTTCTTTTTTTTGAAAATTTTTATACAGATTTTGTAGTTTTCATATGGTATAAATTTAATTATTGGATGTAGAAAATAATTATTATTTAGAAAGCAATGAAATTAGAAAATTGTTCTAAACAATCATCTAATCAACGGTTCACATTTAGTTTAATTTAATTATTTTTGTCAGTCTATTATGTTTAGGTAATCAAATAATAAGAAAATTCTACTGCAAAATGATATCACACCTCTAAGTAACAAACGCAATGAGCAAAAAAATATTGTAATACATTATATATTTATTCTGTTGATATAACTATTATTATAATTTATTAATATTTCTATACAATTTTAAATTTTTCTTATTGAAAATTTATAGGAAAAAGAGAACGCCCTTTCGATAAAAAATCTAACTAATGCTTTAATTAAAAAAACTAACTAATACTTTGATTCAATGATGAGATTGTAATGTTTGGATTTGACTATTAGAAAATACTGAAAAATATCCAATTGGTAAACAATCATTGTTTAACAAGGTTGTGTTTAACTACCAAGTGTAAGAGAGCCTCCTCCATTATTGAAGAAGCTCATCATTTCTAAGAATTATAAGATCATTTACAGTGACTATAACTGGGAGTATAATTCTATTATAGCTTTCACTTCTATAAGAGTACAAATTGATTATTCCGTGCAAAATACATATGGATGATATTGTTTTAAGATTTATGGTGAAAATTATCATAGAACTTAGTTATGACTGTCAAGTGGGAAAAAGGGCCAAAATCAACAGGAACTATTTTCATGATACTTTTTTATACACCAATTAAGATCCGATGCGTTTTTCAACATGAATTTATAAAAATTTAAAAAATCAACATGATTTTTCATATGAGTGCTGAAATCAACTTTGACAAAAACAGTGTTAGTCAAACTGATGAGTCATATGCCACGTGTCATTTTTTTGCTGAGTCATATGCCACGTAGATTTTTTTTTTTTTCATTTTGAAATTTTGTGTAATGTTCCGGATCTAAACTTTTTTTGACACTTATAATGCAGAATCGAAAACACCATTAACAGTTTAACAATCTTATTAAATATTTTATCATTTATGTAGCTGCAACCATCATAGGGTTACGGTCATTAAACAGTGGTAATGTTTAGATCAAATGTGTTTGTTTGGATAATTATAAATTTTTTATTCAACTAACGAATTGACAAATCATTGAGTGTCATTAGTCATGGGTATTACGGGTCGGGTTCCTGACTCTTTTTGTACCCAATCCAAACTACCGTAACCCGTTTGGGACAGGGTGTTAGAGTTTACCCGTTTGGGTCAAAAGTTGTTTTTGAAATGAGTTAGGGTTGGTCGGGTAATTATCCAGGATATCTGAATTACCTGTTTGGGTAATTATAAATTTTAAAAATTCTTACCCGAATTACCAGTTTCTTAAATTATTTATATGTTCTTAAATGTATTCAGAATTATTTGACATTTGAAAAAATTACTTTAAATATATCCAAAAGTTCCTATAAATTATTTTAAGTTTTAATTTTTTTATTATAAAACAAATCTATATGTAACTATCCGTTTGAGTTGTGATTTTAACTACGGCAATTATCCATTTGGGTACTAATTTTAATTTTTTTAGCTACCCAATCCTACACGCTATTACACGACTCTTATATTAACGCGTATACTTTGAATAATTGTTTCCAAAACCCAAATTATCCGACCCTCTACCTTTAATTTCCAGGCCTAAACTTCTCAGATTGTTTGAAACAAGTCACGAATGTCGTGGTGTCGGTTTAGGTTATCTTCTTAAGTTATTTAGATATATATATATATATATATATATATAATTATTGTTATTTTAGACTTCATAAGTTGTAACAAACAATATGTATCATAATAAACTTAAATATACAAGTATTTATTCAGCCGATATACTCTAATTAAATATCACAATTGTTCAGCATCAATAACATGAAACCAATTTATGATCATGTTATAAACCAATTTATGTTTAATATTTTTTGTTGTTTTATTTTTTATTTCGAATAATTTAATATTAAAGTTTTATGTTTTTTTCTATTTTAAAAAACAATTAGAATTTTATTATTTTTCAAGTATGTAAATTTTCAAATTATTACAAATATTAATTAAATACCGGTTCTTAAGTGACAATCGATATTTTGATTAATATATTCTAAACTTATCATTCAAACCAATATGAATATAGCATAATACAAAAACAATTCAATTGAAACGGTTAAAAAAAAAGCCATGAAACCCCAAACCGTCGGAAATCCGTCAGAAATTTCCGACGGATTTTCGACAGATTTGGGCAAACCGTCGGAAATCCGTCGGAAATTTCCGATGGTTTGGGGTTTCATGGCTTTTTTAACAAATTTTACACAATAAACCTCAAATAACTAATTATATTATAAGATTATTAGATATAACACAATTTAAACTTAGTATTTAGGTTAAATTATTGTTTTCAAGATTTTGGGATGATTTACACTTAAGTTCTACATAATGAAATATATACTTTAACTTACATGTTTACTAGTTCCTAAGTATAAATCTTAATTTTGATAAATTTCTTATAAACGGAGGTGAATATTGTAAACTTATCATTGAAATCATTAATAAACCACACTACAAACACATTTCAATTGAAACGAATCGAAAAAACTCACGAAACCACAAACCCGTCGGAAATCCGTCGGAAATTTCCGACGGATTTTTGATGGGTTTAGGGAAACACGTGTTGGTTTTTAAGGTTTGTCTGACGAAAGGAATAACATATATTTTTCTAAAGTCCGTCGGAAATCGGTCGGAAATTTCCGACGGATTCCGACGGACAGTGAAATTTTGGCAAAATCAAATGTCTTCGTGTCCTGCGTTAGTTAAATTTTACGAAATAATTTCAAAAATTCCGACGGATTTCCGACGGAAATTCCGTCGGAAAATTCTGTTTATAAGCTTCATTTTCTCTGCGAGCTCACACGAAAAATCAGAGCAAATTCTTCAAATTTTATAAATTTTAGGTTTTCAAAGTTAGATTTAGGTTTGGAATGTTAGATTTAGGTTTGGAATGTTA
This sequence comes from Barbarea vulgaris, assembly GCA_963667165.1. Classification (NCBI taxonomy): domain Eukaryota; kingdom Viridiplantae; phylum Streptophyta; class Magnoliopsida; order Brassicales; family Brassicaceae; genus Barbarea; species Barbarea vulgaris. Next base: position 40,300,950 of record OY763887.1, on the reverse strand, counting down.
GATTTAGGTTTTTAATGTTAGTTTTAAGTTATAAATGTTAGTTTTAGGTTTGGAATGTTAGTTTTAAGTTTCGGAATGTTAGATTTAGTTTTTGTGATGTTAGGTATGGGTTTTGAATCTTAGTTTTAGGTTTGGAATCTTATATTTAGATTTTAGAATGTTTGATTTAAGTTTTCAAAGTTAGATTTTAAGTTTGGTTTGTATATATATATATATATTGAATGAATTTTAAGAAATTTGTGAATTTAGAGTTTTAGAATGTTATAGATTTAGGTTTTGAATGTTAGTTTTAGGATAAAAATGTTATATTTAGATTTTGCAATGTTAGATTTAAGGTTTTCAATGTTAGATTTAGGTTTATAATGTTAGTTTTAGGATAAAATTGTTAGATTTATATTTTGGAATATTAGATTTAGGTTTTCAATTAACATATTTAGGTTTGGAATCTTAGTTTTAGGATAATAATGTTATATTAAGATTTTCGAATGTTAGATTTAAGTTTTGAATGTTAGATTTAGGTTTGGAATTTTAGTTTTAGGATAATAATGTTAGATTTAGGTTTTGTAATTAGATTTAGTTTTGAAATGTTTCTTTTAGGTTTCTAATGTTTAGTTTTAGGTTTGGAATGTTAGATTTAGATTTTGAAATTTTAGATTTTGGTTTTTAATGTTAGTTTAAGGTTTGAAATCTTATATTTAGATTTTCAATTGTTAGATTTAAACTTTGATTTGTATATTTATATAGGATATTTGTAAATTTATATTTTTTTTGGTTTTTCAATATTTGAGAATTAATTTTTTAATTTTTGAATTTTTAATTATATAAAATATGAATTTTGTAATTGTTTTAAATTATTATTATTAATATTTATTTCATTTCTATATTTTTAAATATAAAATTATTTATTAAATTATTTTGGATTTTAAATAAATTTTTTTTGAAATTAATATTTGGAATATATAATTATTTATTAAATAATTTTTTTTATTATAATTTAGCCAATCCGTCGGAAATCCGTCGGTAATACGACGTCGGAAATCCGTCGGAATATTGCCGACGGATTTCCGACGGCTTATATTCCGACGGATTTCCGACGGCTTGCCGGAACACGGAAACCGACGGATTTCCGACGGCTTGCCAGAACACGGAAACCGACGGATTTTCGACAGATTTCTGATTCATATTTTCCGTCGGAAATCCGTCGGAAATACCGACGATTTTCCGACGGATTTTCCATTTCCGATGAGATAGAAGCGACGGACGAATACGTCGGAAATCCGTCGGAATTGGCCAATTCCGACGGATTTGGCCGTCAGTTTCACGCCAGTTTTCTTGTAGTGAACACTTAATTACATATGAAAAATCACCACGCAAAACACTAAAAAAAATCATAATATTAATTACAACTAATTAATCAAGCACATAAAATTACAAAAATCAACAAATAAAAAAAAATATATGAACAACAACACAAATAAAATTAAAAGAAAATTTGGAAAATAATAGCAAAAATAACAAAAATTAATTATACATGAATCTTCACCAACCACATAAATAGTTATAAATAATTATTATATTAATTACAACTATTTCGCCAAACACAAATATGCAATACCAATAAATAAATAAATTATAAAAATGCAGGGGATAACAAAAAAAAAAGAAAAAAAAATATATTAAAAAATACATAATCATATCTTAATCAGCCACCAAAGCACTCGTAAACAATCAATATATTAATTAAAACTAACATATCAAACACATAAATTCTAAAACAGATCACAAATAAATAAATTTAAAGAAATCATGACTCATGAGAACAATTAAGGAAAAATAAAATAAAGATAAACTAAAAAACAAAAAAAAAGTTAATATATATGTATCCTCACCACTTACATAAACACTCATAAATAATTATAATATTAATTTCAACTATCTCATCATACACAATAATGATAAAACCAACAATAAACTAAATTAAATAAATTCACATGATAATATGAACAACAATGCAAAAGAAGATGAATGGAAAACTAAAAAAAAATAAACAGAAAGAACAAACTTAATCATACATGAATAATATTCATGTGCCTAGCGCGGGCAAATTACTAGTATATATAATGACAGAGTTTTCTCTCCATCTAAGGTGTACACATGAGAACTAATATGTACCATACAAGTAATTATTTCAAAACAATTAATTTTAAGATTAAATTCGTTTAAACACTTATTTTCAATTTTATTTATATATTTCATTTAATATAACATGTATAAGTATTTGAAACATAAATAATGTGGACTATATACAAATAAGATCAATAAATAAATTATCCTAAAATATATAACTAAAACTAAAAAAAGTTAATAATTAAAATTTCTTAAAAGGTATCTTAAATCAAAAGTTATTAAAGATGAATAAAAATACATTTTTCTTCTAACTGAAAAATCTAAAACAAACATATATATAACATATAAAAAGTACTAACTATTGGAAAGTTAAAAATAATGTTTTAAAAATTATCATTAAAATCCTTGATGAAATATAAATCTCTTAAGAAAAGTTAATTATTGATAATTTTAAAAAATGATGAAAAAAAAATTTAATTTAGGATGAACAAAAAAATGAATAGTAAATGCATAAGAGGGTTTGTTGATAATAAGAAGATTAGCCATGTTTCAAAGAAACACACATACTAGATTTTGAAAAGAAACTCTATGAGTGTTAAACTATCGCGTGTTATTGAGACAGTAGTGATTAATTTATAAACGTAACTAAAAGATTTCTATAATAAGTTCTTAAACATATTTAGATTAGTTTTTGTTAAGCAAAACTAATATGAAGAACGAAGAGAGTGAATCGATGTGTGTATTAGAATATATGTTTATAGTGTAGTTTAGTTTAAAACAAATAACATAATTTTATTTAGAGTCTTTATAATATCTAGATATGTATTTGTAGTTATTTTATAAATAATAATAATAATCTACTCTTTTATGATCAAACGATAGTATATAACCTTATATATATAAATCTTTACATAATGTTCTATTATTTTGTACGATATTCTAAAATTAATATTCCACGCATCGCACGGGTATTTAACCTAGTAAGTGAAAACTATACCCATGTGGAGTGATATTACCTAGTAAGTGAAAACTATACCCATGTGGAGTGATATTCCTTATCCTCCTCCACCTCCTCCAAAGCCTTTGATTAAACCATCATTATCTAAAGGGTAATATAAACTAATTATTCAGAATAATTACATATTGAAAATTTAAGGTTTCAACTTTTTCATTTTTCTTTATACTTTACAGCAAGCGAACACAGTCACGATTGAGTTTCAAGATGTTTGGTGTTTAATTAACCTCTCGTGAACAAGTGACGCTAATATCGGAATTACAGAAATATTCAAACCCTGTTTGATGTTTTGCTTCTTATATTTAAACGAGTTGTGTGATTGATTACACAGAAAAATAAAAGGAAAAAAAAAACACAAATGTATTTGGTTATGTATGTTTACTGATTAAACATGTTAAAGTTGGACGATTTGTTACGGGTACAAGGAACCAAACACTAAGATTAACCGAGAAAATATTTATAACATTTAGTTCTAACTCTTGTCAAGCACTCCAAATCAGCATAAAATGTCAGAGAAGCACCATAACAAAACAAACAAAAAAACAGTGATTTGAAGATTTTTAAGCATCCTTCTTGTTGTTGACATTCATCTTAGTCTTGTTCACTGTGACTGAGCCAGAGTATCTTCTTTAGCTGGGGTCTTGGATTTTCTTGAACTTTTCTTCTTAGTAGAAGTAGACTTCACAGATTTAGCCTGATCAGCATCTATCTCAACTTTCTCCTTAGAAACTTCATGTTCACGGGATTCCTGGACCAAGGTGTGTGGGGTGCTCACCAAATCAGTAGCTTGTAGATTATTCTCAGCTTGTAATTTATCTGCACCGATAACAAAAGTTAATAGAAACTCCCTGTGACATATGATTGTGGAGATGAACTACATTCAACCAAGAATCGAATTTACCATTTAGTATTGCATCTGCAAGAGTAGTAGCAAGCTTTTGATCTATGCTTCCAGATACCTTCTCCCCCTCATTCACAATTTCTTTTGAAGGTGTAGTAGCAGCAGAAGACTGATTGATGTGATCCTTTGAGGGCTTCTTTCGCTTTTTCTTCTTTGTAGCTGGACCAGTTGTCAAAGCCTCTAACTGATGTTTAGGGTAGCTGACCAAATTATCAGTCTGGATATTATCTACAGAACTTGGTATAGGTTTTCCACTTCCCACATGTTCATTAATCTTCTCACCCATCTCATTTTCTACACAAGAAATTATATTATATGATTTATTAGAAACTTGCAATGACATCTTACGGAATAGCAAAACTCAACCCAAGGAGCAGTCATAACACTATGAGTCAATAATAAAAACTCCCTGAGTACTGAGTGTAATGGATAGCTAAATTCAGTAAAGATCTGAACTTACCTTTGCCAAGATTTTCAGGTACTTGGTTCATCTCGTTTGCAATTTCTCTTGAAGTTGTAGTAGCCACAGCAGCAGATTGATTGATGTGATTTTTTGAACTCTTCTTTCGCCTTTTCTTCTTCTCTGTAACTGGAGTCACTGGACTGGTTGTCAACACACTGTTAGCCTCCAAAGGATTCGCCGGGCGGCTCTCAGTTACAATATTATCTCTTCCAACATCTTGGACAGATATCTCACCCTTGTCAGTTTCTACACAGAATCAGCAATAACATTATATATTAACAATAGATACTCCCTAAAACCTGATTGTAGAGAATAACTAGATTCAATAAAGAACTGACACTACCTTTATGTATTGCTTCTACAAGAGGAGTTTCTCTTTCTGAGACTGGACAAGATTTAGAAGTAGCATCAACACAATCAACATTTCCAGGTATCTCATTCACAATTTCTGGTGAAGTTGTAGTAGCAGCAACAGTAGATTGATTAATGTGATCCTTTGAGCTCTTCGTTCGCTTTCTCTTCTTCGCTGTAGCGGTACCAGTTGTCAAACCACTGCTAGACTTCAACTGCTTATCCGTCTGAGTCACCAATTCAGCGGTTTGAAGATTATCAACAGAACTTGGAGCCAATCTGCCTCTTGAAGTAATCCGGCCATCTGCGAGTTCTAAAGCAGGTTGAAGATCCTTCTCTGGGTCGTCAATCTTGACTAACTCAGCAGTTTTTTCTCCCTTTCCTACATCTATGGAACATCATAAATGTTATTAAGAGTAAGCATAACATAACCAGCTAATAAAGGATCCCAAAATTCAACATATGAAAATTTACCTTGTCCTGTAGCTCCCGGAAGATCATCAAGCTTTTCTAAAGCTCCATTAGGAGTTTCACTGCCTGGCACATCCTTCTTCACATTATCTACAAGCCCCGAATTAACAGTGAGAATCTTCTCTTCCAGTCCCATAGTAATGTCCTTATTCTCGCCGCTTCCAATGTCTACAAAACACAAAAGTTAAGCGAACCAACAACATGTGATAAAAAGAATCACTATACTCAGATAACAATCAAAAAGTACAGAGTTTACCATTTTCCATTGCTCCATTAACAATATCATCTACTTGTTCTCTCGGTGAAACTAGACAAGATTCAGAAGCAACAGTAGACTTCAATTTCTTTCGACTTTTCTTCACATCCGAACTTATATTTTTCCTCTTTTTTTTTTTCTTCTCTTTAGTTTTCTCAACCAACTCAAGTTTTGAACCATTTTGATCAGCCTCCTCCTCCTCAACCTTGTCAACTCTTACAGCATCAACATATATAAACCAGTTTCCACTAATACCATCAATAGCTTTACACACATTAATAGAATCTGACAAGTGATAAAACTGCTTTCGACGTTTCACCTGTGATTTATTATATAAAATTAAACCACTCATATTAAAAAAAAAATGTATGAACAAAGCAGCAAAAACTTCGTACCTTCAACGCAGAAACATTCATTTCTCCCATTTCTGGGAATACTTGTATATGCTCTTTGCATAATTTGTCTATAATCAAAACAACGCATTAGCATAAAAAAAAAAAAAAAAGTTTAGAATTTAGGGGGTTTTTGTTTTCACCTTTGAAATCGGAGATGATTGCATCTTTATGAACGAGTAACGCGAGACGAGTGTTGAGACTTGTTTCTATAAAGACGCAGTGAAACTCCGGTGAGGAAGTTTCTTCGCCATTAGCCATTTTTACACAAACGAGAATGAAACTGGAAGGAGATGAAGAGTCTGGGAATGGAAGAGGTTTATGGTTATAACTTAAAGAGGTCATTTACCCACAGATGAGCGCGAAGAAAATGAAGTTTCTGGGAGTCGAAGAGGTTTAGGGTTTTTATTTAAAGAGGTCATTAAACACAAAATGATAAAAGCTTTATTAAAAAATTTTTGGGGCCAGCTAATTTTGGAAACATATATTTTCCTTATTAAAATTTAAAATATATTGGCTCTGATTGGTAACAACGCATAACTGCGTAATTGCATATTTGCATAATAAAAATTTGCAAAATTTAAAAGCTGTAGAATAAAAATTTGCATAATCAAAATTTTGTGTGGTTGGATATAAACCACTAAATGCATGCTTATTTGCATAATGACTTTTTACTTGTATTTTTTAGGCAAAAAGCAAATCTTGCGTTTTTGCCTAATTGTCTATTATTAGGCAAATTTTTGTGATTGGTAAAATATTTGCATAAACGCATTAGAAAACACAATTAGGCGATTATGAATTTTTCCAATCAGAGCCATTATAATTTAAAATTTTTTTCATAATATATTGTAAACTAGTTTTACCTATTAAAAATATGTTAGAAAATAATTTTTTTGTTGAAATAAATGTATTTGAATTAGACTATATAGTGAGTTGCTGTTAAATGTTTTCAAAAACTTTAAAATAACGGTTAACGAAAATTTTAAACCGCTTAGGGTCACAAAACTCATTGGATCGGCCCTCCTTCACATGTATATGATATAACTCATGTACAAATATAGATGTCTGGTTTACATGTTCTTTTCATTTTGTGATAAAATCTAATTTACATGTACAATAAACATGTAAACGGTTTTTGCTGCTTTGGCACTCTCTTTTTCTTTCTCCTCTTCCCTCTTTTATTGTAACCAGTTTCTTGTAGTTGAGTAATACAACCAGAAAATTTGACAAAAAAAATAAAAATAAAAAGACAACGAGCAAGCGATAATACTGATTAGTGAGGGAAAACATAGGGTTTAATACTTTTATGTTACAATGAAACCTCTATAAATGAATACTCGATAAATTAATATCTCGCTAAATTAATAATTTTCTCCGATTCTAAATTGATATTTTGGTCCAAATATCACCTTTATAAATTAATAAATACGATAAATTAATAAAATTTCGTAAAATACACTGGTTCCAATATTATTAATTTATAGAAGTTTTACTATATTATTATTTTTGGTAACGAGGGTTTTATATTGATTTACCCACAAGTTGCAACATATGTAAACTCTTCCATAAATAGAATATTAGTATTCTATATATTTCCATAAAGTATGATATTCAAACTTCAAGTGGGTAACTCTCCTTTTTCTTTAAAAAAAAATAACAATAACATTTTAGGTAAGCTTTGAGAAACTGAAAGATACATTGGCGAAAGATGCTTTAATAGTTTAACGTATACGATATCAACCGTCATGCCCCAATTGTTTCATCACCTTTTTTTTGTTTGGCTAAACAGTTTTCTATTGATTTTAAACGTTTTTTTTTCAGTTGTTTCGCCACTTTTTTTTTTTGTTCGTTCACAAATCGAGTCAAAGGTGAAAGAACAGATAATATGTGATATTTGTTAAAATAAGAGTTGAAGGTTTTGAGAAAATACTCTCTGATGCATTAGAATGAAATCGGAATGGCTTTTAAATAGCCTTACAACAAACTGAAATGAGAAAACTAAGGAAACTGATTTGAACTGGCTTAGTTCCTACTTCTACACCTTATTGACCGACTCAACATCATTGCCTAACAGCGGTTGAAGCAGGAGGGGAGACCAGAGAGCTCTGAGCAGGACTGAAAGATAGCTAAAACCTAAAATACATATTATTTTTTTACCGCAGTTTAAAAATTTTTTTTTTATTAAAATGCAATTTGAAAACATTTATTTATGACTAAAATTATTCTAAAACAAAAAAAATTATGCAAACAAAAACAAAATCAGAAATAAATAACGAAAGCTACAATAAAAGATTATATAAATAAAATCTAAATAAATTCTGTTAATTTTGTGAAGAAATCTTTTAATTTAAATTTGAATTAGAAAAAATTTAAAGCATATTCTAATATATTGTAATTTTGACTTGAGTCAAATATTTTCTTTACCAGAAATTTCTCTTTTAACAGATAAAATTAAAATATTTTAATTGGTTTTTTAACAAATTAAACACCCATGAACTCTCCAATATCGAGCATGATAACGCTTTCATAATATTGACAGTTCCACCTTTTTAGCTACACGTATGCCATATCTAAATTTTTTTTTGATTGGCGTTGTTACTTAAAGGAGACCAAGTAACCTCCCTAAAAAAAGCTCTTCCAATCTGACCTTTGACCTTTAGTCTTTGATGAAATGTTAACGAAATGAAATGTTGCAGATCAAAACTATTAATGAAATGAAATGTTGCAGTAAAAAAAAAAGAGATCAAAACAGTTTCAAAGACAGAAAACTATACATAACCAGGCCCATATATATATGGGCTTAATAATTTGGGTTTTGGAATAATGTAGCCCAACAGAGAGCACTTTTTTTTGGTTTCTTTGACGGAGCAGAACTTATCCGTTAATCACAGAACATAAGTTGTATTAATCTTAATCTTGTCTCGCCGATAATATTGTCTGCGGGCAAAACGTTATACGAAAATATTTTCAGGAAGCAAAGATGGATTTCAAGAAGATCAAGGTGGCCAATCCCGTTGTTGAAATGGATGGTTAGTGTTCGAAACATTCAGTTCACTAAAATCTATGATTGCGATTTGCGATTTGCGATTTTGTTTTATTTTGATTTGCTTAGATTGGCGTAGAGTAGATGTGATCGGTTCTTCTCTGGGATTTTTATTATTGAGTGTGTGTTATTATGAAATTCAGAAACTTGATTCTAAATTTATTCTCTGTGCTTACGCAGGAGATGAGATGACTCGAGTTATCTGGAAATTCATCAAAGACAAGGTAAAAAAGCTGGAATTTTTAAATCATTGGCACAGCCTCAAATCCTTTTTTTTTTTTTTTATGTAATTAACCTTTGTGTGTGTGTGTGTGTGTTTACAGCTTATTTTCCCATTTGTGGAGTTGGATATCAAATACTTTGATCTTGGATTGCGTAACCGCGATTCTACTGATGATAAGGTTACTATAGAGAGTGCTGAAGCTACTTTAAAGTATGTCTGCTTTACATATATACTTAAAACATTATTTCTTATGATTTTCTAGCTCTAGTGTTGAGTTTGTTCCTGTGTCCAAGCTCTCTATCAAACCTGTTCATGGGCTTAATCTGGATCCTTATGTTTTAGCTTGGAATCAAGTTTGGAATAGCACCACTTATTGTTTTTTTTCTTTTCATTTGAAGGTATAATGTGGCTATTAAGTGTGCGACGATTACTCCAGGTATGTCTTGGCATCCTTGAACCTTTGCATCTGTAGTTTGAATGTATTTATTTTGAGTTACTAACTACATTTTGCTTTTGGAACTCACCAACAGATGAAGATCGTGTTAGGGAGTTCAATTTAAAGAAAATGTGGAGGAGTCCTAACGGAACTATAAGGAACATTTTGAATGGTCAGTTTATTCTCCTAAAACGGTGGCAATTCGGTCTTAAATTTACCAAGCTCTAAGATCATGTTGTTACCTTTGCAGGCACGGTTTTCAGGGAACCTATCATTTGCAGAAACATCCCTCGGATTGTTTCAGGTTTGTCAACAACTGCTCTTTTGTATGGGTTAGCAATTTTCTGTACCTGTAGTAACATGTTAAGAAACATATTCCTTTTCCTTTCTTTTCTTCAGGATGGACGAAGCCCATCTGTATTGGAAGGCATGCTTTTGGTGATCAGTATAGAGCCACTGATATCATTGTTAATGAACCAGGAAAACTGAAACTGGTTTTTGGTAAATTTCCTTCTCTCATTATTTGATACTGTAACTGAAAGTATTCGAGGTGAATTAACTCTATTAGCAACTTATACAAAAATTGTCTTTTGCGGATAGCCATTATTGAAAGTTGAGGATCTGACTAACCCATCAACTCAAATTGTTCATTGGAGAAAAAAATCGGGGAATCATTGGCTACGAGTTTACCTACCTGTGGAAGTTTATTTATTCACTTTAGAAAATATATCTTACGTTTGCAGAACCAAGTGGATCTTCTCAAAAGACAGAATTTGAAGTCTTCAATTTCACTGGTGGAGGTGTTGCTTTAGCCATGTATAACACCGATGAGGTAAATATTACTGAAAGAGTCCTCTCCTTTATTTCTATGCTACGTGAATTACTTACAGAGTTTCGTTATTGAACAGTCAATTCGTGCATTTGCTGAGTCCTCGATGTACACAGCTTACCAAAAAAAGTGGCCACTTTACCTCTCCACAAAGAACACCATCCTCAAAACATATGACGGAAGGTGTGTATTCACTGGCCTTTATTTTTCTTGTTAAGAGTTTCGCTGAAATTATTTTGCCATCTAGTCTTGCTCCCCTGACATTACCTTTTTAAATTGTTTCAAGATTCAAGGATATATTCCAACAAGTTTATGAAACTAGCTGGAGATCCAAGTTTGAAGCTGCAGGGATATGGTGAGATGTGCATAATATAAGCTACATTTTATTACATTACACCACACAAACTTTTTAACATTTTTTATGAATTTCAGGTATGAGCATCGTCTAATTGATGATATGGTTGCGTATGCCATGAAAAGTGAGGGGGGTTACGTCTGGGCATGCAAGAACTACGATGGAGATGTACAGAGTGATTTCTTAGCCCAAGGTTTTTTCACTTAAATCACCTCAATCTTTGTGCTTTGTTCTAAATTTCTAATCAAATGCAGTTTTGGTCTTGGATCATGGTTCTTTTCTTTTAACTTGTAATCTGAATGGGGACAGAAACTTTGTTCTTATTTCTCCTTATGAAAAAAAAGTTTCTGCTGTTTTTTGCAGGATATGGATCCCTGGGAATGATGACATCAGTGCTGGTATGAAATGACACAGGCCTCAGCCAATATTTGGTCCTTTATCTTGTTAGCATCTTCCTATACTCTGTATGAAAATTTGAGATATATTACAGGTTTGTCCAGATGGAAAGACCATTGAAGCAGAAGCAGCTCATGGCACAGTTACACGCCACTACAGAGTTCACCAAAAAGGTGGGGAAACAAGCACCAACAGCATAGCCTCCATTTTTGCGTGGTCCAGAGGCCTTGCCCACAGGTAACGAATTACCACTATGTTTGAATATTTCGCACGTGGTAATGCGTGTTGCTGCTACTCCTGGAGAAAATCCAGTCTCTTGCTTAGAAGTGACAACAAATAATGAATTAGTCTATGAGGGATTGTTTGTAGTAAGATTTTACATTACTTGTGTGGTATACATTCACCTTCCTTATATTGACTTGAAAGTTGCTAAAAACTGGTTGAGTTCATCATAAAAGATGTTTGGTGTTTTATGTTACCAGGGCAAAGCTGGACAGCAATGCCGCACTGTTGAGCTTTACTGAGAAACTAGAAGCAGCTTGTATGGGCACAGTGGAGTCTGGCAAAATGACCAAGGATCTAGCTCTTCTGATCCACGGACCCAAGTAAGACTATAACCACGGAGAAAGTCTTTTTAAGTATTGATGAAACTAGTAAATAAATGTTTAAAGATTGGATTTATAAGTGTTGTGTAAATTGTAATTTGGACAGGGTTAGGAGGGATCAGTATGTTAATACAGAAGAGTTCATTGATGCGGTGGCATGGGAGCTAAGAAGAAGATTGTTAGGCAACTCCAGATTGTGAGAAGCAAAGAGTCACAGCATGATGTTTGATTTGAAAAACATATGTGTAAAATTGAAAGCCTAAAAAGGGACAATTCCATAAAATAAAAGGAGAAACAAATATATATATATATATATATATATATATATATATATATGTGTAGAATGAAGAAATTTAGAAAGAGTGAAGAAGATGAATATTCTTTTATTATTTCATCAAAACTTAATTATTTTGTTATACAATCGCATTGTTATATAGATCAATTTCAACGTTCAAAAGTAATAAGATTCCTAGAGGATAAGATTAACAGCTGGCTGCTTTTTCACGCGTCTTGAGCTGCCAATGCACTGAAACTATTTTCCGTCTTGATCTTGAACTCAGTACGGTCTTGTTCCACCTTTGTCTTGCTGTTAGTTTTGTTATCTTTCAAAGATAGCCGTTGAGGATGATGTTGCAGGTTTTGATGCAGAGCATCTTTCACAGGCCTGTTCTGTTTCTTCTCTAAACTGGGCTTCTTTGTGTGTTGGGCCACTTGATTCTGTTTGGTTCGCTGAGGAGTTGAAGCTGCGTCGTTTTGAGAAGCTTCCTGTTGAACTGGAGTCTTTGCCTTAATGGGCAAACGGGAATTCGGGAAGAGAATTTACGGGAACTGGACGGGAATTTGGGAATAAACACATCCCATTTAAATTTCATATAAAATTTGGGACGGAAACGGAAATTCCCAAAAAATAAATATGACAAATAAATAAAAATATTAAATAATAAACTATCACAAATATGTTTGTTTAATAATTCAAAAAAAATTTTAATTCAAAAAAAAATTAACATAAACTTCAGTCATAAATCATCAAAATCAAAATAAACCAAAACAAATATTAAAATTTTAAAATCCTAATAAACTAAGTTACTAACTTTCATCTTCCCTCGCATCATCTCTCGTTTAATTCTTTACCGAGGTTTGTATATACAAAATGAAAAAAAATAGTTGCTAATTAGAAGATAAAAACACCTTTAAACATACAAAATATCAAAATATATATATCAAAAGATTCAATATTTCTAATTTTCTATTATTATAAATTTGAAATATATATAAAATTTATGTATTATATATAAATTTTCTCGAACGGGATTTCGGGAATTTCCGTTCCCGTCGTGTCCCATCCCGTTCCCAAATAGGAATCATAAGTTAGTACCATATGGGAATACATTCTAAAATGGGACGGGAATTTCCGATCGGGAATGGGAGGGGACGGGACAGGACAAAACAGGATGGGAATTATGCACACCCCTATATAGAAGAGCTGAGACTCACTCCTCACTCTATCGTTGGTTAAAAAATTGAGTCTTTTTAAGGCTAAAATACCAGAAATGGCTTAGTAATAAAATGATGTCTCTCTTAGGCTCTTTGTATTATTTAAATGAAAGGGTGTGGTGAAGAAATGAACGGTTGAGCTTTAATTAGTGACTCTAGCTGACTCTGAAGTTTTGCTGTGTGAGATGAGTATGAGGTTCTTATGGGTTTAAGAAGAAGACGAAGATGATGATGACGATGTTGATTACAGCTCCCGTTCTCACCACTTCTCCTCCTCCTCCTCCTCCTCACTCTCTCCTCCGCCATTCTTCTTCTCTTCCCCATGAATCAAGCGGAAACATTCGTCGGAGGAAAGCTCCTCGTTTAAGAATCGTATCCTCTTCTTCTTTACTGCCGCAACCGCCGATTCGTCCGGATAAAGCATCGGAATTGAAGACTTTGTTGAAGAAATTCTGGAAAGTTGCTTCGCCTTATTGGTTCTCTGAAGACAAAGACCAAGCCAGGCTACGTCTCGCCGCCGTCTTCGCCTTAACTCTCGCCACCACTGGCATCAGCGTCGGCTTCAATTTCCTTGGCCGTGATTTCTACAATTCTCTCGCCAGTACCAATTCTTCAACTCTCTATCTCTTTCCACTTTTTCTACAAGCTCTCCTCCTCTGATCAATTTATTCTGTGTTCAAAATAGACAAAGACCAAGAGCAGTTCACCAAGCAGTTGTTTTATTACCTCTGTGCTTTCGCCGGTGGGATTCCGGTGAGCTTCTCTGGATAAAAACTAATCCTTTCATACAGTATTTTTAAAAAGAGTTAAAAAACTTTTTTTTTTTTTGGATTTTTTCAGTTCTTTGTGCTAAGAGATTATACAAAAGAGACTTTATCACTGAGATGGAGATCATGGATGACTAAATATTACCTTCAGCGCTATCTGAAAGATCAAACCTTTTACAAGATTCAGTCTCAGTCTATGATTGACAATCCAGATCAGCGTATTGTTGATGATTTGAGTTCTTTTACTGGAACTGCCTTGTCTTTCTCTTTGACGCTTGTCAATGCCACCATTGACCTCATCTCTTTTAGCAACATCCTCTTCACCATTTATCCCCCTCTCTTTTTGGTTCTCTTGCTCTACTCCTTTGGCGGAACAGCTATCAGTGTTTATCTGGGAAAGGTAAACTTGTTTTTATCCCTTAGCCATGATACAATTTCACAAGATTATGCTATTGAAACATATCATTTAGTTGGCAAACTTAGAAATCTGGTTGGCTGTCTCAGATTGTCTCAATTCTATTCCTGTTCTCTGTAGTAATTCATGTACATATGTGATGAAATATTATTTCTTATACCCTGCCACAAAAAGTTCTGAATTGTTGCAATTGTGTTGAGCTTACCAAATTACAAGATTCCCTGAGTCACTTTTTCTTTCTTTTACATGCTATCATATGAGTTCTGTTAACACTCCCTCTTGAGTTCAGGGACTAGTGAATCTCAACTTTTTACAAGAGAAGAAAGAGGCTGACTTTCGTTACAGCCTTGTACGAGTGAGGGAAAATGCTGAATCAATTGCATTCTATGGAGGCGAACAGAATGAAATGCAGCTTCTGCTTCAACGTTTCAGAAGTGCTTTTGATAATTTAACTGTAAAATTACTTCTCCCTCAGTGATCCTCCAAACTCTCTTATCCCTCGCTTGCTTCAATGAGTTCATTTATTTATTCACCTGCAGGAATTGTTGATAGCATCTAGAAACTTAGAATTCTTCACCGATGGATATCGCTACCTCATTCAGATTCTTCCAGCTGCTGTTGTTGCCCCGATGTATTTCTCTGGGAAAATTGAGTTTGGTGTCATTAATCAGTCAGTGTCAGCATTCAATCATATACTAGGAGACTTCTCGCTCGTTGTTTATCAGTTTCAAGCTATCAGCTCTTTTTCAGCTGTCATTGATAGACTAGGTAAACTAATTATGCATTCTGAACTCTCTTTTAATGTTCTATACTTGTTCTACTCTGTTGCATAAAAGTCACACAGGCATTCTACGCGAGACCTCTGATCGATATAGAATAGTAGGTGCAGAATATGCACATTTCTGTTATTCTGTTATTTGATGGTGAAAAGTAGACAGTTTAGTAGTAGGATTTTGTTTATAAAATCGAAGAATAGAAGTTTAAATGTGTTGCTGTAGTGAGTTATTTTCTTTTATGTTATAGGCCTCTTTATAACAGTATAGACTGTATAGTAGTAGGATTTTGTTTACAATAGATAGGAGTAAAGACCCGAAAATAATACGTCTGTAACAATTGAGAGTGTGATGGTTCTAGTTTCGTCATGGTTGGTCAGATGAAAAGATCGAGACAGCTGTTGTCTGTACTGCTCGAAACAGGGTCTTACTCATGCCTTATGTACAACCTAATCACAAAATTCTGTTACTCTTGCAATCAACTTCTACTGCTAAATGAAAAGTTGCATTTGTTGTAGGTTGGGATTGTCCTTTTACGCATCTAACACTATCAAGACTTCTTACAACACAGGTGAATTTGATGATCTTTTGGATAACCGCATCTTCAGTGATCCCTCTCACACTGTGGAAGAAATTGAGCTGACGTATCAGAGTCCGAAGAAGTCTTTACTGCTGGACTCTAATGGTTCAATCAAGTCCCAACAGAACCAAAAGCTTTTGGAGATCGAGGAGCTTACTCTTCAGACACCAACAAATGGAACCACATTAGTTCACAATTTATCTGCCGATATATATGACAAGGATCACCTACTGGTTAGTTCACTTTTACTATTTGTGTTTGAAGCATGTGACTGGTAAACAGCAAGTTACATATAAATGCCAATTAACAGATAATGGGTCCTAGTGGGAGTGGTAAAACTTCGCTGCTAAGAGCAATGGCTGGTCTTTGGAGGTCAGGGAAAGGAAAAATCACCTTCTATCTCGATTCCGAGGATGATTTTACTGAGGAGAAAGTTAATACACAGGAAAATTCTGGGACTAGAAGTTCGGGAGACGTATTGTTCCTTCCACAAAGGCCATATATGGTTCTAGGAACTCTGCGTCAGCAATTGCTTTATCCTGCCTGGAGTGCAACTGTGGAGGAGGCAACACCTGGTGGCAGTAAAATAGATGGTACTAAAATTTAAAATTGTTGCTAGTAACACCACTTGTTTCACCTCTTGCATTTAAGTTCAGGTTATGCAAGCAGATTATATAACCCAGCGAATCGATTGGCTCAAACTATAGGAAAAATGTGTTAAATGTGTTAGGTTCACAACCACTGCTGATTAAAGACGAGGGAAATGAAAAGTGTAATAAGCCGACATCAGAGGATCTGATGCGTACTCTAGAGAAGGTTTGTCTTGGACATATAGCAGATCGCTTTGGTGGTCTTGATTCGATGCACGAGTGGTCCAGTGTTATCTCACTTGGTGAGCAGCAGCGCCTTGCCTTTGCACGGTTATTGCTGTCTCAGCCAAAGCTAGCGCTCCTAGATGAATCCACCAGTGCGTTGGATGAAGCTAATGAGGTACTTGTTGCTTTCTCTTCTCATCTATCATTTAGAATATCATGTAACTGTAGGGTTGAGCCATTCATTCCTGTTTATGTGAAGGCGATCTTGTACCAGCAAATCCAGTCGGCTGGCATTACATATATAAGCATTGGGCACCGCCGGACTTTAACCAAATTCCATAACAAGGTTTTACACATCTCAACGGCAGATGCGAATAGCAAGGAACAAAACTGGCGAATAGAGGACGCTGATGCCAAAGATTCTTTATACGGTGTATTGAATCAATAGGAGATGCCAAGTGAAAGCAGATCAAAACATGATTGATTACGTAGAGAAAGAAGAAGGTAAATGCAAAGGGTGTCATGATGTAGATGATAGAAGAGAGGCTAGTTCCGGAACACATACATCTAAGAAACATGTTGGTGTCGGAAATGCACTTTTTTTTGTATATAAATTTGCCAGTTGATGTTGACTCAAAAACCAGTGCAAGTAAAAAGTAAATGAATTTTTTTTTTTTTTTATGGCACAACATCGAAGCCCTGAGCATTTTAGTATCATAGCATCAGGCTCGGTTTTGGGCATGTTCCCAAGGTGCAAATGCACAAGGCCCATAACATTTTGTCTAATCAAAAGAAGCTGGTGTGCTTGTGATTACAGCACGGTGGTGATGCTCTAAAAGTCTTTCGTATGCGATATTTTATTTTAAAACTTATTGTATTTAATAATGATGAACCAGTCACAGACAAAAATTCAGTGACATTATTAATGTGTATCTATTTTTATTTTTTTATTTTTCCTTTGAAAATCTCCTAACCACTCACTCGTATTGGAGCAAAATGTAATCCAAAATATTTCTGAACACACTTATTCAGCTTCAGCGTTAGCTTCATCTTTGCTTATTAAAACTTTATCTCTATCTATCACCGGTTCACCATGGGGAATTGTGTGTCTTTCCAACTTTCTTGTGATCAAACTGTGAACGGCATCGTTAGATGCTTCAGTGATGAAGGTTATATTCGAAGCATCAAGAAGAATCTCATAGATCTGCAGAGGGAAATGAAAGATCTCAGAGCAGTTCAACATCAGGTGGAGAACAGAGTAGCGAGAGAGGTAGAGACACGACATACACAAAAGCTTGAAATTGTCCAGGTATGGCTTGAACGTGTTGATAGCATTGATATGCAGTTCCAAGATGTGCTTCGTACTAGTCCTGTTGAGCTTCAAAAATTGTGTTTCTGTGGTTTATTTTCAAAAAATGTATGTTCGAGCTACAAGTATGGGAAAAGGGTATTCTTGTTGCTGGAAGAGGTTAAGACTCTCAAATCTGAGAGTCATTTTGAAAATGTTACTGAGTTGACTCCAACATCTGGAGTGGAGGAGAGGCCTACTCAGCCTACAGTTGGTCAAGAAGAAATGCTCATAAAGGCATGGAATCGCCTTATGGAAGATGGAGTCGGAATCATGGGTCTGCACGGTATGGGTGGTGTGGGCAAAACTACCCTTTTCAAAAAAATCAACAATAAGTTTGCAGAAATAGCTGGTAGGTTTGTTGTTGTGATCTGGGTCGTGGTGTCTCAAGGCGCACAGATTTCAAAGCTTCAAGAAGATATTGCAAAAAAGCTACACCTTTGTGACAACGAGTGGAGGACCAAAAATGAAAGTGACAAGGCCACTGATATACATAGAGTGTTGAAAGGGAAGAGATTTGTTTTGATGCTAGATGACATATGGGAGAAAGTGGATTTAGAAGCCATCGGAGTTCCAACTCCGACAAGAACAAATAAATGCAAAGTAGCATTTACCACACGTTCTCGGGATGTATGTGGGCGGATGGGGGATCATGAACCCATGGAAGTCAAATGTTTGGAATGGAGCAAAGCATGGGAATTGTTTAAAAACAAACTTGGAGACAAAACACTGAGTCCCAACATTGAGGAGCAAGCAAAAAAGGTTGCTAAAAAATGTGATGGTCTGCCATTGGCGCTCAATATCATTGGTGAGACAATGGCAGCTAAAACTACGTTACAAGAATGGGAGCATGCAGTCAATGTTTTGACTAAATCCGCTGCAGAGTTTTCTACCATGGGAAATAAAATTCTTCCAATTCTGAAGTTCAGCTACGATAGCTTGAAGGATGAACATATCAAGTTGTGTTTTCTGTATTGTGCTCTGTTTCCAGAAGACTATAAGATATCTAAAGAAAATTTGATAGACTACTGGATATGCGAGGGGTTCATCGGGGAAGACGACCAAGATATAAAAGAAGCAATAAATAAGGGTCATCATGTACTCGGTACCCTTATTCGTGCAAATTTACTGATGGAGGTTGATACAAGACGGGTTGAAATGCATGATGTGGTTCGCGAAATGGCTCTGTGGATTGCATCTGACTTTGGGAAACAGAAAGAGGCTTTTGTTGTGCAAGCAAGTGTTGGATTACGTGAAATACCAAAAGTAAAAGATTGGGGAGCTGTGAGAAGGATGTCATTAATGGATAATGATATTGAAGAGATAACCTGCGCTTCCAAGTGTTCTGAACTTACAACTCTGTTCCTCCAGTATAATAGAAAATTGAAGAATCTGTCAGGTGAATTCATCCGGTCTATGCAAAAGCTTGTTGTTTTGGATCTATCAGGTAATCCCAAATTCAGTGAACTTCCAGAGGAGATATCAGAGCTGGCCTCCTTGCAGTTTCTTGACTTGTCGAATACAAGTATAAAGCAACTGCCGGTTGGTTTCCAAGAGTTGAAAAAGCTGACTCATCTGGATTTGAGTTATACAACGAGACTCTGTAGTATCAGTGGGATATCAAAGTTGTCGAGTTTAAGGATTTTGACATTACATGGTTCTAAAGTTGATGGAGATGTTAGCTTAGTGAAGGAGCTGCAGCTGTTGGAGCATCTACAAGTTCTAACCATAACAATATCTACAGAGTTGGGTTTGAAGCAATTATCAGATGATCAAAGGCTGGCGAACTGCATCACTGGTCTGGTTATAAAAGGCAGAGAAAGCAATCAGACCAATTTTTCTGATTTACAGAATCCCACAAGACCATGCTTTACAAACCTCTCCACCCTGCATATATATGATTGCAATGGCATTAAGGATCTGACTTGGCTTCTGTTTGCTCCAAATCTTGTCTCCCTATGCATTTTTGGTTCAGATGACGTGGAAGAAATTATAAACAAAGAGAAAGCAACCAATCTTTCAGATATTACTCCATTTCAGAAACTAGAAAGCTTATCTTTGAATAGATTGCCTAAGCTGAAGAGTATCTACAGGAGTGCTCTCCCCTTTCCAGTTTTGAAGCGCATATATGTTGAAGACTGTCCAAAGCTGAGAAAGCTTCCCTTAAATGCTACAAGTGTCCCAAGACTTGAAGGATTTGTAATAGCAATGAATCCTCAAAAACAGAAAACTAAGCTTGAATGGGAGGACGAAGATACCAAAAATCGTTTCTTGCATTTAATCAAATAGGTAATCATTTCTCTTAATCTCTTATGCTTGAGTTATTTTTTTTCTTTTCCTAATTGAGTTTCGTTATTAGACTGATATGTGATCCACTTTCATCATGATACCCAACAAACCACAAATTGGATCACATAATGTAAAATTATTTTGAAAATTAGGCATTTTCTTATTCCCTTTTCGTTTGGTTTTGAGTCTTTTGACCTATATTTGGTGATTTTGATTTGTGTTCGTTGGGGGTTTATAAATGAGTCTGGAACTGGGCACTTGTTTAACTTAGGGTTTGCAACTACTAGCATTATTGTTATTCGTTTGTTGATTATGAAACTAGTTTAACAAATTGGTTCTTTCATGTTAAATTTGGTGATTTTAAGTTCAGCTTTAAGTTTGATGATGTTGCTATTTTCTTGGTAATCTCTTAAAATTGAGAAATCATCAAATCTTTTTTGTTTCATGATTCAAAACATTTAAATCATTACGATTAATATGTTAATGGTTAAGCACATAGTTAATTTATTTATTTCTCATTCCTTAATAACAAATGTGTCTTCTTGGTTGTGTTGCCTTTTTTCTATTAGGTACCGTAATAATCATTTCTGATATTATGTTTTTTTTGGTTGAATTACTTTTTCATAAGAAACCGATTAAAATTAGTTCAGCTTCTTTCGATTTTTTAAGAATATGTTGTTCATTGCGTTTCACTAACTCTGTTTCTTTTCTTTTTCTGTTTTTAGGACACATTATTATAATTAATTCTGGATTGGGGATTCGTCGTCACTGTCCAAAAGCTTTAGTCAACGCTTCTTCTTCTATTGCATTCTCTTACTTGTGCTGTGTTGTCATTTGGATTGTATTATTGCTTTTAGTTTGCATTCTGATGTTTCTGGAGTGTGTTGTGTTGTGGATTATGTTTTCCATCTTCCTTGTTGTATTACTTTAAATTTAAACGGATTGAATCCTTTTCAAATTACATATTTACTCAATTAAGAGTTTATTGATAACACCATATTTTGCATGTTTTTAAGGTTTAGATTCATACATTTTTAATCACACTTTGTATAGTTTTGAGAGTTTTCCATGCATTTGAGTTTCATTTTGTTTTAACTTGAATTTTAGAGTCCTAGGTTGTATATATAGGTTTTTGCATATGTTTTGAGTCAGTTTAGGTAAATGGAAGACTTGGAGACTTGGAGGAAGGATGAGGGATCATTTGGAAGAAAATACAAGAAATGATGTTTCGGAACCAATCCATAGGGTCTGGAAGATCTACTCATATGAAGGATCTAAGTTGCGATTGGGCTTCAGAACTCTTTACAAAAGTCATAGGAAATTGAGTTAGCTTTCATGTGGAAGTGGTTTGAAGTAAATCCCATGGAGCAATCAAAAGTTATGAACGTTTTACTGAAGACATGTCAATCTGGCGAGCAAATGAAGCAGATGCAGAGTTAGGACCAGATCGTCCGATCCAGTATCAGATCGGACGATCCTGAAGAATCAAGATCGACCAGAGCACATCCAGATCGGACGATCTGGCCTCAGCCGCCCATGCCCCACAAAATTTGACTTTCACTCAAATCCGATTTTTCTTTTTAACTTTCATTCTCAGCCATTGTTCAGGCAATGATTAGTCTGATATTAGCTCTCTAAAACTCTCTCTAAACTCAGAGAAAACCTCTCTCAAGTTCTTGATTTTAATCTCATGATCTAGCCACATCTAGTGAAGTTTTCTTAAATTTTCTTCCACTTTTGTACATATTATGTTATTGTCTTTCATTTGTTCGGTTTACTTTTGTGATTTAGATATGTTTGAGTAGTCTTTTGTTGGATCATGGGATTTGCTAGATTAGGATGAATTGATGGTTGGATGATGATTGTTTAGGTTGTTATTTGTTAGTTCCTTCACTTAGGTTTGTTCTTAATGCTAGATTTTCAATGATTAGCCGATCTCTAGTGTTGCATCTTAGAGTAGGTAGTTCTAGTCGGAGTGACAACCGAGCTAGAATTACACCTTAGGATTTTTGGTCACATCCCATGCCTTTAGGTGTGTGATTCGAGTAAGCGGTGTTAGTGCTAGGCTAGGTTTGTTTGTTCAATTTCTAGATCCTAGGCATTCATATCTCAAAAGGAATTTCTGAATGCTTGATCCTAAATCTTTCGTGAGCTTTTCATATCCTAGCCAACGAGAGTTGATGTTTAGGGTGATTAGTGAACAATTGGGCTTGCGATTAATGTTCATTGGTCATTGGATCGCGGACGAGAGTCTATGACGGTTGATGATTGATGAAAGGGTTATTACCACGAGAGTGAATCAAACAGAGATGCATTAGATCGAAAATTCATTATCCTAGAACATGGAACACAAGCATTAGATTAATCCACTCTCGTGGTAATAACCCTTTCATCAATCATCAACCGGCATAGACTCTCGTCCGCGATCCAATGACCAATGAACATTAATCGCAAGCCCAATTGTTCACTAATCACCCTAAACATCAACTCTCGTTGGCTAGGATATGAAAAGCTCACGAAAGGTTTAGGATCAAGCATTCAGAAATTCCTTTTGAGATATGAATGCCTAGGATCTAGAAATTGAACAAACAAACCTAGCCTAGCACTAACACCGCTTACTCGAATCACACCCCTAAAGGCATGGGATGTGACCAAAAATCCTAAGGTGTAATTCTAGCTCGGTTGTCACTCCGACTAGAACTACCTACTCTAAGATGCAACACTAGAGATCGGCTAATCATTGAAAATCTAGCATTAAGAACAAACCTAAGTGAAGGAACTAACAAATAACAACCTAAACAATCATCATCCAACCATCAATTCATCCTAATCTAGCAAATCCCATGATCCAACAAAAGACTACTCAAACATATCTAAATCATAAAAGTAAACCGAACAAATGAAAGACAATAACATAATATGTACAAAAGTGGAAGAAAATTTAAGAAAACTTCACTAGATGTGGCTAGATCATGAAGTCAAACTCATGAACTTGAGAGAGTTTTTCTCTGAGTTTAGAGAGAGGTTTTTAGAGCTAATATCAGAATAATCATTGCCTGAACAATGGCTGAGAATGAAAGTTAAAAAGAAAAATCGGATTTGAGTGAAAGTCAAATTTTGTGGGGCATGGGCGGCTGAGGCCAGATCGTCCGATCTGGATGTGCTCTGGTCGATCTTTATTCTTCAGGACCGTCCGATCTGATACTGGATCGGACGATCTGGTCCTAACTCTGCATCTGCTTCATTTGCTCGCCAGATTGACATGTCTTCAGTAAAACGTTCATAACTTTTGATTGCTCCATGGGATTTACTTCAAACCACTTCCACATGAAAGCTAACTCAATTTCCTATGACTTTTGTAAAGAGTTCTGAAGCCCAATCGCAACTTAGATCCTTCATATGAGTAGATCTTCCAGACCCTATGGATTGGTTCCGAAACATCATTTCTTGTATTTTCTTCCAAATGATCCCTCATCCTTCCTCCAAGTCTCCAAGTCTTCCATTTACCTAAACTGACTCAAAACATATGCAAAAACCTATATATACAACCTAGGACTCTAAAATTCAAGTTAAAACAAAATGAAACTCAAATGCATGGAAAACTCTCAAAACTATACAAAGTGTGATTAAAAATGTATGAATCTAAACCTTAAAAACATGCAAAATATGGTGTTATCAACTCCCCCGGACTTGCCCTTTGCTTGTCCTCAAGCAAACAAGAGAAGACAAACCGAAAGAGAGGTTTGAAAGTGGGGACTCAAAACCAAAAGTTTACAAGTTGCAAAAACAAACAATTAATTCACTCTAACTCATTCAAGGCTTATCGCAACTCCTAATCTTTTCTCTTAACAACAATGCCTTATGCTTACAAGTTCTCTTTGCAACCAACCCTCACATTCATTTACTCTTTCTCAAGGTGTGATCTCACAAATGGGCAAGCGATCAAATCCAATCGGTTTGGGAGAAAAGACTTTTAGCACAAGTAAATATGAGTGCAAGGAGGTTTATTTTCTTTTTAGGTGACTCACTCTCAAGAAAATGGAATGCTATATGTTATGCAAAAGCAAGGAAGACTAGAAACAATTTACGCATACAAAGTTTAACTCACATTGTTCTACCCTCCTAGCAAAGCATTCTACCCGAATGGTGATTTCATTTCTTATTCTTATTACTTCTTTGAAGCACATTAAACCTCCAAATTTCTTTTGACTAAATCGAACTTCCTTTTCTTTTTCCAAAACATCAAACTTCTAGAGAACATTTTTATTTTTACTTGACCCTAAACTTATTGTTCTATCTCTTTCCAAACATGGAGATTATTTTTCTTCTCTTTTCCTAGGGTCTTTCTTTTAAGTAATTCTCTAGAATTTGTTTAACCAATGGTTCCTTGACTCTCTCATTTCCCATCTCAAATTTTTTTTATTTCTTGATCATAATTCCCAAACCAACTACCATTTTCCCATTGATCCTCATCCTAATGCTAGCCCTTTTCTTTGAACAACTTAGACTAGCTAAAAATGAAAGCTAACCTTTGTCGTTTCCGATACTTACAAGATTTTACACACAATAGCATTATCAAGAAAAAGGCCTCACTCAATCAAACAACGAGTGGTGAAAAACAAAATGGGTAAGGTGAAAGGTAGGGAACCATTCTAAATATGAGAATGGCCACTCGGGTTATTAGAGAGTGGCAAAAGTGGATAAGATAACCCGAGTGTTTTCTTTGAACCATGGTTCTGTATCACAAGCCCATATGCGAGAAGATTAAATTCATTTAAGTCCGATATTAAAGGGGTTGATTTTAAATTGAACAAGCAATTAGAAGACAATGAGTTAAGAGTAGAGAGATCAAAGCAAGAGTGTACAAGTTTCAAAAATTTGTTCGAGCAAAACTTTTAGTGGTTTCTATCATTGTCTCCTATGCATTATGCAATCTTATATGCTTTTAGACTCAATCCTAAATAACAAAATTCAATGATGCAAAACTAATTTGATAAACAGGTTTTTACACCGTCTTAAGGCTATCAAATAAACCTATCGTGCATAGCACTTTAGGATCGAATCCACAAGGACTAAAGATTACACACCAAAGATGCGAGAAACGAACTAATCTAGAGCAAATAAAGAATTGTATTCTAAACTAAGAAATGCAAAGAAAACAAGTAAAAAACAAAACGAAAAATAAGAGAAAGCATTGGATCATGGGAATCTACTATCATAAGAGTGAATCAAACAGAGATGCATTAGATCGAATATTCATTATCCTAGAACATGGAACACAAGCATTAGATTAATCCACTCTCGTGGTAATAACCCTTTCATCAATCATCAACCGTCATAGACTCTCGTCCGCGATCCAATGACCAATGAACATTAATCGCAAGCCCAATTGTTCACTAATCACCCTAAACATCAACTCTCGTTGGCTAGGATATGAAAAGCTCACGAAAGATTTAGGATCAAGCATTCAGAAATTCCTTTTGAGATATGAATGCCTAGGATCTAGAAATTGAACAAACAAACCTAGCCTAGCACTAACACCGCTTACTCGAATCACACACCTAAAGGCATGGGATGTGACCAAAAATCCTAAGGTGTAATTCTAGCTCGGTTGTCACTCCGACTAGAACTACCTACTCTAAGATGCAACACTAGAGATCGGCTAATCATTGAAAATCTAGCATTAAGAACAAACCTAAGTGAAGGAACTAACAAATAACAACCTAAACAATCATCATCCAACCATCAATTCATCCTAATCTAGCAAATCCCATGATCCAACAAAAGACTACTCAAACATATCTAAATCACAAAAGTAAACCGAACAAATGAAAGACAATAACATAATATGTACAAAAGTGGAAGAAAATTTAAGAAAACTTCACTAGATGTGGCTAGATCATGAGATTAAAATCAAGAACTTGAGAGAGGTTTTCTCTGAGTTTAGAGAGAGTTTTAGAGAGCTAATATCAGACTAATCATTGCCTGAACAATGGCTGAGAATGAAAGTTAAAAAGAAAAATCGGATTTGAGTGAAAGTCAAATTTTGTGGGGCATGGGCGGCTGAGGCCAGATCGTCCGATCTGGATGTGCTCTGGTCGATCTTGATTCTTCAGGATCGTCCGATCTGATACTGGATCGGACGATCTGGTCCTAACTCTGCATCTGCTTCATTTGCTCGCCAGATTGACATGTCTTCAGTAAAACGTTCATAACTTTTGATTGCTCCATGGGATTTACTTCAAACCACTTCCACATGAAAGCTAACTCAATTTCCTATGACTTTTGTAAAGAGTTCTGAAGCCCAATCGCAACTTAGATCCTTCATATGAGTAGATCTTCCAGACCCTATGGATTGGTTCCGAAACATCATTTCTTGTATTTTCTTCCAAATGATCCCTCATCCTTCCTCCAAGTCTCCAAGTCTTCCATTTACCTAAACTGACTCAAAACATATGCAAAAACCTATATATACAACCTAGGACTCTAAAATTCAAGTTAAAACAAAATGAAACTCAAATGCATGGAAAACTCTCAAAACTATACAAAGTGTGATTAAAAATGTATGAATCTAAACCTTAAAAACATGCAAAATATGGTGTTATCAACTCCCCCGGACTTGCCCTTTGCTTGTCCTCAAGCAAACAAGAGAAGACAAACCGAAAGAGAGGTTTGAAAGTGGGGACTCAAAACCAAAAGTTTACAAGTTGCAAAAACAAACAATTAATTCACTCTAACTCATTCAAGGCTTATCGCAACTCCTAATCTTTTCTCTTAACAACAATGCCTTATGCTTACAAGTTCTCTTTGCAACCAACCCTCACATTCATTTACTCTTTCTCAAGGTGTGATCTCACAAATGGGCAAGCGATCAAATCCAATCGGTTTGGGAGAAAAGACTTTTAGCACAAGTAAATATGAGTGCAAGGAGGTTTATTTTCTTTTTAGGTGACTCACTCTCAAGAAAATGGAATGCTATATGTTATGCAAAAGCAAGGAAGACTAGAAACAATTTACGCATACAAAGTTTAACTCACATTGTTCTACCCTCCTAGCAAAGCATTCTACCCGAATGGTGATTTCATTTCTTATTCTTATTACTTCTTTGAAGCACATTAAACCTCCAAATTTCTTTTGACTAAATCGAACTTCCTTTTCTTTTTCCAAAACATCAAACTTCTAGAGAACATTTTTATTTTTACTTGACCCTAAACTTATTGTTCTATCTCTTTCCAAACATGGAGATTATTTTTCTTCTCTTTTCCTAGGGTCTTTCTTTTAAGTAATTCTCTAGAATTTGTTTAACCAATGGTTCCTTGACTCTCTCATTTCCCATCTCAAATTTTTTTTATTTCTTGATCATAATTCCCAAACCAACTACCATTTTCCCATTGATCCTCATCCTAATGCTAGCCCTTTTCTTTGAACAACTTAGACTAGCTAAAAATGAAAGCTAACCTTTGTCGTTTCCGATACTTACAAGATTTTACACACAATAGCATTATCAAGAAAAAGGCCTCACTCAATCAAACAACGAGTGGTGAAAAACAAAATGGGTAAGGTGAAAGGTAGGGAACCATTCTAAATATGAGAATGGCCACTCGGGTTATTAGAGAGTGGCAAAAGTGGATAAGATAACCCGAGTGTTTTCTTTGAACCATGGTTCTGTATCACAAGCCCATATGCGAGAAGATTAAATTCATTTAAGTCCGATATTAAAGGGGTTGATTTTAAATTGAACAAGCAATTAGAAGACAATGAGTTAAGAGTAGAGAGATCAAAGCAAGAGTGTACAAGTTTCAAAAATTTGTTCGAGCAAAACTTTTAGTGGTTTCTATCATTGTCTCCTATGCATTATGCAATCCTATATGCTTTTAGACTCAATCCTAAATAACAAAATTCAATGATGCAAAACTATATGATTTTCGTTTTTTTTTTTTTTTCATTTTTTTTTTAATGCAATATATGTGAATGCGTGAGACTCAAAATAACGAAAATAAGACAAAAATACACAATGTTAAATAACAATGACCTCTCCCCCGGACTTAAATCACACCGTCTCGGTGTGAGATGAATCCAAAGAGAGAATAAAAATGGAAACAAAAATAACAAAATATGTACAAAAGGGTGAAATGTGAAACCTTGGAGTGGATTGGATGGATTAATTGCCCTTAGTTTGCCCAATGGAAAATCGCCTTGACTACTCACCAACGTCCTAGATAATCAAAACACACAAAAACAAAAATCAAATCACACTCAAACAAACAAATAAACATATTTTACAAGGGATAGAATTGGGGGAGTCCCCAATGGCTCGTTTAACGTCGCTAAGCTTGACGTAGTATCGCTTTAGGCGGGAGTGAGGGTTGAGCTTGGATCACCAGGATCATACTCATCATAGAACCATCCCCTAAACTCGTTCATCCTAATCTCCTCAAAAGGAGTCTTCCTCGGTTCATGAATGCTCACTTCATTGGTGGAGATTATACCAAGATGTTTGTCGCAAATGTATTCAACAACAAAAACACCTTCACAATGATCCTCAAATTGTTTTCCAACCACGTCTACTTTTACCTCGTTACTCTTGGTTGAATAACTCTTGATTGCCACGGGTTTAACTTCTTCTTCTTCATCATATCTTATCACCAGATTCTTGCCAACCGTGCATCCAAGAAGCAATTCAAATTCCTTTATAAACTCTTCAGCTCCTTGTTGGAATTCATCTTTGATTTGAGCATTCTCCTCAAAAACTTCCTCAATATCATTGGGAAGCATCTCTTTTGTCTTGATTTTGCTAGGAGGAATGCATTCTTCCTTTTCTTTTTCTTCGATCCATTGTGTAAAGTTGGTGTCGATGGACTCCACATGAGTTGTCTCAACAACCTTTAAAACTTGAATACATTTATCCAATTTGGCTTCAAACTTTCGAAGAGCTTCAATCGGTTTCTCTTGCGCTTCCAAAATCAACTTAAACAAGTTGTGTATCTCTTCATTATCAAAGGTTGGAGAAGGATTGACTGGTCCGTAGTCATACTCCATGTCCGGAGTTTGATATATCTCATCATATCCACCATGGTAGTCTTGAGCGTAGTTTTGATCATATTGATACTCTCTTGAATCAGGTTGCTCATAAGATCCTTGATAACAAGAGTAGTCATACTCCATACTACAAGGTTGATATTCTTCTCCATATCCACATTGGTGCTCTTGAGCATAGTATTCACTATATTCATCTTGATACTCTCGAGATTGGTATCCATCATATCCATATTGATACTCTTGAGTAGAGTATCCTTCAGGAAGACCTTCTTGATAAGTGGATGAGCTTTCAAAATCATGATGACTTGTAGGGTCCCAAGTCATCTCTCTTTGTTGAGCTTCTAGCAAAGCCTTCAACGTTGAAGTCGATTCCGAAGCCATGCTTTCTCACTTATGATTGTGCCTTGCAAAAAGAACAAACACTTGATAGAAAGTTAGTAGTCACACAAATAAAATCAAAAACAAAGAAAAACGCTCTAGTCTCAATTCGAATCCTAACTCTAATGGCAATCGTTTAGTCCCCGGCAACGGCGCCAATTTGATAAACAGGTTTTTACACCGTCTTAAGGCTATCAAATAAACCTATCGTGCATAGCACTTTAGGATCGAATCCACAAGGACTAAAGATTACACACCAAAGATGCGAGAAACGAACTAATCTAGAGCAAATAAAGAATTGTATTCTAAACTAAGAAATGCAAAGAAAACAAGTAAAAAACAAAACGAAAAATAAGAGAAAGCATTGGATCATGGGAATCTACTATCATAAGAGTGAATCAAACAGAGATGCATTAGATCGAAAATTCATTATCCTAGAACATGGAACACAAGCATTAGATTAATCCACTCTCGTGGTAATAACCCTTTCATCAATCATCAACCGGCATAGACTCTCGTCCGCGATCCAATGACCAATGAACATTAATCGCAAGCCCAATTGTTCACTAATCACCCTAAACATCAACTCTCGTTGGCTAGGATATGAAAAGCTCACGAAAGGTTTAGGATCAAGCATTCAGAAATTCCTTTTGAGATATGAATGCCTAGGATCTAGAAATTGAACAAACAAACCTAGCCTAGCACTAACACCGCTTACTCGAATCACACCCCTAAAGGCATGGGATGTGACCAAAAATCCTAAGGTGTAATTCTAGCTCGGTTGTCACTCCGACTAGAACTACCTACTCTAAGATGCAACACTAGAGATCGGCTAATCATTGAAAATCTAGCATTAAGAACAAACCTAAGTGAAGGAACTAACAAATAACAACCTAAACAATCATCATCCAACCATCAATTCATCCTAATCTAGCAAATCCCATGATCCAACAAAAGACTACTCAAACATATCTAAATCATAAAAGTAAACCGAACAAATGAAAGACAATAACATAATATGTACAAAAGTGGAAGAAAATTTAAGAAAACTTCACTAGATGTGGCTAGATCATGAAGTCAAACTCATGAACTTGAGAGAGTTTTTCTCTGAGTTTAGAGAGAGGTTTTTAGAGCTAATATCAGAATAATCATTGCCTGAACAATGGCTGAGAATGAAAGTTAAAAAGAAAAATCGGATTTGAGTGAAAGTCAAATTTTGTGGGGCATGGGCGGCTGAGGCCAGATCGTCCGATCTGGATGTGCTCTGGTCGATCTTGATTCTTCAGGATCGTCCGATCTGATACTGGATCGGACGATCTGGTCCTAACTCTGCATCTGCTTCATTTGCTCGCCAGATTGACATGTCTTCAGTAAAACGTTCATAACTTTTGATTGCTCCATGGGATTTACTTCAAACCACTTCCACATGAAAGCTAACTCAATTTCCTATGACTTTTGTAAAGAGTTCTGAAGCCCAATCGCAACTTAGATCCTTCATATGAGTAGATCTTCCAGACCCTATGGATTGGTTCCGAAACATCATTTCTTGTATTTTCTTCCAAATGATCCCTCATCCTTCCTCCAAGTCTCCAAGTCTTCCATTTACCTAAACTGACTCAAAACATATGCAAAAACCTATATATACAACCTAGGACTCTAAAATTCAAGTTAAAACAAAATGAAACTCAAATGCATGGAAAACTCTCAAAACTATACAAAGTGTGATTAAAAATGTATGAATCTAAACCTTAAAAACATGCAAAATATGGTGTTATCATTTATGCTTTTATGTAAAAGAGTAATCTTCAGAATAAAGATTTCTGAATTTGGGGAGAAAAGAAGAGCCAATTTCACTTCACAAGAGAAGACTTGAAAGGAAGTCTACCGAAGATAAGAACTAAGAAGAGTGTTTAAGACCGACCATCTCTGACTCCGAATGGTAATTTAATATTTTCTCCAATATATCATTTTTTAACTCCACAAAACAAATATTTCAAGTACATTATAATTTTACTTTTATTTTTAGTAATACTTGGTAAATGCTTCCGCTGCGTGGTTTTTTTTTTATATATATATTTAATGAATTATTTTTTTATGAGCAATTGGGTGTTTTTTTAACCGATTGTATTCAACTATTGTATATGTAAACTATTTTTATATTTATTTAGATGAATGAATGATTTGTTATAATTGTATTTGGTTTGAATTTTATAGTTTATGAATCAAAACAAATTTTTTTCTTTTCTAATAGTTAGGCATAAACACCAACTGATGTAAATCATTGTTTTTAAAAACAAAAAGATTGTAAATTTTCAATAATGTCGGATTGCATTTGGAGTTTCAAATGCTAACAAAACATAAGTAACTAGAATTAGAGCTCTGCTATGCATAGATAAATAATTATTAGTTTACATTATATATTAAAATATTTTGAAAAAATAAAACATATGCATTTGGTTAAAAAATAAAAGAAGTGCATTGAATCTATTAGCTATCGTTAAATTTTAAAATTATATACAACAATTAGATTATTTACAATTATAAAACTGAAATTTGCCTAGATTAATACTACTTTTTAAGTTAATTACTAGACTAATAATCTAAAAAAAAAGTTTACTAAACTAATACTAAGTTTTTGTCAAAACTACAATTAAACCAAGGGTAATTTCACTATTAACAGAAATGCCATTATGAATTAAAATTAAAGAAATTAATAAAATTATAAACAAAATAGATAATTTCTAAAATTAATGTAAAAAAGTAAAAATAAAAGAGATCAATTTTAATCAGACCCGATTAGAACACACATATTTTTCTGAGAAACCCTAAAACCGTTGATTATTAAAATCACAAAATCCTCTTCGCCGTTCATCTTTTCGTCACATCGAATCCTCTTCCCGAACACTAGATTATCAACAACAAACAACCATATATTATTTCCAAAGATCCTTTTTCCGGAAACAAGGATTATCCGCTCCATTGAATAATCATTGAAGGAGATAATCACAAATAGGATGAGATAGATGAGAATCAAATAGCAATAGTAATTTGGAGAGGACGGTTGAAAACTGATAGAATGTTTGTGAAGAAGAAGAAAAACGCTGAAAAAACCCTATTTTTTTCCTGGTATGAGTTATGATTTTCGATTTTTTTTTTCCAATTTTGCGTCATTAGCTATGTAAAATATTGGAGAAAATCTGCGATGTCTTTTAAACAAATCTACGGACGAAAATCTGCGGTAACATTGCTTAAACAAATCTACCCCAATAAGTCTACAGACATTACAAATACCATTCTAGTAAGATATTTCTCTGCGGTAAAGGGAATTGCGTCTAATCTTTGACCTTTTTATGACCAATAAATCTACTATAACGTGGAAAAAATCTGCGGTAACTAAAAGATTAATCTACCAATTAAACTTTGGTCATAAAATCTGCGGCCACTAATATGTGAAACAAACCTCTGGTATAACTAAATTTTAAAATCTACGATGAAAAAAAGTCTGCAAAATAAATCTACGGTAAAAAAAAAAAAATTTTCCGTATAAAGTCTAACAACTTTGGAAAATGGAAAAATCTACTACCTCTTTATGAGTTTCAGAAAATAAATCTACAGAGGTTAAAATATCTACGATGAATTAAAAAATCTACTACAACTAAGACATATAAATCTACGGTACAAATTAAATCTTCGAAGCAAGTCTACGGAATAAAATAAATCTACAAAGTAAAATCTTCGGTAAAACTTTAAATCTACCATTCTAAAAAATCTGCGACAACGTCGAATCGTAGATTTATGTTGTAGATTTTTATGTCAGCGAAAAAAATAGTGATATGGAATTAATTCATAATGGCATTTTTGTAAAGCTTTTTTTTGTTTTTACTCATGGTCTTAAGGGTATTTTTGTAATCAAAATAACTCATTTAACACTATTTTTTTCTATGTTAAGTTAGCAATTAAAGCAAAAATTAGTATTATTCTAGTAATTCTCAAGATTTCAAAACATTATAATGAATTTGATGATACCATAAAATGTGCTTGTGTTGGATTTCAAAAACGTAATTACTCTGGTTCTAGTGCTTCATCATCGTTGTCGGCTATCACTTTGTTCTCGTTCTCGTATGCACCCATAATTGATCTTAAATGGGAAGGGAGAGTGATTCAAGAATGAAAGTGGAAAAAATGGAAGATAAAACTGTATAATAAAAGAATTTCAGAAAGACACATGCAAGAAGAAACAGTTGCATATAGAGATGGAGAAGAAAATTGAAAATTCTGGAGATCATTGACTGTTCTAATAAAAGCATACTAGCCTGTTTTTCTCTGGTGAGGTAGATGTGACCAAACTTTCCTC
Organism: Barbarea vulgaris; assembly: GCA_963667165.1. Classification (NCBI taxonomy): domain Eukaryota; kingdom Viridiplantae; phylum Streptophyta; class Magnoliopsida; order Brassicales; family Brassicaceae; genus Barbarea; species Barbarea vulgaris. Next base: position 40,266,835 of record OY763887.1, on the reverse strand, counting down.
TTCCAAGAGGTTTTCCAATGTCAAAATCACTTCAAGTTCATCTATTTTGTGCAGTTGCAGAAGCATCTGAAGCCTCATGATCACAATGTCACACCATAGAATGAAAAAATCATCTTCAGATAATATGACATTGAATTGCTGGAAACAAATCTCTTTAGAGAAAGTTGAGCTTTTGCTTCATAAAAAAAAAATGAATAAAGGTTGTAGACTTCTAGCAGGTTAAAACGAAGTTGATCAAGGATGCCAAAAAAAAAAAAAAAAAAAGCCTTGAGTATGATCATCTGCAAACCATAAACAAGAACGCCGCCACATCTGCCTTGAGGATCCACTATTACCAAGGGGCCTCTTGCAATAGATTCTCTTCCTTTTTTCAGATGAAGCCAATCTGGACCCTCAAAACAGTGCATCGAACTGAAACAGAACCACATATCCATTAGTATTTGTTTAAGCTAAGTATAGGAGCCAATGCTACATAACTTTCATCACTAGAAGAAACAAAGAGACAATAACAACATTTGCACATTGAACATTTCAATTAAACTATCTAACTGATAAGAACTTATACAGAGATTTTGCTGCAGGCTTGACAAAGTTACTTCTCCGCCGACCGAGCTGTCCAAGCTATTATTTGAGTTCACTATATCATTAATAGTAACTGGATTAGAAATCTACTCCCTTGAGTGTGACCAGGATAAAATGCAAAGTTTCAAAACTTTATCTACCTACATTCCAGAAGAGATCATTCTCTTCTTCATCAATCTGACGTGAGGAGCTCGCCTCAGCCTCGTTTGATATTTTGGACTGTTCCTTCTCTCTGTTTAAAATAGCAAAAAAATTTGACTAATTAGAGAACCTCAGTTAACCTTTTAATACATAGTCTTTGTAAAAATGTGATAAACATCCTTTGGATCACATTTTTACAAAGACTAGGAAGAACAATCAGTCTCCGGGTCGGGTTAGGCTGGATCCGGATAAAAAGTTGGATCAGCAACAGCAACAGAACTACGTACCACTGAGGAATTCTTAGATAACCCGCTTGTCTCGTTAGAGTGTTTCATATTTCTCTGAAAAGAAAAGCAGAATATTCCGAGGCATAAGTTTTTTTTTTTTTTTTTTTTTCCGGTTAAAAGCTACTTACCCTACCTTATGTAATTCATTTGTGCGTTCTATTTTTGTGCTGATTAAAAATTGTAAATTTTCGTTGAATGATGGAAGGAAAAGTTAAGATTATATATCATTATGATTTTATGCTTGTTTGTTATATACTGTATAATCTTAGAAAAGAGAGTTTTAAACACAAGGTAGGACTATAATATATATCCAACATTATTGCCACTAAGTTATAATTTCCTTACTTTTAAAATTAGCCGTTGGTATTTGGTAATGTCCTAAGAAAGTTTTAAACACAAAATCGTTATACTCTAATCGGGACCAGACGGGAAACTGATTTTTACTACTAAACAATTGAATTCAAATAATTCTCTTAAACGGTATCATTACATTTATTAATAGACTTTTAAAATTAAAATTTCTCTCATCCTATTTTGGATCGTCATTTAAGTTGCCATCAGTGAAAGTGAAACACTACTTTTTATGTCGCAAGAAAGTGGAATCGCTTTTTACACTCGTTTTAAAAATTTATATGTTTTTCAAAGAGAAATATAATCCAAGTCATTATTCATTCAAAAGTTTGCTTTTCTACATATTAAAGTTGCTTCTTTTTATATAACTTTCTCTATTTGTATGAACTCTTTCTTTGTTTTTAAGAGCATAATTTGAATCTAAGGTTTTGAATTTACATTCCACAGATTTATTTTTTAGCCAGAGACTACAAGACTATTAATTAATCATTCATGCATGTAAAACCTTTTATTTTTCCTTTTTTGGCAACTATAAAACCTTATTTTTTTGATTAAGGTCTATAAAACCTTATTTAACTGTATGTAATAGTAAACACATAAGAACTAGCGATCGATAACAAGAGATATCATATCTTCCAAGCTTTTCTCTTAGAAACCTGATTTATTCTCAACCAACGTACTACGATCGCCTTACCAAAACTCATCTTGGTTTTACATATGAAACAATTTTATCCAAAAAAAAAAAGTGTATATATGAAAAAAAGAAATGAAACAGACAAAGGTTCTTATTAGGAAACTAGAAACAGCAGAACCCTCTACTTGATATAGAACCTTCTCTCTATTGACCAATTATTCATTCAATCATCCTCAGTAGTTGACTTATCTCACTTCTTCTCTTTCTTTCTTTTTTGTTAAAGGACTTCTTCTCTTTTTTTTTATAGAAGACTCCATTAGGTTTTGATATTTATGCATTTTGTATTATTTATGCATTGATTTAATAGATTTTTTTGTGCATTCGCATCACTTAATGTTGTAAATAAACTTTTGAGTCTTGATTCTTTTTTTTTCTATATGTAAAAGATTTTTTTTTGATATTAATCGTCTAAAAAAGAGCGGGTTATTTATTATATTTTTCCGTCTAATTACTAGTATAAAAGAAGGAATATATTAGTAGTATAAAAATGAATTTGAAGGAATATATACAGAGTTTTCATAGACCTGGATAAATAGAGATAAAAAAAATAAGAATTAGAAAGATTTACAATGGAGAAGAGAGGAAGAACCCATGAACAAATAGAGAAAAAAAAGTTATAACAAATAGAGAAAATAAAAGAAGTTATAAATTCTTGACATATACTTCAACATGATGTAGTGGGAGAGATTTTAGGGTTCTGGAAAAAAAAAAGTTAAACTTAGTACATATAACTAGATTTCTCTATGTGCAGGTGATAAACAGGTTTTTACACCGTCTTAAGGCTATCAAATAAACCTATCGTGCATAGCACTTTAGGATCGAATCCACAAGGACTAAAGATTACACACCAAAGATGCGAGATACGAACTAATCTAGAGCAGATAAAGAATTGGTTTTCTAAACTAAGAACTAAAAGAAAAGCAATGAACTCCAAATCGAAGAAAGGAAAAATAAGAGAAAGCATTGGATCATGGGAATCTACTATCGTAAGAGTGAATCAAACAGAGATGCATTAGATCGAATATTCATTATCCTAGAACATGGAACACAAGCATTAGATTAATCCACTCTCGTGGTAATAACCCTTTCATCAATCATCAACCGTCATAGACTCTCGTCCGCGATCCAATGACCAATGAACATTAATCGCAAGCCCAATTGTTCACTAATCACCCTAAACATCAACTCTCGTTGGCTAGGATATGAAAAGCTCACGAAAGGTTTAGGATCAAGCATTCAGAAATTCCTTTTGAGATATGAATGCCTAGGATCTAGAAATTGAACAAACAAACCTAGCCTAGCACTAACACCGCTTACTCGAATCACACACCTAAAGGCATGGGATGTGACCAAAAATCCTAAGGTGTAATTCTAGCTCGGTTGTCACTCCGACTAGAACTACCTACTCTAAGATGCAACACTAGAGATCGGCTAATCATTGAAAATCTAGCATTAAGAACAAACTTAAGTGAAGGAACTAACAAATAACAACCTAAACAATCATCATCCAACCATCAATTCATCCTAATCTAGCAAATCCCATGATCCAACAAAAGACTACTCAAACATATCTAAATCACAAAAGTAAACCGAACAAATGAAAGACAATAACATAATATGTACAAAAGTGGAAGAAAATTTAAGAAAACTTCACTAGATGTGGCTAGATCATGAAGTCAAACTCATGAACTTGAGAGAGTTTTTCTCTGAGTTTAGAGAGAGGTTTTTAGAGCTAATATCAGAATAATAATTGCCTGAACAATGGCTCAGAATGAAAGTCAAAAGAGAAAAATCGGAGTTGAGTGAATGTCATTTTCTTGTGGGGTATGGGCGGCTGAGCTCAGATTGTCCGATCTTGATGTGCTCTGGTCGATCTTGATTCTTCAGGATCGTCCGATCTGATACTGGATCGGACGATCTGGTCCTAACTCTGCATCTGCTTCATTTGCTCGCCAGATTGACATGTCTTCAGTAAAACGTTCATAACTTTTGATTGCTCCATGGGATTTACTTCAAACCACTTCCACATGAAAGCTAACTCAATTTCCTATGACTTTTGTAGAGAGTGCTGAAGCCAAATCGTAACATAGATCCTTCATATGAGTAGATTTTCCAGACCCTATGGATTGGTTCCGAAACATCATTTCTTGTATTTTCTTCTAAATGATCCCTCATCCAACCTCCAAGTCTCCAAGTCTTCCATTTACCTAAACTGACTCAAAACATATGCAAAAACTTATATATACAACCTAGGACTCTAAAATTCAAGTTAAAACAAAATGAAACTCAAATGCATGGAAAACTCTCAAAACTATACAAAGTGGGAAAGAAAACCTATGAAAATATGCCTTAAAAACATGCAAAATATTGTGTTATCAACTCCCCCGGACTTGCCTTTTGCTTGTCCGCAAGCAAACAAGAGAAGACAAACCGAAAGAGAGGTTTGAAAGTGGGGACTCAAAACCAAAAGTTTACAAGTTGCAAAAACAAACAATTAATTCACTCTAACTCATTCAAGGCTTATCGCAACTCCTAATTGTTTCTCTTAACAACAATGCCTTATGCTTACAAGTTCTCTTTGCAACCAACCCTCACATTCATTTACTCTTTCTCAAGGTGTGATCTCACAAATGGGAAAGTGATCAAATCCAATCGGTTTGGGAGAAAAGGCTTTTAGCACAAGTAAATATGAGTGCAAGGAGGTTTATTTTCTTTTTAGGTAACTCACTCTCAAGAAAATGGAATGCTATATGTTATGCAAAAGCAAGGAAGACTAGAAACAATTTATGCATACAAAGTTTAACTCACATTGTTCTACCCTCCTAGCAAAGCATTCTACCCGAATGGTGATTTCATTTTCTATCCTTATTACTTCTTTGAAGCACATTAAACCTCCAAATTTCTTTTGACTAAATCGAACTTCCTTTTCTTTTTCCAAAACATCAAACTTCTAGAGAACATTTTTATTTTTACTTGCCCTAAACTTATTGTTCTATCTCTTTTTCAAACATGGAGATTATTTTTCTTCTCTTTTCCTAGGGTCTTTCTTTTAAGTAATTCTCTAGAATTTGCTTAACCAATGGTTCCTTGACTCTCATTTCCCATCTCAATTTTTTTTATTTCTTGATCATAATTCCCAAACCAACTACCATTTTCCCATTGATCCTCATCCTAATGCTAGCCCTTTTCTTTGAACAACTTAGACTAGCTAAAAATGAAAGCTAACCTTTGTCGTTCCCGATACTTACAAGATTTTACACACAATAGCATTATCAAGAAAAAGGCCTCACTCAATCAAACAACGAGTGGTGAAAAACAAAATGGGTAAGGTGAAAGGTAGGGAACCATTCTAAATATGAGAATGGCCACTCGGGTTATTAGAGAGTGGCAAAAGTGGATAAGATAACCCGAGTGTTTTCTTTGAACCATGGTTCTGTATCACAAGCCCATAAGCGAGAAGATTAAATTCATTTAAGTCCGATATTAAAGGGGTTGATTTTAAATTGAACAAGCAATTAGAAGACAATGAGTTAAGAGTAGAGAGATCAAAGCAAGAGTGTACAAGTTTCAAAAATTTGTTCAAGCAAAACTTTTAGTGGTTTCTATCATTGTCTCCTATGCATTATGCAATCCTATATGCTTTTAGACTCAATCCTAAATAACAAAATTCAATGATGCAAAACTATATGATTTTCGTTTTTTTTTTTTTTTTCATTTTTTTTATGCAATATATGTGAATGTGTGAGACTCAAAAGAACGAAAATAAGACAAAACACACAATGTTAAATAACAATGACCTCTCCCCCGGACTTAAATCACACCGTCTCGGTGTGAAATGAATCCAAAGAGAGAATAAAAATGCAAACAAAAATAACAAAATATGTACAAAAGGTGAAATGTGAAACCTTGGAGTGGATTGGATGGATTAATTGCCCTTAGTTTGCCCAATGGAAAATCGCCTTGACTACTCACCAACGTCCTAGATAATCAAAACACACAAAAACAAAAATTAAATCACACTCAAACAAACAAATAAACATATTATACAAGGGATAGAATTGGGGGAGTCCCCAATGGCTCGTTTAACGTCGCTAAGCTTGACGTAGTATCGCTTTAGGCGGGAGTGAGGGTTGAGCTTGGATCACCGGGATCATACTCATCATAGAACCATCCCCTAAACTCGTTCATCCTAATCTCCTCAAAAGGAGTCTTCCTCGGTTCATGAATGCTCACTTCATTGGTGGAGATTATACCAAGATGTTTGTCGCAAATGTATTCAACAACAAAAACACCTTCACAATGATCCTCAAATTGTTTTCCAACCACGTCTACTTTTACCTCGTTACTCTTGGTTGAATAACTCTTGATTGCCACGGGTTTAACTTCTTCTTCTTCATCATATCTTATCACCAGATTCTCGCCAACCGTGCATCCAAGAAGCAATTCAAATTCCTTTATAAACTCTTCAGCTCCTTGTTGGAATTCATCTTTGATTTGAGCATTCTCCTCAAAAACTTCCTCAATATCATTGGGAAGCACCTCTTTTGTCTTGATTTTGCTAGGAGGAATGCATTCTTCCTTTTCTTTTTCTTCGATCCATTGTGTAAAGTTGGTGTCGATGGACTCCACATGAGTTGTCTCAACAACCCTTAAAACTTGAATACATTTATCCAATTTGGCTTCAAACTTTCGAAGAGCTTCAATCGGTTTCTCTTGCGCTTCCAAAATCAACTTAAACAAGTTGTGTATCTCTTCATTATCAAAGGTTGGAGAAGGATTGACTGGTCCGTAGTCATACTCCATGTCCGGAGTTTGATATATCTCATCATATCCACCATGGTAGTCTTGAGCGTAGTTTTGATCATATTGATACTCTCTTGAATCGGGTTGCTCATAAGATCCTTGATAACAAGAGTAGTCATACTTCATACTACAAGGTTGATATTCTTCTCCATATCCACATTGGTGCTCTTGAGCATAGTATTCACTATATTCATCTTGATACTCTCGAGATTGGTATCCATCATATCCATATTGATACTCTTGAGTAGAGTATCCTTCAGGAAGACCTTCTTGATGAGTGGATGAGCTTTCAAAATCATGATGACTTGTAGGGTCCCAAGCCATCTCTCTTTGTTGAGCTTCTAGCAAAGCCTTCAACGTTGAAGTCAATTCCGAAGCCATGCTTTCTCACTTATGATTGTGCCTTGCAAAAAGAACAAACACTTGAAAGAAAGTTAGTAGTCACACAAATAAAAACAAAAACAAAGAAAAACGCTCTAGTCTCAATTCGAATCCTAACTCTAATGGCAATCGTTTAGTCCCCGGCAACGGCGCCAATTTGATAAACAGGTTTTTACACCGTCTTAAGGCTATCAAATAAACCTATCGTGCATAGCACTTTAGGATCGAATCCACAAGGACTAAAGATTACACACCAAAGATGCGAGATACGAACTAATCTAGAGCAGATAAAGAATTGGTTTTCTAAACTAAGAACTAAAAGAAAAGCAATGAACTCCAAATCGAAGAAAGGAAAAATAAGAGAAAGCATTGGATCATGGGAATCTACTATCGTAAGAGTGAATCAAACAGAGATGCATTAGATCGAATATTCATTATCCTAGAACATGGAACACAAGCATTAGATTAATCCACTCTCGTGGTAATAACCCTTTCATCAATCATCAACCGTCATAGACTCTCGTCCGCGATCCAATGACCAATGAACATTAATCGCAAGCCCAATTGTTCACTAATCACCCTAAACATCAACTCTCGTTGGCTAGGATATGAAAAGCTCACGAAAGGTTTAGGATCAAGCATTCAGAAATTCCTTTTGAGATATGAATGCCTATGATCTAGAAATTGAACAAACAAACCTAGCCTAGCACTAACACCGCTTACTCGAATCACACACCTAAAGGCATGGGATGTGACCAAAAATCCTAAGGTGTAATTCTAGCTCGGTTGTCACTCCGACTAGAACTACCTACTCTAAGATGCAACACTAGAGATCGGCTAATCATTGAAAATCTAGCATTAAGAACAAACTTAAGTGAAGGAACTAACAAATAACAACCTAAACAATCATCATCCAACCATCAATTCATCCTAATCTAGCAAATCCCATGATCCAACAAAAGACTACTCAAACATATCTAAATCACAAAAGTAAACCGAACAAATGAAAGACAATAACATAATATGTACAAAAGTGGAAGAAAATTTAAGAAAACTTCACTAGATGTGGCTAGATCATGAAGTCAAACTCATGAACTTGAGAGAGTTTTTCTCTGAGTTTAGAGAGAGGTTTTTAGAGCTAATATCAGAATAATAATTGCCTGAACAATGGCTCAGAATGAAAGTCAAAAGAGAAAAATCGGAGTTGAGTGAATGTCATTTTCTTGTGGGGTATGGGCGGCTGAGCTCAGATCGTCCGATCTTGATGTGCTCTGGTCGATCTTGATTCTTCAGGATCGTCCGATCTGATACTGGATCGGACGATCTGGTCCTAACTCTGCATCTGCTTCATTTGCTCGCCAGATTGACATGTCTTCAGTAAAACGTTCATAACTTTTGATTGCTCCATGGGATTTACTTCAAACCACTTCCACATGAAAGCTAACTCAATTTCCTATGACTTTTGTAGAGAGTGCTGAAGCCAAATCGTAACATAGATCCTTCATATGAGTAGATTTTCCAGACCCTATGGATTGGTTCCGAAACATCATTTCTTGTATTTTCTTCTAAATGATCCCTCATCCAACCTCCAAGTCTCCAAGTCTTCCATTTACCTAAACTGACTCAAAACATATGCAAAAACTTATATATACAACCTAGGACTCTAAAATTCAAGTTAAAACAAAATGAAACTCAAATGCATGGAAAACTCTCAAAACTATACAAAGTGGGAAAGAAAACCTATGAAAATATGCCTTAAAAACATGCAAAATATGGTGTTATCAGCAGGTTATTAAAAAAAATCTCTTTTTTTTCTCTATGTAACTTCTCTTAAATTTTCTCCCACTACATCACCAAGTAAAAATTGTTTCATGATTTAAAACTTCAATTCATTTTATTTATAACTCCAACAAAATTTTATGATTTAAAACTAAGTTTTCTCTCTATTTTTTTTAATGTCACAGTTTTATTTGTTTTTAGTGTCATAGTGTCACAGTTTTACTTTTTTTCCTTTGTTTCTATCTCTTCAATCTCCAATTTTCAATCTTCAATCTTAAATCTTCGATCTTCAATTGAGAAGAGAAGAAACTAATTGTGCTAGATATTGTTTACATAAGAAAGTAGTATCTTTTCCATTCAAACCTTCAAATAAAAAGAACAAAAGTGCTAATATTAAAGTCATTTACTCAATTTATCAATCTATTGTTTGCATTTTTTTCCCCTATACTTACGTGTTGATTTCAAAAATTACACTAAGTTTTAAAAATATCATTTATTTAATTAAAAATTTCTAAAAATATTTCCATTTAAGAAAAAACATAAGCCTTAAATTTCAATTTTTTTTAAAAAAACTGGACTTCACATCAGATTCTTAGAATTTTCTATAATCCATAAAGGTGTTATAAGTCTTAAGTTAAGTAAATTTAAACTTTCTATTTTTATTTTTATTTTGGTAAACGCACTTATATATTTTTTAAATGAAAGTAATTTTATAAAATCTTTAGTTAAATAAATATTATTCACAAATTTTAAAAATTATTTATCTGATTAAGCACAAGTCACGTGATTGTGATTCATGAATTCTATAGATCTTGCAAGACTTTTCATAAACAAAACTCGATTGTGATTCATCATTTTTCGTCTACAACAATCCAAAGAGATATAAATCTATTTTTCCCGTACTTAGTACGGGTGTAATACTAATAACATATATAATATCAGAGTTTTTTTCTATCTAAAGTGTCTACGTCATCAAACTAAATTTAACTAATAAATTTATTTTTAAAAGAAATTAAGTTCAAACATTTAATGAATGCTTTTTAAGATCAATGCATTTTTTTGTGGCGAGTACTCTCAGGAGCATTAGCAGTGGCTGAGTGTTTAGAGACTCATGGAATACAAACAGATCTCACTTGTCGTATGTGCTCTAGTGCGAGTGAAATCTATTACTCATGTTTTGTTCCTATGCCTGCATGCGCTTAAGGTATGGGAGTTAACTAACGTTCTAATAGATAACTCTAAGGTTTCAGTCAATCTTCAAATTTCTATTCCTTGGATTCTTTGGGAAATTTGGAAACACATGAATGCCTTTCTTTTTGAAAACAAACAATGTGATCTGAACTCTTTAGTGGCCAATGCATTGGAAGAAGCTGAATAAATATTGTGTTTAAAATTTAAAGTTAAGGGTGTAAGGTTCTAAACTGACTAGATTTGAAAATTTTCAAATTAATAGAAAATATCATATAAAATATTTCAAATTTATTTTTATAAACATTTTAGAACATATTTACTATGTGATTTTTTAAATACACAAGGTATTGAATTACATTTTATTTTTTCATACTTTGCATCATTCTTCCATCATTATGTATTAGAAATAAATATTATACATTATAAATTATACATATATTTTAAATAAATTACTATCTATAAAAATTGATCAAGGTCCGATACAAATATCCTGATTTTCAAATTAAATTACCCGGATCTGGATGCAGGGACCTTGGGTATACTATTTTTGAATCAGATCTGAGCAGATTTTGGATTCCCAATATGTTTCCCATCAAATTGTGTATATATATATATATATATATATATATTTCTTTTTTGTTACATTGCTAGTTTATTCTAAATATAAGTAATCTTATATTTTATCGGGTATTTGTTTGAATTAGAAAAATTCGTTGCTACATAGAGAAAAAACGAGTGGTTTTAAGGCAATGTCTTAAATTAGATATACATATAACTTTGTATATATGTACATCACATTCTTCATCTTCTTCTATTCGTAAAACATCATCAATTCGTTTGCAGTATATATCCTAAATGAATAAATCCTTTCAACTCTCCATCACCGTCCTATGTATCTTTACCATCTTCGTTATAGGTTTGTATTTACAGTTATAATCTTTTTATTATATACTGCAATAATCATCAAAAATAACACAATTTTGAATAACATGTTAGCTCTCTATAATATTAATCCATGTTTGTTACGTCAATTATGGATCATATCAAGATTATATATTAAATATATATAATAGAAATTGATGTTAACTAGTTTTCTCAAAAATACAATATTTATGTTGTTTCATTATAAATGTAGCTTTAAAAAACAAATCACAAATTTTTAAAAAATAAAAAAATAAAAAATCTCTATGATACATTTGATTAATACATTAAAGAGTTTTAACTTTCTTACTAATAAATTAAGTAATAATATTAAAATAAAATATATATTTAATATATACAAATAAAAACATTTATTCTATAACAAAAATTAAGTAACAAGTATTTATTATGAATAAGAGAGAGAGTATAATTTTTTAATATAACTATTATTTAATAACTAAAAAAAAAGTTTTCTCTCTGTTCTCTCTCTTAAATTTTTCTGGGTAACTGCTTCTTCTCCAAGTAACTGTTTTTTTGTCCCTTCGATTCCGGCCGGCGCTTGCTTCTCTGGCGTCGGTCGGCTTTCACCATTCTCTTCAGTTTGTTTTAATTTCTTTTCTGTATAGTTTTAGGCAATAATTACGGTATTTTCTAATCATAATTCTTGCATTTGGTTTTCACAATGACAAAATTGAAAAATCAGATCTCGATGTCTTTAGCCCTGTTTATGAATTGGGTTATGTCCACATATGCATATTGTGTGGCACAGAGTTCATATGAGGCAAGAATTATCTCATTTTGTCGATGTTGGGGTTGTAGTCTTTTTCATATTCGCATCGTTTTGATGTCGATTCAATGGACTCATGGTATTTTCCTTGTAAAAAGGTTTCTTTCCGGTGGTCTCTACCGGCGTCATCTCCGGTTTTCAACCGATGAGTCTTCTCCTAACCAAAATTTTGGAGATTTCATTTGGGTATTTGATCCCGGAATTAATAGACTCACCTTTTCACTCCAAAGAATTGATTCCCGCGATAATCTCTTCTTCTTAAGACTACAATCCAGTGATGGTGTTGATCTCGTTGTCCCTCAGTCAGAATGGTTATGTTTCATGAAAGGAGAATTCATTGTCACTAATCGGCGATGCATATGGTGGTTCAAAAGATTTACCGTGAAAAAATGGAAGATCTCGGTGGTTTCACCCAAAGAAGCTTCCGACAAACGCAAGGATAAACGAAGTCAAGAAGAGAAAAATATAAAGTCAATATTTTTATTAAGGACGCGATTACGGACTAATTGGTATCGTGTCAACATTCCAAAACATGTAACGGATGCAATGGCCTATTCTTGTACGATTTGGAAAGCAAAAGAAGCAATGCCAATCTGGCATACATATCGTATCAAAGGAAGACGAATAGAGAAAAAATATAACAACATACAATGGTTGTTAGCGTGTAAGACTTATTTCGAAAAGAAGCAGCGTACAATTTCGTTTTTTTTAATATTTTGTTTTCAGTGTATGGCGCATATATCTGCTTATGTAATAATTTGTAATTCGATGTTTTGTATTCGAGTTTGTAATACTCTTTCTACTTTGATATTTTAATGAAATGTTTTGTCGTAAAAAAAAAAAAAACTAAAAAAATCTGGTGAATTAAAAAATATATCTTCAGGAAACAAAAAAAAGAAAGTAATTAACTTTTTTTTCATTTTAGAAATAAAAATTAGATTTTATGAGTTTTTACCTATTTTCGAAATAGGGGATATTGAGATGGCAATGGGAAGGAACCCGAAGCCGAAGCCAAAAGCAAGAGTGTGTCATGAGCTATTAACATGGGGATCTTGTAAATCCAATGAATGTAAATCTGCATGTGGACGCAGGAGAGGTAATCAAAATCGTACACATCCAACAAAGCACCATGGTGGTTGTATTTTAGTTTACGATAATCGCCCCGCTTGCCAATGCAGTTGGACTTGTAGAACCGAGCAATGCAAATATACTTGTCCGCCTTGCGAAATAAATTGCGCGTAATAACTAATTTATATATTATTTTATCTCTACCAATATAATTTATTTACATTGGTAAGAGAGAAATTGATATTTACGTTAGGGATAAATTGATAGTAATATGTAAGAGAGAAATTATATTTATGTAAGAGAGAAATTAATATTTATATGTAAGAGAGAACCTATTTCCAATAAAAGTGTAAGAGAGAAAACATAATCCATCAAGTATCTATTATATAATAACTAGACCTGTCAAGTGGGCTTTGTGCCCGTGGGTCTAGACAGCAAAACGAGGGCCCATATATAGGCGGGAGTTGCGGGACACGTCGAGACGGAAGGCGGTCTTAGCGGGCTACTGCACACGGGCCTACCTGTATACCCGTTTGTTTCCACTGGGCGGGTATAGACACCAATATTCATTTTCTCGGTCCTTTGCGGGTGATCCGTGACGGTCAGAGGCGAGCATGGATTAGGCGGGTGCGGGTGAGTCCGTATGACAGATCTAATAACCACTCAGTATGTCTCACAAGGACAGCACTTTTCTCCCTTACACATTATCTCATAAATTTTTAAAAAATCGATTTTTAGTGAGATAATTGGAAAGCATGCAAGAAAACCAAATATCAGACAAGCAAGAAAAGAGAATAAAACTCAAATAATTACAGATGAGCAAACAAAAATTTAATTATAACGAGATAGTGTGGAAAAAAAAAAGAGTTGAGAATTCGAAAAAAATAGTAAAACACTCAATTTGAATAAAAGTATATTAAATGGATGACAAAACTATATCTAAAGACTAAAGTGTGTATAATTTTATGAAATAAATTTTCATTAATAGTAAGAAACAGTTATATAGTTAGTTACCTTTAAAATGATTATACTTAAAAATATTTGTACTAATACCTATTAAAAAAATAAAAAATTATAACAGTTTAATATTGAAGTAATTTATCTATAAGTAACTTAAAAACTTTTTATAACAGTTTAATATTGGAATATTAATCATCTAGTATCTATAATAAAAGAAACATTACAAAAAGCAGAAACAAGAAGTCATAATTACTAACTCCATAACTTGTTTTTTTTTTTTTTTTTTTTTTTTTTTTTTTTTTTTTTGCGAATAACATAAACCATAATCAATCTCTTGTGTTCTAATAAGTATAATCAACAGGGTAAAGATCGGTGGCATGGGCGGTTGACGTAGAAGCTGACGTGTAATTTCCTTGGGTCGTCATATCCGTTATCTCACCTATCGTCTCGTAATGCTTCTCCATCGCCCTCACACTCTCTTCGTCCGCGTCGCTTCCTTTGTTAAACGAAGCTTGTAGAAGCTGATCAACATCCACCGTGGAATCACCTTCGAGCATACTCACCACCGTCGACATCAACGGTCTATTTGCCGGAGCTGAACTGGTGCAGAGGATCTCAATCTGAATCATCCTCATAGCTTCCTGTATGTTGTAGTCTGTTCCTAGCCTTGGATCTACTACTTCCAGAAGTCTGTTTTGCTCCCTCAGATTGTGTACCTGTGCAAGAAGTTGAGATTCAAATCCATGAATTAGGGTTTCAAGGTTTTACAAGGTGAAATGATGATTCACGTACCCAGTCAAGAAGGTAGAAGTTATCAGTTTTGGATAGCGAGCTCATGTTGCTCTTGTTAAAGTATAATCAAATCTCGTATAAAGTCTTATTTACATAAGTTAGTTATTTGTGTAAAGAGTCACGAATGTATAAGCTGTGTCCACTTGTAAAGTTGTGTCTTTTAACTAACACATGTGCAAACACACTATTTCGTGTTGTATAAATAGATCGAGTCAGACACAAAATATTAACACAGTGTAATACATTTTCTCTTATCAATAAAGATAAAGTTTCTTCATACTCTGTTTTTCATTTTGGTTTTGTTCTTCATACTCTGTTAAAACAGAGTTCGTTTGTTGATCAAAACACTAACATGGTATCAGAGCTTATCGATTGAGAGGACAACGAGGGAAAGCACAAACAATCACAGCAAGAGAAAAGGCAAAAGTTTTTCGTATACGTTTCGCAAAATAAGCCGAGACAATGCAAGGCTCTTCACATCAAGTGATTCCTATATTCGATGGGGAGAAGTACGACTTCTGGAGCATTAAGATGACAACCATTCTCAAGACCAGAAAACTATGGTCTGTGGTTGAAGAAGGAGTGCCAGCCGAACCGTCACAAGGAGAAATAACTCCTGAGACACCGGCGGCAAAAGCAAAAAGAGAAGAGGAAATGACCAATGATACGATGGCTTTGCAGATCTTGCAAACCGCCGTAACTGATCAAATTTTCTCATGAATTGCAGCGGTAGGAACTTCTAAAGAGGCATGGGAGGCATTGAAAACTGAATATGAAGGATCCTCGCAAGTACGTTTGATCAAACTTCAAGCATTGCGTAGAAATTACGAGAATCTGAAGATGTATGATGGAGAAAACATCAAATCATTCACCGATAAGTTGATTGTCTTGGAAAATCAATTAACTTATCATGGAGAAAAGAAAACAAATTCTCAAGTCGTTCAGAAGATACTCATTTCTCTCCCAGCCAAGTTTGATAGCATTGTCAGCGTTTTGGAACAAACTCGCGACTTGGATTCATTAACAATGACAGAGCTAATTGGTATTTTGAAAGCACATGAAGCAAGGCTATCTGCAAGAGATGAAAGCACAAATGAGGGAGCATTCAATGCTCACACAAAAGCGAGAGAAACCGGTTCCAAACAAGACAACACTAGAAGCCGTGAGAATCAAGGCAAGAAGTGGTGTGAGTTTTGCAAAAGAAGCAGCCACACAAACGAAGAGTGTTGGAAGAAACCGAAGGAGAACGATCAAGGCAAGAATAAGAAGAGTAACATTAAGTGTTACAATTGTGGTAGGATCGGCCATTACTCAAACAAGTGTCGCTCAAAGAAAAAAGAGAGGGCACATGTGAGTCTCGAAGAAGAAGACTCAAGTGATGAAGATCACATGTTGTTTAGCGCAAGTGAAGTGAAAGGAGCAACAACAAAAGAAGATGTTTGGTTAGTAGACAGTGGATGCACTAACCATATGACTAAAGAGGAGGGATACTTCTCTAAAATTGACAAAAGTGTCAAAGTTCCGATCAAAGTCGGTAATGGAGAAATAGTCATGACAGCCGGTAAAGGAGATATTAACATCATGACAAATAATGGCAAGAAGATCATTCGAAACGTGTTCTTGGTGCCCGGCTTGGAGAAAAATCTGTTGAGTGTTCCTCAAATCATTTCCAGCGGCTATCGAGTGAGTTTTGAAGACAAGAGATGCATCATACTTGATGCAAAAGGCAAGAGGATAATGGAGATTCCAATGACTCACAAAAGTTTCAGAATTAAGATGAAAACGGTTCAAGAAGAAGCTATGAATGCAAGTGAGCAAGAGAAAATGGAGACATGGCACAAAAGGCTTGGTCATGTAGGCAACAAACGTTTGCAGCAAATGCAAGACAAAGACTTGGTAAAGGGGTTACCAAAGTTTAAGGTGAAAAAAGAAGTATGTGAGGCGTGTAATCTTGGAAAGCAATCAAGAAAAAGTTTTCCAAAAGAATCTCAAACAAAAACAGAAGAGAAGCTTGAGATTGTGCATACGGATGTATGTGGACCTATGCAACACCAATCACTCGATGGAAGCCGTTACTTTCTGTTATTTTTGGATGATTATACTCACATGTGTTGGGTATACTTCCTAAAACAAAAATCAGAAACATTCTTAATGTTTAAGAAGTTCAAGGCCATGATAGAGAAGCAATCCGGTTGTGTTATCAAGACGTTAAGATCAGACGGTGGTGGTGAATTCACTTCACAAGAATTCAACAAGTTTTGTGAAGAAGAAGGGATCAATAGGCAAGTTACTTTGCCTTACTCGCCACAACAAAATGGTGCAGCAGAAAGGAAGAATAGAACCTTGGTGGAAATGGCAAGATCAATGATTGTTGAAAAAGGTTTACCGTTTACGTTATGGGCAGAAGCGGTGTATACCTCGGCTTACATTCAAAACCGCCTTCCATCAAAGGCTATTGAAGATGATATGACGCCTATAGAGAAGTGGTGTGGACACAAGCCAAACGTGTCACACTTGAGGATATTTGGGAGCATATGCTATGTGCATATAGCGGATCAAAAGAGAAGGAAGCTAGACGCTAAGGCAAAACGTGGAATCCTCATTGGCTATAGCAATCATTCAAAAGGCTATAGAGGGTTTATCTTTGAGAATGAGAAGGTTGAAGTATCAAGAGATGTTGAGTTTGATGAAAATAAGAAGTGGGATTGGAACAAGCAAGAGGAAGTAAAGAAGATCTTTGTTCTACCCATCAATGATTCACAAACATCAAAAGATCAAACCAGAAACACCACTGATCCGTTTTTGGTTCAAGAAGATAATCATGATGAAAGAGAAGCATCCGAAGAAGATATAGAGGTGTTAACGGCCAAATTTGGATCTATGCATGTTAATGCACAAAGAGAGAGATCCGAAGCTCCAAAAAAATTCAGATCTATGCAAGAGATCATGAGAATAGCACCAAGGGAGGATATTGAGGATGCGGCTGAAATCGTAGAAGAATGTCTTCTAGTGCATGAGGAACCAAAAACTTACAACGAAGCATGTATTGAAAAATAATGGAGAAAGGCCATGAAGGAAGAGATCGACATGATTGAGAAAAACAAGACATGGAAACTAGTAGACAAGCCGGAGAACAAACATGTTATAAGTGTGAAGTGGATCTACAAGATCAAGACGGATGCAAGTGGTAATCCGATCAAACACAAGGCAAGACTAGTAGCAAGAGGGTTTTCTCAAGAATATGGAGTCGATTACCTTGAGACATTTGCCCCGGTGTCAAGACATGATACAATAAGAGCCATCCTTGCGTATGCGGCTCAAATGAAATGGAGATTGTATCAAATGGATGTCAAGTCAGCCTTTCTAAATGGAGAACTAAAAGAAGAAGTTTATGTTACACAACCACCTGGGTTTGTGATTGAAGGCAAAGAAGAAAAGGTATTAAGGCTATACAAGGCTTTATATGGTTTAAAGCAAGCGCCAAGGGCTTGGTATGGAAGGATAGATTCTTACTTCATTCAAAACGGGTTCGAGAGAAGTATGAATGATGCGGCCTTATACATCTTGAAGCAAGGAGAAGACGTGTTGATCGTTAGCTTATACGTTGATGATATCATCATCACAGGGAGCAACATTCACCTCATCAATACGTTCAAGGAGAAGATGAAGAAAGAATTTGAGATGACTGATCTCGGGTTATTGAATTATTTTCTTGGTATGGAAATAATTCAAGGTGATCAAGGCATATTTCTTTCACAAGGAAAATATGCAAACAAACTTATTGATAAGTTTGGAATGGGAGAAAGCAAGAGCGTGAACACACCATTAGTACCACCGGGAAAGAAGATGGACGATGACAAAGAATATGGCGATCAAACAAAGTATAGGAGCATTGTTGGAGAACTCTTGTACCTATGTGCATCAAGACCCGACGTGATGTATGCAAGCTCTTATCTATCAAGGTTCATGTCATCACCACTAGTGAAGCATTATCAAGAAGCAAAAAGGGTGTTACGATATGTCAAAGGAACATTAAACTTTGGAATAAGTTTTACAAGTGTGGAGACACCAAGACTCATAGGCTACTCAGACAGCGATTGGGGCGGTTCTACAAAGGACATGAAAAGCACATCAGGTTATGTCTTTACTCTTGGATCGGGTATGTTTTGTTGGCAGTCAAACAAGCAACAAACTGTGGCTTTATCGACGGCGGAAGCAGAATACATCGCCGTATGTGGTGCAGCAAACCAAGCTGTTTGGTTACAAAGGCTCTTGAAGGAGTTTGGTCTCAAGACTGAAGGGGGAGTTCCCATCTTGTGTGACAACAAGTCAGCAATAGCAATTGGAAAGAATCCGGTGCAGCACAGAAGAACAAAGCACATAGAGATCAAGTATCACTATGTAAGAGAAGCAGAACAAAAAGGACTCATTCAATTGGAGTATTGCAAAGGAGAAAATCAACTCGCGGACATTTTCACTAAGGCTTTAAATGGAACAAGGTTTGAATATCTAAGGAAGAAGCTTGGAGTGAAGCCGAGATTTGATTAAGGGGGAGTGTTAAAGTATAATCAAATCTCGTATAAAGTCTTATTTACATAAGTTAGTTATTTGTGTAAAGAGTCACGAATGTATAAGCTGTGTCCACTTGTAAAGTTGTGTCTTTTAACTAACACATGTGCAAACACACTGTTTCGTGTTGTATAAATAGATCGAGTCAGACACAAAATATTAACACAGTGTAATACATTTTCTCTTATCAATAAAGATAAAGTTTCTTCATACTCTGTTTTTCATTTTGGTTTTGTTCTTCATACTCTGTTAAAACAGAGTTCATTTGTTGATCAAAACACTAACAGCTCTTTCCGTGAACGATTTCAATAGCCACAATGCCGAAGCTGTAGACATCGGCTTTATCTGTCAAATGGCCTCTCATTGCGTATTCTGGAGCCATATATCCGCTGCAAACAAAAGTTATGTTTTGGTTATAACTTATCATAAATCTCATAGAGGTGATTAATTGATTAACTCACTATGTTCCGGCGACTCGTGTGCTCATGTGTGTGTTTTCTTCCTCATCAAGCTTAGCAAGACCGAAATCTGAAATCTTTGGGTTTAGTTCCTTGTCCAGCAAGACATTAGTGGTTTTGATATCTCTATGTACGATCTTTTGAGTCTTGATTCCTCGTGGAGATAAGCTAGTCCTCTCGCTATCCCCACGCAAATCATCTGCCTCGTTGTCCAGTTTAGTCGTATCTGAGTCTCTAGAGGACCTTTACAATTGATAGAAACAAAATATAAAATTTTTGGAATTGGATGTATTAAGGATGTAACATTTTAAGCCAACGTGAGGTTTTTGTTTCTCGAAAAGAATGGTCTTCGTTTTTGTAATTTTCTAATTGTTTCAAAGTCTTATAAGTTGAATTAATCAAATTTAACTTTTCTCATTTTGTTTTTTTGTAAGGGATGACTAACCGTAAAGTGCTCTAGCGAGACTGTTGTTTTCTAGGTACTCGTAGACTAGCAGGAGCTCGTTCCTTTCGACGCAACATTCATAAAGTTTAACCAAATGTGGATGCTGCAGAGCCGATATCATTGCAATCTCGTTCAAAAACTCTCGATTCGCTTGATTTGATTTCGATGATAGCTGCTTCACGGCAATTGCAGTTCCATCAGGTAAGACTCCATGTATTCTGATACACAATAATTTTAACCCTATAACAACTACTGCAAGTGCACACCAAATGTTGTAGCAATCTAGGAATCGAATCCACAGAGACCAAGTGTCACACTACGATTCTTAATGAATGAAATTAAGCTAAGACAGAAATATGATTGTTTGATGTGAAAATACATAAAAGATAGAAATTTAAACGATGTAAAGATCAATAAAGAAAAGCGCTAGGTCCAGGGTGATTCGCGGGAATTCAGAGATCATGAATTAGACAACTATTCAGGGAGCTAATGAACACCATTCTAGAACTCAAACATAAATGTATAACCAATCCACTCTCGTGGCATCAACTACTTCATCTAGCGACCTAGGTGTCTAAACTCTCGTTTGAACCTAAAATCCTAAACAAGCATTAACAAGCTGGTTCGATTTGTTCACGGATCGCCTTAGCATCAGCTATCGTTGGCTAAGGACGATACGCTCATCTATGTTCTATCAAGCAACCTATAAACTTCTAGAATATAGATTAAACCATGAATCAAAGACTAAGTGATCAATTCTGCCTAAGCAATAAGAACAACTATAGATGAAGAACTCAAATGATAAAATCCCTATTTGTGTCCAATTCAATGATTCATAAACCCCTTTGCTTACCCTGAACCTAACTAAAAGACTACTCAGATATTGAAATCATAAGAACACAGAGAGATAAACAAGAAATCATATGCAAATATATATAAAATAGAAGAGGGTTCAGAATTCTTCTCAAAGATTGAAGTCTCAAATGAAAATGGAAAACTCCATAGAAATCAAAGAAAGTTTCTCTAAGTTTCTCTGCAGAATAAGATAGTCTCTCTCTCTAGAAAATGAAAGGCATGTGGCTGAAATGACTCAATATCTAATATATATACAAAACTTGACAAAACATTCGTCAAAAGAGAAAAGTGTCGGCAGGGACCAGATCGATCGATCTGGGTGTGGATCGATCGATCTGGTCTGGATCGATCGATCCGGCCTTGGATGGTCGATCTGGACTGTTCTCGCATAGCTGGATCGATCGATCCGGAACTGGATCGATCGATCTGGTCTATGGATGGTCGATCTGGCCTCTTTTTGGTCGATCCAGGAAACTCTCGCATTCTCCTAATGCAGGATCGATCGATCCAAGCTAGGATCGATCGATCCAAGCTTCAAAACTGCTCTTCTTGCTCTTTTGCCTCCTTTCCTTGATCCTTTTGCCTCCTTTCCTTGATCCTTTTGCCATCAAACTCCATTTGAACATGTTTTATCCTGAAAAGACTATAAAACCAAAGCAAAGACTCGAAAGAACATTGAAAACGTTAGTTAAAATACGTAAAAACCATAATATATCAACTCCCCCATACTTAGTATTTTGCTTGTCCTCAAGCAAACTACCAAGAACAGAGTCGAGGTTTGAAAAACAGAAACTCATTTCGTCACAAGAGCACCACACTCGCATTCACTTTAGTAATCCACTACAAATTCTTACCTAAAAGGATCTAGACCACCATGTACTTCGCCGTAGACGTTCACAGTTGATATCATCGCATTTTACCTCATATTTACTTTAGCTTTCATTTGTTTACCTTTGTATTTTACTTCATTTAGATGGTGAGTGTTTGTTTTAAGAGTTCATTCGCATTCATTAGGTTCTAGGATCATGAAGTAGTGTTTTTGGTCTTTTCGTTGTGTTTTGAGTCTTTTCTAGGTGAATATGAAGCCTGGGACATGAAGGAGAAGACTCGGGATGATCAAAGGATGCTAGAATCAAGTTTCGGGAACTTTCATTGAGCATGGCGGTACCCCCTCGCCAAGGATAGCCCGCCAAGACCAATACCCCGAACTCATCATCTGGGATGCATTCTAGCGGCCATTTGGCCGCCACAAACGGACCGCCAGAACCACCATGGCGGCACCCTACCGCCAGAATCAACGTGGCGGTACCCTATCGCTATGACCCTACCGCCACGATTAGAGATCAAGACAAGCCATCTGGAGCAAGGTATAGCGGTCATCTGACCGCTAGGATGGGGTCGCTAAGATGATCCTGGCGGTACCCTACCGCCAGAGGACTACCGCTACCGTCGCCAGCCGACTACTTTCACTATTTTACCTGCTCCAATCCTCTTTTATGTATAAAAGAAAGACTTATGTAATAAAAATTCGGCCAGCACTTACTTTTGAAGAAAACACTCTGAAACAACTCTGAAACAACTCTTTCTTTCATCCTTTTAATTTCAAGATCTTGTTTGATTTAATAAAGTTTGCTTAAATCTTTTTACATCTTTGTTATCCTCATGTTCATAGCTTCAATTTGTATGGTTTATTTTTGTCATATAGTTATGTGTGAGTAGTCATCTAGAATCTTTGGGTGAAGTTAGATTAGGGTGATTATAATTCAGTTCTAGGTGATTTAGATGCTAAGTTATTGATTATCCTTTCTTATTAAGTGGTCTTAATGCTAGATTAGCCAAGGAATTGGTAATTTAGAGCATAGGAATTTCATTACCCGGAAGGTGTTCGATGAAATTCCCGAGTGAACTTAAGTAAGAACTTTTCATATCTTAACCAACAGAAGTTGTTACAGTGGTGAATTGTGGTCTAATAGATTTGGTTCCATTGCTTGTTAGTTATGAAATCACTAACGGAAGTTATTGTCGGTTGATAACTAGCAAAGGGGTTAATACCACGGAAGTGGATTAATCTTTAGAAGTGATCTAGGTCCTAAGGTTGCTCATAATTGAGTGTTTAGTTCTTCTAGATTAAAGATTAGAAATCACCCGAGTCAAATACTTCACCCGAGGATTCGTTTGTTTAAATTTCGATAAAAGCTTTAAGTTTCTTTGATTATCATTATAACTTGTTGCATTTGATAGTTGTTGAATTCTGTACTGTGACTAGTTTACTCGATAGCCTTTATATTCATAAAGTTCAGTTCGTATGCATTGTTTAATTTTCGGTTTTTGATTATTCTGAGTTAGTCATTTTCCAAAATCATAATTTGGGTATAGCTTAGATTAGATAGAGTTCTGTATTCTTGGTGAGTCATTGTTCTCCCTGTGGATCGATCCCTAAGTACACAACGTACAAAGGGTTATTTGGTAACCCCGAGATTTAACACGAATCTCGCTTTATCAAATTGGCGCCGTTGCCGGGGAACAACAATAGCCATTAGGATTTGGACTCTGTTTGAGACTAAGTTTTATTTTTCGTGTTATCTAATCATTTGCTTGTTTATTCTCTTTCTTATAGGTGCATGAACCTGAGGAGTGGCGGACATCTAAATCTACTTCCTCTAGTTCCAGACATAAGACGTTTAGAAAGAGAGAACACGAGAGCAAGAAGAGACCGAGACAGAACGGATCAACCAGATCAAGTTGAAATGGATGATCGTGTGCCACCAGCTGAAGGTGGAGAAGGAGAAATCAGAGGAGTAGGAGTGGGAGTGATTCCTCAACATCCTCCAAGGCAACCTAGAGCTATTGGAGCGTTTGATGCACCAAATGTACATGGACATCGAGCTGGAATATATCCACCAGCTGTGGAAAACAATAATTTCGAGATCAAGGTGATATCATCGCATTTTACATCATTTGTACATTGATTTTTAATCGTTTTCTTCGACAATTCACATACTATACTACTATAAATATGCATTTAGTCTTGCATTCGCGTTTGTCGCATTCTAGAAACATATAGTTCCATATCTATCCTTTTGCATGCATTTTGAGTCCTTTTTAGGTGATCGTGAGACTTGGAACATGACGGAGGAGGCTCGAGATGATCAAAGGATGTTAGAATCGAGTTTCGGGAACTTTCAGAGATCCTGGCGGTACCCCACCGCCATAGAACCCTCGCCATAACAATCCAGCGGTACCCTACCGCCATGACCCAACCGCTACATTCAGCACTCGAGACGAGTCATCTGGAGCAAGGTCTAGCGGTCGTTGGACCGCTAGGACAGAACCGCCAAGACTCGCACATCAACCGTGGCGGTACCCCATCGCCACAAAAGGACCGCTAGGATGATCACCCCAAACACTCCATCTGATGTTGAACGTAGCGGTCGTTTGACCGCTATAAACGTGACCGCCAGAACTACCGTAGCGGTACCCTACCGCCAGAACACCACCGCCACACCGCCAGCCGACTCACTTTACCTTTCTACCTACTCCAACTTTCCTCTTTGTATATATATCAACTCTTATCACTTCAGGACGCCCTGAGTTATTTTCTAGACATTTTCTACTGTTAAAATAAGCTCTGTAACTTCATTTTAATCTCCAGATCTTGATCTTATTAGTGAAGTTTTCTTAATTCTGTTTTCATATTTGTGTTTATTATGTTCTTAACTTCAATTTGTTCGGTTTACTTTTGTGAATTGATTATGTGTGAGTAGTCTTCTAGAGTTCTTGGGTGAAGTGTGATTAGGGTGATTATAGTTTAGTTCTAGGAGTTTTAGATGCTAAGTTATTGGTAATCCTTGCTTATTAAGTGTTCGTAATGCTAGATTAACCTTGATCAAGTTGATTTAGATCATTAGGAATTTATCGCCCGAAAGGTGTTCGATAAAATTCCCGAGAGAATTTAATAAACGCTTTTCACATCTTAACCGACTAATCATCGATGCTTAAGGTGAATTGTGGCTAGTTAGACTTGTACACATTGCTTGTTAGCTATGATTCCGCGAACGAAAGTTGATGCCGGATAGTAGTCGACAAAGGGTTTAGCACCATTAACCTGGGTTAATCTTTAGTAGTGATCTAAGGCCTAAGGAGGCTTATGATTGATTGTCTAAGTTTTTCTAGAACTGATTAGAAATCACCCAAGTCGGTAGCTTCACCCGAGAATTCGTTTGTTAAAATTTCGATAAAAGCATAAAGTTTCTTTGATTAACATTATAATTTGTTGCATTTGAAAGTTGTTGAATTCTGTATTATGACTAGTTTACTCGATAGCCTCAATAATCATAAAGTTTAGTCCGTATGCATTGTTTAATTTTCGTTCTTTTTATTGTCCTAAGTTAGTCATTTTCCAAAATCATAATTTGGGTTAGCTTAGATTAAATAGAGTTCTGTATTCTTGGTGTGTTATTCTTGTTTTCCCTGTGGATCGATCCCTAAGTACACATCGTACAAAGGGTTATTTGGTAACCCCGAGACCTGAAAATCTCGACTATCAAATTGGCGCCGTTGCCGGGGATACTAGCAATAGCCATTAGGATTTGGACTCTGTTTGAGACTAAGTTTTATTTTTCGTGTTATCTAATTACTTGCTTGTTGATTTTCTTTCTTGCAGGTGCATGAACCTGAGGAGTGGAGGACATTTGAATCTCATTCCCCTCGTTCCAGACATAAGACGTATAGAAAGAGTGAATAGACGAGCAAGAAGGGACAGAGACAGAGCAGATCAACCAGATCAATTTGAAATGGATGATCGTGTGCCACCAGCTGAAGGTGGAGAAGGAGAAGTAAGAGGTGTCAGAGTTGGAGTAATCCCTCAACATCCTCCAAGACAACCTAGAGCTATTGGAGCGTTTGATGCACCTAGCGCACATGGGCATCGAGCTGGAATTTTTCCACCAGCTGTGGAAAACAATAATTTCGAGATCAAAGCAAGCTTGATCTCAATGGTGCAAGGAAACAAGTTTCATGGGCTGCCTATGGAAGACCCTTTGGATCATCTAGACCAGTTCGATCAAGTATGCGATATGGTGAAGATGAATGGCATCTCCGAAGATGCCTTGAAGCTGAGATTGTTCCCTTTCTCTCTAGGGGACAAAGCAAGACAATGGGAGAAGAGTCTACCACAAGGTTCTGTGACTTCATGGGACCAATGCAAGAAGGCGTTCTTGACTAAGTTCTTTTCTACAACAAGGACAACGCGTTTGAGAAACGAGATCTCGAGCTTCACTCAAAAGAATCATGAAAGTTTCAGCGAAGCATGGGAGAGATTTAAAGGATACACTACGCAATGCCCGCATCATGGGTTCTCCGAAGAATCATTGCTTAGTACTCTATACCGTGGTGTTCTGCCCAAGTACCGAATGCTTCTCGACACAGCGAGCAACGGGAATTTCTTAGGAAAAGATGTTAATGACGGGATGGAGCTAGTAGAGAACTTGGCTCTGAGCGATGGAAACTATGGAGATGACTATGACCGGTCTTCAAGAGGAGGAAGTGATTATGATGATCACACTAAAAAGCAGATCAAGGCTTTGAATGAAAAGATGGATAAGCTTCTTAACGCCTCACACAAGACTGTTAGTTTTGTTGGAAATGCTGATGAGTGCCAAGATTTTCAGTATCAGAGAGAAGAAGACGATATACAAGAAGCGGTGAACTATGTGGGGAACCAAGGAGGATTTCAAAAGGGATTCAATCCAAACTACCGGAACCATCCTAACTTCTCCTACCGAAACCCGAATGTTGAGAATCCCCAAGATCAAGTTTATCCAAACCAGGACCCGCAGAACCAAGGTTTTCAACAAAAAGCTTATGGACAACCTAATCAAACTCAAAGCTCCAACTTTCAGCAGCAAGGATATGTACCAAGAAACAACTTCCAAGGGAACAACTTTCAAAGAAACCAAGGTGGTTTTCAGCCAAAGCAACCGTTCACGCCACCCGGTTTCACACAGCAAAAGCAGCCGATTAACCAAACATCTCAAGACAATGAGATGAAGAACATGTTCCAGCAAATCATGGAAGGACAAGCCAAAACTTCTTTGGAGATTAGCTCAAAGATGGACGGGGTTAGTAAAAGAATGGATGGAATGAATTCGAAGATGGATGGAGCTTACAATGATCTAAATGCAAAATTTGAGCATTTAGCTTCTCAAATGAAGACGTTGGACAACCAAGTCTCTCAAGTAGCGGCATCATCTAAGCGACCAATGGGTTCCTTACCGGGAAAGCCGGAGCCTAACCCAAAAGAGTATGCCCACGCTATAACATTGAGGAGTGGTAAAGAGCTTCCTTCTAGAGAACTTCCAGCAAAAGAAAACGATGAAAACCCCGAGAATCAAGAAGAAGAAGTCACCATAGAGATCGGGAATGAAGAGATGAAAGTAAAGGATATCGAAACCGGAAAAGAGAAGGGTAAAGGTATTATCAAAGAGAAGGCTGAGAAGATTTTCGTGCCACCACCTTATGAGCCAAAGCTCCCTTTCCCAGGCCGTTTCAAGAAGCAACTCATGGAGAAGTACAAGGCGATTTTTGATAGTCAAATGGACAAGGTTCAAGTGACTATGCCACTGGTTGATGCATTTCTCCTAGTCCCTCAATACAGCAAATTCCTTAAAGATGCGATCAAAGATAGAACAAAGGAGCTAGAGGGAATGATAGTACTTACTCATGAGTGCAGCGCCATCATTCAAAAGAAGCTTGTGCCGAAAAAACTTGGAGATCCGGGGAGTTTTACTCTTCCATGCGCTTTAGGACCCCTTGCATTCGACAAATGTCTATGTGATCTCGGAGCAAGTGTGAGCTTGATGCCACTCTCAGTTGCCAAGCGCCTAGGTTTCACAAGCTACAAAGCTTGCAGAATATCACTCGTCCTAGCCGATAGATCAGTGAGACACCCAGTTGGTCTGCTTGAAAACTTACCGATTATGATTGGGAATTTCATAGTACCGACAGATTTTGTGGTTCTAGAGATGGATGAAGAACCTAAAGACCCTCTCATCTTTGGAAGACCGTTTTTGGCTACCGCTGGTGCAATCATCGACGTGAGAAGAGGAAAAATCGACCTCCATTTGGGCAAACACGATGTGCTGCGTTTTGACATCAATGATGTAATGAAGAAGCCCACAATTGATGGTCAAGTCTTTTATGTAGAAGTTATGGATGAACTTGCGGATGAGCTATTAGAAGAGTTAGCCTTGGAGGACGAACTCCAAATTGCACTAACCAAGAAGCAAGGAGAGCATGGGTTTCTTTGTGAAGAAAGTGCAACATACACAAGAATTCTTGACTCGCGCGCAACACTTATTGGAGAGAGCTCGTTTCTAGAACTACAAAACGAAGAAACCGTCAACACGAGACATGCGAATGATGCTTTGGATGAGACTCTTAAAGACCAACAAGAAGTTAGCAATGGTGAGACTAACTTCGATGATGATTGGAGCGAGCTGAAAGCACCAAAGGTGGACCTAAAACCGCTCCCCATTGGGCTAAGGTACGCTTTCTTAGGTCCAAATGAGTCTTACCCGGTAATAGTCAATGAGAACCTTAGGGAAGATGAAATGTCAGCCCTCTTGAGAGAGTTGAGAAAATTCCGTAGAGCAATAGGCTATTCTTTAGAAGATATCAAAGGAATTTCTCCCTCTCTATGTACACACCGAATCCATTTAGAAGATGAATCGATGAGCTCTATTGAACATCAAAGACGGTTAAACCCGAATTTGAAAGAAGTGGTTAAGAAGGAGATTCTAAAGCTTCTAGATGCGGGGATAATATATCCCATTTCGGATAGTACATGGGTTTCACCGGTTCACGTTGTGCCAAAGAAAGGTGGAATTACGGTTATAAAAAATGATAAGGATGAATTAATTCCCACTAGAACAATTACCGGGCATAGAGTGTGTATAGACTATAGGAAATTGAACTCGGCAACTCGTAAAGATCACTTCCCTCTACCTTTCATCGATCAAATGTTAGAAAGACTAGCGAACCACTCATTCTATTGCTTTCTAGATGGATATTCGGGTTTCTTTCAAATCCCTATCCACCCCAATGATCAGGAAAAAACAACTTTTACTTGCCCCTATGGTACCTTCGCATATCGGAGAATGCCATTTGGGCTTTGTAACGCACCAGCGACTTTTCAACGGTGTGTAATGTCTATTTTCTCGGACTTAATTGAGGATATGGTTGAAGTCTTTATGGACGATTTTTCTGTATATGGTTCTTCGTTTGGTGTTTGTCTTGCTAATTTGTGCAGGGTGCTCCAGCGATGTGAAGACACCAACCTTGTGCTAAATTGGGAAAAATGCCATTTCATGGTGCAAGAAGGAATCGTCCTTGGCCATAAGATTTCAAAGAAAGGAATTGAGGTAGACAAAGCCAAGATTGAGGTTATGCTGAGTTTAGAACCGCCATCTACGGTAAAAGGAATCAGAAGCTTCTTGGGACATGCCGGTTTTTATAGACGATTCATTAAAGATTTCTCCAAGATAGCGAGACCCCTCACAAGGCTTCTCTGCAAAGAGGTCGAATTCAAGTTTGATGAAGACTGTCTTGAAGCATTTTTGGAGATCAAAAGAGCACTTGTGAGTGCCCCGATAGTGCAAGCGCCAGATTGGGATCTTCCTTTTGAGATCATGTGCGACGCTAGTGATTTTGCTGTTGGCGCGGTATTGGGACAGAAGAAGGATAAGAAAACGCATGTGATTTACTATGCGAGCAGAACTCTAGACGAAGCACAAACAAAGTATGCAACCACGGAGAAAGAACTCTTAGCGGTAGTGTTTGCATTTGAGAAATTCCGCTCATATCTGGTGGGATCAAAGATTGTGGTATATACGGATCATGCTGCCCTGAGATACTTGTTGGCAAAGAAAGATGCTAAGCCAAGACTTCTCCGGTGGATACTTCTCTTGCAAGAGTTCGACATGGAAATCAGAGACAAGAAAGGCATTGAAAATGGAGTTGCGGATCACTTGTCTAGGCTAAGAATTGAAGAAACAATTCCAATAAATGATTCCTTACCAGAAGAGCAGATAATGGTGGTTGAAATCTTGAAAGAATGCTACCAAGCTGGGAAGAAATTGGAAGAAGCAAAGACTTTGAACGATCTCGGTCTACCATGGTATACAGATTTTGTGAATTACCTAGCTTGCGGAAGAGAACCACCAAACCTGGAAGGTTATGCAAAGAAGAAGTTCTACAGGGACATCACTCACTTCTATTGGGACGAACCGTACCTCTACAAGAGATGCTCAGATACTCTATACCGAAGATGTATTCCCGAAGAAGACGTGAATGGAGTATTGTATCATTGCCATGGCTCTACCTATGGAGGGCACTTTGCATCCTTCAAAACAGCAACAAAGGTACTCCAATCCGGGTTTTGGTGGCCAAGCTTATTCAAAGATGCACACGCCTTCGTCTCCAAGTGTGATGCTTGCCAAAGAAAAGGGAACGTAAGTAAAAGGGATGAGATGCCGCAAAACCCAATTCTGGAAGTAGAAATATTCGATGTATGGGGAATAGATTTCATGGGGCCATTCCCAACATCTTACGGGAATAAATACATCTTGGTGGCAGTCGATTACGTTTCTAAATGGGTTGAAGCCGTTGCAAGCCCAACTAATGACGCCAAGGTGGTCATTAAACTTTTCAAATCCATCATCTTCCCAAGATTTGGAGTGCCAAGAGTGGTAATCAGTGACGGTGGAAGCCACTTCATCAACAAAGTATTCGAAAGCTTACTCAAGAAACACGGAGTTAAGCACAAGGTTGCCACGCCCTATCATCCTCAAACGAGTGGTCAAGTGGAAGTATCGAACCGTCAAATCAAAGCAATACTGGAGAAGACTGTGGGTAGTTCGAGAAAAGATTGGGCGAAAAAGTTAGACGATGCTTTATGGGCGTATCGAACCGCATTCAAAACGCCAATTGGAACCACACCGTTCAATTTACTCTACGGAAAGTCGTGTCACCTGCCTGTCGAACTCGAATACAAAGCATTGTGGGCAGTAAAACTACTCAACTTTGATATCAAAACAGCTTCTGAGAGACGCCTGATCCAACTGCATGAGCTTGATGAAGTTCGTCTCGATGCATACGAAAGCTCGCGGATCTATAAAGAACGGACAAAAGCATTCCATGACAAGAAGATCATGCAAAAGGATATCAAAACTGGAGATCAAGTGCTGCTGTATAATTCTCGGTTGAAACTCTTTCCCGGGAAACTCAAGTCGAGATGGACGGGACCATACCACGTGAAAGAGGTACAACCTTATGGAACTTTGACACTTCTGGACAAGAATGGTAATGAATTTACAGTGAATGGGCAGAGGGTTAAGCCATACCTTGCATCAGAGTTCAATGAAGAAAGGATCTCAGTTCCTTTATCAAACCCATTACCCGTCTAAACGACAACCAAGTCGAGCTAACGACGATAAACAAAGCGCACTTGGGAGGCAATCCCATGGTATCCTTTGTACATATTTGTTCAAATTACTTCCTTAATATCTTTTCTGTTTCAATTTATGTTATATATATGAATATTATGTATTATATGTATATATATATATCCTAAAAAAAAAAATTTGCAGGTTCTAGCGGTAGCCTACCGCCATCCCTGACCGCCAGAGGTTGCGTCTTTCAAAACTCGGAAACAAGGTTCTGGTGTTAAGCCTAGCGGTCGTTGAACCGCTACACATGGACCGCCACCAACGACGTTTGCTGAACGTGGCGGTCGGTTACCGCCATACCTGGACCGCTACAGATAACATATTTTCTAAACCCGCCAAATCAATTCTCTGGAGTTACGCCTAGCGGTCGTCAGACCGCCACAAATGGACCGCTAAAATCGACATATGCTAACCGTAGCGGAAGGGGACCGCCAGGACGTGACCGCTACGCGAGGTAAGTTCTCCAACCCGGTTTAATCCGGTTTATGCTCGGATTTTTAAACACAAAAACCCCAAACTCTTCTTCTTCCTTCTTCACTCGCCAACTTACCCTCTTCTACCTATCTCTCCAACGAAATTCATTAACAAAAACTCAATCAATTCACTCAATTTTTGCTACAAATTCTCACTAGTTACTTTCAAAGTCATCCAAATCTCATCTCTTCATCGAAAATTCCCAAGGTATGAACTTCTTCTCTCCATTTTTCAATTTTCGTTCTTGGATAAGATTTGATGATTACATTATGGTAATGATAGATTGGTGAGAAATTAGGCTTAGAATAAGCTTTTAATCGGTGCATATAGGAACATTTGTGACAAAACAACAAGATTTGATAAGTAATTCAAGAATCTAAGAACCCTAGATATTCGATGAACAGTGACGAAAAAATTTGAAATTGGGGAAAACACTTGAATCTTGTCAAAACTCATAGAATTATGCTACACATTGATGAATTGCAAGAACATTGTACAATCATTTGCGAAATTTTCGAAAATCCTATTGCATTCATCCAATTAGCAATGGTAAGTCTAATTATTGTGTTGTTGATTCATATTGATGTTCTTGTTGGTGGTTGATTTCTTAAATAAATTGATTAATGCTTTGGAGATGAATTACATAGTAAAATCTTTGCACAACCTTGAAGATATTTTTGCATTGCTCTCATATACTTTAAAACTTTTGTAGGAAGCATGACAAACGATCGCGCCAAACGCTCAACGAGAGCGAACACAACCAAAGGGGAATCCTCTAAAGGTCCTACTGCAAAGGATAAGGGCAAAGGCAAGCTTACGGGTGAAGCTTCGAAGAAAACAACAAAAAGAACTCAAGCACAAACGACAG
This sequence comes from Barbarea vulgaris, assembly GCA_963667165.1. NCBI lineage: Eukaryota > Viridiplantae > Streptophyta > Magnoliopsida > Brassicales > Brassicaceae > Barbarea > Barbarea vulgaris. The sequence goes on along the minus strand of OY763887.1, from coordinate 40,233,924 downwards.
CCTCAAAGAAGAAGTTGCATCTTCAAGGAGAAACGCAAGCTCCGCCACCTCAAACACAAGAAGAAAGTGTTTTCGTTGAACGTGGACCTGTTGAGTATACGGGTCAAGAGATTAAGGACTTCAACCAGTTCCGGAAGATCACCATCTGCCCCACACGCACCATTTCCAAAACCTTCCTCAACAAAACGGGCATGGCCGATGATGTAGCCAAGATCATTGATAAGATGGGATTAACAAAGTTCTCGAGCGTCCAAGAGTACTGCTATCCAGAGCTAGTAAGAGAGTTTTTCGCCACCGTAGAATTGTCCTACAGGAAAAGGAAGCCAAAGCCGGATGAAGGAACACTGAAATTCAAGTTGTATGGATACTCATATAGTCTCACTATCGCCGAAATTTGTGAGATATATGGTTTCCACTATGGGACGGAGACAAAGTTCGGTGAGTTCTCTACTGCAGATGCGTTTTGGGACACAATAGCAGAGGGAAGTGCAAATGGGAACCCCAAAGCATCGCTCATACGTAATCCAGCGATTCGCTACGCGCACAAGTTCCTAGCCAACACCTTCTTCGCGAGGAAGCAGACTAGCGGAGTTAGGAGGGAAGAGTTATGCTTACTCTTCAAGGGAATAAGGGACTTCATGTCAGATGAAGACGGTGAGATGTTTGACAATGTTGAGGATGAAGATGTTAACTTAGGCTGCTTATTTGCTAAGGAATTGGTCAAGATGCGCGCATGGGGAAGGATTACATCGGAACCCCAATGCTTCATAGGGGGTTTACTTACGGTGATCTTCCGTAAGATCGGGATGGACCTGCCGGCTTTCTACCAAGATCCGAGCAAAGGAAGCTTGAACCGGGAATACTTTGTGCTGTGTCGATTCCTAGAGGATACAGAAGATCAGACGGCTTTTCGATACATATATACCAACCGTCAACGGATCCGCCGCAGCCTGCCACTACCCAACTCCGCCTTGACATCGATCCAAGAGCTACCGAACATCCTCTTCGAACATGAAGGAGAGGATCTCACCATTACTGGCCCAAGAAGAAGGCGTCCTAATCAAGAAGCGCAACAGCCTTACGAAGAAAACATAAATGAAGCTGAACAAGAGAATGACCCATGGGACCTCCCGCTGCTCACCATCACACCAAAGACAGCACGGGAGAAAATATTCTACAATGCATTCAAGCTTCAACAGAAAATCAACAGGCTCGCGAAAAACAAGTTCAAATGGATCAAGTCTAAGCTGAAAAAGATCCCAGGGTATGTCTCCGACGAGGAAGAGTTCTTGCAACAAGAGGAAGTTCACTATGAGGGAAATGCAGGAAACACACAAGAGGACGAAGGAGACACGCCAATAGGCGATGAAGCCGGTTATGGCCCGGAGACTTCTTTCCAACCAGCCTTTGATCAAGGAGGATCGAGCCACACATGAGAAGGTAGTCCACTCACCTAGTTTATTATCTTTTATCAGTTTTATTTTTCCTTTTTATGTCTTTTTGTTGTACAACAATTCACATCTTATTTCTCACCGAGACGGTGAGATTTAAGTTTGGGGGACTTGTCGTTACTAATGATATTTGGACTTATTTTGTTTCATTTTATTTCTCTATTGCATTGCAAATTCTGTTTTCTTAAAAAAAAAAAAAAAAAAAAAAAAAAAAAAAAAAAAAAAAAAAAAAAACGAAAAAAAAAAAAAAATCATGTAGTTTTGCATTAGCATTTGGCATTTATGATTGAGTCTAGAATCATTTTAGATTTGCATTCATTTGCATTAGGAGCAATGATGATTTTTCCTTGTAGAGTATCATTCTAAAGGATGTGGTGATTTTGAAATTAAGGACTCATCATGTTTTGAACTTATGCTTCATTGTTCTTGTCCTAGCTGAATCAAGTTGTGAATTAAATTCAACCCTATCAATAAGAACCTTAATTTGATTTATAATTATCATAATCATGCTTTGAAAAATAGACTCATGGATCACCATATACATATTTGGGTCTTCTTTTCCCTTTTACCACTCTCTGCTGACCCAAATAGCCATATCCCATTGTTGGAATGGTTTCCGCACCTAGAACATTACGTCTTTTCAAGCCAAATCCTTTAGTGAGAGATTGTGAGGCCTTATTTCTGAGCAAACTTGGCAAAAAGTGTTAAGTTTAGGGCGACAAGGATAGGTTTTCATGTAGATGTAGTTCCATCATCAAGGAACTATTTTTAGGATAGGCTAGATAGGTCGGGAAACTCTGGAACATTTGGCGTGAATAAAAAAAAAGGGGTGAAGCAAAAAGAAAAGTTTTGGGAAAAGGATTAGAGGATTACAAAATTTTACGAATCATTGGTGTCTAAATCAAGTATAGCCTCTAAGTGTTTAAGGAGAAATGATTAAAGGTCGAAGCCATGGCTAAAGCATCCAATTGATGAGGTTAGAGGCAAGATAAGAAAACATAAAAAGCACTAAACCAATGTGAGAATAGAAAGATTTCCCCTAAGTGAGAATAAATTTGAGTGATGAGGCAATAATGCCTTTGGAAAAATGGTGGTCTAGGGTGTAATTTCATTGGGTTTAGAAGCTAGAAGTTAAGTGCATTCGAAGCATTGGGTAGATGGAAATTTATCCTTGTATGCATCAGTTGCCTTTTACTTTTAGCATTTTGTCGAAGTTTGTTCGTTCATCGAGAGATCCCTAGCATTTGGAGCACCCCATGCATATGTTGAGATCATCTTTATCTCAAGACCTTGCCCCTTAACCAAATGAGTTTGTTTGATTTGCATGAGCATGATTCACTATATAGTTTAATGAACGTTAAAGGGTTGGATGCTAAGAATTCTTGAGCAGGTTGAGGCTTGAACTTGAATCATATAGGAATAGACATGATTGATTCCTTTTGACTCCTTGTTGATACTTGTGGATCTGAGCTCCTATTTTATTTTAAATCTCTCTTTCTTCTCTTGTTCTTTGTTGTTTGCTTCCGGACAAGCAAAGGATAAGTTTGGGGGAGTTGATATCATCGCATTTTACATCATTTGTACATTGATTTTTAATCGTTTTCTTCGACAATTCACATACTATACTACTATAAATATGCATTTAGTCTTGCATTCGCGTTTGTCGCATTCTAGAAACATATAGTTCCATATCTATCCTTTTGCATGCATTTTGAGTCCTTTTTAGGTGATCGTGAGACTTGGAACATGACGGAGGAGGCTCGAGATGATCAAAGGATGTTAGAATCGAGTTTCGGGAACTTTCAGAGATCCTGGCGGTACCCCACCGCCATAGAACCCTCGCCATAACAATCCAGCGGTACCCTACCGCCATGACCCAACCGCTACATTCAGCACTCGAGACGAGTCATCTGGAGCAAGGTCTAGCGGTCGTTGGACCGCTAGGACAGAACCGCCAAGACTCGCACATCAACCGTGGCGGTACCCCATCGCCACAAAAGGACCGCTAGGATGATCACCCCAAACACTCCATCTGATGTTGAACGTAGCGGTCGTTTGACCGCTATAAACGTGACCGCCAGAACTACCGTAGCGGTACCCTACCGCCAGAACACCACCGCCACACCGCCAGCCGACTCACTTTACCTTTCTACCTACTCCAACTTTCCTCTTTGTATATATATCAACTCTTATCACTTCAGGACGCCCTGAGTTATTTTCTAGACATTTTCTACTGTTAAAATAAGCTCTGTAACTTCATTTTAATCTCCAGATCTTGATCTTATTAGTGAAGTTTTCTTAATTCTGTTTTCATATTTGTGTTTATTATGTTCTTAACTTCAATTTGTTCGGTTTACTTTTGTGAATTGATTATGTGTGAGTAGTCTTCTAGAGTTCTTGGGTGAAGTGTGATTAGGGTGATTATAGTTTAGTTCTAGGAGTTTTAGATGCTAAGTTATTGGTAATCCTTGCTTATTAAGTGTTCGTAATGCTAGATTAACCTTGATCAAGTTGATTTAGATCATTAGGAATTTATCGCCCGAAAGGTGTTCGATAAAATTCCCGAGAGAATTTAATAAACGCTTTTCACATCTTAACCGACTAATCATCGATGCTTAAGGTGAATTGTGGCTAGTTAGACTTGTACACATTGCTTGTTAGCTATGATTCCGCGAACGAAAGTTGATGCCGGATAGTAGTCGACAAAGGGTTTAGCACCATTAACCTGGGTTAATCTTTAGTAGTGATCTAAGGCCTAAGGAGGCTTATGATTGATTGTCTAAGTTTTTCTAGAACTGATTAGAAATCACCCAAGTCGGTAGCTTCACCCGAGAATTCGTTTGTTAAAATTTCGATAAAAGCATAAAGTTTCTTTGATTAACATTATAATTTGTTGCATTTGAAAGTTGTTGAATTCTGTATTATGACTAGTTTACTCGATAGCCTCAATAATCATAAAGTTTAGTCCGTATGCATTGTTTAATTTTCGTTCTTTTTATTGTCCTAAGTTAGTCATTTTCCAAAATCATAATTTGGGTTAGCTTAGATTAAATAGAGTTCTGTATTCTTGGTGTGTTATTCTTGTTTTCCCTGTGGATCGATCCCTAAGTACACATCGTACAAAGGGTTATTTGGTAACCCCGAGACCTGAAAATCTCTACTATCACAAGGCGAGCTTGATTTCCATGGTGCAAGGAAACAAGTTCCATGGGCTACCTATGGAAGACCCATTAGATCATCTAGACCAGTTCGATCAAGTATGCGATATGGTGAAGATGAATGGCATCTCCGAAGATGCCTTGAAGCTGAGATTGTTCCCTTTCTCATTGGGGGACAAGGCAAGACAATGGGAGAAGAGTCTACCACAAGGTTCTGTGACTTCATGGGACCAATGCAAGAAGGCGTTCTTGACTAAGTTCTTCTCTACAACAAGGACAGCGCGTTTGAGGAATGAGATCTCGAGCTTCACTCAAAAGAACCACGAGAGTTTCAACGAAGCGTGGGAAAGATTTAAAGGATACACTACGCAATGCCCGCATCATGGATTCTCCGATGAATCATTGCTTAGTACTCTATACCGTGGTGTTTTACCCAAGTACCGAATGCTTCTCGACACAGCAAGTAACGGGAATTTCTTAGGGAAAGATGTCAATGATGGAAAAGAGTTAGTAGAGAACTTGGCTCTGAGCGATGGGAACTACGGTGAGGATTATGACAGATCTTCAAGAGGAGAAAGTGATTATGATGATCACACTAAAAGGCAGATCAAGGCTTTGAATGAGAAGATGGATAAGCTTCTTAACGCCTCACACAAGACTGTTAGTTTTGTTGGAAATGCTGAAGAGAATCAAAATTTTAGGCATGAAGGAGAAGAGGACAGTGCACAAGAAATGGTAAATTATGTGGGAAACCAAGGAGGATTTCAAAAGGGATTCAATCCAAACTACCGGAACCATCCTAACTTCTCCTACCGAAACCCGAATGTCGAGAATCCACAGGACCAAGTCTATCCCAACCCAAACCCACAGAACCAAGGACTACAACAAAAAGTTTATGGACAGTCCAACCAAGCTCAAGGCTCGAACTATCAACACCAAGGTTACATTCCCAAGAACAACTTCCAAGGTCAAGGGAATAACTTTCAGAGGAATCAAGGAGGGTTCCAAACCAAGCAACCATTCTCACCACCCGGATTTGCGCAGCAAAGACAACCAATCAATCAACCGCCTCAAGATAATGAGATGAAAAACATGCTCCAACAAATCATCGAAAGTCAAGCCAAGAATTCGCTGGAGATGAATTCAAGGATAGAAGGACTAAGCTCGAAGATGGATGGAGCTTACAATGAATTAAATACCAAGTTTGAGAATCTAGCATCTCAAGTGAAGATATTGGATAACCAAGTGTCATCCTCATCTAAACGACCGATGGGTTCACTTCCCGGGAAGCCGGAACCAAACCCCAAGGAATACATTCAAGCTATCACGCTGAGAAGTGGGAAAGAACTACAAAGAGGAGAAACGAAAATAGGTGATGGGCCTACAAGCAAAAAAGAAGAAGCTGAAACTAATGGTAGTGAAACAAATGATGATATGCTCAATGACGAAAAGTCGGAAAATGAGAGGGGTGTACTCGACAAAGGCAAGGGTAAGGTTGGCGAAGACAATGTCCAAGACAAGGTCAAAGAATGCGATCCAACGAAGACTCAAGGTTTTTCAAAGAAAAAGACCCTCTTTGTACCACCCCCTTTAGAGCCCAAGCTTCCTTTCCCGGGGCGTTTCAAGAAGCAGCTCATAGAGAAATATCGGGCTATGTTTGACAAACAAATGAGTGAGGTAACAATTACAATGCCAATTCTCGATGCATTTGTTTTATCTCCTCATTACAACAAATTCCTCAAAGACGCGGTGAAAGAAAAGCAAAAAGCGTTGGAAAGTGTAGTAGTCTTAACTCATGAGTGTAGCGCCATAATCCAAAAGAAGGTGGTTGCTAAGAAGAAAGATGATCCGGGTAGCTTCACTCTCCCCTGCTCTGTTGGACCCTTATCATTTAACCGTTGCTTATGCGATTTAGGGGCTAGTGTTAGTCTGATGCCTCTATCGGTTGCAAAACGGTTAGGATTCACGAGATATAAGGACTGTCGAATCTCGCTTGTCCTTGCGGACAGATCAATCAGAACACCAATTGGTTTGCTTGAAAATATTCCGGTAATGATTGGACATTTCGAGATACCTACAGATTTTGTTGTGCTTGAGATGGATGAAGAACCAAAGGATCCCCTCATCTTAGGGCGTTCGTTTTTGCGCACGGCTGGATCAATGATCGATGTGAAACAAGGAATGATAAATCTACACTTGGGGGGTGAAGTTCTGACTTTTGACATCAATAAAGTGATGAAGAAACCCACCATTGAGGGTCAAATGTTTTACATCGAGGAAATGGAAGCATTGGCGGATGAGTTGTTGGAAGAGATTGCCTTAGAAGACTCACTCCAAAGCACTCTAATGATAAAGCAGGGAGAGTTTGGTTTATTTGATGAAGAAAGTGTGGAGTATGAGAAGTTATTAGACTCCAACAATCTGGTTGAAGCTGAGGGAAACTTTCTTGAACTAAAACAAGGTCATCATGAGATGAATAATGGTGAAGAGGAAGATGAGGCAAACAAAGACAGCGCTAGCAATGGTAAGCCTAGCATTGATGGAGACTGGAGCGAACTCATGGCACCAAAAGTCGAACTCAAACCTCTCCCGAAAGGGCTAAGGTACGCATTCCTTGGAACTAACTCCACCTATCCCGTTATAATCAATGATGAACTTACTGAAATGGAGACTGCCACCCTTTTAGGAGAATTGAAAAGGTTTAGAAAAGCCATAGGATATTCTCTTGATGACATAAAAGGAATATCGGAAACCCTTTGTGTACATAGGATCCACCTTGAAAATGAATCTATGACTTCCGTTGAACACCAAAGAAGGTTAAATCCTAACCTTAGAGAAGTTGTTTGGAAAGAGATTCTCAAACTTTTAGATGCAGGAATAATCTACCCCATTTCGGATAGCACATGGGTTTCACCGGTACACGTAGTACCAAAGAAGGGTGGAGTCACAGTAGTGAAAAACGATAAAGAGGAATTGATCCCTACTAGGACCATTACTGGACATAGAATGTGTATAGACTACCGTAAATTGAATGCATCAACTAGAAAAGATCATTTCCCATTACCGTTCATAGACCAAATGCTTGAAAGGCTAGCCAACCACACTCATTATTGTTTTCTTGATGGGTATTCGGGATTCTTTCAAATTCCGATTCACCCCAATGATCAAGAAAAAACGACATTTACATGTCCTTATGGTACCTTTGCATATCGAAGGATGCCATTTGGGCTATGTAACGCACCAGCAACCTTTCAAAGGTGCATGATGTCGATATTTTCTGATTTGATTGAAAATGTGGTTGAAGTTTTTATGGATGACTTCTCCGTCTATGGAGATTCTTTTGTTTCTTGTCTTTCCAATCTTTGCAGGGTCCTGAAGCGATGTGAAGAAACGAACCTCGTGTTAAACTGGGAAAAGTGTCACTTCATGGTGAAAGAAGGCATCGTCTTAGGACACAAGATTTCTGAAAAAGGGATTGAGGTAGATAAGGCAAAGATAGAGGTGATGCTTAGCTTGGCGCCCCCAAATTCTGTAAGGGGAATAAGAAGCTTCTTGGGACATGCCGGTTTTTACCGGAGATTCATCAAGGATTTTTCTAAAATAGCAAGACCACTCACTCGGCTTCTGTGCAAAGAGGTGGATTTTGTGTTTGATAAAGAATGTCTGGAAGCTTTTGATAAGATCAAGAATGAACTGGTTAGCGCTCCTATTGTACAAGCACCGGATTGGGACTTACCGTTTGAGATAATGTGTGATGCAAGCGATTATGCGGTAGGTGCAGTACTTGGTCAGCGAAAAGATAAGAAACTCCACGTGATATATTACGCAAGCAGAACTCTAGATGACGCACAAGTGAGATATGCCACAACGGAAAAGGAGTTACTTGCCATCGTTTTCGCGTTTGAAAAGTTTAGATCATACTTGGTTGGTTCGAAGGTAATTGTTCATACAGATCATGCAGCATTGAGGCATCTAATGGCGAAGAAAGATGCTAAACCAAGGCTATTGAGATGGATTTTGCTACTCCAAGAGTTTGATTTAGAGATAAAGGACAAGAAAGGGGTAGAGAATGGTGTAGCGGATCATCTATCTCGAATGAGGATCGTGGAAAACGTGCCTATTGACGACTCTCTTCCCGAGGAACAGATCATGGCAATCCAACTTTTGAAATCGACCCATGAAACTCACGAAAAGCTTGAAGAAGCCAAAGGGCTGAGTGAAAATCTGCCTTGGTATGTGGACTTTGTGAATTACTTAGCTTGTGGCGCAGAGCCTCCTAATCTCGAGAGCTACCAAAGAAAGAAATTTTTCAGAGATGTAACACGGTACTACTGGGACGAACCGTATCTCTACACCCTTTGCAAAGATAAGATCTACCAAAGGTGTATTCCAGAAGAAGAGGTAAATGATATTCTAATGCATTGCCACGGGTCTGCATACGGAGGGCATTTCGCTACTTTTAAGACGGCTACCAAAGTCTTACAAGCTGGTTTTTGGTGGCCAACATTGTTCAAAGACGCGAACAATTTCATCTCAAGATGCGATTCTTGCCAACGCAAAGGCAATATAAGTAGACGAAATGAGATGCCACAGAACCCAATACTTGAAGTCGAGATTTTTGATGTATGGGGTATAGACTTTATGGGACCTTTCCCTTCGTCTTACGGGAATTGTTATATTCTCGTCGCGGTGGACTATGTATCAAAATGGGTTGAGGCGATTGCTAGTCCCACAAATGATGCAAAGGTTGTGTTGAAGTTGTTCAAGGCGATAATTTTTCCTAGATTTGGTGTTCCACGGGTCGTGATAAGCGATGGAGGCAAACATTTCATCAACAAAATCTTCGAGAGCTTACTAAAGAAGAATGGAGTGAAGCATAAGGTTGCTACTCCTTACCACCCGCAGACAAGTGGTCAAGTAGAAGTTTCTAACCGGGAAATCAAAGCTATCTTGGAAAAGACGGTTAGCACAACAAGGAAATATTGGTCAATAAAACTTGATGACGCTCTTTGGGCATATAGGACAGCTTTCAAAACTCCTATTGGTACAACTCCGTTCAACCTACTCTATGGAAAATCTTGTCACTTGCCGGTTGAGCTCGAATACAAGGCTATGTGGGCGACAAAGCTTCTGAACTTTGATATCAAGACAGCTCAAGAAAAGAGACTAATACAATTGAATGAGCTAGATGAGATTCGCCTGGAAGCATATGAGAACTCAAATATCTACAAAGAAAAAACCAAAGCCTTTCACGACAAGAGGATCATACCAAGAGATTTCAAAGTGGGTGATGATGTGTTATTGTTCAATTCTCGATTAAGGCTCTTTCCCGGAAAACTCAGGTCAAGGTGGTCAGGTCCTTACAAAATCCAAGAAGTGAGACCTTACGGTGCATTTGTGCTCAAGAACAAGACCGGAGGAGATTTTGTGGTAAATGGTCAAAGGCTGAAGCCATACTTTGCAAATGACTCGATTGGGGAGAGAACAACGGTTTCTCTTTCAGACCCCGTAACTGCATAAGAACGGGAAAGTCGAGCTCACGACTTTAAACAAGCGCACTTGGGAGGCAATCCCATGGTATCCTTTGTACATATTTGTTCAAATTTCTTCCTTAATTTCTTTTATGTTCTAATTTATGTTATATATATATAAATATTATATATATATATATATATGTAAATCTTTTTTTTTTTTTTTTAAAAAAAAAAAAAAAAAAAAAAAAAAAAAAAAATCAGGTTCTAGCGGTACCCCCCCGCTATAACGATACCGCTACAATCATCAGCTGGCCGTAGCGGTAGGGTACCGCCATGGAGGTACCGCCAGAGACAACCTCGACAAACACACAATCTGGAAATGCACCCTGCGGCCATTTGACCGCCACGAAGCTACCGCCACAATCACTGGAGTATGAACGTAGCGGTAGGGTGCCGCCACAATGGTGCCGCTACGGTGAGAAACAAAAACAATCCTAGCGGTAGGGGATCGCTACGAGCCTACCGCCACGCGAGGTAAGTTTCCCAAAACCCGGTTTAATCCGGTTTGTGCTCGAATTTTGAAACAAAAAAACCCCAAATTCTTCTTCTTCCTTCTTCACTCGAAAACTCACCCTCTTCTACCTATCTCTCCACCGAAAATTCACCAAGAAAAACTCAATCAATTCAATCATTTTTGGGTACAAATTCTCACTAGTTACCTTCAAAATCATCTAAATTTCATCTCTTCATCGAAAATCCCCAAGGTATGAACTTCTTCTCTCCATCTTTCTATTTTCGTTTTAGGGAAAGATTTGATGATTACATTGTGGTAATGATAGATTGGTGAGAAATTAGGCTTAGATTATGCTTTTAATCGGTGTATATAGGAACATTTGTGCCAAAACAACAAGATTTGATGAGAAATTCAAGAATCTATGAACCCTAGAATTTCGATGAACAGTGCCGACGATTTGAAATTGGGGAAAACATTTGATTCTTGTCAAAAGTCATAGAATTAAGCTACACATTGATGAATTGCATGAAAATTGTACAATCATTTGCAAAATTTTCGAAAATTCTATTGCATTCATCCAATTAGCAATGGTAAGTCTAATTAATGTGTTTTTGATTCATATTGATGTTCTTGTTGGAGTTTGATGTCTTAAATAAATTGATTAATGTTTTGGAGATGAATTACATAGTAAAATTTTTGCACCACCTTGAAGATATTTGTGCATTGTTCTCATATGTTTTCAAACTCTTGTAGGAAACATGACAAATGAAAGAGCTAAACGCGTAACGAGAGCAAACACTAACAAAGGAGGCACATCCAAAGCTCCTACTGCCAAAGACAAGGGCAAAGGAAAAGTTACAGGAGAAGGTTCGAGGAAACCAACAAAAAGAGCTCAAGCGGAAACCGCTCCATCCAAAAAGAAGTTACATATACAAGAAGAACCGCCAGCTCCAACTTCTGAAGAGTTTGAAAGAGGGACAGTTGAGTATACGGGAATGCAGATCACGGACTACAAAAAGCTCAGGGAAATAACTTTCGTCCCGACACGGTTCATCTCGAATAGTTTCCTCACAAAGACGGGTCTGGCTGAAGACGTCAAGAAGATCATTGCGTGTATGGGGCTAACAAAGTTTTCAGAAACAAGAGACTTTGTCCATCCTGAGTTAGCTAGGGAGTTCTTTGCCACTGTCGAGCTGAAATACAAGAAGAAAACTCCGGCACCGGATGAAGGGGTTCTAAGCTTCGTTTGTTGGGGGCGACAATATAATCTGACCATCACAGAGCTCTGTGAGATCTATGGGTTTCCTAATGGCACCAAGACGAAGTTCTCCGATTTCTCAGAAGCACATTCGTTTTGGGACACGATAGCGGAGGGGAACGCTTCTGGAAACCCAAAGGCTACGCTTATTCGAAACCCCGCACTACGTTTTGTTCATAAATTCCTCGCCAACACATTCTTTGCGAGGAAACAATCTGGAGCGGTTAGAAAGGAGGAGCTGTGTTTGTTGTTCAAAGGGGTGAGACGTTACATGGTTGACGAAGATGGTGCGATGTTTAACGATGTGGAAGACGACGATGTCAACCTCGGATGTTTATTCGCTAAAGAGCTGACAAGGGTGCGTGCTTGGGGTAGGAACACACAAGAGAGACAATGCTTGATGGGAGGTTTACTCACAGCAATTTTTCGTTGGGTTGGAATGGACCTCGCCTCCATTTATCAAGACCCGGGACGTGCATTTCTCGACCGAGAGTACTTCATCTTTTGCAAATTCCTTGAAGACACATCCGACTTGGAATCATTTCGCTACATGTACTCTACGCGTCAACGCGAGTCACGCAGCATACCACTCCCGAACCCCCGCCTAACTACCATAGACGACATCCAGAACATTTACTTTGAGCACCCCGGAGAACCACTTACCGTGCTAGGTCCGAGAAGGAAGAGAGATAACCAAGGAGAGACTCATGTAGGAAGTGCTGAAGCACCAGAGATCCCCATTGACGAGCAACAACAAGAACCGGATCCTTGGGAGCTACCAGAGCTGAAGATCAAGCCAACAACAGCAAGAGAAAAGCTCCTCTACAACGCCTACAAAGTCCAACAGAGGATCAACAAAATGGCGAAGAAGAAGTTCGACTGGATTAAGTCTAAGCTCAGAAAAGTTCCAGGTTATGTCTCGGACGAGGAAGAGTACGAGCACGGAGAAGAAACGGCTACGGGCATTCAAGAGGACGAAGAAGACACGCCAATAGGCGATGAAGCCGGTTATGGCCCGGAGACTTCTTTCCAGCCAGCATTTGATCAAGGAGGATCGAGCCACCCATGAGAAATAAGGTAGTCAATTCACCTAGTTTATTCTCGTTTATCAGTTTTATTTATTTTTTTTTATGTCTTTTTATTGTACAACAATTCACATCTTATTTCTCACCGAGACGGTGAGATTTAAGTTTGGGGGACTTGTCGTTACTAATGTTATTTGGACTTGTTTTGTTTCATTTTATTTTTCAATTGCATCGTATTTATAAAAAAAAAAAAAAAAAAAAAAAAAAAAAAAAAAAAAAAAAAAATCGACCAAAAAAAAAGAGTCTAGAATCATTTTAGATTTGCATTCATTTGCATTAAGGAGCAATGATGATTTTTCCTTGTAGAGTATCAATCTAAAGGGTGTAGTGATTTTGAAATTAAGGACTCATCATGTTTTGAACTTATGCTTCATTGTTCTTGTCCTAGCTGAATCAAGTTGTGAATTAAATTCAACCCTATCAATAAGAACCTTAATTTGATTTATAATTATCATAATCATGCTTTGAAAAATAGACTCATGGATCACCATATACATATTTGGGTCTTCTTTTACCTTTTACCACTCTCTGTTGACCCAAATAGCCATATCCCATTGTTGGAATGGTTTCCGCACCTAGAACGTTACGTCTTTTCAAGCCAAATCCTTTAGTGAGAGATTGTGAGGCCTTATTTCTGAGCAAACTTGGCAAAAAGTGTTAAGTTTAGGGCGACAAGGATAGGTTTTCATGTAGATGTAGTTCCATCATCAAGGAACTATTTTTAGGATAGGCTAGATAGGTCGGGAAACTTTGGGACATTTGGTGTAAATAATTAAATAAAAGAAAGGTGAAGCAAAAAGAAAATTTTTGGGAAAAGGATTAGGGGATTACAAAGTTTTACAAATCATTGGTGTTTAGATCAAGTATAGCCTCTAAGTGTTTAAAGTGAAATGATTGAAAGTCCAAGAGATGGCTAAAGCATCCAATTGATGAGGTTAGAGGCGAGATAAAAAAAAAAGCACTAAACTAATTTGAGGATAGAAAGATTTCCCCTAAAGTGAGAATAAATTTGAGTGATGAAGGCAACATTGCCTTTAGAAAAATGGTGGTCTAGGGTGTAGTTTCATTGGGTTTAGAAGCTAGAAGTTAAGTGCATTCGAGGCATTGGGTAGATGGAAATTTATCCTTGTATGCATCAGTTGCCTTTTACGTTTAGCATTTTGTCGAAGTTTGTTCGTTCATCGAGAGATCCCTAGCATTTGGAGCACCCCATGCATATGTTGAGATCATCTTTATCTCAAGACCTTGTCCCTTAACCAAATGAGTTTGTTTGATTTGCATGAGCATGATTCACTATATCGTTTAATGAACGTTAAAGGGTTGGACGCTAAGAATTCTTGAGTAGGTTGAGGCTTGAGCTTGAATCATATAGGGATAGACATGATTGACTCCTTTTGACTCCTTGTTGATACTTGTGGATTTGAGCTCCTATTTTATTTTTAAATCTCTCTTTCTTCTCTTGTTCTTTATTGTTTGCTTGCGGACAAGCAAAGGATAAGTTTGGGGGAGTTGATATCATCGCATTTTACCTCATATTTACTTTAGCTTTCATTTGTTTACCTTTGTATTTTACTTCATTTAGATGGTGAGTGTTTGTTTTAAGAGTTCATTCGCATTCATTAGGTTCTAGGATCATGAAGTAGTGTTTTTGGTCTTTTCGTTGTGTTTTGAGTCTTTTCTAGGTGAATATGAAGCCTGGGACATGAAGGAGAAGGCTCGGGATGATCAAAGGATGCTAGAATCAAGTTTCGGGAACTTTCATTGAGCATGGCGGTACCCCCTCGCCAAGGATAGCCCGCCAAGACCAATACCCCGAACTCATCATCTGGGATGCATTCTAGCGGCCATTTGGCCGCCACAAACGGACCGCCAGAACCACCATGGCGGCACCCTACCGCCAGAATCAACGTGGCGGTACCCTATCGCTATGACCCTACCGCCACGATTAGAGATCAAGACAAGCCATCTGGAGCAAGGTATAGCGGTCATCTGACCGCTAGGATGGGGTCGCTAAGATGATCCTGGCGGTACCCTACCGCCAGAGGACTACCGCTACCGTCGCCAGCCGACTACTTTCACTATTTTACCTGCTCCAATCCTCTTTTATGTATAAAAGAAAGACTTATGTAATAAAAATTCGGCCAGCACTTACTTTTGAAGAAAACACTCTGAAACAACTCTGAAACAACTATTTCTTTCATCCTTTTAATTTCAAGATCTTGTTTGATTTAATAAAGTTTGCTTAAATCTTTTTACATCTTTGTTATCCTCATGTTCATAGCTTCAATTTGTATGGTTTATTTTTGTCATATAGTTATGTGTGAGTAGTCATCTAGAATCTTTGGGTGAAGTTAGATTAGGGTGATTATAATTCAGTTCTAGGTGATTTAGATGCTAAGTTATTGATTATCCTTTCTTATTAAGTGGTCTTAATGCTAGATTAGCCAAGGAATTGGTAATTTAGAGCATAGGAATTTCATTACCCGGAAGGTGTTCGATGAAATTCCCGAGTGAACTTAAGTAAGAACTTTTCATATCTTAACCAACGGAAGTTGTTACAGTGGTGAATTGTGGTCTAATAGATTTGGTTCCATTGCTTGTTAGTTATGAAATCACTAACGGAAGTTATTGTCGGTTGATAACTAGCAAAGGGGTTAATACCACGGAAGTGGATTAATCTTTAGAAGTGATCTAGGTCCTAAGGTTGCTCATAATTGAGTGTTTAGTTCTTCTAGATTAAAGATTAGAAATCACCCGAGTCAAATACTTCACCCGAGGATTCGTTTGTTTAAATTTCGATAAAAGCTTTAAGTTTCTTTGATTATCATTATAACTTGTTGCATTTGATAGTTGTTGAATTCTGTACTGTGACTAGTTTACTCGATAGCCTTTATATTCATAAAGTTCAGTTCGTATGTATTGTTTAATTTTCGGTTTTTGATTATTCTGAGTTAGTCATTTTCCAAAATCATAATTTGGGTATAGCTTAGATTAGATAGAGTTCTGTATTCTTGGTGAGTCATTGTTCTCCCTGTGGATCGATCCCTAAGTACACAACGTACAAAGGGTTATTTGGTAACCCCGAGATTTAACACGAATCTCGCTTTATCAACAGTTTTCCTATAAAACCCACAATCTCACAGCATAGTCCACTTTACCTTCATCGCCGGGTCTCAGCTTTGATCTTGATGCCCAGGACCTTCTAGACTCTTTCACGTACAACACCAGAACAAAACGACCATATATCTTTCGGTACTCTTTCTCTCCCCCAGACTTATTTATTATATATATATATATATATATATTTTTTATTATTATTATTATTTTTTTTTTTTTTTTAGCTTTTGAATTCAGAGGTGTAATGAATAATGGGGTCACGGAAATTTTTTCTACCCCTCACTTCCACCTCTGCGTGATCATCTTCAATCTTAAGTAAAATAATGAGGTCACGAGAAATTTTCTTACCCCTTTACTTAAGACGAGAATCATATCATCTTTTTTTATATATTTTTAGAGTAGGGAGAGGAGTACCGCTTTTGTTGGTTTATAGAAGTCGTTTTGTCCAGTGTGAACGATGAGTCAAGCCCCAGAACACCTATCACAAAGATGAGGTAAAAAGAACTAACAGAAATTGGCTCAGGTGTAAGTGGATTTTACTGGAGATATGGGCGTCTCAAGTCTACCATTAAGTCTTTGGCTTTTCCAATAGTCTCAGATGCCAACCAGGTTTGAATCAAATGGTTACTTAAGTTCCTGCAAATGTGGTGGTTTTTATGAAAAATTTTCGTTTCATAGACTGTTTTGACTCAATAAAACTCAATAAAACATATAGAACTGACTCAAGAAAATAAAACAAAACAAAGAAAATAGCGTTAGTCCAGCAAGTACCCTCCCCCAGACTTACTCCGCACCGACCCGGTGTGGAAATAATCCCGAAGAAAGATACGACAAACGCAATAAAAAGTACAGTAAAAAGATAAAAATAAGAAAAGCAAATACAGAGATAGAGGAGTGATACTACTAGTCTTGGTCACTCTCTGGTGTGTCGCTCTGAGTCTCGCCTATCCTCCTCCTGCATCGATTGCGTGGTGTGATATATCATGGTTTTTATGGGTTTTGACCATGATATAAGAGTCTTTAATTGAGTCTTTTTGGTGTTTTTAGAGTCTTTTAG
Source organism: Barbarea vulgaris (assembly GCA_963667165.1). Taxonomy (NCBI): domain Eukaryota; kingdom Viridiplantae; phylum Streptophyta; class Magnoliopsida; order Brassicales; family Brassicaceae; genus Barbarea; species Barbarea vulgaris. Next base: position 40,216,810 of record OY763887.1, on the reverse strand, counting down.
AGTCTTTTGTCTTCAGGTATGCATTTAGGACTAATGTGAAGAATATGGGAGATTTTGGAGCAAAGACCAAGAAGTTGCGTAGAAGGATCATGTTTTGAGGCGATGGATTACTTGGTGTCGATCGACACCAAGTCTTTGTGTCGATCGACACCACAGGCGGACAACTTTGGAAGATTTTGGAAGATTTTGGAAGATTTACAATTTTGCCCAGAAGTTTCCATTATTTTCAGCATTAGTCCCTGTACGAGTTTTTAGCTATATATTGTGTTTTAGATCAGGGTTTTAGGATCAAGCAGCAGACCCTCTTTCTATCTCAAGCTTGTATCATCTTTCACTATTCTCTGATACTCTTTGTTCTCTACTTTTATTTTCTATTATATTGAATGATTTCTATTCATATCATGATGATTGTTGCTTTCACCATGTCTGAGTAGTTCCCCTGTTAGGTTATGGGTTTTCAAGGGTTTCTGAGGAATTGTTGAATCATTAGATTACTAGGGTTAATTGATAGAGTTCTTCATCTAGGATTGAACTTATTGCTTATTCTAGATTCGCGACCTAGAATCTGATTTAGGGTTATTAATTGACATGAAAGTGTAATTGATTGCCAGATCTATCTTAGGTGAGCAAAATACCTATCTGCAAAGGAATTTGATTTAGGGATTTTGTGAACAAATTGAACCTGATCATTACTGCTTGTCTGGATCTTAGAATTTAGCAAAGGAATTTGGAATTCTAGATTCAGGGATAGATAGTTTACGCAGCGAAAGCTGGTAGGTTTTACAATTGTGTTTGAGTTCTAGAACGGTTCTTAAATTATAATCCTCACTATCAAATTGTTTCACAATTCTGAAGATTCCTGAGATTTCCCTATGCCTAACGCTTTTCTCCATTGATTTACATTTGTTTAGTTATTCGCATTGCAATTTCATTACATCATACTTTATTTAGCATAATACTTTTACTGAGATTTATTGGGTATTTCATAGTCTTTGTGGATTCGATCCCTAAGTACTACAGTGATCTCTTAATTTGAGAGAGTAGCTCAGGGTAAATTTGAGCATATCAAATTTTGGCGCCGTTGCCGGGGACTTTTGAATTTACCATTAGATTTAAGTTTAAGTTTTTGTCTAAATTTTCTTTTATTTTGTTACTGATTTCGTTCTTTCTTTCTTTCTTGTGTGTTTCAGGTGCATGCCTAATCGCAAAACTCGGAGCAACAAGAATCTTGAGCTAGTAACCCTTTCAAATCAAGAGCTAGCTAAGTTAGAACGAAGAACCCGGACAGCGAAGAATTCAGAAGCGATGTTGCGTACTATCATCATGGCTGATGAACATGGAGTTCTCCGGGACAGAGATGGCCATGCATACAATGCAGAGGGCCAAAGGATCGATGACAACGGCCAAGTCATTGTTGAGGATGTGGTACCCATCCAGGGTGCTGGTGTCGATCGACACCCACCACCTGGTGTCGATCGACACCCACCAGCGGCTGGTGGGGTTTTGGTTGGACAAGGTGCACCTGGTGCCTTAGGTCCACGCGCAATGACATTGGGGGATTACAACCGGCCAGAGCAGTTCTATGCCAACCGGTCTGCCATCCGCCCGCCTCCGTTTCAAAGGAATGATTTTGAACTCAAACCTGCATACTACACGCTTGTAGGTCAGAACCCTTTCCATGGGCTATCACATGAGCACCCTATGGATCACATTGAGCGGTTTGAGGATCTAGTCACTAGCATCAAGGCTAACGGGGTGTCAAACGACTATTTGTTTTGTAAGCTCTTCCCATACTCTCTTGCTGGGGAAGCAGCTTATTGGCTTAAGCAGTTGAAGCCGGGGTCATTGACCACTTGGGAAGACACTAAAAATGCTTTCCTGAACAACTTTTATGATGATGCACGGTCTGAGGAGCTGAGGACGAAGATTTCAGCCTTCTCTCAAGGACCTACAGAAGCATTCAAGGCCGCTTGGGCGAGGTTCAGGGCTTATCAGAGAGATTGTCCACACCATGGGTTCAGTGAGGTTCAGTTGCTTGGGATTTTCTTCAGGGGTATCGATTGGAGGTATCAGATGGCTCTGGATGCTGCAAGTAACGGCAACTTCAATACCAGATATCCTGACGATGCTGTGGTACTAATAGAGAACTTGGCTTCAAGCAACAGTACTAAGAATGCTGATTTCGAGAGAAAGAAGCAAGCTGGGAACTTGGATGGAAGTCAGATAGCTGAGGTAAAGGCGAAACTTGATACGGTTCACAACCTTCTAATAAACAAGAAGCAGGTCCATTTTACTGCAGAGGTTGAGACCTATGAGCCAGTTAATGAGCATGAGGAGCGGGATGTTAACTATGTCGGTGGAACGGGCTTTCAGCATTTCGGTAACTCACAAGGAAACCGAGGCTACAATGGGGGCAGTCCGCGGGGCAACTATCAAGGGAATCAGTCCTCCTCTACTTTCACTCAGCAGCCTCAGTATCAGAAGCCCTATCAGAGCAACAACAACTTCAATCAGAGGAACTATGGCTCATCTTCATATCAGAGCGTTCCACCACCTACTACAGAGAGCAAGATGGAATCGATGCTTGAGCAGATTCTAGAGGGTCAACAGAAGATCACCGTGGAATTCAATGGTAAGTTAGACTCACTGTATCAGGATTTGAATGGGAAGTTTGAGCAGCTGAACGCTCATGTCAAGAAGTTAGACACTCAGGTTGCTCAGATAACTGGAGCTATTAAGAGACAGGACGGTTTTCTTCCCGGGAAGACGGATACTAATCTGAGGCATCCAGTGAATGCCATCTCATTGAGGATTGGGAAGAAGGTTGAGCCTGTGATCAGGAGTACTCTGACACCTGAAGAGATGATAGACTTAGAAGAAGTCGAAGACGAAGATGTTGTTCTTCCGGAGTCAGTGTCGATCGACACCAACACTATGTGTCGATCGACACCAGTTGATACAGAAGGGATTGGCACGGACAAAGCTGTGTCGATCGATACCAAGGACATGACACATGATGTTAGTGTCGACCGACACCCAACACCTGGTGTCGATCGACACCCTTCACAGACAGACAAGGCTTCTTCATCATCTGCTACGCCGATCACTGAATCATCATACAAACCGCGGATCCCTTATCCTCGAAACCCCAGGAAGTCTAAGCAAGAGATAGACGATGCCAGGTGTAAGGCTATGATGGACAAGCTCATTGTTGAATTACCGTTGATTTATGCCATCAAAACATCCCCCGTAATCAGACGGTACGTGAAACGCATGGTCACTAAGGATTTGAATGTTGAACAGGGTGCGATGATGATTTCCGCACAGTTTAGTGCCGTGATTCAGAACAAGATTCCAGAGAAGCTTCCAGACCCAGGTAGTTTCGTTCTTGACTGCACCATCTTTGCAGAAAAGTTCGAACGATCTTTATGTGATCTTGGTTCTAGTGTGAACTTGATGCCCAGATCAGTGGCTGTGAATCTTGGTATGACAGACTTTCAGCCGACAAGGATCACTCTCATCCTTGCTGATCGTTCTGTTCGTCTTCCAGACGGTATCCTTGAGGATGTTCCTATCAAGATCGGAGGTTGCTTGATTCCTACGGATTTCGTTGTGTTGACATATGAGGAAGAGCCTAAGGATCCATTGATATTGGGACGACCATTCTTGGCTACAGCTGGTGCCATGATTGATGTCAGAAGGGGACGCATTGGTCTGAATGTAGGCGATTTGGTTATGAACTTTGAGATGGATAAGCTTGTAAAGCGGCCTACGATCGATGGTCAGACCTTCTGCGTCGAGACTCTCACAAATCTTGCTGAGGAGAGTTTCAAAGAGTTGCATTACGAGGACCCTCTGGAACGTGCTTTGATTGCTTTAGTGGATGAGGTTGAGCATTTAGATGATATTGCTACTGGGTATGTCAAGCTAATTGATGCAAGCAAGGAATTGATGCAAGTAGAGGGTGTCGATCGACACCCATCATTGGTGTCGATCGACACCGGTGTCCGGACAGACAAGAAAGTAGCTGATTGGAGCTTTGAGCAAGCTCCAAAGATAGAGCTTAAGCAACTCCCTGCGGGGCTCAGGTACGCATTCCTTGGTGAACATAATTCTTATCCTGTTATTGTTAATGCGTCTTTGAACAACGCAGAGCTCACCCTATTGCTAAGTAAGCTGCGCAAGTTTCGCAAAGCTCTTGGCTATTCTCTTGATGACATTTCAGGTATCTCTCCAGATCTGTGCATGCATAGGATACATCTTGAGGATGAGATGAAGTCATCAGTTGAACATCAGAGACGGCTGAATCCAAACCTGAAGGATGTGGTTAAGAAAGAGATCATGAAGCAGCTGGATGCAGGGATCATCTATTCGATTTCCGACAGTGATTGGGTCAGTCCAGTGCATGTTGTGCCTAAGAAAGGAGGAGTCACAGTGGTACAGAATGAGAAGAATGAGCTGATACCGACTAGGACTGTGACAGGGCACAGAATGTGCATTGATTTTAGGAAGCTGAACGCCGCTACAAGGAAGGATCATTTTCCTTTGCCCTTCATTGATCAGATGCTTGAGCGGACTACAGACCTGGTGTCGATCGACACCACTCGTCGGTGTCGATCGACACCCATACCATGGATTCAGGTTTTATGTTCTAATATTTTGACTTTTTCACTTTGGTTCATCAGTTTTATTTCCTTTTCACCAACTCCTTGCTTGATAACACTGGGGACAGTGTTGTTTAAGTCTGGGGGAGGTAGTTACTAACATCATTATTTCTGTTTTCTTAGAGTCAGTCCAATTTTTGTTTTATTGAGTCAAAATTTAGTTTGGAAACTATGATTTTTCGAGGAAATCACCACATTTGCAGGAACTTGAGTGACCACTGATTCAAGCTTGACATGCGTCTGAGACTAATGAAAAACCCCAAGGCTGATCAACTTACCAATGTTACCCATGTTCACCTGAGCTTTCAGAGGATCCATCACTGACTTCGCCCATTAACCTGACTTTATTTTGCTTGTCCAGGGGCTTGATTTACATTGGATCGGATTCTCCCTTCAGTCCTGAAAGACTTGTCTGTGTGAGTATGGTTCCCCTCTCTCTTCCCTTCAGAAATAAAAACAAAAGAAAGAAAAAAAAATATATATATACTAAGCAGTAAAAGATGAAATGATTTTCTTTTGAGTAGAGAGGTAGGAAAATTTCCAGTGACCTCATTATTCTACTTTGAAAGGGATGATCACACAAAGGTTGGAAGCGAGGTTAGGAAAATTTCCCGTGATACCATTATTCGCCTACACCTTTGATATAATTAACTGCAGAAGTGAGAAAAGGGAGAGGAAAGGAACCAGAAGTAAAGACAGTCTGTGTGTTCAGGAAAACTGATTGAGAAAGAGTCCATGTGTCCTTTGATTGATACTCCCTAGATGAGTCCTCACCTTAGTTTATAGAAGTCAGTATGGTGAATTTGGATTGTTTATTAGAATTGTGGAGTTGTTTGGGACAGTTGCTAAGTCTGGGGGAAGTACATGGTGGTCTGGACCTTGTCAGGTAAGAATTTCCAGTGGCTTTACTATGGTGAATGTGAGTGTGGTGCTCTTATGACAAAATGAGTTTCTGTGTTTTCAAACTTCTTTCACAGGCTGAGTTTCTGTTTCGCTTGAGGGCAAGCAAAAGCTAAGTCTGGGGGAGTTGATATATCATGGTTTTTATGGGTTTTGACCATGATATAAGAGTCTTTAATTGAGTCTTTTTGGTGTTTTTAGAGTCTTTTAGAGTCTTTTGTCTTCAGGTATGCATTTAGGACTAATGTGAAGAATATGGGAGATTTTGGAGCAAAGACCAAGAAGTTGCGTAGAAGGATCATGTTTTGAGGCGATGGATTACTTGGTGTCGATCGACACCAAGTCTTTGTGTCGATCGACACCACAGGCGGACAACTTTGGAAGATTTTGGAAGATTTACAATTTTGCCCAGAAGTTTCCATTATTTTCAGCATTAGTCCCTGTACGAGTTTTTAGCTATATATTGTGTTTTAGATCAGGGTTTTAGGATCAAGCAGCAGACCCTCTTTCTATCTCAAGCTTGTATCATCTTTCACTATTCTCTGATACTCTTTGTTCTCTACTTTTATTTTCTATTATATTGAATGATTTCTATTCATATCATGATGATTGTTGCTTTCACCATGTCTGAGTAGTTCCCCTGTTAGGTTATGGGTTTTCAAGGGTTTCTGAGGAATTGTTGAATCATTAGATTACTAGGGTTAATTGATAGAGTTCTTCATCTAGGATTGAACTTATTGCTTATTCTAGATTCGCGACCTAGAATCTGATTTAGGGTTATTAATTGACATGAAAGTGTAATTGATTGCCAGATCTATCTTAGGTGAGCAAAATACCTATCTGCAAAGGAATTTGATTTAGGGATTTTGTGAACAAATTGAACCTGATCATTACTGCTTGTCTGGATCTTAGAATTTAGCAAAGGAATTTGGAATTCTAGATTCAGGGATAGATAGTTTACGCAGCGAAAGCTGGTAGGTTTTACAATTGTGTTTGAGTTCTAGAACGGTTCTTAAATTATAATCCTCACTATCAAATTGTTTCACAATTCTGAAGATTCCTGAGATTTCCCTATGCCTAACGCTTTTCTCCATTGATTTACATTTGTTTAGTTATTCGCATTACAATTTCATTACATCATACTTTATTTAGCATAATACTTTTACTGAGATTTATTGGGTATTTCATAGTCTTTGTGGATTCGATCCCTAAGTACTACAGTGATCTCTTAATTTGAGAGAGTAGCTCAGGGTAAATTTGAGCATATCATGGTGCCGGAGGGCTAGTAACATCATCCGCTGCTATCCCATGTCCAGCAACAATGGGGTCAGCAGTAGCAGCGGTGGTATCAGAATCTCTCTCTGTAGTCTCTCCCTTTTTTTTTTTTTTTTTTTAAAAAAAAATTCTGAAACTAGAAACAAACGTTAGAAAAAATAAAATAAATGAAAACAAAGTTATATACACTTACCGGTGGGTTGCCTCCCACCAAGCGCTTGTTTTAAGTCGTTAGCTTGACTCAGACGCCGTCTAAGCTTTAGAAGAATCCATTGGAGGACTAGAGACTTCCTCATCCGGATCAGGATGTGGTGGAGGTGGGTTGAGACGCGGTATGCTTGCACTCTGATCACTTACATTCATCGTCAAAACCCGACTCAGTATACCATCCACAGCTGCTTGGCCTTTTTCCTTAAATTCCGGATTGATTATAGCTTTGACTTTTAAGAAAGGTCTTGACGTACCTATGCACTTCAGCTTGTACTCAATCGTGTCTCCAACACATCTTTCCGGTGTCAAGGTGATGTGGGTGATATGCGAGATTTTCGGGTCTCGGGGCTATCAAATAACCCTCGTACGTTGAGTACTTACGGATCGAATCCACAGAGAGCAATGAACCAACACACTAGGAATACACAAGTTCGCTTAATCTAAGCAAAATAAAATGGTTCTTGATTCCTAAAATACGACTAACAATGTAATTCAAACTAAACAATGCAAAGCAAAGCAAAAGAAAGTAGAATGCAAAAGACTAACAACCTAAAACGTAAATATGGGCTATCGGTACGGTAATTTGACAAGAGTGAATAACGGGTCGATAAATGACGAATTAAATGAAGAATTTATGTTTTATCCTATGACATGAGTCGCTAAACTAGTCTAGTCCACTCCCGTGATACTAGACCTTTTACAAATTATCCGATTAAGCTAATCTCCCGATTGCAACCGAATAACTCATAAACAATGCACACAAACTCACATATGCCATCATTTAACTCTTAAAACTCAATTTCCATTGGCTAAGATTTATTAAACGCATGCAAAGATAGCTCGAATTATCTCAAAACACCTTCCGGGTTTGAGATAATCTAAGATCAAGAAATCTCTCTTGCGAAGCTCAAATCTAGCATTAAAATCAATCTATGCATGAACATAAACATAAACCAACAATCAAATATCACAAACAACCATTAAAACACCCTAAATCTACCATACCAACAGCCCAAAAGTCAACTACTCACACATGCTCGAATCACAAAAATAAACCGTACAAAAGATAGATAACGAAGACATGATCATTAATTTATAAAAATATTCAAGATAAAACAAGTAACATAAACCAAATCTAAGAGACAAAACTATCAAGAACACCAAGAACAAGAGAGAGAGTTTTTTATCTTTCTAAAAATCAGAACTGAGTTATTTTACAGCATTAGAGGGTATTTATAGTGGGTTAGGTCGGATTAGGAAAAATGAAGAAAAAGTGTCGGCAATCGGTTGTCCCGATCGGTTGTAAACCGATCGTGCATTGCCGATCGGTTGTCTTGATCGGTTTCAAACCGATCACATAGTTTTGTTATTTCTCGTCCTTGTTCTTCATGCCGCTGCACCAGACCGCGGCCCACTAAATTAGGTGTATCTCATTCCCCGCTGACCCAAATCACTCGAGACCACCTCCATTGGAAAGCTAACTCAATTTCCTATAACTTTCATTAAGGGTTCCGGAGCTGAATCTCAATGTAAGGTATTCATATGAGTAGATCTTCCAGACCCTATTGATTGGTTCCGAAACATCATTTCTTTAATTTTCTTCCAAATGATCCCTCATCCAAACTCCAAGCCTCCAAGTCTTCCATTTACCTAAACTGACTCAAAACAAATGCAAAAACCTATATATACAACCTAGGCCTCTAAAATTCAAGCTAAAACAAAATGAGACTCAAATGCATGGTAAACTCACATAACTATACAAAGAGGGAATGAAAACCCATGGAAATATGCCTTAAAACATGCAAAATATGGTGTTATCAGTGGGAACCAGTCATCACTCTCTCGCTCTTTGGGTTGTCTCTCCTATTGACCTTTCGGGGGTTTCCACACATAAGAAGGAGTGTCAAGTGCCGCGGTTGACATAACATCCAGCTTCTTCTCCTCAATGGAAACATAGGAGCCATACTGATTTCCATCATTCTCTGAGATTGCATCATAGAAGACCTTTTTGTCGATGTTAGATAAACAAACCCTCTTATTAGGTAAATCGACAACTGCTCCTGTTGTGGCGAGGAAAGATCTTCCAAGGATCAAAGGCATATATGAATTGAGGCTCATCTCCACTACTTGAAAATCAGAAGGCATCAAGCAATTTCCAATCTTTACATGAAGGTCTTCAATGCATTCCTGCGGAGTCTTAACTGAAGCATCTGCAAACCTGATAGACATCTCAGAGGCCTGAATATTACCAATCCCCAAATATTCTGCAAGTTCTGTCGACATGAGGTTCACGGTAGATCCAGAGTCACAGATAGAGTCTTCAAAATCAACTCCAAAGATGGAGCATGGAACAACGAACTTCCCCGGATCCTCTAGCTTAGGCAATTGCCTCAATGGTGGAGTTTGAGTATTACCTGGATCTATGGCTATGTTCAGAACTTGAGAATTCAGAGTCGGAATGGGGAAGATTGATCGATCTGGAGATGGGATCGATCGATCTTGCTCGTCTACGGAAATCAATGCAATCTTGATATTTCGCTCAACTTTCTTGGACGCCTTAATTTCAGATGTAGAATCAAGAAAATCAACCCGACAAGTCAAACTCTCAAGTTTACAAGTGAGCTTGTTATTCATATTATCCAGCTTGTTATCCAGAGCGCTTATCCTCTCATTCACTTCTTGTGCGCTCTTTCTCTGCCCATCTAAAATCTGCTGCATCATGATCTCAAGTCTATTATTCTCTTGGGGATGTGGTGCTTGATGTCCTCTACTCTGATGGGTTTTTTTGGTTCCCAACATAGTTAACATTCGCACGTGAGCCATTAGATGCATCTCCAGTCCTAGGATTATGCTCACCTTTCGCAGGAAGGACTCCCTGTTGTCTCTTCACCGCTTCAGCCGTCTGAGCAACTTGAGTGTCAAGCAGTTTCATATGAGTGGAGACTGCTTCATATTTGCTGTTGAGATCATTGTACATATGATCGACCTTCACGTTGATCTCGGTTGAAGATTTTTGTTGCTGATGGAGGAGTTGCTGCATGAAATTTCTGAGTTCGTCCTCAGAATTGGTTGAGGTTGTTGCTTGATATCATCGCATTTTACCTCATATTTACTTTAGCTTTCATTTGTTTACCTTTGTATTTTACTTCATTTAGATGGTGAGTGTTTGTTTTAAGAGTTCATTCGCACTCATTAGGTTTTAGGATCATAAAGTAGTGTTTTTGGTCTTTTTGTTGTGTCTTGAGTCTTTTCTAGGTGAATATGAAGCTTGGGACATGAAGGAGAAGGCTCGGGATGATCAAAGGATGCTAGAATCGAGTTTCGAGAACTTTCAGATATGGTGGCGGTACCCCCTCGCCATGATTGGCCCGCTAGAACCACCGTGGCGGTACCCCATCGCCACAACACTGCCGCCACACTTCGCTTTCCATCTTGGCGGCACCCCCTCATCATGATTGACCCGCTAGAACCATCTTGGCGGCACCCCCTCGCCATCACCCTACCGCCAGGATTAGAAATTAAGGCGAGTCATCTGGAACAAATTCTAGCGGTCATCTGACCGCTAGGATGGGGTCGCTAGGATGGCCTGGCGGTACCCTACCGCCAGAGGACTACCGCTACCGTCGCCAGCCGACTACTTTCACTATTTTACCTGCTCCAATCCTCTTTTATGTATAAAAGAAAGACTTATGTAATAAAAATTCGTCCAGCACTTACTTTTGAAGAAAACACTCTGAAACAACTCTTTCTTTCATCCTTTTAATTTCAAGATCTTGTTTGATTTAATAAAGTTTGCTTAAATCTTTTTACATCTTTGTTATCCTCATGTTCATAGCTTCAATTTGTATGGTTTATTTTTGTCATATAGTTATGTGTGAGTAGTCATCTAGAATCTTTGGGTGAAGTTAGATTAGGGTGATTATAATTCAGTTCTAGGTGATTTAGATGCTAAGTTATTGATTATCCTTTCTTATTAAGTGGTCTTAATGCTAGATTAGCCAAGGAATTGGTAATTTAGAGCATAGGAATTTTCATTACCCGGAAGGTGTTCGATGAAATTCCCGAGCGAACTTAAGTAAGAGCTTTTCATATCTTAATCAACGGAAGTTGTTGTAGTGGTGAATTGTGTTCTAATATATTTGGTTCCATTGCTTGTTAGTTATGAAATCACTAACGGAAGTTATTGTCGGTTGATAGCTAGCAAAGGGGTTAATACCACGGAAGTGGATTAATCTTTAGAAGTGATCTAGGTCCTAAGGATGATAATAGTCGAATGTTTAGTTCATCTAGATTAAAGATTAGAAATCACCCGAGTCAAATACTTCACCCGAGGATTCGTTTGTTTAAATTTCGATAAAAGCTTTAAGTTTCTTTGATTGTCATTATAACTTGTTGCATTTGATAGTTGTTGAATTCTGTACTGTGACTAGTTTGCTCGATAGCCTTTATATTCATAAAGTTCAGTTCGTATGCATTGTTTAATTTTCAGTTTTTGATTGTTCTGAGTTAGTCATTTTCCAAAATCATAATTTGGGTATAGCTTAGATTAGATAGAGTTCTGTATTCTTGGTGAGTCATTGTTCTCCCTGTGGATCGATCCCTAAGTACACAACGTACAAAGGGTTATTTGGTAACCCCGAGATTTAACACGAATCTCGCATTATCAAATTGGCGCCGTTGCCGGGGAAACAACAATAGCCATTAGGATTTGGACTCTGTTTGAGACTAAGTTTTATTTTTCTTGTTATCTAATTATTTGCTTGTTTATTCTCTTTCTTATAGGTGCATGAACTTGAGGAGTGGAGGACATCTAAATCTACTTCCTCTAGTTCCAGACATAAGACGTTTAGAAAGAGAGAACACGAGAGCAAGAAGAGACCGAGACAGAACGGATCAACCAGATCAAGTTGAAATGGATGATCGTGTGCCACCAGCTGAAGGTGGAGAAGGAGAAATCAGAGGAGTAGGAGTGGGAGTGATTCCTCAACATCCTCCAAGGCAACCTAGAGCCATTGGAGCGTTTGATGCACCAAATGTACAGGGACATCGAGCTGGAATATATCCACCAGCTGTGGAAAACAATAATTTCGAGATCAAGGCGAGCTTGATTTCCATGGTGCAAGGAAACAAGTTTCATGGGCTGCCTATGGAAGACCCTTTGGATCATCTAGACCAGTTCGATCAAGTATGCGATATGGTGAAGATGAATGGCATCTCCGAAGATGCCTTGAAGCTGAGATTGTTCCCTTTCTCACTGGGGGACAAGGCAAGACAATGGGAGAAGAGTCTACCACAAGGTTCAGTGACTTCATGGGACCAATGCAAGAAGGCGTTCTTGACTAAGTTCTTCTCTACAATAAGAACAGCGCGTTTGAGAAATGAGATCTCGAGCTTCACTCAAAGGAATCATGAAAGTTTCAGCGAGGCGTGGGAAAGATTTAAAGGATACACTACGCAATGCCCGCATCATGGATTCTCCGATGAATCATTGCTTAGTACTCTATACCGTGGTGTTTTACCCAAGTACCGAATGCTTCTCGACACAGCAAGTAACGGGAATTTCTTAGGAAAAGATGTCAATGATGGAAAAGAGCTAGTAGAGAACTTGGCTCTGAGCGATGGGAACTACGGCGAGGATTATGACAGATCTTCAAGAGGAGAAAGTGATTATGATGATCACACTAAAAGGCAGATCAAGGCTTTGAATGAGAAGATGGATAAGCTTCTTAACGCCTCACACAAGACTGTTAGTTTTGTTGGAAATGCTGAAGAGAATCAAAATTTTAGGCATGAAGGAGAAGAGGACAGTGCACAAGAGATGGTGAATTATGTGGGAAACCAAGGAGGATTTCAAAAGGGATTCAATCCAAACTACCGGAACCATCCTAACTTCTCCTACCGAAACCCGAATGTCGAGAATCCACAGGACCAAGTCTATCCCAACCCAAACCCACAGAACCAAGGACTAAAACAAAAAGTTTATGGACAGTCCAACCAAGCTCAAGGCTCGAACTATCAACACCAAGGTTACATTCCCAAGAACAACTTCCAAGGTCAAGGGAATAACTTTCAGAGAAATCAAGGAGGGTTCCAAACCAAGCAACCATTCTCACCACCCGGATTTGCGCAGCAAAGACAACCAATCAATCAACCGCCTCAAGATAATGAGATGAAAAACATGCTCCAACAAATCATCGAAAGTCAAGCCAAGAATTCGCTGGAAATGAATTCAAGGATGGAAGGACTAAGCTCGAAGATGGATGGAGCTTACAATGAATTAAATACAAAGTTTGAGAATCTAGCATCTCAAGTGAAGATATTGGATAACCAAATGTCATCATCATCTAAACGACCGATGGGTTCACTTCCCGGGAAGCCGGAACCAAACCCCAAGGAATACATTCAAGCTATCACGCTTAGAAGTGGGAAAGAACTACCAAGTGGAGAAACGAAAACAGGTGATGGACCTACAAGCAAAAAAGAGGAAGCTGAAACTAATGGTAGTGAAACAATGGATGATATGCTCAATGACGAAAAATCGGAAATTGAGAAGGGTATACTCGACAAAGGCAAGGATAAGATTGGCGAAGACAATGTCCAAGACAAGACCAAAGAATGCGATCCAACGAAGACTCAAAGTTTTTCGAAGAAAAAGACGCTCTTTGTACCACCCCCTTTAGAGCCCAAGCTTCCTTTCCCGGGCCGTTTCAAGAAGCAGCTCATAGAGAAATATCGGGCTATGTTTGACAAACAAATGAGTGAGGTAACAATAACAATGCCAATTCTTGATGCATTTGTCTTATCTCCTCATTACAACAAATTCCTCAAAGACGCGGTGAAAGAAAAGCAGAAAGCGTTGGAAAGTGTAGTAGTCTTAACTCATGAGTGTAGCGCCATAATCCAAAAGAAGGTGGTTGCTAAGAAGAAAGAAGATCCGGGTAGCTTCACTCTCCCTTGCTCTGTTGGACCTTTATCATTTAACCGTTGCTTATGCGATTTAGGGGCTAGTGTTAGTCTGATGCCTCTATCGGTTGCAAAACGGTTAGGATTCACGAGATATAAGGACTGTCGAATCTCGCTTGTCCTTGCGGACAGATCAATCAGAACACCAATTGGTTTGCTTGAAAATATTCCGGTAATGATTGGACATTTCGAGATACCTACAGATTTTGTTGTGCTTGAGATGGATGAAGAACCAAAGGATCCCCTCATCTTAGGGCGTCCGTTTTTGCGCACAGCTGGGTCGATGATCGATGTGAAACAAGGAATGATAAGTCTACACTTGGGGGATGAAGTTCTGACTTTTGATATCAATAAAGTGATGAAGAAACCCACCATTGAGGGTCAAATGTTTTACATCGAGGAAATGGAAGCATTGGCGGATGAGTTGTTGGAAGAGATTGCCTTAGAAGACTCACTCCAAAGCACTCTAATGATAAAGCAGGGAGAGTTTGGTTTATTTGATGAAGAAAGTGTGGAGTATGAGAAGTTATTAGACTCCAACAATCTGGTTGAAGCTGAGGGAAACTTTCTTGAACTAAAACAAGGTCATCATGAGATGAATAATGGTGAAGAGGAAGATGAGGCAAAGAAAGACAGCGCTAGCAATGGTAAGCCTAGCATCGATGGAGAATGGAGCGAACTCATGGCACCAAAAGTCGAACTCAAACCTCTTCCGAAAGGGCTAAGGTACGTAATCCTTGGAACTAACTCCACCTATCCAGTTATAATCAATGATGAACTTACTGAAATTGAGACTGCCACCCTTTTAGGAGAATTGAAAAGGTTTAGAAAAGCCATAGGATATTCTCTTGATGACATAAAAGGAATATCGGAAACCCTTTGTGTGCATAGGATCCACCTTGAAAATGAATCTATGACTTCCGTTGAACACCAAAGAAGGTTAAATCCTAACCTTAGAGAAGTTGTTCGGAAAGAGATTCTTAAACTTTTAGATGCAGGAATAATCTACCCCATTTCGGATAGCACATGGGTTTCACCAGTACACGTAGTACCAAAGAAGGGTGGAGTCACAGTAGTGAAAAACGATAAAGAGGAATTGATCCCGACTAGGACCATTACTGGACATAGAATGTGTATAGACTACCGTAAATTGAATGCATCAACTAGAAAAGATCATTTCCCATTACCGTTCATAGACCAAATGCTTGAAAGGCTAGCCAACCACACTCATTATTGTTTTCTTGATGGGTATTCGGGATTCTTTCAAATTCCGATTCACCCCAATGATCAAGAAAAAACGACATTTACATGTCCTTATGGTACCTTTGCATATCGAAGGATGCCATTTGGGCTATGTAACGCACCAGCAACCTTTCAAAGGTGCATGATGTCGATATTTTCTGATTTGATTGAAAATGTGGTTGAAGTTTTTATGGATGACTTCTCCGTCTATGGAGATTCTTTTGTTTCTTGTCTTTCCAATCTTTGCAGGGTCCTGAAGCGATGTGAAGAAACGAACCTCGTGTTAAACTGGGAAAAGTGTCACTTCATGGTGAAAGAAGGCATCGTCTTAGGACACAAGATTTCTGAAAAAGGGATTGAGGTAGATAAGGCAAAGATAGAGGTGATGCTTAGCTTGGCGCCCCCAAATTCTGTAAGGGGAATAAGAAGCTTCTTGGGACATGCCGGTTTTTACCGGAGATTCATCAAGGATTTTTCTAAAATAGCAAGACCACTCACTCGGCTTCTGTGCAAAGAGGTGGATTTTGTGTTTGATAAAGAATGTCTGGAAGCTTTTGATAAGATCAAGAATGAACTGGTTAGCGCTCTTATTGTACAAGCACCGGATTGGGACTTACCGTTTGAGATAATGTGTGATGCAAGCGATTATGCGGTAGGTGCAGTACTTGGTCAGCGAAAAGATAAGAAACTCCATGTGATATACTACGCAAGCAGAACTCTAGATGATGCACAAGTGAGATATGCCACAACGGAAAAGGAGTTACTTGCCATCGTTTTCGCGTTTGAAAAGTTTAGATCATACCTGGTGGGTTCAAAGGTAGTTGTTCATACAGATCATGCAGCATTGAGGCATCTAATGGCGAAGAAAGATGCTAAACCAAGGCTATTGAGATGGATTTTGCTACTCCAAGAGTTTGATTTAGAGATAAAGGACAAGAAAGGGATAGAAAATGGTGTAGCGGATCATCTATCTCGAATGAGGATTGTGGAGAACGTGCCTATTGACGACTCTCTTCCCGAGGAACAGATCATGGCAATCCAACTTTTGAAATCGACCCATGAAACTCATGAAAAGCTTGAAGAAGCCAAAGGGCTGAGTGAAAATCTGCCTTGGTATGTGGACTTTGTGAATTACTTAGCTTGTGGTGCAGAGCCTCCTAATCTCGAGAGCTACCAAAGAAAGAAATTTTTCAGAGATGTAACACGGTACTACTGGGACGAACCGTATCTCTACACCCTTTGCAAAGATAAGATTTACCGAAGGTGTATTCCAGAGGAAGAGGTAAATGATATTCTAATGCATTGCCACGGTTTTGCATACGGAGGGCATTTCGCTACTTTTAAGACGGCTCCCAAAGTCTTACAAGCTGGTTTTTGGTGGCCAACATTGTTCAAAGACGCGAACAATTTCATCTCAAGATGCGATTCTTGCCAACGCAAAGGCAATATAAGTAGACGAAATGAGATGCCACAGAACCCAATACTTGAAGTCGAGATTTTTGATGTATGGGGTATAGACTTTATGGGACCTTTCCCTTCGTCTTACGGGAATTGTTATATTCTCGTCGCGGTGGACTATGTATCAAAATGGGTTGAGGCGATTGCTAGTCCCACAAATGATGCAAAGGTTGTGTTGAAGTTGTTCAAGGCGATAATGTTTCCTAGATTTGGTGTTCCACGGGTCGTGATAAGCGATGGAGGCAAACATTTCATCAACAAAATCTTCGAGAGCTTACTAAAGAAGAATGGAGTGAAGCATAAGGTTGCTACTCCTTACCACCCGCAGACAAGTGGTCAAGTAGAAGTCTCTAACCGGGAAATCAAAGCTATCTTGGAAAAGACGGTTAGTACAACAAGGAAAGATTGGTTAATGAAACTTGATGACGCTCTTTGGGCATATAGGACAGCTTTCAAAACTCCTATTGGTACAACTCCGTTCAACCTACTCTATGGAAAATCTTGTCACTTGCCGGTTGAGCTCGAATACAAGGCTATGTGGGCGACAAAGCTTCTGAACTTTGATATCAAGACAGCTCAAGAAAAGAGACTAATACAATTGAATGAACTAGACGAGATTCGCCTGGAAGCATATGAGAACTCAAATATCTACAAAGAGAAGACAAAGGCCTTTCACGACAAGAGGATCATACAAGAGATTTCAAAGTGGGTGATGATGTGTTATTGTTCAATTCTCGATTAAGGCTCTTTCCCGGAAAACTCAAGTCAAGGTGGTCAAGTCCTTTCAAAATCCAAGAAGTGAGACCTTACGGTGCATTTGTGCTCAAGAACAAGACCGGAGGAGATTTTGTGGTAAATGGGCAAAGGCTGAAGCCATACTTGGCAAATGACTCGATTGGGGAGAGAACAACGGTTTCTCTTTCAGACCCCGTGACTGCATAAGAACGGGAAAGTCGAGCTCAAGCGACGTTAAACGAGCGCACTTGGGAGGCAATCCCAAGGTATCCTTTGTGCATATTTGTTCAAATTTCTTCCTTAATTTCTTTTTATGTTCTAATTTATGTTATATATGTATGAATATTATATATGTATGTATATATATATGTAAAAAAAAAAAAAAAAAAAAAAAAAAAAAAAAAAAGGGGTTCTAGCGGTACCCCCCCCCGCTATAACGATACCGCTACAATCATCAGCTGGCCGTAGCGGTAGGGTACCGCCATGGAGGTACCGCCAGGAACGACCACGAAAACACCCAATCTGGAGCTGAACATGGCGGTGGTTTGCCCGCCATGAAGGTACCGCCACGACGGCCATAAACATCCTAGCGGTGGGCTACCGCCACAAGGGTACCGCCACAGAAGGTAAGTTCTCAAACCCGGTTTAATCCGGTTTGTGCTCGAATTTTGAAACACAAAAACCCCAAATTCTTCTTCTTCCTTCTTCACTCGAAAACTCACCCTCTTCTACCTATCTCTCCACCGAAAATTCACCAAGAAAAACTCAATGAATTCAATCATTTTTGGGTACAAATTCTCACTAGTTACCTTCAAAATCATCTAAATTTCATCTCTTCATCGAAAATCCCCAAGGTATGAACTTCTTCTCTCCATCTTTCTATTTTCGTTCAAGAGTAAGATTTGATGATTATATTGTGTTAATGATAGATTGGTGAGAAATTACACTTAGATTATGCTTTTAATCGGTGAATATAGGAACATTTGAGACAAAACAACAAGATTTGATGAGAAATTCAAGAATCTATTAACCTTAGAACTTCGATGAACAGTGCCGACGATTTGAAATTGGGGAAAACATTTGATTCTTGACAAAAGTCGTAGAATTAAGCTACACATTGATGAATTGCATGAAAATTGTACAATCATTTGCAAAATTTTCGAAAATTCTATTGCATTCATCCAATTAGCAATGGTAAGTCTAATTAATGTGTTTTTGATTCATATTGATGTTCTTGTTGGAGTTTGATTTCTTAAATAAATTGATTAATGTTTTGGAGATGAATTACATAGTAAAATCTTTGCACCACCTTGAAGATATTTGTGCATTGTTCTCATATGTTTTCCAATTCTTGTAGGAGACATGACGAATGAAAGAGCTAAACGCGTAACGAGAGCAAACACTAACAAAGGAGGCACATCCAAAGCTCCTACTGCCAAAGACAAGGGCAAAGGAAAAGTTACAGGAGAAGGTTCGAGGAAACCAACAAAAAGAGCTCAAGCGGAAACCGCTCCATCCAAAAAGAAGTTACATATACAAGAAGAACCCCCAGCTCCAACTTCTGAAGAGTTTGAAAGAGGGACAGTTGAGTATACGGGAATGCAGATCACGGACTACAAAAAGCTCAGGGAAATAACTTTCGTCCCGACACGGTTCATCTCGAATAGTTTCCTCACAAAGACGGGTCTGGCTGAAGACGTGAAGAAGATCATTGCGTGTATGGGGCTAACAAAGTTTTCAGAAACAAGAGACTTTGTCCATCCTGAGTTAGCTAGGGAGTTCTTTGCCACTGTCGAGCTGAAATACAAGAAGAAAACTCCGGCACCGGATGAAGGGGTTCTAAGCTTCGTTTGTTGGGGGCGACAATATAATCTGACCATCACAGAGCTCTGTGAGATCTATGGGTTTCCTAATGGCACCAAGACGAAGTTCTCCGATTTCTCAGAAGCATATTCGTTTTGGGACACGATAGCGGAGGGGAACGCTTCTGGAAACCCAAAGGCTACGCTTATTCGAAACCCCGCACTACGTTTTGTTCATAAATTCCTCGCCAACACATTCTTTGCGAGGAAACAATCCGGAGCGGTTAGAAAAGAGGAGCTATGTTTGTTGTTCAAAGGGGTGAGACGTTACATGGTTGACGAAGATGGTGCGATGTTTAACGATGTGGAAGACGACGATGTCAACCTCGGATGTTTATTCGCTAAAGAGTTGACAAGGGTGCGTGCTTGGGGTAGGAACACACAAGAGAGGCAATGCTTGATGGGAGGTTTACTCACAGCAATTTTTCGTTGGGTTGGAATGGACCTCGCCTCCATTTATCAAGACCCAGGACGTGGATTTCTTGACCGAGAGTACTTCATCTTTTGCAAATTCCTTGAAGACACAGCCGACTTGGAATCATTTCGCTACATGTACTCTACGCGTCAACGCGAGTCACGCAGCATACCACTCCCGAACCCCCGCCTAACTACCATAGACGACATCCAGAACATTTACTTTGAGCACCCCCGAGAACCACTTACCGTGCTAGGTCCGAGAAGGAAGAGAGATAACCAAGGAGAGACTCATGTAGGAAGTGCTGAAGCACCAGAGATCCCCATTGACGAGCAACAACAAGAACCGGATCCTTGGGAGCTACCAGAGCTGAAGATCAAGCCAACAACAGCAAGAGAAAAGCTCCTCTACAACGCCTACAAAGTCCAACAGAGGATCAACAAAATGGCGAAGAAGAAGTTCGACTGGATTAAGTCTAAGCTCAGAAAAGTTCCAGGTTATGTCTCGGACGAGGAAGAGTACGAGCACGGAGAAGAAATGGCTACGGGCAATCAAGAGGACGAAGAAGACACGCCAATAGGCGATGAAGCCGGTTATGGCCCGGAGACTTCTTTCCAGCCAGCATTTGATCAAGGAGGATCGAGCCACCCATGAGAAATAAGGTAGTCAATTCACCTAGTTTATTCTCGTTTATCAGTTTTATTTATCTTTTTTATGTCTTTTTATTGTACAACAATTCACATCTTATTTCTCACCGAGACGGTGAGATTTAAGTTTGGGGGACTTGTCGTTACTAATGTTATTTGGACTTGTTTTGTTTCATTTTATTTTTCAATTGCATCGTTTTTTAAAAAAAAAAAAAAAAAAAAAAAAAAAAAAAAAAAAAAAAAAAAAAAAATCGACAAAAAAAAAAGAGTCTAGAATCATTTTAGATTTGCATTCATTTGCATTAAGGAGCAATGATGATTTTTCCTTGTAGAGTATCAATCTAAAGGGTGTAGTGATTTTGAAATTAAGGACTCATCATGTTTTGAACTTATGCTTCATTGTTCTTGTGCTAGCTGAATCAAGTTGTGAATTAAATTCAACCCTATCAATAAGAACCTTAATTTGATTTATAATTATCATAATCATGCTTTGAAAAATAGACTCATGGATCACCATATACATATTTGGGTCTTCTTTTACCTTTTACCACTCTCTGTTGACCCAAATAGCCATATCCCATTGTTGGAATGGTTTCCGCACCTAGAACATTACGTCTTTTCAAGCCAAATCCTTTAGTGAGAGATTGTGAGGCCTTATTTCTGAGCAAACTTGGCAAAAAGTGTTAACTTTAGGGCGACAAGGATAGGTTTTCATGTAGATGTAGTTCCATCATCAAGGAATTATTTTTAGGATAGGCTAGATAGGTCGGGAAACTTTGGGACATTTGGTGTAAATAATTAAATAAAAGAAAAGAAAAAAAAAAAAAAAAAAAAAAAAAAAAAAAAAAAGAGAAAATTTTTGGGAAAAGGATTAGGGGATTACAAAGTTTTACAAATCATTGGTGTTTAGATCAAGTATAGCCTCTAAGTGTTTAAAGTAAAATGATTGAAAGTCCAAGAGATGGCTAAAGCATCCAATTGATGAGGTTAGAGGCGAGATAAAAAAAAAAAACTCTAAACCAATGTGAGAATAGAAAGATTTCCCCTAAGTGAGAATAAATTTGAGTGATGAAGGCTACATTGCCTTTAGAAAAATGGTGGTCTAGGTTGTAATTTCATTGGGTTTAGAAGCTAGAAGTTAAGTGCATTCGAGGCATTGGGTAGATGGAAATTTATCCTTGTATGCATCAGTTGCCTTTTACTTTTAGCATTTTGTCGAAGTTTGTTCGTTCATCGAGAGATCCCTAGCATTTGGAGCACCCCATGCGTATGTTGAGATCATCTTTATCTCAAGACCTTGTCCCTTAACCAAATGAGTTTGTTTGATTTGCATGAGCATGATTCACTATATAGTTTAATGAACGTTAAAGGGTTGGATGCTAAGAATTCTTGAGCAAGTTGAGGCTTGGACTTGAATCATATAGGAATAGACATGATTGACTCTTTTTGACTCCTTGTTGATACTTGTGGATTTGAGCTCCTATTTTATTTTAAATCTCTCTTTCTTCTCTTGTTCTTTATTGTTTGCTTGCGGACAAGCAAAGGATAAGTTTGGGGGAGTTGATATCATCGCATTTTACCTCATATTTACTTTAGCTTTCATTTTTTTACCTTTGTATTTTACTTCATTTAGATGGTGAGTGTTTGTTTTAAGAGTTCATTCGCACTCATTAGGTTTTAGGATCATAAAGTAGTGTTTTTGGTCTTTTTGTTGTGTCTTGAGTCTTTTCTAGGTGAATATGAAGCTTGGGACATGAAGGAGAAGGCTCGGGATGATCAAAGGATGCTAGAATCGAGTTTCGAGAACTTTCAGATATGGTGGCGGTACCCCCTCGCCATGATTGGCCCGCTAGAACCACCGTGGCGGTACCCCATCGCCACAACACTGCCGCCACACTTCGCTTTCCATCTTGGCGGCACCCCCTCATCATGATTGACCCGCTAGAACCATCTTGGCGGCACCCCCTCGCCATCACCCTACCGCCAGGATTAGAAATTAAGGCGAGTCATCTGGAACAAATTCTAGCGGTCATCTGACCGCTAGGATGGGGTCGCTAGGATGGCCTGGCGGTACCCTACCGCCAGAGGACTACCGCTACCGTCGCCAGCCGACTACTTTCACTATTTTACCTGCTCCAATCCTCTTTTATGTATAAAAGAAAGACTTATGTAATAAAAATTCGTCCAGCACTTACTTTTGAAGAAAACACTCTGAAACAACTCTTTCTTTCATCCTTTTAATTTCAAGATCTTGTTTGATTTAATAAAGTTTGCTTAAATCTTTTTACATCTTTGTTATCCTCATGTTCATAGCTTCAATTTGTATGGTTTATTTTTGTCATATAGTTATGTGTGAGTAGTCATCTAGAATCTTTGGGTGAAGTTAGATTAGGGTGATTATAATTCAGTTCTAGGTGATTTAGATGCTAAGTTATTGATTATCCTTTCTTATTAAGTGGTCTTAATGCTAGATTAGCCAAGGAATTGGTAATTTAGAGCATAGGAATTTTCATTACCCGGAAGGTGTTCGATGAAATTCCCGAGCGAACTTAAGTAAGAGCTTTTCATATCTTAATCAACGGAAGTTGTTGTAGTGGTGAATTGTGTTCTAATATATTTGGTTCCATTGCTTGTTAGTTATGAAATCACTAACGGAAGTTATTGTCGGTTGATAGCTAGCAAAGGGGTTAATACCACGGAAGTGGATTAATCTTTAGAAGTGATCTAGGTCCTAAGGATGATAATAGTCGAATGTTTAGTTCATCTAGATTAAAGATTAGAAATCACCCGAGTCAAATACTTCACCCGAGGATTCGTTTGTTTAAATTTCGATAAAAGCTTTAAGTTTCTTTGATTGTCATTATAACTTGTTGCATTTGATAGTTGTTGAATTCTGTACTGTGACTAGTTTGCTCGATAGCCTTTATATTCATAAAGTTCAGTTCGTATGCATTGTTTAATTTTCAGTTTTTGATTGTTCTGAGTTAGTCATTTTCCAAAATCATAATTTGGGTATAGCTTAGATTAGATAGAGTTCTGTATTCTTGGTGAGTCATTGTTCTCCCTGTGGATCGATCCCTAAGTACACAACGTACAAAGGGTTATTTGGTAACCCCGAGATTTAACACGAATCTCGCATTATCAATGCTTGACCTTGGAAAGCTGCAGGGGCTTGGTAGTTTATGAATGGTGGCTTGGACTGAAAGTTTCCTTGAAACTTGTTCTGCCCTTGGTTTGGCACGAACTGTTTCGTTTGAAAATTCTGAGGGAAAGTCTTTTGAAATCTTTGGTTTGGCATGTTGGCTTGCCCCGAAAACCCTTGAGAAGGACCAGCTCCTCTCACATTTGGTACGAATGGTTTTCCTTGAAATTGTTGCGCTTGAGGAATCCCTTGCCTTGGATAAATCTGGTCTTTGGGGTTTTCCACATGTGTACTTCGGTAAGACATGTTCGGGTGGTTTCTAAAATTTGAGTTAAATCCCTTGTTTTGCACAAAGTTTTGCCCATTCATATAATTCACTTCTTGTGATTCTTCATTTTCTCCAGTTGAGATGTCTTGGCAAATCACCGCATCGGCATCATCTTCACATGCCTGCACACCTCTCTGATTTGATCTCAACAACAGGCTCACCTTTGCATTTAGTTCATCAATCTTCTGTGAGTCTATGTTGTTAACTTTCTTTGAGCGATCATACTCGGGGTTCCGATTGTTAGAACTTGCTGCCAAGTTCTCGATCTGTTTATAAGCTCCCTCAATGCTCTTCGTCATAAAATCCCCATTACTTGCAGCATTAAGAGCATTCTTAAAATCCCAATCGACCCCATCATAGAAAATACTGAGAATTTGCTCATCCTAATACCCATTGTGAGGACATTCTCTACGGTATTCCTTGAATCTTTCCCAAGCTTCGCAATAAGTTTCGCCGGGATGCTGCGCGAAAGTAGCGATCTTGTTCCTGAGCGAGGCTGTTTTGGACTTGGTGTAGAAATGATCCAAGAAGGCTGCTCTGCATTGTTCCCAAGACCTCAACGAACCAGGAGGTAGTGACTTGAGCCATCTCAGTGCGTTATCTGCCAAGGAGTGACAGAAAAGCTTGCATTTGAGGTAATCAGCGGGAACCCCATTCGACTTAGTAGTGCTGCAAATCTCCTCGAAGTTCTCGATGTGATCCATTGGATTCTCAGTGGGTAATCCATGAAACACATGTCTTTCTACCAGTGCTATCATCTGAGGCTTGATCTCGAAATCTTGCCTCGCAATCTCTGGTGGACAAATTGCTGCCCTGTTCAGGTAGAAAGTGTGGGGTGTGTCTACATCCCCAATAGCACGCGGATTCTGCTGCACTTGCTGCTGTTGCAACTGCCGAAGTTGTTGTCGCATGATGCGGATCTCCTCAGCCTGAGCAGCTTGAACCTCAGTTTGTGCTTGATTGTCGACGTTATCGTCCATGACGGCTCGTTTCGACTTCTTTTTTGTAGCTTTGTTAGTACGTTCCGTCCTTGCTAGCTCTTGGTTGGTAAGTTGCAGGACGTTTCTAGCGCTTTTGCTTCTTGTTTGCATTCACCTGAAACACACAAGCAAGCAAAAACATAACAGAGTTAGTAAATCTTAGACTAAACTTCAATCTTAGGTTCGAAGGTAATGCAATTGGTCCCCGACAACGGCGCCAAAAACTTGATACACAATAGTTTTAACCCTATAACAACTACTGCAAGTGCATAGCAAATGTTGTAGCAATCTAGGAATCGAATCCACAGAGACCAAGTGTCACACTACGATTCTTAATGAATGAAATTAAGCTAAGACAGAAATATGATTGTTTGATGTGAAAATACATAAAAGATAGCAATTTAAACGATGTAAAGATCAATAAAGAAAAGCGCTAGGTCCAGGGTGATTCGCGGGAATTCAGAGATCATGAATTAGACAACTATTCAGGGAGCTAATGAACACCATTCTAGAACTCAAACATAAATGTATAACCAATCCACTCTCGTGGTATCAACTACTTCATCTAGCGACCTAGGTGTCTAAACTCTCGTTTGAACCTAAAATCCTAAACAAGCATTAACAAGCTGGTTCGATTTGTTCACGGATCGCCTTAGCATCAGCTCTCGTTGGCTAAGGACGATACGCTCATCTATGTTCTATCAAGCAACCTATAAACTTCTGGAATATAGATTAAACCATGAATCAAAGACTAAGTGATCAATTCAGCCTAAGCAATAAGAACAACTATAGATGAAGAACTCAAATGATAAAATCCTTATTTGTGTCCAATTCAATGATTCATAAACCCCTTTGCTTACCCTGAACCTAACTAAAAGACTACTCAGACATTGAAATCATAAGAACACAGAGAGATAAACAATAAATCATATGCAAATAGATATAAAATAGAAGAGGGTTCAGAATTCTTCTCAAAGATTGAAGTCTCAAATGAAAATGGAAAACTCCATAGAAATAAAAGAAAGTTTCTCTAAGTTTCTCTGCAGAATATGATAGTCTCTCTCTCTAGAAAATGAAAGGCATGTGGCTGAAATTACTCATGTGGCGTAAAAACCATAATATATCATATTCATGCAGTGAACAAACCTTAAAATGTCATTTGTCATTCATCTTTCTCATAACAATGTCATTTTAGAGTATGATGCTAACCTTGTGTACAGGACCGAAACCACCTTCTCCGATCTTGTTTGAAGGATCAAAGTTATCCGTGGCAACTTTGATTTGCCTCAAGGAGAATGAATTGATCTGGAAATCTAAGTTGTTGAAATCTGAAGTGAAGAAAGACAGTTGAGTTTAGCAAGAAAAAAAGAGACAGAACTCAAAATGTTTAAAAAGCTATTTAAGCTAGTCTTTGTAAGTAAATACCTTTTTCCATCTGACTCTTGGGTCTTAAGCAGCCTCTCCACCATAATATACCAACGATTACAAGCACAATAAACACAACTGAAGCGACTACAATACCGACAATTATACCAACAGATACAGAGCTTCCACCATGTTCCTTTGGTGGAGTGAAATCTACAGCAAGAGACAAGAAAAACACTCTAAACACAGGCGAAATCTCTCTGAAATAGTTTAGGGTTTAGCAAAGTTTACTCGGATCCACGGATACAGCCGATATGAGAGAACCATATACACCTCTTTCAGGTAGGCCTTGAGTTCCTTTCCCAGCCCATTGCAATCTTATTTCTAGTTTCCTTTTTGTAATCATGACCGGAAATCTCTTAACCACTGCTCTTAAGGCACCATTTGCCTCATCAACAATATTGAAATCTTTAAGCTCATGTTTACCCTGCACATTATTACACCAGCCAATTGATTCAGCTTTACAAATCTTTCTGACATTTATAAAACAAGTTTAATCAAAGTACCTGAATGTATATGTCAAAGAATCGTCTTCCCAAACTATTATACGAGTTGTTGTCGTTGAACACAATTTCAGCGAAATGAAGATTTACTGTATAGTTTCCTTCTCCAAGACAAAACGCGTAGTAAGTGAGGGAGATGGCCGAGAGACGCGCTCGCGTATATAACCTAGAATCTAGGCTAGAATTTGTTATCTCTAGCTCTGATTTATTCGACCATATGGTTTTTTCACCAGTCGAACGATCATCATCTAAGAAGTTTCCGGTATTGCTAGAAACCCAACCGTTTCTACTATTAATATCAGAGAAAATTGATCCATCCGCTGTGTCAGCGTCATACTTAGTCCCATTGATTGTTATTTCAGGACCACCACAGTTTATATGAAGGCCATAGAAAGCTGAGAGCAAAATGATTAATGACCGACGATAAATCAGATGCACAGATATAGTTTGGTAATTTATATATATAGCTTCAGAGACTTACTTCTACGACAGATAAGGTTACTCGGACACGAATAACTTGAGCTGTGGCAAAACAGAACGTAATAATCAATCAATCAATCATTCTTGCGAGTGTTATATATATATATATCCAAATCTTTTTTAAGAATTATGAGAAGAAAAAAAAACACTTACGAGTTATTTTCCACGAAAGGGCTTGTGCTTGAAAACATATTCCTGCAAAGTGAACAAAACCAAGAAACCGTAAAGTTTATAGCGAATTCCAAGGTACAGGAAGTTGGTACGTTTATTGATCTTCTTACACGCCGCTCGCCCGACATCTTGCGGTTTTTGGATCTTTGGAGAAGTTATTGTAAGTAATATCACTGCAATAAAAGATACAACAACCAACTTAAACGTTATTCTGTCCCTACAAAGAATTGTGCTCTCACTACAAGAATGGTATCGTGTAAATGTTTCCATATATATATATATATATATATATATATATATATATTGGTGAAGAAAACTCACATGTTGTCACCTTTCTCTATCATCCAACTTGGTACTTTCCCGGATAATATGTTACTTGTAAAATATCTGCAAGCTCGGAAAACAATTAAACATTACTTCATAAAAAGCTTTTAGTGAAACAGAGGACAGAAGAGAAGAGCATCGTCATACATGTAATCCACATTTGAAAGAGCACTATATTTGTCCGGGATTGGTCCACTCAGTTTGTTAAAGCTAAGATCACTGCACAAAGAGTTTCACAATGTCAGCTTGTATTCTTTTTCATTTTCGATAAATAAATTTTATGATTTAAAAAAAAAAACAAAGAGATTACTAACAAATTCTTTAAGGTCCCCATCTCTCCAAGATATTCAGGTAAATTTCCTGTAAGGTTACAGTTCCTAAGAATCCTGCAACGAACAGCGAGTAGGAGTGGAGGTTAGCTAAAAGAAACCATTACCAAATTTAGTTTAGTCTTAGGCTCAAACTCACAATATCTTCAGTGTCATGTCTTGTAGCTACGGAAATCGAGATTCAGGTCCGCTCAAATCACTGATTCTCCTACAAATTTTAGATATATATATATTATTGAACGTTGTCAGTTAGTCAACGAAAGATGAAAATATGAGAAGGTTTTTGTACTTACAGATCTGTTAACTTTTGCAGAGAACCAATGCCATTAGGAATAGGTCCTACCAAACCACTTGCTTGAATAACCCTGATTGATGAAGCACAACAAACATTTTAATACTTTATACATAACCAATACCGATATGGGAAAATAAAGAAAAAATCTGCTTACAG
Organism: Barbarea vulgaris; assembly: GCA_963667165.1. NCBI lineage: Eukaryota > Viridiplantae > Streptophyta > Magnoliopsida > Brassicales > Brassicaceae > Barbarea > Barbarea vulgaris. Next base: position 40,188,306 of record OY763887.1, on the reverse strand, counting down.
TTTCTGAAGATCTCTCCAGTTCTTGATGAATTCAGGTATAGTGCCATTGAATTGGTTGTCACTTATACGACTATAAATCAAGAGAACAAACACAAAGTTAGAAACTTCTGAAAAATATATGTTTGAAGATCAAATAAAATCAGAGGTGTACTTACAAATCATTTAATGTCGTAAGATTGGCGAATGAATTTGGGATTTCCCCCATCAAGAAGTTGAAGCTAACAAACCTACAAAGAGAAAAACAGTCTCAAAGACCAATAACTATATTTTTTTTTTTTAAATGAAAGAACAATTTGAGAGAGCTTAGGAAAAATGTTCTTACAGTCTTTGAATGTTTTTTAGGTTCCCTAGTTCTGGAGGTAATTCCCCTGAAAGCTGGTTGTATTCCAAGACACTGAAAAAACAAAAGAAACCGATAAGATTTGAATGATCTAGAAAATTGTTTGTATAAGAGCGAGAGATACTCACAGACTGCTAAGGTTTGTGAAACTTCCATACTCCTTTGGAATTGGACCAGTAATCTTATTTCCGAGTATAGAGCTGCATTTTCATCATCAAACAAATTCAATCAATGTATTATACATATATAAAGTGTATATATATAGACACTACAAAAAAACGTGTTAAGACTTAAGAGAAGTCGACTTCATATATTGATTGTGGTTGGTTATAGAACCGACTAAACTTTGTCATACTAAAATAGGTTGATTCCTCTCTCTCTCTCTCTCTCTCGCAATTATTTGCTCTAATTGATTGAAATCGAGAAGGTTTTGTAAATGTAATGTATAATTGATGGAGGATTTTGTTGTGTTTCTGATTGAATAACTTGAATTGAACAAGGATGCAGCGTTCGACTAAGAATCTCAAAGTTCAGAAAGCAAAATTATAGTTCATTTTCAATCAGATTCCAAATTGATTCGTTTTTTTTTTTCTTCATTTTTGGAAGAAATTTGGATGAATTTCCTGGTTACAATGCTAGATTCCTTGATTTTCACTACGACTTTGGAATATTTTGGGCATTTCTGTGATCCAAAGTGACTCTTATCTTATGCTAGAGGCCTTAGTTCGGATCTTGGCATCTTGCTTGCTCTAGGTTTTGACTTTACTGTAGATATGTTACTACCACTACGAGCATTTTCATTTTCAGTGGCTTGTTCTGAGTAATTTGTTCAACCATATGTTTATTTATACTAGGGCAATACCCGCGCATACGCGCGGGCAGTAAATTTTTATTAGTTTCTAAGAATTTTCAAGATTGCAAAATCATTGAATATCAGTCATACATTTTTTTTTCGAAACCCCATAACCACCGTTAAAGAACTGGTGCTTAACAATAATTATGAAGATCAATAAAATTCCTTCTAGAGAAGAAGAAAATACAGTCTCGAGACTCGTGTCTTTTCAATTTTACATCCCCAAATATTGAAGTTTTTATTTAAATGAAACCTAAATTAAGTAAAGTATAATTAGAAAGAGTATCGCTAATGCTGGAGTTGATGCCGGCCGGTGAACGTGAAAGAAAAAACGTAAGAGAAAAGATGATTTGGATAATTGCCTTTGGAGAGAAGGAAAAGGGTTGTAAGAAGAAAACCATTTTTTTTTTCTTTTTAGAAAATTTCAAATGTTTTATAGTAGAATATTATTATTTGATAGAAAATATCCATCCAATTTTTTTTTTTTTTTTGAGAAATAGAGTGTATCTTTTGATACCATAAATTTGGAAATTGAGAAGTTGTGACATTTTGGAGTTTATATAACTGTATATACAATGAACCAAATATTGACGGTGCATTGAATATCTCTAAAGTTATGTGGATTTTATACACTAAACCAAATCATTGTGTTACCCAATAAACGTAACTTTAAAAAAAAATTTCTACAGAAAAAAAAAACACGTGCCAATCACACAATAATATAACACTCATCACAAAACCGGTGTTGACACTATTTTCACCAATTTGGAACAGTATGTTGCAAAAGCAACTATAGTTGTTAAGACTTATTTATACCCATAAAAAATACAGTTTACACATACGTCAATGCGAATATGAATTATGACAGCAAGTCTCTTATATTTTTGGATATTCCATTTATTCAAATTTGTCATTGCCTAACACTTTCATTCTTATATTTCATAGAATTTGCTAATTAACCAAAATGCACTTCATGATTGAATAATCCCTCATTTTTTTTCCCATCATCGGTTTGTCTATTTGTCTTTGCATGCCCTCGCCTTTGTTACTATCACCATTTCACTGGCATCTCATCACTATAATGACCGGTGTAATCTGAGATGTAAAAAGTACGATCGCCATGATTACTATACCATAAACTTTTTTGAAATGGCTTAACTGCAATTGACAAAGTGGAGGAATCTTTTTAAACCTTAGAACATGTGCATCGTTTGGAAAAATACACAATTTCTGGTCAAAAGTGACAAAACACTGATACAAAATTGCAACATTTGGTTTTATTTTCTTACAAAAAAAGACAAGTCGTGTCAATCATACAGTAGAGTTAAAATTTGTGGAAAACATATAACCATACCTAAAGTAATGACGCTTAACAATGATTATAAAAATTAATGAAATTCATCAAGAACATAAGAAGATACAGTCACGAGACTCGTATCTTTTCAATTTTACATCTCCAAATATTGAAGTTTTTATTTAAATGAAACCTAAGTAACGTATAAGTAGAAAGAATATGGCCAACGCCGGAGTCGACGCCGGCAGATGAACGATGCAGAAAAAAACGATGGAGAAAAGTTTATTTAGAAGATTAGTTTTTGAGAAAAGAAAAAAAATTTGTGAGAAGAAATCAATTTTTTTTTCTTTTAAGAAAACTTCATATGTTTATATTAGAATATAAAATTATTATTAAATAGAAAATATCCATAAATATTTTGAGAAATAAAGAGTATCTTTTGCTACCATACATTTGGAAATTGAGAAATTGCGACTTTTTGGAGTTTATATAACCGTATATACATTGAACCAAATATACGATACATTGAATATCTCTAAGGTGTGTGTATACATTGAACCAAATATAGGGTGCATTGAATATTTATGACGTTTGTGTATACATTGAATCAAATTATTTTCTAAACCTAAGAGACATAACTTTTCGTAAAAGGACACGTGTCGATCATACAACTCATGACACTCATCTTTTATAATATATAAAATTAGAGTTGTTACTAACAACCGTAAATCTATCAGTCCGTTTAGTGGCTGATTGTTTCTAAATTGTTATAGCTTCTATTTTTGGCTCTTGTATTAATCTTCTTTTCGAGTCACTCGTAATTGTAAGATCTTCAAATTCATTTCTTATCGTTTTACAGATACCGTTTTTGTCAACTTCATGCTAAAGCAATCAAACTATAAAAAGTTATAAAGTTGAAATCTCAAGATACATCAAAGTGATCTGGTGTAAACGATATTTTTTTTTTTGTATTATATTTTTAGTATAAAATTGTAATTCATATCTCATTTCAGGCGGAAAGTTTTACAAAGGCTGCATATGGAATTTCGAAGATTACGTAACGTACGTATGATATATATGAAATGATGAAAATTGTAAAAAATTTCCTTGCATGGGAATTGTAATTAGGATGTTGTATGTTCACGAAAAAATTTATGTTTGATTAATTGAATTTTATGTGGTTTTATTTTTCTAGTCCTTATGTTTTTTTTTTTTTTGACAGCTTCTAGTCCTTATGTTTATTGTGTTATGTTATTATATTATTTTTATTTTATAATAATTAATATTAATAGTTAAACAAAAATTAATAAAATATTTTCATAGTTATAAAAGTGACACAATCATTTTAGTAAAAGTGACGTTATTGTTTTGTCACTAAACAATACATGTTGGTTATTATGAAGTAATATTTCTCAGCATACTAATAAATTGAATTAAACCGACGTTAACCAAAAAGACGAACGAAGTTAGAACTTATTAGAAGCTATTTTTGTTGTAATGAGAAGAGAGATATGCATACTTACATGATGCCTAGCGGTAAGGCTGCCCATTCCGGAGGAAGGGAACCGTTGAGATAATTTCTACTCAAATCACTGCAGAGAAAGAAGAATGTGACAAATTAGTTATCAACTTATTAACAACAACAAAAACTATTGGTGATATAATAATTGATGAGGGAATCAATTTACATCTCTTGCAGGTAAGGCAGTCCGGTTAAATTAGGAAGGAATCCTTGAAGATCTTGCCCCTTGAGAACTCTGTTACAAAAACATAGGTCCATTATAGTTTTTTTTTTTTTTTTGTCTTTTTTGTTTAGTAAAAAAAATAAAACATTTTGTAAAAAATATCAACAACAACCATCCAAAGCTACTTTATTAAAATAAATAAATGATTAGGTGATAGGCTTTTAGAAAATAAGACTGAAACCTACGAACATGTCTAATAAATTTCATCAAATTTCCTCCATACTAATAAGTAGGATGAGTATTTATGATTTATGATACAGTAAAACCTCTATAAATTAATAATGTTAGGACCGGAGAATTTTATTAATTTATAGAGGTTATTAATTAATCGATAAATTAGGATTCAAGTTTGTGGATTCAAGTTTGTGGTGTTTTGGAGGTTGCTTATCGCAATTCGACTTGGTAGAAGTCGAATCCGTGTGTTGCAGGAAGCTTGGATCGATCGATTCAGTGTTGGGATCGATCGATCCCAAGCGGTTCGTCGGTCATCGATCGAGTGTGATGATCGATGGTTGGTCGATCCAGGTAAGGGTGGATCGATCGATCCATGCTTGGATCGATCGATCCAGTTGTGTTGGTGTGATTTTTTTTGGTTCGTAGCATCGTGTGTCGTGTCCGGTTGGGTTCGGGCATTGCGTGGTTCTACTTGCTTGTTTGTATAGCTCGTAGATGGGTTGATCGTCCACTCAGTATTTATTAAATACTGATGCATCTCTTCGTTTTGGATGCAGGTAAAGATAAAGTGTGATCGTGGAATCATGGCGTTGCGGAGGAGGATGATTAGGACTCGTGTTGTTGTTGTTTTTTGTTGTTAAGTTTAATAAGCGAGTCTTAATGAATGTTGAATTGGAATATTTTAGAATTATCGTGTTTGTGTGATAATTAATATTTATGAATATTTTAATGCAAAAAAAAAATCGGGTGAGGTCGTTTCACTCCTCTATAGTACCCGATGGTATATTTTCTCTAAACACATCATTAACCATCTCAACGGTACCTACACCAAAATAAACATCTCTTCTATGTTCTCGTAAGCTATCCGCAACATATGGTTCACTGCTAGTACTCCCATAATCATAATTGTTTTCTCCATGTAGATACCAAATCTTGTAACCCGACATAAACCCATTGCTATACAAGTGCTGCCACACTAGCTCTACCTTAACATTATGAGAATTGCGGCAAATTGAACATGGACATTTCATCTTACCACCTTTTTGCACTCGCAGCCGATTTCCCGCCAATGCCATAAACTCACATATACCTCATGCATACTCCTAGTTTAATTACTTCGACTCCGGATCTATCATTTCTTCATCCATCCACGATCTAAAATATCTACAAGCGAACAAAACAATATTTCTTAATTTTTGTTTTAATACAATGTAAGTTACAAATAAATATTTATAAATTTGCTAAAATTTGATTCATTAATAAAATCTCAAACAATTAATAAAATTTCTTACATTTTCCAAATATATATTTTTTTAAATATTCTAAAAATTAATTTTTAAAAACACTTATAAATACCTCAAACTCCAATTAGTATAACAATACTTACATTTTATAACAATTTTATTACCCATTCTTACAAACATTTTACTATTATTTATAACATTTCTAACATTAATTCTAACAAATTCTATTAGCAAATTCTAAACATTCTAATATTTTACTAACAATTCTAAAATTTTCTCAAAAATAGCACAAAATATACTTTTTGTGACATATTTAGCACACATTTTCATTTATGACATAAATAGCATTTTTAGTAAAAAAATAATTCTAACCTCATATTTTTAAGGTTTAGGATTAAGGGTTTAGGGTTTAGAAAACCCTAAACCCTAAATCTTACCTCCTATCCCCTAAAAACTATATCTTAAATACTAATATAATCAACCCAAACAAAAAATATTAAATTATAAACTTTATAAAATGCTATTTTTGTCCTAAATAAAAATGTGTGCTATTTATAGAACAAAAACATCATTTGGTGCTATTTGAGAGAATTTTTCTTTTTTTAATAATTAAAATAATTTATTAAAATTATAGGGCAATTCTCAAAAATAGCACAAAATGAAGTTTTTGTGACATTTTTAGCTCAAATTTTTATTTAAGACATAATTAGCATTTTTATTAAAGGGTAATCCTAACCTCATATTTTTAAGGTTTAGGATTTAGGGTTTAGGGTTTAGAAAACCCTAAACCCTAAACCCTAAATTGTACCTCCTACCCCCTAAAAACTATACCCTAAATTCTAATATAGTCAACCCAAACCAAAAAAATTAAATTATGAACTTCATAAAATGCTATTTTTGTACTAAATAAAAATGTGAGCTATTTTTGGAACAAAAACTTGTTTTGGTGTATTTGAGGGAATTTCTCAAAATTATATCATTTCATTAAAATTCTAATTAATACAATTCTAACAAAATCTCATAAAACTCTTAAAAACAAAACATCTAAACTCTTTTTCCTAAATCTAACTAACCAAATTCATTATTCCATCTATCCAAATCTTAAATCTATATTCACCTGACCAAATCTAACAAAAAAATCATAGAAATCAAGTTTTAATTATTACAAATAGTGATGTTAATATGGGTTTTCAAACCCATTTAATAAATGGGTATGTTAAAGGAAATTAATAGAAAAAATTATATGGGATTAAATGGGTTTACCCATTTAGACCCATTTGTTAAATGGGGTTTAACAAAAAATAAATGGGTATCCATTTAAACCCATTTATGTTTAAATAAAACAAATTGTATTTATAATTTTTTTTTTGTCTCTACATTTATAATTAAAAATTAATTATGGTGGGAGAATATTAGTTTGGCGAGAAAACATAATTCCGTAATTTGATGAAAAACACGATTTTGACGGAAAACATAGATTTAACAAAAAAAAAAATTCCGGAAAATACCGAAAACATAATTTTGACGGAAAATGCGGGAAAGTATGTTTTGTTACGAAGAAAAATAGAAAAGAAAACACGATTTTCGCGGAAAACATGATTTTGACAGAGAAACATAATTTTTGCGGAAAAACATGATTTTGACGGGAAAAGATAATTTTTGGCGGGAAAAAATTAATTTTGGCGGGAAAACGTGATTTTTGCGGGAAAACATGATTTTGGCGGAAAAATGTGATTTTGGCGGAAAAACGTGATTTTGGTGGGAAAACGCGATTTTGGCGAAAAATGTGATTTTGGCGGGAAAATGCGATTTTTGGCCGGGAAACATGATTTTGGCGGAAAAATGTGATTTTGGCGGAAAAACGTGATTTTGGCGGGAAAACGCGATTTTTGCGGGAAAACATGATTTTGGCGAAAAAATGCGATTTTGGCGAGAAAACATGAATTTGGCGGGAAAACGTGAATTTGGCGGAAAAACGTGAATTTGGCGGGAAAACGTGAATTTGGCGGAAAAAAACGTGAATTTGACGGAAAATATGAAAACGTGATTTGTTACGGTAAATATAGGAAAACCGCAATTTTGGCGGGAAATCCGAGAAACATGGTTTGATACGGGAAAAAAACACGGTTTGGACGAAAAATGTTGTTTTGGTGAAAATGCGGTTTTGGCGAGAAAATGTGTAAAACATGGTTTGTTAAAATTAAATATAGAAAAAGTTAACAAAATATAATTTTGGCAAAAAAATTGGTTTTAGTATGAAAATGAAATTTCGCACTTTTAGCGGAAAATTTTATTATACAATTTTGGCGGAAATTTTTTTAATTTTAAACAATAATAATGATTTAATTTTAAACAATAATAATGAATAATTTATTTATTATATATAGTTTAGTGGGTTTAAATGGGTTTAAATGGGTTAGTGTTATTTAAATGGGTTTAAATGGGATGGGTTTAAATGGGGTGGGTTTAAATGGTAGATAATTTTAAATGGGTTTAAATGGGTTTGGGTTTAAATGGGATGGGTTTAAATGGGGTGGGTTTACCCATATTAACATCACTAATTACAAACTTAGAAACTTACAAGTTTTTATCCATGATGAAGTGTGAAAGACGCAATTGAACGACCAAACGAAATTTTTAGAGGATTTGACGATTTGGGAAAAAATTTGGTTTTTTTTTATAACTGAACTCGTGAGGAAGATGATGGCATTGCCGACGGATATTTCGTCGGAAACATCGCAATCAATTATTGCCGTCCGTATCTGCCGACAATTGCCGACATCCACCGAATTCCGTTGGATATCCGTCTATAATCCGTCGGAAATTTCCAACGGTTTTTTGACGGATTTTTCTTATACGAAATCCGTCGAAAACTCGTCGTTTTACCGTCAGAAATTACCGACAGCCGTTTATCGGTCGGAATTTCTGTCGGTTTTGCGGCAGTTTTCTTGTAGTGTCATTTTCCCTCACGCCTCTCTCTTCTCCACCATATCTCCTATGGAAGAAACATAGTGGTTGAAGTGATTCTGCAACACATGGGATGGTCAGTACAGAAGTGGAATGTGCTATACAAGGAGCTTCCTAGCAGACAGATTAATGTCGAAGTTCCAGACAGAACAGCAGTTTTGAGGACAAGCAAAGAAACCGAGGCTCTAAGACCCTTTGGGATTCAAGATTCCATTAATGCTGAAATCAAGAAATATCCGCGTGGCAGAGCTTTCATAAGACCATCAGGTACAGAAGATGTGGTGAGAGTATATGCCGAAGTGTCCACACAAGAAGCTGTTGATTCTTTGGCTGATGCAGTGGGTCAGCTTGTCAAAAGCTTCCTTGGTTCAAGCTAAAGATCCATATGAATCTCTGCAAGAGTATGCTAATGGGAGATCTTTTTTGTCTCTTCTTGTTAATCTCTTAGCTTTCACATCTTATATATAACCCAAATGACTTGTTCTCTTGTTTTTCTTGTTCTGTGTCTTGAGATGTACTTTGTTTCTCTTCTATCTCTCTCCCCAACGTAAACTGAAACATACTTTCCTTCTCCTGAAATTGTGTGAGAGATAGTTGTTAAGGAATCAGTAGCAGGTACTTATAATAAGATCATAACAATGGTGTACTTGAAGAAAGCTTATGCCTTAATCTCTGGCATAAGATTGGACTTTGCTCATGCCTTCGTCTTTCTGTCTCATCTCACAACAACTTTGTCTCCGACAGTAACAAAGACTTGTTGTTCGGTTGTTGAGCAACTTCAGATCCCAACTTTACAAAGTTGTTATTAAATCCATTTAGACCACATAGAATAGAGAATAAGATCATCACAGAACATGATGAACAGAAACTTGCTGGTCTTTATTATTGGGGCCGACGATCTATTTCCACACGGAAACTATCGTATACGATCAGATGTCCACAAACTTAAGATCCTCATCTATATCTATACAAAACAAAAATTTGATTGCTTATTACCCACAAAAAGAAAGTTCGAAATCACATTCCACACAGATTAATAGTTTGAATCATAAATACACATAATCTATGGTTATTATTGGTTTACGAACTAAACCCGATACGAAACCAATATTAACCAATTCTAAACTTAAACTTGTTTTTTTTTATTAACTTAAATAATTTTTAATTATTTATTTTCATTTAATATAAAAAAAAAAAAAAAAATCTTCTTCTTTTTTTTTTTTTTTGGTAACCGAAAAAATCTTCTTCTTCCTCGCCTAAAAAAATTTGTATTCTTATTCCTCGCCGGAAAGAAAAATTTCGATTTGAATCTAAGAAAAGAGTGAAGAATCTCGTTCCACTGAAATTTTCTTCGGGAGTTTCCAGCAATTTTGAAGAAATTCTAAAAGTTATGGAGAAGAAAACCGGCGGATCTGAGCAAAATCAGCCATCAACACCGGCAATATCTGTGGCATCGCAAGCTCCACCGCCTTCTATGCGCCGGCCTAGGGCTAGAGAAGTAAGCTCGAGATTCATGTCTCTGGTTTCTTCATCTTCTTCTTCATCTACCTCCGCCAGGGATCTCCACTTTTTGACTTCGAATTCACCTAAGCATCACCACCATCAATTGAGAGACCATTTTTTGCTTGGCCAGAAACACAAAGCACTTGATTGCGAAATCAAATTCTGGGTTTTTTTTCTGTATTTGTTTATGCTATGGAGTTCTTGGTTTTGGCATTTTTTTTTTTTCTGTGTTTGATTTGGCAATCGAATTTTGGGTTTTGGAATACCAAAACTAGATTCCATAGTGGGTACGTTCGAATTGTAAACTCATATAATCTCTGTGTCTCTGTTTATGGATGATCTGAAACCAGGTCTTAATACTAGATTTGTTCGTATTGTTCAAATTTTGATTCGTATATTGAGGATGATATGATATATTAGCTTCCGACTGTTTTATGAGTCATAGATTTGAAATCTTCTTGTTAAAAATTAGGCTTCAAGTTGTTTAATTGTTTGATCCAATCTAAATCAAATGAGTTTATAGATAGACCATGGAATTTCAGGAGATCTCGCCGGCGAACAAGAAGGAGGAGACAAAGCTATTCAGGAGGCTCCTCCACCAAAGAATTCAGGTAACATCCTCGACCAAAGTCGTTTCCTCCACAATCTTGGCCATACTTCCGATAACTTGTACCCAAGTTTCTACTACTTTCTTAATTTTTCCATCTAAAATCTCCACCAATGTGAAAGCTCTTGTTGTACCACCAGTCTCAGACTCCGCTCCTCCTCCTCCCAAACTATTCTCCATGACTTTAACCCTTGGAACTATTGCACCATTCAAATAAACAGTCTTGTTGTCACTACCTTGCACAACCATTTTCCGATTTCCTTTCCCCGATTCCAGCTCCTTATGCATGTGTCCAAACACAACTAAAGGAAGCGACAACTTTGCTGTTTCCTTCAACTGCCGTATTGCCTGCTCTAGATCTGTCACCAAACAAACTACAATCAGCACTTTGAAAATGCCCCACTGATGCCAAATTGAAAAAATGGAAGATTACTTCACCTGGATCACCATGGTCACCGCCTTCGTCCGCCCAGTCTCTTCCACATATATCATCTGCTTGAGAACCAAGACCTACAAGACAGAAAAAACCACTACTTTAAGTTCAACCTGACTGGCCTAAAGACTAGAGACCAATAAAAAATCTTCAAAGGGTTGATGCACCTGTTGGCCCGTTATGAGCAAGAATTATAGCCACATGATCTTCCGGTGTTCCATGTGCAGCTCGACAAATACTCCCAGCACTGGCATCCATATCACGAACTCCATACCTAGAAAAAAAGATTTTTAAAATTACGTACATGAAGATGCATTTCTGCCATGTAAATCACAATGCTAACCTCTTGACAAGCAACTTTTTCCGATACAATTGATCCCCTCCATGTGAAAAGGGCCGACCACCAATAATACTGAGCTTAAAAGAGGGGAAGTCCAAGCGTTGATATCCTACATGCTCGTCACCAAGGCTATATGGTTGCAGCAGGAAACAATATAAGCACAGGAAAACTTTTTGGAATCTGTATTCGGTAAGCCAAAACCAAAGACTACAGGAATAGTGATAGAGCTAAGGTTCACAAACAGAAAAACCAAAGACTACAGGAATAGTGATAGAGCTAAGGTTCACGAACCGAAAAACCAAAGATTACATCTAAGTGTAACATCCCAAGAATACCAGCGCTGACACTTAAAATACATAAACAGATAGATTATACGGTTGAGTGTTGACCATTAAGACAGGCTAAACTTGTTTCAATCCTTTGACCAATCTTACAAATAAAGATCTCTATGATTCCGAAACCAAAAACTAACAAGATAAACATGAACTTTTCCTTGATTCTGTCTGAAAAAATCTAACATGGGCCAAAAACAAAAAACAGAATTATCTATAGATGATCAAAAGATTAATATCGTCTAAGAAGCTAAGAACTTATTTCAATGGAGCGAAAATTTGTAAATTTGTAAATCTATAGGTAGGGTAACAAGCTAGGGGATTCAAATAACATAAGTCTCAAAGCAGTAAGTGATCATAGGCATGAGAGAGTCAAGAGCACAAGCAAATAATGGAAAACTCACATATCGAGTTGCATTTGAACACCGTTTTGTTTACTGAAAGAAACAAAAAAAAAACAGAAATAATCCACGATTAGAAATCAAAGCAAAAGACCAAAAGTTGAAAAGATTAGTTAGTGGAAAGACACCTTGTAAATTTCTGGGTGTGCCATGCATCATGATTGCCCAAAATAACTGCTTTAGGGAAAGGAAGATCGGCAACGCTTTGCACAAGTGGCACGTTTTCCTCACCAAAATCACCTGACATAAATTTGAAAAATTTCTCAATTTAATCAAAATCATTAAAGATGGTATGAAGACAAGTAGAGAAACTCTGAAAGAAATCACAGAGAAGCTTGCCTGTGAAGAGCACCAAATCCGGCTGCAAAAAATACAAAAAAAAAAACAGGTTCAAAAGAGGATTTTAGGGTTCATAAGCCACGGAGACGTGTGAATAGGATAGGAGATGAAGAATGTAAAAGTAAAGGGATTAGAAAAGATGAAAGAAATCAAAGGACCTGCAGTAGCTCAAGAGCCTTTCGATCTTCATCTAGATCCCAGAAGCCATGCTTCAACAGAAGAGGAAAAATATATATAAAATAAATCAACAACATAAAAGAAGGTGTGAAAGAGAGAGAGACAGAGGGACGAAGTCATTACGATGTCTCCGACGACAGCGATTCGGACAAGAGAAGAGGACGTCATTGGAGAAGAACAACAAATAGCTTATAAGTTGTCGGGCAGTCTTGTCCAAATTTAAAAGGACCAAGGGATTTAGGTTGTTACTTGCTGCTGTCAACTAGGGTTTTAAGTTTTTTTTTTTGATTATAAGATGGATGAATTGAATTGAAGATTTCCTTTTTAAAGTCAATTTAGGCAGAGAAATAATAATAGAAAATTTCTAATTTTCTAAAAAAAAATTCAAACGATTTTTTAAAATAACACGCCATGTATTTTTTTTTAAATAACTCTAAGCATCCCCGTGAAATATACAAACTCAATTTCAGTTACAGGTTACATTCTCTCCGTGTCTAACGCTTCCAATTCTGAACTTCAGATCTCATATTGCCAAGTAATCACATTAACATCTTTATCTAGATGCTTTGTCTTCCTTTTCAGCTTTTAATTAGCGATCAATCTACAAAATTTTGTTTCAACGTATTTTATTATTTCCCCCAGTAGATACTTTATTTTGTTTAACTAAATAAAGGTTTTGTTTTCCAGTGCCAGGGTTCAAGCAGCCACGTCGACCATAGCGAATTCTGATCTGAACACAAGGTTCACTCTTTTCTAAATCCTCTAAATAAATTTTTGTCTCTGTTTTTTTGTCCCTTAAGTTTTCAGCTTCTAAACCTTTTGTTATTTGTTAGTTCTTCATAGCTAATTATCTATCAGAACTGAGAATTGCTTTGAAACAAATTTCCAAGAGAAACCTACATTCCTAGATTTTCTACACATACATGTTTGTGTTCTCATTTGTAGTGATTTGATGCACATGCTTTAGGGAATTGGTACTGCGATTCTACGAAGATCAAAGAGGATGAAAATGAAGATGGTTCTTCAGGTTTTAGAGTATTGAAAAACTTTCAAATGTAAAGAGGAAGATGATATGAAGAGGATGATTTTTATTTTTCACAAATCTTATCATCGAAACCCATCAAATCTCTGCCTAATTTATGAAGGTTGTTTAGTTTCCCATCACCATTAAATTCCAAAATTTGCTCTGTTTTTTTTTTAAAACTTAGGATACAGATGGTGATGTTCAAGCTACCATCACTACGAAACAAGATTATTTAAGGTACATATTTATATGCTTCATAAGTCATATTGTTCTTGATATATATAGATATTATTATTGAAAGTCAAACGTGTATATGTTCTGTTAATCAAATGTAAATTATGATAATTTCCTTCTTAAGTTTCAGGTACAAGCAAAAGAAAGATGAAATCGTTTGAATTATACAACTAGCCTAGGTTTGTGGAGGTTGTGACAGTTGAGCCTATTTTGATGTCTAGGTGGGTGATTCTTTTACATATAATTGGGTTCAAGTCTCCAATAACATAAACTTTTGACATACATGAAGTATGATTCTGAAAATATAGTTGGTAAAACAATGTTCTAGCATGAACAATTTTAAGATGTATTCTTGAAGGGAAGCTGGTAAGACGAAATTGGAAGCTAAATCCAGCTTCTGCTCTAGCTTTAATTTGTTTTCTCTTTTATTGGCATGATTTGAAATATGTTTTATGTTTGTCTAGGGTTCACTCAGTGGTTTATACTTGTCGATCAGAGAAGCCTGAATCAGAGCATTGAGAGAAAGGGATGGGCTAAAAGATGCACCAAGAAAGGAGAGATACAGAAGCATAAGGTGTATACTCTCTCAAGATATTATTTTTTATGTAGGTTTTAATGATGCTTCAATATCTCAAGATTGTAACTAATTGAATCCACCGAATTTATCATGACTGAGCTTATAAATGTATTCTCCAACATTTCTGTCTTTGATAAATCAAGATTTGTGGAGACCATGACACCTGACCCAAGTTCATGGTTGGGGATTCGACTTAGCACTGAAAAAATGTGCTGAGGTAAAGTTAAAGGAATGGGGAAGAAAATTAAAAATATATGATTTTAGTTAAGCATCAATAAGGTGAAACCTCAATCTTCACCAAAGAAGTTCAGCTTATCTCTAAATGATATTGGGGCTAAAATGGGGATACTTTGAAATGATCGACATACCTCCCATAGTTTGTGTTAAACATAGACAATACTCTTTTGTTAAAGAATGCCCACTTTCTCTTATAGTCATGTATATGTGTTAAACATAGACTATACTCTTTTGCTAACGAATGCTACAAAACTATCAAATCTGTTTTAAGTTACGATATGAACTTATATGATAGTCATTTGATCTAAGAAAAACAAAAAATAATTAAAATATTTTAACATACAGAAAACCTAAATAAAAAGTTTTTTTTTTATATAAAACGAGGACTTTAGAAGTTGGGAAAAAAAATCAAAGGCATACTTTATAAAAAAAAAGGAATAAAATTAATAGATAAGACGGAAAAATAAAGAATATAGATGTGAAAGTTATTTTATATACTAAAATAATGAAATCAAAATTAAACACTATTTGCAAATATAAATTACAATGAAAAGAATATTAAATAATTAACAGTGCTTTTTGGTGAAACTGTTAAATATAACATTATGGGTCTTTTGATCCTTCATCTGCTTTAAGCTTTTCTGTTTGTTGATGATCAATGCTCACGATCACGATCACGATCTCCAGAGAAAAATAGAAATTTGATATTTGATCGTTTATGATTGTTTATGATTCTGATCTGGGTTTGTCTAATTGTTTTGTTTTGGAATCAGTTGTGAATCTAATGATCTTTGTTGTTTATATTTTACTAGACTTAAAGGCTTGACCTGGATGATCTATTTTGTGATCTTATTAGCTAAACATCATGAACAACATTTTTTCTCGGCAAATTTCATTTGTAATTTTGAAGTCTTCAATCATCATCATCACCACTTAGCATTAAAGGTAGCTCTTTTATTACTCTTTGTATGTATATAATTGAAGTTTCTGGCTATTATGATCATTGGAGTGTACAATGCAGTTGTTTAATGATGGGTTTTTGTGATTTTGCAGTGAGTTTTGGGCTCTGCAAAAACAGCTGCAGTGTTTAATAAATACTACAGCATTAAACAGGTTTGATTTGTTCTTTGGTGTTTTTGTTGTTGCTCTATACTGAGTGAGAACTCTTTTTTAGCAGGATCTTTGGATTGGATTGCTTGCGTGGTATCGCGAAGAGAATCTTTTACAGAGACGAGTGTATCTATCATGTGGTCATCCTATTCGTGATAATAAAGATGAAACTAAATCCGGTTCTCTGAATTCATATGCAATGATTTGTAAAGTCTTTGCTGGGACTAACAAGCTTAGCTCTATGCTTGTGGAGAGGTGACACCAGTCATTTGCTGGGCCATTAGGTCTTGGATTGTCTTCGTGTCGTTATATGACTTCCTGCTGTAAATGAGGTTGATATTGCTGCTGCAGATTCTGCTTTTGATCGATGGTGTGCATTCGTTTACTGGCCTCAACTGGTATGCATATACTCAGTTTTTAAGCTCATTTTACTCGGTTCTGCTTTTATGTATCAGTGGTAAAACTGTTTTCATTTTTTTTTTGGTATGTGGGCTTCAGTATCTTTGACAACTGTGATCATTCGTGGAGTTACAGTTCCGGCTCTTTTGAATCATTTAAAGGCTACTTACAACTCAATGTCAGTTTTGGATTTTTGTTCTCCGAGTGCATATTTAATACTTTATGATATGTCTCTCTTTTCAACTTCTGATTTATTTATCATGTTCTTGCAGGTTATGAGGCCACATCTGGAGGAGTTAAGACGAGAGATGAGCACTAAGGTACAAGCTGTTCCTACTCTTTCTCTTACTTGGTTCTTTGTGGCATGTGACCGTTTGTGAGTTTGTCATTGTTCAAGGCCTTGAAAACGACCTCTGGTTGCATATTATCATAAGATAACTCATTTTTAAATCATTTCAAGATGTTCTATATTTTATATTTTATTTTGTTTTGGTCAAAGATCTTCCATATTTCATCCATAGATCTTCCCTAAGATTTTATTGCTTAGGGCATCCAAATTTTGTTACAAATGATTGCTATCCAATTTGTTCTTTTTTTTTTAATATATTAAAGGAATACATGTTCATCAATTTGTTCTTTGTTAACTTTTTCAGAAGATGGAATTTAACAGTACTTGACCAGATATAGAGGAGGCTTACCTCGAATTCAGGACAAGAGGTAAGCTTATATCGATCTGTTCCTTAAATAACAAGATGTTCCTTTTTGAATTTGGTTACAATGTGGTTTTCTATATAGGGCCTGTTCGTTTTTGCATTTGGAAGCTGCATCTGGATGCAAATGCTCAGATGTTGTCCGTTTTATCGATTTTAGTTTTGTATCTGGATGCAACATCCGGATAAAAATTCAAAAAATCTGGATATTTGAGATGCTGACAAATGTAGGATCTGGATGCTGCATCTGCATCTCATCTTTAAAAAGACGAAAATACCCTTAAAAACCCTAAGCAAAATCAAACGTTTCTCCTTCGTCTCCTTCGCCTCCTTCGCTGGATCTTTCTCCTTGACTATACTCAAAACACGACGATCTGAAAACGAAGCTCTCATACACCGTCTCTGCCTCCCTCAGCCATCGTGGACTTCGATTTGAGTTTGGGTAAGCTCACATGCTTCTCCTTCGTAGTAGTCGCTTCTCCTTTTACTTGTTCTTCAAATGGTAATTGATTGTTGATGACTTGATTTTGTTCGATTGAGCTTGTATTTGGATATCTCTAGCTTGGAATACATAGATAATTGAGTTGTTTTGTTCCATTGACCTTGTATTTTCATCTAAAGCTAGTTGAGTTACAAGATTGATGCACGTTTTTAGATTCTGAAAATAGTTGTTTTGTTTCTCTACATAAGATGTATGATTATGTTAGATTGATGCAATTTCTAAGGAGAAAAGGGTTGAGACTGTCCTTCACTCACTGTCTTTGTATCAGTTTTCACTGTCTTTGCATTGCTTATTCATAAATGATGAAGTTTAAACTCTATGAAGTATTTTAGCTAAGTTCTATGAAGTATTTGGACAAAAACACACTTGGGTAAAATTCAGAAATAAGTACAACACTTGTAAGAAGCAGTATAATTCTTTCAAAAGATTGACACATAGGACTGGACTTGGTTATGATTCAAATGGATTCATAGAGATGAGTGATGACTGGTGGGAAGAGCGATTTAAGGTAAACATATATTTATAGTAATCTGTTTGTTTCTTTTGTACCCTCTCTATGTCTGCTTCAACTTTCAATCTTATCTAAACATGTTTTAATGTCAGGAATGGCCTGGAGCTCCGGCGGAGAAGAAACCAAAGGCTGGAAAGAAGCTGCCGAAGGAAGCTGGTGCAGGAGGTGAGAAGAAGAAAAAGATGAAGAAGAAGAGTGTCGAGACTTACAAGATCTACATATTCAAGGTGCTGAAGCAGGTTCATCCAGATATCGGAATCTCGAGCAAAGCGATGGGGATAATGAACAGTTTCATCAATGATATCTTCGAGAAGCTGGCTCAGGAAGCTTCGAAGCTTGCTAGGTACAATAAGAAACCTACCATAACTTCTAGGGAGATTCAGACTGCTGTGAGATTGGTGCTTCCTGGAGAGTTGGCGACTTCAGGCAAATTCCACCAACCGCCAAACGTTCTTAGGTTACGAAGATGATGAGAACAAGATTATATACTTGGAGTTTGCAACTGGTGAAAGCAGAGATGCTCGTTAGTTTTAAGGATATGTTAATGCTCTTTGGAACCTTAGTTTGGTTTGTTATGAACAGATCTTGTTAATGGTATTTTGAACCTTAGTTTGGTTTTTATGAACAGATCTTGTTAATGGTATTTTGAATCTTATTTTATGTTTGTTATGAACACATCTTGTTAATAGTTTTAAAATTTTTCCACAATCAAATATGTCATCATTGACATTAATGTTATTTTGAAACTTTAGTTTGTGTTAGTTACCTATGTTTTGAACGTTAGTTTGTGTTTGTCAATTGCAGGACACCTTCAGATTTTTCTTGGAGGATGATGTTTTATATATATTTTCTATATATTTAACAATTGTGTTTCTAGAAAATTAATTAAATTATTTTAATAAAGTAAAAATAAAATTATTTTTAAAAATTAAAAATAAAATTATTTTAATATATAAAATAATTAGTATTTGTGGTTTTTATGATTTTTTTTTTAATTGTGGTATTTAAATGTTGTTGAGTATTTTATTAAATTATTTTAATAAAGTAAAAAATAAAATTATTAAAAAATTAATTTAACTATTATATTATGAAAATTATTTTATGAAATTTATTTTATAAAACATTGATTTGATAATTATTGAACTACATATATAGTTTAAATTATTTATTAGTATAAAAGCATACCCTTTTTGGTCATTTTCAATTAATAACATTTTGATGCTATTAGAAACACAAAAACGAACAAACTTGCATCCAGATGCAACATTTGGATACAAAAGCCAGATACAAAAACGAACAGCATCTGGATGTAACATCCAGATATTGAATCTAGATGCTGCATCTGGATGCAGCTTCCAGATGCAAAAACGAACAGGGCCATAGTCTAAACACTGAATTTGATTGCCTACTTGTTTGTCACTTCATGTTGAAATATTTATCAGTGTTCATTTGCCAACAGCAACACAAGTGAAGGCCTGTGATCTCTGTCTTACCAACTGTCTTCTGAAGCTCAATGAAAAGCTAATATCGGCCTTTTTCAAATTTCTCTATTCCAAATGGTTTTTCTTGTTCTTCTTTACAATCTCTGATCTATATAACTACAACATCGAGACCTCAATTCCGTGTTACCCTTGACAGCCTGATGTCCCATCCATTGCAGCTAGGGATGTTAAAAATGGTTTTTTACCCGTCGGGTACCCGAAACCCGCATAAAATATTGAGCCGTAAGCCTGTTTGTTTTGTTAAAAAAAACTGGGCCTAAAACGGGCGGGTTTTATTTACCCCGGATTTTATTCGGGTTTACCCCGGATTTTATTCGGGTTTACCCCATCGGGTAATGGGTACCCGTCGGGTTTTTGTTTTAGAAAAAAAAATTGTCTTTCATCCCAATTTAATGCTAATTCTTACAATTTTCTTTTGTAATTTGTTATTAGGGATTGTGTTATTGAAGAATAAAAGACTAGTAACAAAACTATGTGAAATTAAATAAATGATAACTTCATGATATATTGATATAGATGATAATTTACATATATGTAGTTTATCTTTTTATAAAACTAAACGTAATAGTTTAATAAACATTTAAAAATATATTTATTTTGTATTTTGATTTTTGATTTTTGATGAATAAGAATAAGTATTTAATGTAACAATTCGATTTAATATAAGAAAAACAAACAAATCATTAATTAAACTACAAAAAAAAAAATCAAAAGCATAAAGAAAGAAAAACAAAATTCGGGTACCCGTGGGTATACCCGAAACCTACAGGTTTTTTTCAGGTTACCCTATTCGGGTTTCAGGTGTTTCTGGGTTTTTCGAAAACGGACTTAAAACAGGCGGGCTCAAATCGGGTTCGGGTCGGGCTGGGTTTTTTTACCCACTGCAACATCCCTAATTGCAGTTGTAATATCACTCTTTCAGTATTCTAAAAATACACAGACTGCTTTTCCATCTACCTTTCCATTTGTCAAAATCTTGCATACTGATATTTATTTATTTACTTTTCTCATGGTTTACTTAGGTCCTGAGTTCAAGGGAGTGGCCACTAATCTCCAAATATAGAGCTCATGTTAGGACACAGTCTCCTTTGGGTGACATGATTGATCAGCTGTACAAAACCTCAGATCATCATGAACACGTGATACAAGTCCATAGTGTGAATCAACAGTTTAGACGACAAAATTTTTAACAGGTTTGCAGATGTTTTTGCTCTTGCGAATATTTTTAGAAGTTCCAAAGTTTCATGAACTCTGGGAAGCTTGTCAAGATTTGACTCTTATTATCTTGATCATAGCGGCTGTAACATTATTGCCTTTGGCATTTGAAATAAACACAGATGTATGTTTTCCTTTCATATAAGTTCTTAATTTTCCAAATTAGGAAGACACTTATTTGCTGTCTCATCTACTTGCTTTTGGTTACTGCTTCATCAGGGTTTGTACATTCTCTACATTTACCTTAGGCTTTCAATTTTGATGATTAGTTTGATTTGGTTACATGTTGATTCGACAATGCGACTGATCATTTACTTTTTGCTTAATAGTTTATTACTTTAAGTATCTATGATTTGAAAGAAGTTTATCTCAAGGTTTGAGATTAGGATGCAAATTGATTCAAGTTAGTTTCTCCTTCTGTGAATGGTATACTGTCGAGGAGCTTGCTAGAAAATATTTAGACACTAATATGCTAATTTCAATTTATTGAGTGATCTATTAATCGATTATTCCTATGTTCCTAACTTTTACTCGTCTTCTCATGGTTTTAGCTGAGAATTCAGAGAATTTAATAACAAAATTCCTAATTCACCAAAATTTTACCAAATCCTCTCAAAATTTATTAAAACTCAAATCTCCCTAAATATTCACTCCAATACACCCCCTAAGTGTCGGAAAATCTTGAGAGATTCATCATGGAAGGGGTTGATTCGGGCCTATGATTCGTATGGGAAGGGTAAGTGAATATATTTATCGGAAACCCATCATACCACATGATATAATTTCGATACCGCCTTTTGGCATTGGATATGGGTGTGCTATTTTCAAATTGAAATCCAGTTTCTGTATCCACCATCTTTAGTTATAGTTTGCACTTTAATTTTGTCTCAGTTATTATAGCCGTTAATTTTGCCTCTCTATTGGAAAGTTTGGTAACATCACATCTGATTTGGTTTTGTTGAAGAACATGTTGATTTCTTAAATTAGGTTGTCTTTGTTTCTTCTTGGTATGTATATTTTTGGTTTTTAATTGAGTTGTTTTTTTTTTTTTTTTTAAATATAAGTACTGTTACAAGAATTCGAGCATCTGCTTATTTTTATACATTAAGGCAACCTACTTCTAAATTGATTTACCTACTTCTAATCTCGCAGTGTGTAGGATGACTGGTAAGTGGTGATTAAGGTCAGAATGTATACAGATATACTGGGGTATGAAGACTGAAGAAAAAGAAGATTAGTAGAGACACCTGCTTAGTGATTCTGTTATTAAGATTATAAAACTCTTTAAATTTTATTAATTGGTATTTATATACTCCCTCTGTTCCAAATTAATAGATGTTTTGGTTAAAAACACATAAATTAAGAAACCTACTTTTCTTTACAAAATGATATTTAATGTTTTATTTAAAATTCATTTAACCAATCAAAATTTAAAATTTGCATAAACACTAACAAAACATCTAATAATATAGAACAAGAAAAAATGCTCAAAACTTCTATTAATTTGGAATAAAGGGAGTATTAAAATGGTAACTCTTACCTCAACTCACCATGTTAATATTTAATATGTTCTCATATTATAAACTTTTTGATTTGACACACATCTTTAATGCCTATATATATATTTTTAAACTTTCATTCAGAGATTACATTTGAAGATGTAGCAATACATTTTTGGTTTTAGTCATTTTTTTGCAATTAAAATTTTATATTCAATTTTAGAATAGTACATTACTACCCGTATTTACAAGTACAGTTCAAAATGTTGGTTAAATTTTTCTTAAATTATTATTTTACAAAATAAAAAAGAGAAGGCGATGATTAGTGTTTGAAAGTTATATTAGACACAAAATTTAAATTTTTATTAAATATGCAAAATAGTATGCGAAAAAGAAAAATTTTAATAGAAATAAACAATAAATAATTAGACTATATCTACGAAAAAAGACACATATTATGATATTAACGTTACAAATTGAATTTTAGAAAAATACCAAAAAAAGATACTGATTTTGGTAAAAAAACTTTTTTGTAAAGAAAATTCAATTAAATTACAAATAATAAAGATGATGAACACCAACATTTGTAATTAAACCAAATTATAACAACATATTCGCGCGTAGCGCGGATTCCACCCTAGTTATATATATAAAAGGAGCAAATATTAATTTCTATCGTAGCATTCTTGGTTGTTGATAGCATAACCAAACAAATAATTTTAAATAAGAATGAGCAAAAAACTAGACTTATCAGACATCCAAATTTAAAAAATCTATTCGATTTAATCCGATTCTATAGTTGAAATAATTTAAAATAATATTTAAATTTTTTTAAAAATTGTTCGGTTTAACTCTATTAAAATATTAATAATATTTAAACTCTATAAAATTTTTTAAGTATCACTAATATTTGAACTCTATAAAATTTTAAAATATTCGGATATGTAATTTTCTACAACCCTAACAACCTAACACAATGATTTTTAACATTAATTTTAAAATAAAATATTTCATTATTATCTTATTAAAAGTTTCTAAAATAAATTTTATATAATTATAAATTCAAAATGATCTCCCATTAATTATTTTGAATAAATTTGTTATTTTCAGATTAAATATATTCTAAAACATTGATTGGATCATAATGACTAGAGTGTGATATACTGATATCTCGTTCTAAGCTCTTACTCATTATCTTACATGTTGAAGTAAAATAATCAATCATAAACAAATAAATATATAAACGGGATCAGTTACATGATGGAAAACTACCAATGGATATAAGACATGACATGATTCTATCCCTAAGTAAGACCAATATTGGATAACTAATTTTATAATATAGACTAAGAAATAAAATATATTTATTAGAACTACTTATTTATAATAATTAAATTTTACTTATTCATATTGAATTTTAATACAAATCGACTAAAATAATTAATATGTAGATGTACAATTAAAAATAAAACTACATTGAAATAAAACGATTCACTCGTGGTGTACAATGAGTTCAACTCATTAGAAGTGAACCTCTTAGTGCTACAGTTAGATAATCGTACAACTTAAAAAAAAATTATTTTGTTGTTTTTGAATATTTTTTAGTTTACATTATAATAGTATACAATGGAAGAATTAAGCTCATGTGTACAAAAATATAAAAATTTATATTTTTATGTGTAATTTCAACTTAATATTTTTTTTTACTGTTAATATATATATATATATATATATATATATATATATATATATATATATATTTTACAACATGATATCCATATATACTGAAAATAGCAAGTTAATATCTGTATCCGCGGGTCAAATTTTTATATTCAATAAATAGTAAATAAACGAAAAAATATAAATTTATATTAAAATAATTGACATGCGGTGTTCCGCGGGTTTAATTCTAGTACTCATTCATAATGCATGATAAGCAAGCGGAACACACAATCAGAATAGGGATAACCTTAAAATAGGAGGAGTTAACCTTAAAGACTGAAATTCCAATTAGACGTAGGTAGAACATCCATACAAAATTAAGCAAAAAAAGAACCATTTAATATCAATGAACCCAATTAATTTGTGTGAAAGCTGGTTAATTTGGCCATTGAATGGAGGAAAAATCAGACACCATAGGGAGGGGAGCAATGAAGGTGAGTAGGCTACCGCTAAAAGCTTCAGAACTAAAGACGATGTTACTCTAGGGACTGATCGTGAATATTTCTGGGAGGACCAACACGTGATCAAACTTAGATGGGAGAGGAAGTTTTAGATGATAAAAGTTGTTTAAGGAGACGAATCAAACCCAAACCTGGAAAATGTTATAGAGATACAAAAGGTCTCTTAAGTTTTGATCTGGAATTTATATCTAGGAAGCCGCTGACGTGGATACATAGCAAAATTAAACTCAGTGTGATGACATGTCCTGGCCACAATCAAATAATAAGATTGATGACGTGTTTTCATTAGAGTAGTTTTAGAATGCTGATGTGGAGGCTTTGAGGAGCTGCAAAAGCTTCATTTTATTATTAAAAGATTATAACGTAGACCTTGGAAGGGTGGATTCCTGGAGAACGATGATCCTCAGAGGAAATTAGCAATGGATGATGCAAAGCTGCCTGATGGAGATCCTATACCGGGTTTCAAAGGCTATGCAGTGAACATGATTGATCTGGCTCAAATTGAGCTGTATATACAAGCAAACTCGGGTCACGGGCTTAGAGAGACGCTGTTCTATGGTCTCTTTGGGAATTTACAAGTATATGACATCCACAAACATGTTGAAGCAGCTCTTCCACACATCAATTACGATGGCACAGTCTCTTTAGATGGTTTCATCGCAACAGAAAATGGATTTATATATCCTGGCTGCAGGTACTTTACCTTTTTTTTATCCTTACTTATATCCATTTTAGTTCTTACATTTTGGAATGTAAAACTCAAAACTCGACATTGGACTTAACAAAATTTTCAAATCTATTGTTTTGGATGTTAGAACTCCGGAAATTCATTTTTCGATAACATTAACAGAAAATCCCTAGCCGACTAAAAGAAAAAAGATCCCTAAAAAAAGGGAGACAGAAGATCTCTAGCAGAAAGAATATGACTCTCTATTATTCACTGTCGACTAAGCGAAACAATCATCAATCCGAAAATAGATGTTCTTGGAAACGATATGTGAGAATTTGATTATTTTCTCTTGGCGTTTGAATGATGAATGTGATGTTTTTCATTTAATGTGATTTTGGTGTAGTACACCATACCTTTGATGTTGTATTCTAAATATGTTTTTCTTTTAAAGCCTAAGCTGAGCTTTTCAGATCGTCATTTAATTGATCGATAATGATTCCTGTAATTAGGTATCAGTTCATCACTGATGTTTTTTAGTTTGATTTCTTCGTGGTCGCTTCAATTTTATGGTCTAGTTAATAATCTCTTCGTTATGCTTAGTGATGTTACAAAAGATGAAGTGAGTGGAGCTGAATCCAAAGAAGATGAAAAAAGAAACACAGAGACCCACACTTAACATGGAAGGCTGTGGAGATCTTAGGTTGAATATCATGGAATCAGATTCTATAAAAGCTGATGTCTTGGACTTGGAAGAGCTAATTGTTCGACTTGAGTGGCTAAAAGAAAAGTTAAATCCTAATTCTTTAGAAAAAATTCCTGGAAAGTGACAGGTTTGCATTTAATCCGATTTAAAAACTTCCTGTCACTTTCTAGGAAGTTTTTTCTGAAGAATTAGTATTTAACTTGTCTTTTAGCCACGCAAGTCGAACAAATAGCTCTTCCAAGTCCAAGACAGCAGCTTTTATAGACTCTGATTCCATGATATTCAACCTAAGATCTCCACAGCCTTCCATGTTCTGTGTGGGTCTCTACGTTTCTTCTTTCAACGTCTCAGTTGATCTCTGAGTTTCATCTACTCTGGATTCAGCTCCACTCACTTCATCTGTTGTAATATCACTACGCATAACAAAGAGATTATTAATTAGACCATAAAATTGAAGCGACCGCTAAGAAATAAAACTAAAAAATCACCAACGATGAATCGAGAACTAATTATAGGAATCATTATCGATCAATTAAAATGACAATCTGAAAAGCTCCGCCTAGCCTTCTTTCTACTGCATATATTTAGTAGAAGATTTTGGAAAAGATAAATAGTTTTAAAAGAAGTACAGATTTAGAATACCACATCAAAAGTATGGTATACTACATCAAAATCACATTAAATGAAAACATCATATTCATCATTCAAACGCCAAGAGAAAATCATCAAATTCTCACATATCGTTTCCAAAACCTTCCATTTTCGGTTTGATGATTGTTTCGTTTAGTCGCCGGTGAATAATAGAGAGTCGTATTGTTTCTGCTAGGGATCTTATGTCCCCCTTTTTTAGGGATCTTCTTTCTTTTAGTCGGTTAAGGATCTTCTGTTAATGTTATCGGAAAATGAATTTTCGGAGTTCTAACATCCAAAAAGATAGATTTGAAAATTTTGTTAAGTCTAATGTCGGGTTTTGAGTTTTACAGTCCAAAATGTAAGAACTAAAATGGATATAAGTAAGGATAAAAAAGATAAAGTACCTGCAGCCAGGATATATAAATTCATTTTCTGTTGCGATGAAACCATCTAAAGAGACTGCGCCACCGTAATTGATGTGTGGAAGAGCTGCTTCGACATGCTTGTGGGTCTCATATACTTGTAAATTCCCAAAGAGACCAGAGAACAACGTCTCTCTAAGCCCGTGACCCGAGTTTGTTTGTATATACAGCTCAATTAGAGCCATATCAATCATGTTCACTGCATACCCTTTGATACCCAGTATATGATCTCCATCATGCAGCTTTGAGTCATCCATTGCTAATTTCCCCTGAGGATCATCGTTCTCCAGGAATCCACCCTTCCAAGGTCTGTGTTATAATCTCTTACTAATAAAAGGAAGCTTTTAGGACTCCGCAAAACCTCCACATCAGCATTCTAAAACTACTCTCTATTGAAGCCACGTCATCAATCGTATTATTTGATTGTGGCCAGGACATGTCATCACGCTGAGTTTAACTTTTGCTACGTATCTACGTCAGCGGCTTCGTAGATATAAATTCCAAATCAAAACTTAAGAGACCTTTCGTATCTATATAACATTTTCCAAGTTTGGGTTTGATTCCTCTCCTTAAAAAACCTTTCTCATCTAAAACTTCCTCTCCCATCTAAGTTTGATCACGCGTTGGTCCTCCAAGAAATATTCATGATCAGTCCCTAAAGTAATGGTGTCTTTAGTTATGAAGCTTTTAGCGGTAGCCTACTCACCTTCATTTCTCCCCTCCCTATGGTGTCTGATTTTTCCTCCATTCAACGACCAAATTAACCAGATTTCACACAAATTAATTGAGTTCATAGATATTAAATAGTTCTTCTTTTGCTTAATTTTTTTATGGATTCTAGGTACGTCTAATTGGAATTTTAGTTTTTAAGGTTAACTCCTCCTATTTTAAGGTTATTCCTATTTTGATTGTGTGTTCTGTTTGCTTATCATTCGTTATGAATGAGTACTAGAATTAAACCTGCAGTACACTGCGCGTCAATTGTTTTAATATAAATTTATATTTTTCGTTCATTTACTGTTTATTAAATTTAAAAATTTGACCTGCAGATACGGATATTAACTTGGTATTTTTCCGTATATACGGATATCATGTTCTAAAATATATATATATATATATATATTTGACATGCAGATACGAATATATATATATATATATATATATATATATTAATAAACAGTAAAAAAAATATTAAGTTGAAATTACACATAAAAAAATACAAATTTTTACATTTTTGTACACATGAGATTCATTATTCCACTGTATACTACTGTAATGTAAACTAAAAAATATTCAAAAAAAACCAAAACAAAATTCTCAAATTGTACGATTATCAAACTGAAGCACTAAGAGGTTCACTTCTATAGAGTCGAACTCGTTGTACCCCACAAGTTAATCGTTTGATTTCAATGTAGTTTTATTTGTAATTGTACCTCTATATATTAATTATTTTAGTTGATTTGTATTAAAAGTTAATATGAATAAGTAAAATTTAATTATTATAAATAAGTAGTTCTAATAAATATATTATATTTCTTAGTTTATATTATAAAATTAGTTATCCAACATTGGTCTTATTTCGGGACGGAAACATGTCATGTCTCATATCCATTAGTAGTTTTCCATCATGTAACCGATCATGTTTATATATTTATTTGTTTAGGATTGATTATTTAACTTCAACGGGTAAGATAATGAGTAAGATATTAGAACGGGATATCAGTATATCACACTCTAGTCATTATGATCCAATCAATATTTTAGAATATTTTTAGTCTGAAAATAAAAAAATTATTCAAAATAGTTAATGGGAGATCATTTTGAATTTATAATTATGTAAAAGTTATTTTTGGAAACTTTTAATAAGATAATAATGAAATATTCTATTTTAAAATTAATGTTAAAAATCATTGTGTAGGTTGTTAGGGTTGTCGAAAATTACAAATCTGAATATTTTTAAATTTTATAGAGTACAAATATTAGTGATACTTGAAAATTTTTATAGAGTTTAAATATTATTAATATTTTAATAGAGTTAAACCAAATAATTTTTTAATCTTTAAATATTATTTTAAATTATTTTAACTAAAAATCAGATTAAATCGAATAGATTTTTTAAAGTCAAGTTTTCTGCTCACTCATATTTAAAATCATTTGTTTGGTTATGCTAGCAATAACAAATTAAGAATGCTACGATAGAAATTAATATTAGCTCATTTTATATATAATTCTGAACCATTATCCAAAAAATTTAGTCATGTAGAACGTTGAACACACTTTTTTATTAATTGAGTAATATATGTCCGTTTTAAAAATTTTGAATTATATAAAATTTTATTAGTTTATATGTATTATATAATTATTTAAAATAATTTGAAAATAATATCCAAAAAATGTGATAGGAGAATCATAGTTACTACCTTGCAAGGTACTGATCTCTTGCTCAGTCTGCTTTTGTTCAGCCTCCAAACATTTTAGGCGCTCTTCCACTTCCACCTTGCATAAGCCGTATTCACAGAGTTTATCTTTTAAACCCTGCAGGAGAGAAAAGGATCATTCTCAAACACGCATGTGACTGAGCTGAACTCAGAATATTGTATTGCATTCACTGAGGCATAATAGAAACATCAATACCTTTGTGGGTTTAAATGGTGATATGATCATACCTCAATGTACTGATCCATATCAATCAGGTTATCAGTTAAAGAAGCTAGGGACAAAGATATGTGTTTCGAACCTGGTCTACAATAGAGTTGTCAGTTAAAGCAATCCTCTGGTGGTTTAGCTTTCCATATCCTCTATTGTAGATCAATTCCTTGACACTCTTCAAATTAGGGAATCTGAAAAGGATAGAGAGTGATTAAAAAGACTGGACTTGTGTAATCATGGCCTAAGATTAAAGGGTTTAGGAAGAAATGTATACCCATAAGTCACATAGGGTTCAACACGACCGAAGCATGTTCATTGTAGCCTTGTTGACTTTGAGGAAAACACCATTGAAAATCTGCATTAGACATGACAAATTCAATCATTACTCAATACCAAGAGAATCATTTGTATAGATATGATCTTTGCCATAGAATGTGACAAGAGAAAGATTCAAACTCATAGTCCTAACACAAGACTAAACAACCTAGCAATTAGCAAAAGACTCATCTAAAGAGAATACTAATTATAGCCAAATATAAAGACAGTAAAACAAAAACCAAACCTGTCTCAAACGCAAGAGCTGGACACGATCAGATAAAAAAAAAAAAGAAAAAAATGCATTTTGTAAGCGGATTCGATGATTTACAGTCGTCACATTCCTATTCTCGTGTCCAAATATGTCTGTATCTACCTATTCCATTTCATCAAGTAAATGCGTTGGAGACACCGCATTAAATAATAGAGAGATCTATCTATTGCCTTTAATGATCGCTGACGCGGCTTTAGTGCGTCTTATAGTCCCGAGACCGAGACCTTAAATTATGGCAACGACTCTATTTAAGGAGAATACTTTTGTAAAATTGGTCACACATACTGTATATTCCCTGTTATTAATACTAATATAGATATAGATTCTTACTCATAAACAGAAAAGAAAAAATACTAATATGGATTGGTTATTATGGGTGTACTATTAGTTTTGTGTGGGTGAAGTGAGTGAGAGGCTAAACACAGGTTGTAAAGGGGAGAGTCAAAGTCAAATCACGTATTAGATTCCTTAACCAAGTGAATTATGGTGAATGGTTTAGTGAATTGTCGTGAGTGGATTGTGGTGTGGGTACTAATTACAATTGAATTATTAAGTGGAGCTGATTGGTGGTATTGGTAAATTATTATTAAATTATTAGTTTGTGTTGAATTAGTATTAAATTATTAGTTCGGGTTGATTTAATTATTAAATCTAAGCTAATTAATTTAACTAGAGAATACTGAGGCAGTGTTAAACAGTTAAACCGAGATTTAGAATTTTGGAGATTTAATCTAAGTAATTAAATTAATTAATTAATTAATTTAATTAATTATTGTCTGGAATTAATCTTTGATCGGTTTCTTAAACTGCTGCAGATTAAGAAGTGGTGTTGAAGCGTGCCTCCATTCTTTTTCTAGTTTAACAATGAGAAGCCAATCGTATTGCTAAGGTGAGGGTTAACCGCACAACTCTTACTTCGCCTTAACTCTTCCATCGGTAGTTTAATATATAAACGTGTATTGTCTCTATGATCGAGTTGTTATCTTTATTGTTAAATCAGACGTAAGTTGTTAGATGATTCACGTATTGTTTACTTTACATGTTTTGGTGTTAGTGATGTGACTATATATATATGTCTATGGAAAGAATTAGGGGTGGGGTTTATATAGTTGGACTTAAATCACACCGTCTCGGTGTGAGATGAATCCAAAGAGAGAATAAAAATGCAAACAAAAATAACAAAATATGTACAAAAGGTGAAATATGAAACCTTGGAGTGGATTGGATGGATTGATTGCCCTTAGTTTGCCCAATCGGAAATCGCTTTGACTACTCACCAACGTCCTAGATAATCAAAACACACAAAAACAAAAATCAAATCACACTCAAACAAACAAATAAACATATTATACAAGGGATAGAATTGGGGGAGTCCCCAATGGCTCGTTTAACGTCGCTAAGCTTGACGTAGTATCGCTTTAGGTGGTTGTCGGATCCAAAAGAGGAACCATGGTTCTCTAGTGATGAAAGAAGCTTGAGGAATCCATGGGAGATAGTGAGACGAATCCATGTATCACCCGGATCATACTCGTCATAGAACCATCCCCTAAACTCTTTCATCCTAATCTCCTCAAAGAGTATCTTCCTCGGTTCATCAATGCTCACTTCATAGGTGGAGGTTATACCAAGATGCTTGTAGGCTATGTATTCAACAACCAAAACACCTTCAAAAGGATCTTCAAATACTTTTCCAACCACGCCTACTCTTCCTCCATTGCTCTTGGTTGAATGACTCATGATTGACACGGATTCAACTTGTTCTTCATATCTTATCACAAGATTCTCATCAACCGTGCATTCAAGAAGCAATTCAAATTCTTTGATAACCTCTTCGGCTTCGTGGAGGAATTCATCCTTGATTTGAGCATTCTCCCTCCTTGCTGCATGTAGTGGTGGGTTAGCGGGAATTCCCGCTCCTTGAACTTCTTCTCGTACTTCCGGAATGTTGTCTCTCATGTTTATTCCGGTTGTTCTCGCAAGTCTCTCTCTTTCTCTTCTAGCTCGAGTATTGGCTCGCTCTAGGCATTCTATCTCAGGCACTAACTCCACCAGGTTTTGATGTCCTTGGCTTCTCAGGTTCATGCAACTTCGAGAAAGAGAAAAAAAAAGTAGAACAAAGTTAGAACTTACGAAAAATAAAATTTAGACTCATTAGAATCCAAATCCTAATGGCTATTGTTATGCCTCCCCGGCAACGGCGCCAATTTGATAATGAGGTTTTTAAGACCTCGGGCAATCAAATAACCCTCGTACGTTGTGTACTTAGGGATCGATCCACGAGGAGAGCAAAAA
Organism: Barbarea vulgaris; assembly: GCA_963667165.1. Lineage (NCBI taxonomy): Eukaryota > Viridiplantae > Streptophyta > Magnoliopsida > Brassicales > Brassicaceae > Barbarea > Barbarea vulgaris. Next base: position 40,155,896 of record OY763887.1, on the reverse strand, counting down.
ATAACACACTAAGAATACAAGAAACTAATCAAGCTAAACGATTAAAATGTTTTTGTTGTTTTCGTTTTTCTTCGTCACAAACTAATAACTAAAATAGAACAATGCGATTTAAATTAAGAAAGCAATTAAAACATAGAATTCTACTACACTCAAATAACAATTAAAACGAAGCAACTTAAACTAAATGAACGGTTTTTACGATATTAAAAGATATGGACCGTTGGTACGGTAATATGACAATAGTGAATAACGGGTTGATAAATGACGAATTAAATGAACAATTTATGTTTTATCCTATGACATGAGTCGCTAAATTAGTCTAGTCCACTCCCGTGATACTAGACCTTTTACAAATGATCCGATTAAGCTAATCTTCCGATTGCAACCGAATGACTCATAAACATTATACATAAACTCACATATGCCATCATTTAACTCTTAAAACTCAATTTCCATTGGCTAAGATTTATTAAATGCATGCAAAGATAGTTCAGATTATCTCAAAACACCTTCCGGGTTTGAGATAATCTATGATCTAGAAATCTCTCTTGCGAAGCTCATTTCTAGCATTAAAATCAATCTATGAATGAACATAAACATAAATCAACAATCAAATATCACAAAAAACCATTAGAACACCCTAAATCTACCATACCAACAGCCCATAATGAAACTACTCACACATACTCAAATCACAAAAGTAAACCGTACAAATGATAGATAACATGGACATGATAACTATTTTATAAAAAGATTCAAGATAAAACAAGTAACATGAGCAAGATCTAAGAAACAAAATTGTAAAACTAGCAAGAACACCAAGAACAGAGAGAAAAGTGTGTTTTATTTTATTTATCAAAGTCAAGTCTGATTATTTTTACAGCATTTGGGGTATTTATAGTGGGTTAGGTCGGATTAAGAAAAATGAAGAAAAAGTGTCGGCAATCGGTTGTAAACCGATCACGTAAGTTTGTTCTTGAACTTCTGCATCTCCGAGCGGTTGTCCCGATCGGTTGTAAAACCGATCACGTAGTTTTGTACTTTTCTCGTCCCTTGTTCTTCATGCCGCTGCACCAGACCGCGTCCCACTAAATTAGGTGTATCTAATTCACCGCTGACCCAAATCACTCGAGACCACCTCCATTGGAAAGCTAACTCAATTTCCTATAACGCTCATGAAGGGTCCCGGAGCTGAATCTCAATGTAAGGCATTCATATGAGTAGATCTTCCAGACCCTATGGATTGGTTCCGAAACATCATTTCTTTTATTTTCTTCCAAATGATCCCTCATCCAAACTCCAAGTCTCCAAGTCTTCCATTTACCTAAACTGACTCAAAACAAATGCAAAAACCTATATATACAACCTAGACCTCTAAAATTCAAGTTAAAACAAAATGAAACTCAAATGCATGGAAAACTCTCAAAACTATACAAAGTGGGAATGAAAACCTATGAAAATATGCCTTAAAAACATGCAAAATATGGTGTTATCAACTGTCGTATTATCGGATTCTACGGAAGGTGTGATTGGGCACTAACCCATATGGGCCTCGACGAAGAGTCTGATTGGGCACTATCCCATACTATAGACTCTACGGAGGGTTTGAATGGGCACTATCTCATACTAGGACCCGTTGTTTGTATTCTCTTGGGTGCTTTAGGTGTCGTGATTGTTACATGTTTAGGTCTAGACTCTTGTGGTTGTGGTGTAAGCTGGGTTCGACTTGCATTGCTTAGCATCTCATACCTCGCTGAGTAACTCCCATGTTACTCATCCCTCTCTTCTCTTGCATGTTATTTAAGAAGTAATTTTTTTTAACACTAGTTGGCGAGTTTTGGCGGGATGGGAAGGTCAACACATTGACCGGGAGCCGGGTCTCTCAATTTTAGTTGGATTAATTTTTTTCTATATTTCGAGAAACTAAATTCGAATTCAAGCCAAAACAAAGAAAAGAATAAGAAAAAAACGATTTAAAAGTAAAATTTATTTGAAAGTTAATGATATATTTAACTAAAAACATTTTAGGTGTAAAAAACCAAAAAAAAAAAAAAAATTAGGTGATTATGTCGTTCAATGCATTTTTATGTGGTGATGAAAGTGACGATTTGACACGCTCTGTGTTGAAGCAATTTTGTTACAAAATGTGACATTTTCTAAACATTTTGATCGGAGTATTGATATATCATGGATTTTACCGGTTTTAAGCTATGATATAAGTGTTTTATCGAGTCTTAACTGTGTCTTTCGAGTCTTTATCGAGTCTTTTATAAGTTTACATGCGTTGGAGATTTTTTGAACGATTATGGAGCATTTGTTGCTGAGAAGACGAAGTGGTGCCTTCGCTAGTCAGTGGTGTCGGTCGACACCCATCGTCAAGTACCCAATCCATAATTCATCAAGTTCTGAAGTTTTGCAAGTTTGCCCCAGAAGTTCTAGAAGTTTACAAAAGAGACCCAACTCGTGTCTTAGACTATTTATTAGATTTTTAGGTTAAGTTTGAGGTATCCATCACTTTCTATTCTTCTGTTTTGCTTTTGCTAAGTTTGAGAGAGACTAGAGTTTGGGGCTGTTCTTGCTACTTGTATTCACTCGAAAGAAGATCTTGAACCCCTGTTTCTATTTCTTTCTTGATTTTTATATGATATCTATTTCAGTTATGTCTTTGTTCATTATTTATATGTCTGAGTAGATCCCTAGTTGGGTTTAGAGATTCTCACAAGGGATTTCATGATTTGTTAGGTTTAACACGGGTTAAGATTCAAAGTTGTTAGTTCTTCATCTAGGATTGAACTTAATGCTTATTCTGGCCTGATCACCTAGAAGTATGATGTTAGGTTGTTAAATTGGCGCGACAGTGTGATTTAGAATCTGAACTAATCCTAATGAGCATGTTAGATAATTGCAACGATAGTTGGATTAGATAACTTGTAAACATATCGAACTTGTACTTAAAGCTTGTTTAAACTTTAGGATTCGCAACGACAGTTGGTCTTCTAAGTTTAATTCATAGATAGTTTTCGCAACGACAGTTGGTTAGCTATATTTTAGTGATTTGAGTTCTAGAACGGTTTTTAATTAGATCTTGACTAGTTGTTCTATCTGCTTTGATTGATTTCCTGAGAAGTTCCCTAGACCTAACGTTTTCCTCCCATTGATTACATCTCTATTTACTTTTCTACAATTGTTTTTTCAATACTTATTTACTGGTTAGCTGGATTTGAAATGAAAAGTTTTATTGTGAAGCCACAGAGTCTTTGTGGATTTGACCTCTAAGTACTACTGTGATCTCTTTTGAGTTTCCAGTAGACTTAAGTGTAGAATTCAGTCTAAGTTTTTATTTTACAGTTTACTTACATCGTTCTTTCTTTTTGTCTGGTGTGTTTCAGGTGTATGCCTAATCGCAGAACTCGGAGAAACAAAGACAACGAGCTTGTACTTCTTTCGAATCAAGAGCTTGCAAAGTTAGAACGTACGATTAGAAAAGCGAAGAAACCAGTTGAAATGGTTGGTCCTGTGATACTACAACCAGATGATGCTGGAGTTCTTAGAGACCAAGAGGGTCATATTCGCAACGAGCAAGGCCAGAAGCTTGATGCAGAAGGCAATGTGATCATCGAGATCGAGGGGGTCGATCAACGCCCACCTCCTGGTGTCGCTCGATACCAACCGGCAGCTGTAGGAGAAATTGTTGTCGCACATAGGCAGATTCAAACTGAGAGGGGAAGGACACTAAGAGATTACAACATGCCTGATGTGTTATATGCTAACAGGTCTGCAATTCGTCTTCCAACTATTGAGAGGAACGAATTCGAGCTGAAGCCGTCTTACTACTCTTTAGTGGGTCAGCACCCTTTCTCCGGATTGCCCTACTAGCACCCTATGGACCATATTGAGAGGTTCGAGGATCTGGTAACAAGCATGAAGATCAATGGAGTAAGCTATGACTATCTTTTCTGTAAGCTCTTCCCACACTCTCTTATTGGTGAAGCAGCTTATTGGTTGAAACAGTTACCGACAGGATCTCTGACTAGTTGGGAGGAGACGAAGAAGGCTTTCCTGAGAAACTTCTATGATGATGCGCGTTCAGAGGACTTGAGGAATAACATCTTTCAGTTTAGCAGAGGCCTACTGAGGCATTCAAGGCGGCATGGGTTCGTTTCAGAGCTTATCAAAGAGATTGTCCGCAGCATGGTTTCTCCAAGATTCAGTTGTTGGGGATATTCTTCAGAGGATTTGATTGGAGGTACCAGATGGCTCTAGATTCCGCGAGCAATGGAACTTCAACACCAGATCTCCTGAGGAAGCATATGAGTTGATTGAGAACTTGACGTCTAGCAATAACACCAAGAATGCTGATTATGAGCGTCAGAAACAAGCTGGAAGCATAGATGGAAAGCAGATTGCTGAGTTGAAGACAAAGTTGGATTCAGTTCACAGTATCGTGATCAACAAGAAGTCAGTTCATTTTGCTGCAAAGGTTGAGACATTTAAGCATGAGCAGGTATATGAGGAAGAGGATTGCAACTACATTGGTGGCACTGGATTTCAGGGTCAGCGTTATGGCAATCAGCAGAACCGAGGTGGTTACAGTGGGAACAATCAGAGGAGCACCTTCACCAGTAATCAGAATCCCTTTGGCTATATTCCTAACAGCCAATATCAGAAGCCCTTCTAGAGCAGTAATGACTTCAACATGAACTATGAATCATCCTCCTACTATCAGCAACCTCCCGCTAGCTATGAGCAGAATGAGATGAAGTCTATGTTGGACCAGATTCTAGAGGGTCAGCAGAAGATTACGGTTGATCTTAATGGGAAGATCGACTCAATGTATACCGATCTGAACGGTAAGATCGATGCTTTGAACATCCACATGAAGAAGCTCGATCTCCAGGTTGCACAGACTGTTGGATCTGCAAAACGACCTGATGGAGTTCTTCCAGGAAGAACCGATAACAACCCCAAGTATTCTTGCAATGCTATCAGGTTGAGAAGTAGTAAAGAGTTGAATGCTGCATTGGCAAGGTCTGAGAAGGGTGAAGAGATTGTGGACTTAGAGGAAATCGATGAAGAATTTACGGATGAGCCGTCAGTGTCGACCGACACATATCCTCAGTGTCGATCGACACCCAAGTCCACGCCTAGAGAAGTACCAACACCGGTCAATGTCGATCGACACCCACCCATTGGTGTTGTTAGGTTGTTAAATTGACATGAAAGTGTAATTTAAGATCTGAACAAATCCTAGTGTGCAAATTAGACAATTGCAAAGAAATTTGGATTAGATAATTTGTGAACAAATCAAACATGCGCTTAAGGCTTGTTTAGACTTTAAGATTCGCAAAGAAAGATGGTTTCTTAGGTTTAATTCATATATAGTTCTCGGAATGAAAGTGATTAATTATACATTAGTGATTTGAGTTCTAGAATAATTCTTAGTTAGATCTTGACCAGTTGTATTATCTTCTTTACATGATTTCCAGAGAAGTTCCCTACGTCTGACGCTTTCCAAACTTGATTTCAACCGATTTAATTATTTCTGAATTGGTTTTTTACATACTCATTTATTGCTTAGCTGAATTTGAAACGTAACGGCCTATTGTGAAGCCTGAGAATTTTTGTGGATTCGATCTCTAAGTACTGCAGTGATCTCTTAATTTGAGAGAGTAGCTCTAAGGGTTAATTTAAGCATATCACATTTCTATCATCTATTCCACTTCCGCTTAGCATAAGCTTGGAATCCTCTTGATCATCAAGTGATCTCAGATTGGTCTGATTCCGATCATATATCACATACGTTCATCTATTGATCTATGTCTAACCAATGACTTGAACACCTTATTTATCAAAAATTTAAGGCACTCAACCAATGAATCTCAACTCGATAAGAAACTGTAACCCGAGTCTTTTCTTGTCTTTTGCTAACTAGAGAACCTTTTGACAATCAAAACACATGCTCATTCTTTCTTTATTCGGTCTTTTTCATTTCATGTTTTTTTTTTGGGTGCTCTCTCTAGGAACTTTTGTATCTACAACATTTATTTTGGGTTTATCCACATTTTTTTCTTTTTCCTTTATTTTATTCACTATCTCCCAATCTAGATCACTATCCAGCCCTATGCTATCATTACACCCTTAAGCTAAATGGAAGAAAGCACTTGTCGTTCACCTTCTCTAAAGATTTTGCAAATGCAACCACAAAAAGAGGCCTCACTCAATCAATTAGCAATGGATGAAATGAAAAGGTTAGGTGATAGGTGTAGAACTATACTAAAGATAAGGGTAGCTACATGAGTTAACATGAGAGTGGCGAAATGGATAAGATAACCCAAATATTTTTTTACTAAGACCATGATAATGCTTTTCAAACCCCTAAGCGAGAGAATTAACATTCAATCAAAGTCAAATAAGACAGAGTTGGAATCAATTCAAAGCTTTCCACTAAGACAGTGACATTGAAGCCAAGAGTTCAAAGTATGGTTAGTCCTTAACTTCGATATCGCTCAAATGCATTGAAGAATTCCTAAACATAGGCATTAAATCTAGCTCTTAATTTGAAACTTAACAAAGAGATTTCAGCATTGTTCCCTATGCATATGCAATGAAATACTATATGCTCTAAATTCAATCTTAATAATATGAATGAAAATGCAAACTACATGACTTTTTAATGCAATATGACCATGTAACTCAAAACACACAAGAAAAGAAAAATAAGAGACAAAAAACACAAGATCAACAAGAACCTTTCCCCAGAGTTAATTCACACCATCTTTTTTTTTTTCCGCTGAAGTGGATTTTATAAAGAGGTCAGGATGAGAACATACATCCCCAAGACCAAAGAGATGAAACAAATACACGGGCTTAGAAAAAAAAAAAAAAAAGCCAAACTAAATAATATAGAACGTTCTGTGTGAAGAATTTGGTTGCCAAGATGATCTCTTAATAGCCAAGAACATCCACAATTCCTCCTTGTCCCATCCCAGAAAATACCAAAGTTGCATTTTAAAAATGGGAGTCGGGGCGATTCCCATCTCTGATGTGAAAATAAGCCAAAAAGAGTGAAACACAAATTATCACGAAGAAGAAAAGAGAGTATTCACAAGAGAAAAGGAAATGGTACCTTGGAGCTTTGGAATCGAGGAGACTGGATATTGCAACGTCTTATACAATCTTCTTTTATTCAATGCTTGTTTGTGTCACTAGATTGACAAGAGATAGGCTTGGAGGAGTCCCCAAGGGTATGCTTAACGTCGCTAGCTTGACGGTTGCTTCCTTCATCAACTCCTTCCTTGCATGTCTTCTCTACTCATAGTTGCACACCCAAGAGATCAAGATCACAAGCAATAAAGAGGAGAAAGATTAGCAACAAAAGAGAAGAAAATCACTCTAGTGTCAATTTGAATCCTAACTCTAATGGCAATCGTTTAGTTAATAAATCCGGTGTAAACAATCAAAATCTAACCATCAATTCATTCTAATATACCATAACCCATAATCCACCAAAAAGACTAACAACCTAAATGAAAAAAAAAATGAAAAAATAAAGAAATGGATTTAAAAAGACAAACAACATAAACTGATGCTTTTTAAAATGGAGTGTAACACTTTTTAAACTAATGCATCAAATATTATCATTAAAAAAAAACATATTCTATTAAAAGTTTATAGTAAGAGTAATGTTATTGTTAGCGATGCAAACGTAAACGGATTTGACAATCTTGCTGGATCCTACGAATTATCACCGTACTAGGAATCTCTTTTCAGCTTCTATTTCTTATTCGGGTGAATTGGCTGTTTAGACAGTTTTTTGAAAGTAATACTCCCTATGTTTCATAATATAAGTCGTTTTAGAAGTTTTGTTTTGTTTCAAAATATAAGACGTTCTCGTATATCTAGGTACCTTTTTACTTTATTGAATATTGTGTGACCAATAATGATATACAGTTTTTCTTTTAATTGGTTGAATTGTTTTTTTCTATATATTAAATAATACTTTTTAAAATAAAAAGTAATTTCTTAATATGTGTGCTTCAAGCCAAAACGACTTATATTTTGAAACGGAAGGAGTATAAAAATTGGACAATTTATTATTCCAAATAAGTAAAATGGATTTTTTATTTGTTTCTCTAATAGAACTTCTTCTCTAATAGAGAAAAGTGAGTGTAGTTACAAAGACAACAATATCATTAATTCTATTAATCTTTGACATTGACACACAACATACTTAAGAAATAAAATATACTATAAACACTACATTGTTATAAAATAAAAGATGTTATAAATAAAAGATATATGCGTACATAGAGAAAATGATCTCTCTATTTTTTTCTTACATTCATTTTGTACAAGGGTCATATTTATAAGAGTACAAGGTCGGTGCACGTATGTCGGCTTAAGCTAATGGATAATCATTATCCATTTGTAATTATCCATTTGTAACACTCCCCCTTGATTATCCATTACTAATAATGTATTAGTAAATTACGTACTGCCTCGTTAAAAACCTTATCATGGAAAAATCCAGTGGAATAAAAACTATGACAAGGGAAAAAGAGTACAGTAACGTAATCTCCCCCTGGAAAAGATAAACATAGTCTTTTCTTTTATAGATCTCGTAAATGATTTTCATACTCTTTGCTTCTCTTGATTTCATCAATGTATGGCGATGACTTTAGAAGAATGAGAAACCTTTACGATAATACATCATTTTGATGTATATCCTTGCGTGTTCTGTGCTGCCTCGTTAAAAACTTTGTCATGGAAAAACCCAGTGGGATAAAAACCATGATAAGGAAAAGAGTGCAGCCACGCTCATCATATTTCTCCCCCTGGAAGCATCATTTCATAGAGATGCATTCCGATAATTTGAATGTTGAACTAGGGAGAGCTAACATGCTGGACATCGATTTCTTCGTTCTTCTCGAACTTGTGCGAGTAGGAGAAAACTTTGATGCAATCTGCTTTTTCGTGTTGCTCTTGATATCTTCTTCTTTGATTTGGGCGACACATCATCTTGTACAATGACTTTAGTATCAATTGGAGAAGTGGCAGAATGCTACGAGATTGTAGTTTCTCCAGTTGTGAAAGCGTATTCAGTTTAGGGTTGAGCTTTGTACAGATCCGACAGATCATACTTCTGCAAAACCAACTAAAACAAACTCGGAGTTTCTAAAATAAAATAAACCCAAGTAAATCATACCTTGCAGATAATTGAATTCACTTTTTAACTCATTCCAATATCTATTAGTAGAGGATGAGTTATATCCTGCAAGTAGATTATTAGCAAATGCTATATACAATTCACAAGATATATAAATGCTCGTCAGCATTTTAGTATGGTCATGACCAAATATATAAATATATTCAACTTCCTTTAGAAGTGACAAATATTACATCTATTTCAATAGATGTATAATTGGAATATCTGGAGACACTTTTGTCTTTTCAAGATCTTTTATTCCAAATAACTCTTTAAGAGTTTCAATGATGTTTAAAAGCATCATGCTTATGAGTTCACCGGGAACATAATGTGATATCATAAATTTTTAGGGATTAAGTTCTTCAAGCATTTCCCTTGAGGTGCAATTCAAGTCACTCATATAGCATCAAATATTTATTTAGTGGGTATTTTAACAAAAACCGGCACGACATACCGTTTTGTTTTATAAATCAGAATACCCTTTCGATGCTTTGACTATTGCTCCAATATTTCTCGTTTTTAATATGAGTTTAACATAGACTTGGCTGCCTCTTGTATTTATTAGCCAATACTTTTTACTCTACGCTCATCCACATGGCGGAGATTCATGATCCTCTTAAATCATATCGAGCGCTAGATCATTTATATTTGTCGACAATTATTTTGTCTTTGGTTCTATATTTCCCGTGCTGACATAGTTAATCGAGATCTCTTAATCACTGATCATTATCAATGATTTTCATTCATGTACATGATTATATATTAACCATATGTCAACGGTCTATTACTCCTTTTTAGGAGTCTAATCCTCTTATAATTATTTGCTCCTTTTCTTTGTGAGGATTTCTTTATTTATAGAACAACAGTAGTCTATCGCCATAGACTTAGTTCTTTATGGACATATATGGAGCATTTTAGCTGGAATATAAGAATGAATTATCCTCTGAACTTTATGTTCATATTTAGTCATTCGAGGATCTATAATGATAATTCATTTCATGAAATCTCATTCATCAGCTGTTTGATTTGCAATACATCTGAATAGGAATCCTTTGAACTTTTGAACTTTAAGTTCATAATCACTTTTCAAAGGTTCAAACTATTCAACTCTCCATAACGATGAGAGTTTATCATCAAAATGATGATATGCAAATCTTTCATAAGCACATCTCTAAAAGATGTCTTATTACGAAAGTGGAGATTCATCTCCAACAATATAATATATATTTCATCTTCTTTGGATATTACTTTTATGCAGTGTGGTGGAGCATTTATAATATTTATCGCACACCCATAAAGTTCCAAAGAAAAAACTTTAATCTCCAACCACGAATCAATACATGGGGGACATTTCTTTAATAACTTGTTGGCTTTATGAGTAAAATCATTATGACATGCAAAACTGCATGTTCCATGCCAACTCATCGAGATTGAATTTCCTCAAAAATCATTTTGCAATTCCTTAGATTTGCTTTATGATGATTCATTAAAACTCAATTTGAGTGTGCTCATCATCTCATGGATGTTCCACTTTATTTCAACCGACATAGAATAAACAATAAATTTTGGGAGTAAAATCACCAAAACTATCAATTTTCTGTGTCGATGTGGGATTCTTTAATTCTCCCCCTCGAGATAATGATTCTTTTAGTACATTTATCTCGTACTGAATCCCACTAGGATCAATAACATATGTAATCACCCATTTTGAGTCAAGTATTATGTATCAAATTCTTTTTATGTAGAACTCGTAATACCCCTCTCAAGATGATGATTCGTCTTATTCATTCATCTTGAACCGATTTTGACTTTTAGATCGGTATTATTTAGGAGTATGATTTGGGGATTGAGCTTAATCAACCAAAAATGGTGATTTTGGCTAAAAGCCATATGATTCATGAGGCATAGCCTACTATATAATCAAGGAGGAGGCATAACCTTCTACTCCAAATATATAAATTTAAATGAATTAAAATGAATTTAATTAAAAATTGAAATTTACCTTTGATGGGTGAACGTCATGGCATATAAAACTTGATATAAAATATAAATTTATGTTTACAACATAAATCTCAATGATCTTTAATATCTTTGTTTGACCGGGATGGCATAACCGGTTATACTTTGCTTTAAACCATTAGTAAACCTCATGTTTACTATCATTTTGCCATCTTATTTGAACATGATATATGCATGCCTCCATTGTGGTCGAATATTCGATACAATATTTACTCAAATTTCGGCTATTTTTATTAAAAACTCAGCCATGCCATGAGAAAATGGATGTTCAACATCGATTCTCATCGAAATACAATTGTCTTTAAAGGCTTATCATGTGAAATGAATTCACGAATATTATCAAGCCTAACTCTTTATGGCATAATTAGGGAACTGTGTTCTCAATCTGATTATTTGGACAATGAATCTTGCAAAAGCCGTATACCGTGTTGTCAGTAGACACACACATATGTCCATCTAATAGATGAGTCAGTCGTTAACACCATAAAGTATCAAAACGGCTCACAAAAAGGATAAATATATCCACATATATTATAATGCATTCTCTCTAAGAATACTAGCGATTCATTTCCAATTTTGGCTGGTGATTGCCGAATTATAAGTTTTTCTTTGAGAACATGCATCCCATGTAAACTCATGATATAGAGAAATCATATGGTTCTCCAGTGAATGACTATTAGAAATTTGCACAAATTTTCGCATCATGACTGAACCAAGATGTCCAAGTCTTTTATTGAAAAGTTAAAGTGTACAATTAAACTTCGTGTTTACTGTTACATATGATGCGATCATATATATATATGTGCAATATAATATGGAGGACAACATGGGTAATTTGTCCCAATATATGTTTTCACTCCACCGTGATGAAAATATCATCAATGTCATTCTTATTCATAGTCTCTATATGATTATCAATAAGACAAACAAATGTCTTTGAAACTTTAACAAGTTTCTTCGAGACTTTTGGAGAACACAAGACATAATCAATTGTGAAATTTATGTCTTTAAAAGTCGAGAGACTAACTCATCAAGACTTGTATTAAACATAGTCTTTGGAGGAGGCTGAGCCATCCATATGATCATAGGCTACCATATGATCATGATCGTGAAGGCAGAGCCTATCTAACGATCGGTTCGGGGAAGGCAGCGCCTATCAACCCGAAAATAATACATATACGGAGAAGGCAGAGCCTATCTTTCCGTTAACATAAAATAAATTTATTATACGGAGAAGGCAGAGCCTATCTTTCCGTAAACATAAAATAAATTTATTATACGGAGAAGGCAGAGCCTATCTTTCCATAAACATAAAATAAATTGACTATAAATTAAATTTTACCTCTTTGGTATAATTGTATAAGAGCTTATCGTGCTGATAACGTGTTATAAAATAAAAGATGTTATAAATAAAAGATATATGCGTACATAGAGAAAATGATCTCTCTATTTTTTTCTTACATTCATTTTGTACAAGGGTCATATTTATAAGAGTACAAGGTCGGTGCACGTATGTCGGCTTAAGCTAATGGATAATCATTATCCATTTGTAACATACATAACTTTTTCTTTTTTCATTATTTCATTTTCTCTTTCGGTATTGTCGGTGGAACTCATTACTGTAGACATGTAAAAGAAGACCACAATTACTTTTGTACACAATTACTCTCTATGCATCCATGAGTATTCATTGCTATATCTCGTACACGGTACACTCATAAGTGTACCGTACATGGACATTTGTCTACTGACTTTTGTACACCGACGTATGTACACCAACGCTTGTACAATGGTGTCTATTTACGGATAATCAACTATCTTAACCTATGTTTTTAGGTATCAAAAATGTAAAATGATAACAAATATAGTGAATTTTCATCTGAGCTCCTTAAAATATGAATGTAGCCAGTTGATTATAGGTTGAAATAAAACAAGATTGAACTTTTTAGATTAGTAAAAAACAAGAATTAAAATACACAATGAAAAATATTTGGATGCAATGTATGTAATATAACTAAGATAGAAAAAAAATTAAAGAAAAGAATAAAGAGTTAAAGAAAAAGGAAAGAGGAGAGAAAAACATTTGCTTTTTGAGAAAAATACATATCATTAAAGAGGTAGAGAAAAAAATTAATTTATTATTAAAAATCTGAATATAATAAACTGAATATAATTAATATCCCTATTAATTAAGCGGTTTAAATTTGAGGGGTGTAAACTATTGTAAATAGTGTCAAAAAGGTGAAACTTTCCATTTAGATAATTAGGAATAAGTGAACTGTCCAATTAGCCAAATATTTTTGAAAAAACTGTATATATTTCGAGTTAACTCTTCTTCTAATATGTAGTCCATGAAACAATCATAAATCCACATAGAAAACTTAATTTTGATATTAACTAAGAATAAATATGTGTTCTATTTCAATTTAGTAATATTATCAACATAAATGATCATTAGTAATTTGATGAGTAATGAGTGAAAAATAAAAAACGACAAAAACATTCGAAATCGGATTACTTTGCTTCGGAACTCAGAGAACAAGACATATGAAGACCTCTTCATGTTGTGCATTTCTACCTGTGTTTAATTTGTGATCTTTCAATTGTTTAAAGTTTTCTTTCAAAATGATGCACTCGATGTAACAATGGTATTTTTATGAATAAATTTTACATTCATTCAAAAAAAATAAATAAAAAAAAAAACTAAAAATAGCCATTTGTTTTTTAATGTACACCTCATTCTTTGATATCTCAAAACGTTTTTAATTTGATTGTGTGGTTGGGAGAGAGAGAAATGAGAACGTAAAAGAAGGAAAACACGAAAAACACACAAAAGGATTTGGCTGGTTTACTTTAAAAATGCTAAATGCTAAATGACAGATGCATACGGGTAAGAAGGCGTGACTCCCTCTCCTCCCCTCTCCACCTTTTCATTCCCATTTATAATCTCAAACAATTCACTCCAAATCTCATCATCTCACGTTTTTGATCGACATGGAGGGTTCATCTACAGCAAGCCATAAACGTAAGCAAATTGATGAGCAAACAAACAAGAACAAGAAGAGACAACATGTGAGAGCAATCAATCTAGAAAACAAGATGGAGGAGAAGAGAAGTGATCAGAGTAATGAGGAGTGTTTTGGAGTTTTTGATTTTCCATGGTTGAAGGAGAGTATGATCTCGAACTCTCTTGATTGGAGTCTACCGGAGTCGTTTTTTCCGGTTTCAGATTATGGGAATGAGATGTTTGAAGAGATTAGTGATGTGAGATGGCCAGTTAAAAGGGTTAGTAATTATAGGTTGGAGTTTGAGGCCTTTGAATGCATATGGACTTCTGTTTTGGAGTAGATTGAAATACTTGTTCGGCCTTGTACTTCAAATTTGCATGGAGAATGAGTCTAGGTCAAATACAAGGATACTTTTTCTTTTCTTTTTGTGTTAAGAATAATGTGTTCGTTGAGATGTAAAAAAAGAGTAGAAATAAGGAGTAGCATTTTGTGTTTTAGGCAAAGATAATAAACACATAATTTCTTGTTAAATTTTCCATTTCTGTACTTATGGATGTTAAATATTGTTAATTAACAATTTCATTGTGATTAGTCAGTCCTTCAATTTCGTCACTTGCTGAGCTCTGTGGCCGCTCTCTAGGATAGTACCTGACAAATCCTATCTATCACTTTCTTCGATGGCATGATGGCTCTATATTCGATAATCAACACAACCACTGTCTGGAATTATATACATATTCTGATTTAGAACTTCAACACATGAGCCACTATTAGGAAAATCATCTCTCACTAATAAAAATAAGCTTTTGAAGCTCCTAAGAGCCTCCACATCAGCAACTCCTACTCTCTTCTAAGTTTTCCACCTCAGCACATCTAAACTCTAATTAGCTCACAATTAAAATTAGTCATCCGAGAGATTAAATGCTAATCTCTCACTAATAAACCACACACAACATTAAAATAAGGTCCAACTTACAGCTTAAAGCCCAAAGAAAAAGGAAAAAAAACCACATCTCCTCCACGATTAAAAAAAAAATCGCCTCTTCTCCTCCTTTTTTTTTTTGACGCCTCTTCTCCTCCTTCGCCGTCGCCTCCTCTTCCCCTTCCCCTTCGCCTCTTCACAACAGAAACGCCACCAAACAACTCCAAATCCCTGAAACGTACCCACTAATCTTCAAATAACCATAAATTACCCTAAATTAAAAACCTCCACTACTCCTTCCAATTAATTCAAGCTTCTGAAAATCCCTATAAAAACATGGCCCCGGCCTTCACAGCTAAACATAGGACTGGACAAAAGTAACTGAACCCGAAGATCCGACCCGAACCGACCCGAAAAACCCGAACCCGAACCCGAACCGAGATTTAAAAATACTCGGAAAGTACCTAAATTTCTATACCCGAAAAACCGAACCCGTACCCGAACCGAACCGAGAACCGAATGGGTACCCGAAATACTCAAAATATAATATATATATATATATATATATATATTAATTATATTTAGATTTGATATAACATAATTATCTAAAATTACATATATAAACCTAACTATATCAATTATTTTAAGTTTAAAATAATTGAACCTAACTATCTAAATTATTTAAAATTACATATATAAACTTAACTATATCAATTATTTTAAGTTTAAAAAATTATCAGAAATTTTTTAATTATATTTTTAAAAATTTACCAAACTTTATTCAAATTTAATCTTTTTTTTTAATTCTTTCTTAATATTTCGGGTACCCGAACCCGGATAGACCCAAACCGAACCCGATCCCGAAAATAAGAAATACCCGAAAAGTACTTCTAGCCATAAACCCAAAAACCCGAAAACCCGAAGACCCGACCCGAACCCGAATGGATATCCGAACGCCCATGCCTAGCCAAACATACCCCGCAATCAACCACTAAAACGAAACCATGGCTACAAAATCTCTCCACACAACTCTCCAACCATCAACGTTTCAGATTCTGGATGAAATTGAAAAAGATTTCTGTAAAGAAGAAGTCTTGGTTCGCCTGATTCATAGTTGGGAAGCTCGGAATTTCAAGAAAGGCAACATGCTCATTGGTCTTGAACTACTACCCTTAGACTCCAAGGTATGTATTAGTGTGCGTTGATTTTTTTTTTGGTATTCTAATATTCATAATTTATTTTGCTTATTTTCTTGCCGTGATTTGGTTTCATTTATGGTTTTTTTTGTGATTTACGGATGAAGCATATGTGTGTGTTTTCCTTTTATGAAGCAGTTTTAATTTTTCCCCGTTCTTGGTTTGGCCGTAATATGTGGGTTGATCAATCTTAATATGTTTTTGGTTAGTAGATTGTTTCATGAAAAAATCAAAATTCCTTCTCGATTTCTTGGTAGACCTTGACAGAGTTTCACTATGAGTGTGATTTTTAACTTATGGAGAAAATTATTTGTTCTTTATATAGTAGACTACCATGGGAATATTGAATCCTTAGGGAGCAAAAAAACCAAAAAAAGAAGAAGTTTACAAGTGTAGCATGTAGGGTATTGCAGTAAGTATATACGAAGTGGCTGAGATTATTACAGTAAAGGTTTTGTTCTATTTTGTCGTTTCAAAGGACTCATAATGATCATCAGCTCATTCCCATATGAGTTTATTAAAATCCCTGACTAAACATATTCCTATAGTCAAATGCAGTACAAGGATTCATTTCCGCACACTGGCTATTGTCACGAACAGAATCTCAAGCTGAACTCTGTTTACAAACTCAGTAAATTTATGACCACTCCCCCTAAAAAAAACTACAAAGTCTCAAGCTACAAGCATGGCATATGCTTCACTGACAAGACAACAATGATCCCAGTCGCTCATGGGGAGCATAACATTGACGAGCAAAAGTTCAGGCTCCGCACCTTCAACGACTTCTCCGCCATTGCCGACACAAGCACCAAAGTGTTTGGTAAGCCAATTCTTATTTCCTCACTTCTGTTCTGCCCATTAAAATTCAAAAAACACAACAGCATTCCACTTCTCTATACTGTAGATGCCATTGGCCAGATAGGTCTCATAAGTGGTGACAATCTCCACTCACCTACAACAATGGAAAATGCTCCTGAAGTTGAAGGCACTCGATCAAAAGATAAAGTCCTCCTGCATCTACTAATGAAAGAGTAATGCATCCATATTACTTTTTCTGAAAATAAATTAGTCACACTTATCTACTACAATTATTAGAGCCGATGGAAACTTCAGTCCCGAAGTATTTGGAAACTTGAGTGTGTCATTTATGTTTTATTTATGTTTTAGATGGTTTTTAAAATTTCCCTAGGTTGTTAAGGTGAAGGTGTGTGCGAGAGATAATATAGTCATACATGTGACTGAGTGTCTCTTGCTGACTTAAAAAAAAAACATGAGAGTTTATTTAGGTTTACCTTTTACGAAGATGGATGAAAATATAGAGTAGATGAATTGTTTGAGTTTCAAATTACTGATTTAACATTAATAAAACTGTAGAATTATTAGTATACGGTATGTTAGATCATACTAATTGTTTTTTGATAATTGAGTATTGTTTGGAGTCAACTCTTTGCCCCCATTTGCGGATATAAATTGACCAAAATATCAAATTGCAATATTTAGAGGTTTTTACTTCTTTTTTTTTTTCTTTTCCTTTTGGTCACCAAGAAGAGGTGTCGATCAATGAGAATTTAGTTAAGAACCAGAGAAGTGGTTATATTAAACAGTGACAACATAGTTTGGTTAAATACTCTTATCAGTTGCTTCAAGCTATATATGCGTTGAAGGAGATAATTATTGTGATTATGATTTCAGGTTACAATTTTAACCATTTTAATGTGAATTAGGGGACTTGCTTTCGTTTTATGTAGTTATCGTACATGATTTTGGGTGACTCAATGTGACTAACTGTCTTCTATGTTTTTTCCTTCCTTTATTCAGCTAAGACAAACAAACAGAAAGATAATATTGACAATGATTTTAGATACCTTTTCTGGCATCACTTATGCAGATGCTAGATCGAGATCAAGTATCGCAACAAGGTATGTCTCATATATGCATCTTCTTGCTTATATAGTTTAGAAAAGATTGTTTTGTGTCTCTCCATAGAATACATTTGAATTAGGATTCTCGCGTTCCTTGAATTAGTTTGCTTAAGGGAACAACGACTAATCAGCCGGACATTGATTTAGTGTTCTCTTATTTTTTTCCCCATGAAAATAAAAAAGGTTCTTATCCAAATATTATTTGACAAGAAAAGGCTTTGAGGTGAGGTAAGCACTCTAAATGTAGTAATTATGTTTGATTGAGCCACAATGTTTTCAGTTGCAAGTGGTTTTTAATTATCAGTTTGTGATTGAGTGTAGGAAGAGAGAGACGGCCTGCAATTTTCATGACAAGCAAAATGGTTGAGTGAAAAGAGTTTGTACCAATTCTAAAAATCTATATGTTTTACGTTTTCACACATCAGTTGATGGTGGTTTTTTGTCTTTAGAATAGAAAATATCAGACCATTTAACTGATTGTAATAACATATGATGAATTTAGTATCAGTTGGTCCCTACTGATCAATTTCTAAACAGAAAGGTCTAGATAATGTGGCAGGATCAAGGATGGAATTCGTGGCTGAAGGATTGGATACAATCAAGAATAGGGACGAAAACATCAATGTTTTGGCATATAGCAAACTGTTTTCTAAACACAAAAATAGTGAACCTTATAAAGTGAGTATGCTGATAAGAGTTTTGTAGTTGTTATGTAAGAAGTCTTTGAAAACTATCTATTGACCAGTAATTGGAATAGAAATCCATAATTCTATTATTTTTTAACATTTGAACGATAATGGAAATAGAAAACCATAATTAAACTCTTTTTAAGAGTTGTTTGAGATTGTTTTTACAGAACTTTGCGTAAATAAAAATTATATTAGAATATAAATAAATATTGTATTAAAATATAAGCTATCGACCCAATTCAAAGTAACCTATTATCCATAATGAACTTTATAATTCCTTATTGCTAAACAGAAATAGCAAATGCCTCGGACAACCACAAAAAAAAAAAAAAACTCAGTAAAAAAAAAATGTGTCTTGCTTTTGAAAAACAATTATACCACAATTCTATTTCAGTATTTAATAGCTACGATTATACACTTTTAAATAAGTTCAAAACAACTATATCAAATCGAATAACACAATCGGTTTTTGGAAACTATACTTTGTCAAACATCAAATAAATAGTTAAATTTAATCAAATTTAAATATCCGTCCCGCGCGTAGCGCGGTATAACCCCTAGTACATCTACAAATGAAGACTTTATTAAAATCCCCTGCAAGAACTCTGGCAAGAAGAGATATTGGATTCTGAAAGAGCTATATTAAAATAATACTCTACAAATAAACTCTTGGGGTTTGTGAAGTTGTAACAAAGCCAAAACCTTCAAACAAAAAGCTATACCAAATTCAACCGCGGCTGTGATGATCTGTAACGCCCGTGTTCCGGAAATGGAAATTTTGGAATTTATATTCGGGATTTATGCGTAGAAATTCTGGAAAATATTTTTGGGAATTTGTGAAGTAATTGGAAATTACGCCGTATTTTTCCTCGTAGGGGTGTGCGGGATCAATTGAGAAGTTTAGGGTCACTTTGTGAACTTTTGGGAAGTTCAGGGACTAGACTCTAATTAAGTTTTAGACTGAATGTAATCAGTTGCACCAACCAATTCCACCTTCATTTCCACCGCAGCCTCCATTCTTTTTCCCCACCTATGCACCTATTTTCCCTAGAGTTACCCCCCACCCTACAAGCTAGCCTATGAATTCCTTTTTCTTCTCCACTTTCTCCACAAGTCAGCAACTCCTTTTCCTTCCTCCTTCAGCTGCCGACACTTCACCTGCAAAAGAAGAGAAGGAGAGTTTGAGAGAGAGAGAAGAGGAAGAGAGTTTGTAGAGTTTTGTGTGGAGCTTTGTGTGGAGACAAAGGAGAGGAGGCTCTTGTGTGAGGGTGTGGGCGTAGAAGAGCCAAAGAAGGAGAGCTTGGTGGCGGTGTGTTTGGGCGTGGGAGAGTCAAAGAAGGAGAGCTTGGTGGCTGTGTGTGTGTTGGGCGTGAGTGTTGAGAGGAGAAGGAAGCGGGATTGCCGTGTCGGTGAAGCTTCGAAACTCTCTCTCGCACCTTTGTTATCACCGTTAGAAAGGGTAAGGTTCTGCTCTTTCTTTGTTTTATCATGTGGTTCTTGATGTTTTAGTGTGAGGATCAGAGGGTGTGAGTCACGGTGGTGACGTTGGTGAGGTTCGGTTTGAGCATGGTGGCAACGGAGCCGGTTGTTAAGGTTGTCGGTGTTGGTTTTGGGTTGGTGTGGCGGTGTTGTGGCCCGAGTTGTGAGCAGTGTTGGTTGCGGAGGGTGCTTGAACATGACTCCATGTTGGTGTTTGTGGTTGAGGAGTTGGTGTTTCGATCGTGTGGCCAAGACGGTGTGAGTGGTGCAAATCGGTGTTGGCGATTGCACTAGGATCGATCGATCCAGAGCTAGATCGATCGATCTGAACCAGGATCGATCGATCTGGGGGTGGACGATCGATCTGGTAAGCTCACGGCCAGCCAGGATCGATCTATCCAGGCGAGATCGATCGATCTGGTTGGGGATCGATCGATCCGGCCAGGATCGATCATTCTCCGAGGTTCTCGGCAGGTGGGATCGATCGATCCTGACCAGGATCGATCGATCTGGTCGGTCTGGTCGACCAAATTGTGTGTTTGGTTGGTTTCTTGTGTTTTAAGTTTCGTTTTTGGTTTATTGTTAGGCAAGCGTTTGAGGAAGTGAAGTCTATTTATTCCGGGAAGATTTAGGAATTTTCCGTGAGTGACTTGAGGTGAGTGCAGGACCGTAAGCTTCTGGACGGTTAGATTGTTTGATGTGTTTGCATGATTGTAGGCCGTATGATCTCATTGTGGATCTAGATCGAGTGTTTTCTTGAGATGGTTGATTTATTGCGGTATTTTCGTGTTTAATACGTTGAGTAATTTAATCGTTTGTGTGTATAGCTTGTAGACAGGAGGATTGCCTCACTAAGTATTTGTCGAAATACTTATGCATCTCTTTTGCTTGATGCAGAGAAAGAAAAGTTGTGACTGTGGAATCAAGGCGAGGAAGAGGGGTTGATCTAGACTCGGTTGTTTGTTTAAGTATTTATATTAAAGTTGAATAATTTCTTACAGTTAACTTTGGTGTTTCTGTATTCGTATTTTTATTATTTAAGGATTTATGCGAAAGTATTTTATTTATGGAGTTAATTAATGTTTATGCATGAGAAGTTGCATTGTTAAATGAATTGGGAAATTAATTAATGTTTGCAAAAAAAAAAAATGAGTGCGGTCGTTTCAATTTGGTATCAGAGCAATTACGGCTCTAGGACGGGTTAGGAAAAAGAAAATTAAATTGGATTTAATTTACGGTACGGTGATGCATGGGCAAAACCGTTAGGGAATTGATTATGCGAGTTAGTCAATTGTTTGAGTATGGAGTCCTAGATCATCCTCTCTGAGCCTTCAAGTGATTCCACGGTGAGTTGTGTTTTATTGTTTTTTTTTTTTAAGTTGTTTTAGGTTTTTAGTATCTGCTCTTGAAAGTGTAGATGGCTAGAGGAACTAGAGGTCGTGGCCGTGGCCGTGGTAGAGGCCGAGGTCGTGTTCCAGTGGTGGGTTTGAGAGAGGCACATAGTGCCACGGTTGAGCAAGGCGGAGATTTGCATACGGGTCCGTTAGGGTCTGAGGGTGCGGCCGGTGAGAGTGCCGGTGAGGCTGGAGTTCCAGCGGGTGCTGCGGGTGTGGCAGCAGGTGATGCTCAGGCCCGGGATGGCCGTATTGTGGATCTGTTGACCTTGGTGTTGGAGCGGTTACCAGAGAGGGTAGCGGTACAAGCTCCAGTTATGCCACCAGTAGTTGAGGCACAGCCGAGAGTTGTGGTTGAGGAGGAGCTCCCATCCTACCATAGGATGATGGAGCAGATGCAGAGGATGGGCACTACGTTCTTCCTGGGTGGTGTCGGTCATGAGGAGGCTAATATGTGGAGGTCCCGGTTGGAGCGGAACTTCCAGTCATGTAGGTGTCCAGAGGGATATCGAGTTGACTTGGCAGTTCATTACTTGGATGGCGATGCACATCTGTGGTGGACGAGTGTAGTCGCCAGGAGGGGTCAGGTGGAGTTGACTTGGAGAGATTTTGTGGAGGAGTTTAACTCCAAATACTTTCCACAAGAGGCAGTAGACCGGTTGGAGGCGAGGTTTTTGAGTCTGACTCAGGGGGACCGGACTGTCCGGGAGTTTGAGACAGAGTTCAACCGGCTTTCCATTTATGCTGGTCGAGTCATGGAGGGTGAACAGGCCCGAGTGCGATGGTTTATGTTAGGCTTGCGGCCTGAGTTGAGGACCCGTTGCCTTTGTAAGTTGTTTGGCACAATGGGAGAGTTGGTTGAGTTGGCCGCATCTATAGAAGATGGTCTGAGGGAGGAGGTAGCATCGTCTACTTTGAGTTTCCAGGCCAAGAAGATGCAGCAGCAATCAGGGTCTAGTAAGGGGAGTAGGCAGGTGGTAGGGCAGAAGAGGAAGTGAGGAGGCACTTCTGGAGGTACTCAGAGTGGTCCAGGATGCTTCGGGTGTGGAAGCAAGGATCACAAGATTGCAAGTTGTCCCTCAAGGAGTGCAGGACGTGGAGGCCCTGTGAGGAGTAGTCAGAGTGGCCAGGGATGTTTTGGGTGCGGAAGTATGGATCACAGGGTGGCCAACTGTCCGCAGAAGGGAGAGGTCCTTCCAGATTTTCGGGCGTGCTTCCATTGCAAGGAAGTGGGGCATATCAAGCTCAAATGCCCTAAGTTGCAGCAGGGAGGGGTAGCAGTAGCACCGTCGAGTAGGCAAAGTGCAGTGGCACCTCGGATTTACACTGTCGAGGAGGCAGATGAGCGGAGTGCTGGACTGCAGATGATGCCAACCGCAGCACCACCGATCAGGCAGATAGCACCTGCGCCTCGGGTGTATTCCATCGCGGAGACGGGAGAGCCGAGCTCCAGGCCGATCACAGGTACTTTTTAGACTTATCTGTGTTAAATTTCCTTCGGTTATAAAACTTTCTGTCTCCGTGAGGGGTGGTTAAGGTTCTCGGCACATAGGTATGTGCAGGGACCTTAATCGTGGGAGGTGTTGAATCCCATGTGTTATTCGATTCCGGGGCATCGCATTGCTTTGTCACTCCGGAATTGGCCGAGAAGGCCAAATTGCGAGGCAAACCCAATGAGCTGTTGGGTTTTGTAAAGGTTGCGGGAGGGAAGTTTCTATCTATTCTTGGTCGAGTTAGAGGTGTGGATGTTCAGGTAGCCGGAGAGTCTATGCCAGCGGATTTGATCATATGCTCAGTGGAGTTGTATGACGCCATTTTGGGCATGGATTGGCTCAGTAAGTACATCGCGCATCTAGACTGTCGACGCGGGCGTGTATTATTCGAAAGGGAGAGGCAGAAGTTGGTTTATCAGGGAGTGAGACCAACTTCCGGGAGTCTCGTAATATCGGTCATTCAGGCAGAGAGAATGATCGAGAGGGGTTACGAGGCTTATCTAGTGACCATCGTTACCCCTGAGACTGTTGGAGATCTGGAGGTTAGAGATATTCGGGTTGTTCAGGATTTCCAGGATGTGTTTCTGTCGCTGCAGAGATTGTCGCCGTCACAGTCAGATCCTTTCACGATTGAGTTGGAACCCGGAACAACGCCAATATCTAAGGCACCGTATAGGATGGCTCCAGCAGAGATGGCAGAGCTGAAGAAGCAGCTGGAGGAGTTGTTGAGTAAGGGTTTTATCAGGCCGAGTACTTCACCGTGGGGAGCATCGGTGTTGTTTGTGAAGAAGAAGGATGGTAGTTTCCGGTTGTGTATCGATTACCGGGGACTTAACCGAGTCACTGTGAAGAACAAGTATCCTCTTCCGCGGATTGATGAGTTGTTGGATCAGTTGAGAGGGGCTACTTGGTTCTCCAAGATAGACTTGGCTTCTGGATACCATCATATTCGGATTAATGAGGAGGATATCCGGAAGACAGCTTTCAGGTCGAGGTATGGGCATTATGAGTTTGTGGTGATGCCTTTTGGGTTGACGAATGCACCAGCCGCGTTCATGAGATTGATGAACAACGTGTTCCAAGAGTATTTGGATGAATTCGTGATCATTTTTATTGATGATATCTTGGTGTATTCGAAGAATTCCGAGGAGCATGGGGAACACCTGAGAGTTGTCCTGGAAAAGCTACAAGAGCATAAGTTGTTTGCTAAGTTGAGTAAGTGTAGCTTTTGGCAGAGGGAGATTGGATTCTTGGGTCACATTGTTTCTGAGGAGGGAGTTTCAGTAGACCCAGAGAAGATTCAGGCCATCAGAGATTGGCCGAGGCCAAGGAATGCCACGGAAATCAGGAGTTTCCTTGGTTTGGCAGGTTATTATCGGAGGTTCGTCAAGGGTTTTGCGAGTATGGCTAAGTCTTTGACAAAGCTGACAGGAAAGGATGTTCCTTTCGTTTTGTCTCCAGAGTGTGAGGAGAGTTTCGCGAACCTGAAGACGATGCTGACGAGTACACCAGTGTTGGCATTGCTCGAGCCGGGTGAGCCTTATGTGGTGTATACGGATGCCTCGAGAGTTGGCCTTGGTTGTGTGTTGATGCAGCGGGGAAAGGTGATTGCCTATGCTTCGAGGCAGTTGAGGAAGCATGAGGGCAACTACCCTACCCATGATCTTGAGATGGCTGCGGTAGTGTTTGCCTTAAAGATTTGGAGGTCTTACCTTTATGGCGGGAAGGTTCAGGTATTCACAGATCATAAGAGCCTAAAGTATTTGTTCACTCAGCCCGAGTTGAATTTGAGGCAGAGACGTTGGATGGAGTTAGTGGCAGATTATGATTTGGAGATAGCCTACCATCCTGGTAAAGCAAATTTGGTTGCAGATGCCTTGAGTCGCAAGCGAGTATCTTCGGCTAGTGAGCGGGACATGGAGTCCTTGTTGTGCGAGATTAGCACGTTGAGGTTGTGTGCTATATCTCAGGAACCGTTGGGCTTGGAGGCGACTAATCAGGCAGATCTTTTGAGCAGGGTTCGGTTGGCTCAGGAAAAAGATGAAGAGTTGATTAAGTCCTCCAGAGCTGAGGGTTCAGAGTATCATGTCTCAGCTAATGGGACTATTCTTGTGCATAGGTGGGTATGTGTACCCAAGGATGAGGAGTTGAAGCGAGAGATTCTGAGTGAGGCTCATGCGAGCAAGTTTTCGATTCACCCAGGAGCGACTAAGATGTACCGTGATCTGAAACGGTATTATCATTGGGTCGGGATGAAAAAGGATGTTGCTAACTGGGTCGCAGAGTGCGATGTGTGCCAGTTAGTGAAGGCAGAGCATCAGGTTCCGAGCGGGCTGTTGCGGAGTTTACCCATTCCCGAGTGGAAGTGGGATATGATTACGATGGACTTCGTAGTTGGGTTACCTGTTTCTCGGACCAAGGATGCTATTTGGGTCATTGTTGATCGATTGACCAAGTCGGCGCATTTTCTAGCCATTAAGAAAACCGATGGAGCTACGGTTCTGGCTAGGAAGTATGTGCAGGAGATAGTGAGACTTCTTGGAGTACCGGTGAGTATAGTGTCAGACCGGGACCCTAAGTTCACTTCAGGGTTCTGGAAGGCATTCCAGGAAGAGATGGGCACTAGGGTGCACTTAAGTACGGCATATCACCCTCAGACGGATGGGCAGTCCGAGAGGACCATCCCGACTCTCGAGGATTTGCTGAGGATGTGTGTGCTTGACTGGGATGGTCATTGGGTGGACCACTTGAGCTTGGCAGAGTTTGCTTACAATAATAGTTACCAGGCAAGCATTGGGATGGCCCTATACGAAGCACTCTATGGGAGGCCATGTCGTACACCCTTGTGTTGGACCCAGGTAGGGGAGAGGAGTATGTTGGGTGCAAATTTCGTTCAGGAAACTACGGAGAAGATCCGAGTTTTGAAACTGAACATGAAGGAAGCCCAAGATCGGCAAAAGAGTTATGCCGATAAGAGGAGAAAAGACCTCGAGTTTGAGGTGGGAGATAGGGTATATCTCAAGATGGCATTATTGCGGGGTCCGAACAGATCCATTACTGAGACTAAGTTGAGTCCGAGGTATTTGGGTCCGTTCAAGATTGTTGAGAGAGTTGGCCCGGTTGCATATCGGTTGGAGTTACCGGAGGTTATGCGAGCACTTCACAAGGTCTTCCATGTGTCGATGCTGAAGAAATGCTTACGTAAGGATGATGAAGTATTGGAAGAGATTCCGACAGATCTTCAGCCTAATATGACCGTTGAGGCGAGACCCTTGAGGATTCTCGAGAGGAGGGTCAAAGAGCTTCGTCGGAAGAAGATTCCAATGATGAGGGTGTTATGGGATTGTGATGGTGTGCAGGAGGAGACTTGGGAACCAGAGGCAAGGATGGAAACGAGATTTAAAAAGTGGTTCGAGAAGCAAGCTGAGGCTTGAGTTTCCATTGATGGGTTCTAATTTCACATTTTGAGTTGTATGTCATGTTGTATACGATGAATATTATGAGAAATTGAATAAGAGGAGTATTCTTACGAGTTTATGACTTGTGATGTCATGAGAATAAAGGAAAGTTTATTAGAGTTTAAACTAGAAGTATTCTTCGAACAAGGATAAATGGAATACCCTGAGGGAGTGGATATACCTTAAGATAACTTGTGTTGTGGTTATAGGATAGGTTGATATTCCGGGATGGGAATATGGTTGGTGAGTGTCACCATGTAATGTGGTGTGTGGACTCTGTGAGATAGATTCGGTCGGACATGCTTATAGACGTTAGACTTGCTTGCTCCAAGGACTGGTGGGTCCTGTACGACTCATGGGAGATGGATTTCTCCAGAGGCGGGGATGAGGATTTCCCCAGATACCAGAGCTCGAAGGACTGACGAGTCCTGAGAGTGAGAGTGGTATAGGTTGGATGCCGATAGCTTGCAGGACTCCGTGGCCTGTGAGCGAGAGTGGCATGAGGTACCCAGAGCCCAGAGTGCCTTGCACAGAGGGTGGGAATGATACGATTATGAGTTGGGAGCAGTGTATGTCTATAACGTGAGTATAAGCATAGCGGCTGAATAGAGATCTCGGGAGTGGTTGGGTTGTGACTTGGGAATAAATTCGTGTTTCTAGTTAAACTTGTTAAGGGAAAATGAGATAAGTGGTTTGATCGGATGGCTCATGAGCAGTTCTATGCGGTAGATCCGATTCTCGAACGTATGGTACTTGTTTGTTTTATTACGTTCGTCATGAGGAATCACTAAAAAGAATGGCTAAGTATTAAAAAGCTATCTTATCTAACTCTTGTCAAAAGTTCTCTGAAGCAAGTTGATGCTAGAGGGTTTACGGGATTGTGGATAGGTAGAGTTGTATGGTCGGGTTGACCGTGAGAGGGTAGAGATCGTTGCAACGATGTGTGGTCGAGTTCATTGGGGATGAACTGTGCCGTAGATTCGAGGACGAATCTATGTTAGTGGGGGAGAATTGTAACGCCCGTGTTCCAGAAATGGAAATTTCGGAATTTATATTCGGGATTTATGCGTAGAAATTCTGGAAAATATTTCTGGGAATTTGTGAAGTAATTGGAAATTACGCCGCATTTTTCCTCGTAGGGGTGTGCGGGATCAATTGAGAAGTTTAGGGTCACTTTGTGAACTTTTGGGAAGTTCAGGGACTAGACTCTAATTAAGTTTTAGACTGAATTTAATCAGTTGCACCAACCAATTCCACCTTCATTTCCACCGCAACCTCCATTCTTTTTCCCCACCTATGCACCTATTTTCCCTAGAGTTACCCCCCACCCTACAAGCTAGCCTATGAATTCCTTTTTCTTCTCCACTTTCTCCACAAGTCAGCAACTCCTTTTCCTTCCTCCTTCAGCTGCCGACACTTCACCTGCAAAAGAAGAGAAGGATAGTTTGAGAGAGAGAGAAGAGGAAGAGAGTTTGTAGAGTTTTGCGTGGAGTTTTGTGTGGAGACAAAGGAGAGGAGGCTCTTGTGTGAGGGTGTGGGCGTAGAAGAGCCAAAGAAGGAGAGCTTGGTGGCTGTGTGTTTGGGCGTGGGAGAGGAGAAGGAAGCGGGATTGCCGTGTCGGTGAAGCTTCGAAACTCTCTCTCGCACCTTTGTTATCACCGTTAGAAAGGGTAAGGTTCTGCTCTTTCTTTGTTTTATCATGTGGTTCTTGATGTTTTAGTGTGAGGATCAGAGGGTGTGAGTGACGGTGGTGACGTTGGTGAGGTTCGGTTTGAGCATGGTGGCAACGGATCCGGTTGTTAAGGTTGTCGGTGTTGGTTTTGGGTTGGTGTGGCGGTGTTGTGGCCCGAGTTGTGAGCGGTGTTGGTTGCGGAGGGTGCTTGAACATGACTCCATGTTGGTGTTTGTGGTTGAGGAGTTGGTGTTTCGATCGTGTGGCCAAGACGGTGTAAGTGGTGCAAATCGGTGTTGGCGATTGCACTAGGATCGATCGATCCAGGGCTAGATCGATCGATCTGAACCAGGATCGATCGATCTGGGGGTGGACGATCGATCTGGTAAGCTCACGGCCAGCCAGGATCGATCGATCCAGGCGAGATCGATCGATCTGGTTGGGGATCGATCGATCTGGCCAGGATCGATCGTTCTCCGAGGTTCTCGGCAGGTGGGATCGATCGATCCTGACCAGGATCGATCGATCTGGTCGGTCTGGTCGACCAAATTATGTGTTTGGTTGGTTTCTTGTGTTTTAAGTTTCGTTTTTGGTTTATTGTTAGGCACGCGTTTGAGGAAGTGAAGTCTATTCATTCCGGGAAGATTTAGGAATTTTCCGTGCGTGGCTTGAAGTGAGTGCAGGACCGTAAGCTTCTGGACGGTTAGATTGTTTGATGTGTTTGCATGATTGTAGGCCGTATGATCTCATTGTGGATCTAGATCGAGTGTTTTCTTGAGATGGTTGATTTATTGCGGTATTTTCGTGTTTAATACGTTGAGTAATTTAATCGTTTGTGTGTATAGCTTGTAGACGGGAGGATTACCTCACTAAGTATTTGTCGAAATACTTATGCATCTCTTTTGTTTGATGCAGAGAAAGAAAAGTTGTAACTGTGGAATCAAGGCGAGGAAGAGGGGTTGATCTAGACTCGGTTGTTTGTTTAAGTATTTATATTAAAGTTGAATAATTTCTTACAGTTAACTTTGGTGTTTCTGTATTCGTATTTTTATTGTTTAAGGATTTATGCGAAAGTATTTTATTTATGGAGTTAATTAATGTTTATGCATGAGAAGTTGCATTGTTAAATGAATTGGGAAATTAATTAATGTTTGCAAAAAAAAAAAAATGAGTGCGGTCGTTTCATGATCAATCCCGACTTGCTGAGTCATTTCAATGCAAATGCTGCCTTGGAGCCTGGACTGGACTTTTATGAGATATGAATCTGATCGGTGTGAAATTGATTGGAATTCGATTTTTGGATCGGATCGGATCGGTGGTCAATAACCGATGTGATCCGATTTTTACCTGTTCTTTTTCTTCTTCGAAATTTTTTGTGTCGCCATAGAGATCTGTTGGGGAGGGAGGGAGAGAGAGAGAGAGAGAGAGAGAGAGAGAGAGGGAGGGAGGGAGGGAGGGAGGGAGGGAGAGAGAGGGAGGGAGAGAGAGAGAGGAAGGGAGGGAGAGAGAGAGAGGGGGAGAGAGAGAGATGGTTTTTTCGCTCAAAATCATCATGGGTTCTTCGTATCTTTTTTCTTCTTCTTCGATATGTAACAGTTCTTTGTTTTTTTTTTCCTTATTGGGCTTTTTACAGATTTGTACCAATATGTTATTTTGGATTTGTAAAAAGACTTTGGTTTTGGGCTTTTTTTGTAAGTTTTTTTTAAACTTGGACTGTAATTTTAAAAAAATCGAATAAACCGAAATATAACTGTATCGGTTCAATTTCGGAATAGGTTTATTTTGTACTAACCGATCCGAACAAATTAAAATCCGAACCGAATAAACCAAAATTTTTTATCGGGTTAAATCGGTGACATTTTTAAAATTCAAATTATCCGAATTACCGATTAAACCGATCCGATTAACCCGATCAATCCGAAAACCCAGGGCTAGTTACCAAACTTAAACAAAAGTTTAGATTCATTTCCTTTGGCAATATCACCTGAGGTGGAAAATGGAAGAAGAGATATGTTGGAATCATGCAGGTCTAGAGTGTCATTCACCATATTATCTCCTTGGAGCCTTGACTCACTTTGCATAGATATATTGGAGTCATTTTCATTTCCACGCAATGCTACCTTGGAGCCTTGACTCACTTGTAAAAAAAGTGTCCAAAGAGTGTCATTCACCATATTATCTCCTTGGCAATATCACTTGAGGTTAAAATGGAAAGTAAAGCTTATTTGACTTGAGTAGAAAGATATGAACTATGGAGATTTCCGTTACTTGAAGAAACAACATATCTTAAGAAGAGAAGAAACTCCATTTTTATATAATGAAAAAAAAAATTCACAAACTGTGTACAAAAACAGAACCGAGAATAAAAACCAGCATCCAAACTAAAACAATAATAATGCCAAACCAAGTCTGAGATCTTCCTGAAGAGCGTCTTCTGATGCTCACCACTGATCTTGTATTAAGCTAACAATGAAATACACAAAGCACAGTATCAGTCATATTCATGAAGATCACACACAGTATACACATTAGAACATGAAGACTGTGTTGAGAAGTAACCACTAGTAAAACAGCATAAATATCTGATTCACCTCAGGTGCTTTCAAGGGAAGAGTGATGAGACCGTTTATGGAAGCATATGGAGAAAGCTTTTGTCCAATCTCCCATTATGTAACATATTAGTCACCAAGCCAATGGTTGAAGCATCTCCTTCAAACCCACAACTCCTCATTTCTGTGATGAGTTCAGCTGATCCTGCTATGTCACCATCCCTAAGACGTGCTCTGATCAGTGTATTATATGTACCGCTATTTGGTAGAGGCCCGTCTTCTTTCATTTTTCTGAACAAGGCATCTGCTTCCTCCTTTAAACCTTTCCTACAAAATCCTGAGATCATTGTAGTGTAAGTTACAACATTTGGCTTCACTCCTTTAAAGCTGAGACTACAAAATAAATCCCAACCATCTTCCACCTTCCCAGCCTTGCACATCCCTTCAATCATAATATTATATGTGTAAATATTAAGTTCCATTTTACTGTTTTGCATATACCCGAATACCACCAATGCTTTCTCTAGCTTCCCACTATTACAAAGTCCATCTAACAAAATGCTGTATGTCATAATATCGGGAGGCACACCACTAGAAACCATCTTTTTGAAAACTTGTTGGGCATTATCACAATCTCCAGCTTGGAAAAACCCTTGGATAAGAGTGCTGTAAGTGATTGTGTCTGCAACCAATCCTCTTTGAGACATCTCGCGGAAGAGTTCCATACCTTCTTCTAGCTTCTTACACTTGCAAAATCCCTTTATAAGCGTACTATAAGTAATTACATTTGGGAGACAGTCTTTGCTAGCCATGAATTCAAACATATGCTTCGCCTCCTCTATGCGATTGTGCATACAAAACCCATTGATCAGTGAATTGTAAGTGACAATATCAGGATCTATAGACTTTTTGATCATCTCCTCGTACAATCTTTCAGCCTCTAAAAGCTTTCCCTCTTTCACAAACCCGTCGATCAATGCGCTGAAAGTAACTAGGTTGGGGTTGATTTTCCTCTCGATCATATCACTCAATAGTCGAGAGGCATCGCTCCATCTCCCGTATTTACAAAGGCAACTTATGAGGGAGCTGTACGTAACAACATTTGGTCTAATTCCTT
Organism: Barbarea vulgaris; assembly: GCA_963667165.1. Lineage (NCBI taxonomy): Eukaryota > Viridiplantae > Streptophyta > Magnoliopsida > Brassicales > Brassicaceae > Barbarea > Barbarea vulgaris. Next base: position 40,123,773 of record OY763887.1, on the reverse strand, counting down.
TGTTCTCAAGTTCATTGAACAGGTCGAGTGCATCATTTACATGTCTGTAATTGCAGAGAGCATAAATGATTGTGTTATAGATCACAACATTTGCCTTAATTTTCCCAGCTTCCATCTTCTTGAGCAGATTTAAAGCCAAATCAGTATCACCTCTCTTACATATTCCATTTACTACCACACCGTAAGTAAACAAATCTGGTTGACAGCCTTTGCTTACCATCCATTCAACTAGAGCCACAGCTTCGGAAGCTTTGTTGTGGAGAAAAAGTCCATGGATTAAAGTGTTAAATGTCACTGTCTCAGGTTTATATCCCATTTCCACCATCTGGTCAACCAAAGCTACTGCCTCAGAAATCCTCTTACCGTGACAATATCCATTGAGAAGCGAAGAAAGCGTGACTATATCGGGATCATAGCCGAGTTTCATCATCTTGCCGAGAATAGCTAAAGCAAGAGATAGCTGAGAGGAGCGGCAAAAACAGTTTACGAAAATACTGTAAGTATAGAGATTATGTTTAATTCCCAATTCCTGCATCTGCTCGCCCAGAGATATCACAACATCAAACTTCTTCATCTTCGTAATAGCACTCAACAATTTACTGAAATCAACAATGGAAGGTAAAGGACGAGACTTTACCATTTCACTGAACAAACCAATTGCATCATCTAACTTCAGATCACGAATCCCATTTCTACTCAATTTCTCTGTATAATCACAACTCGCACCAGAGAAAGGTCGTCTCCAGCAGCACAAACTGCTAATGGAAAACGAAGGAGAGGAAGTTCCAGGATTACCTTTCTCCAGAAGACTCCGATGACCGAATCTCTTCGCCGTAATCGAAATCGGAAACTTCATCTTCTCGATTCAAGTTTCTTCTCGATAAACCCTAAAACAGAGTCTGTTCCTCAACCAAACTCACGAGGAGAGTCAGTGAGTGACTGACACTGACTCCTGAAACCGGTTTAGTAAACCTGAAGCCGGTTTAGTAATCTGTTAACTACTTGTAGCATACTGGGGATTACCGGTTTGAGTTAATCAGTTTATTTCCTCTCATTATAGATCTACTTCTACAAAACACTACTCCAAACACTATTCAATATTAATAGTATGAATTATTTTTTGTTTTCATCATTTATTTACTTATCTAATATTACAATATTAATAGTATAAATTATTACTAGTGCTTTGCACAAAAACTTTGTATGTTCTAATTCAAATTAATAAAATTTGCAGTTGTTAAAAAAAATTAATAGTATGAATTATAATTCTCTTATCACATTTGTTAGATCTTATTTTCAAATTATTTTGAACTATTATAAAAATACAAATAATTATTTGAATTTTCTAATTTTTCTACATATATTGTGATTAAGAATTTTGAAAACGAACATATATTACTCAATTAAAAAAAAAGAAAAAAATGTGTGTTCAACTAAAGAGATTAAACCGAATAAATTTTTTTAAATTTGGACATCTGATAAGTCAAGTTTTCTACTCATTGAAAATAATTATTAATATTATTAATATTTAAACTATATGAAAATTTAAAATATATATAAAATGGGGATCATTTAAAAGCAAACTTTTAAATTTACCCAAATTATATGTCTTTTAAATAAAAGTATTGTTAAACAAAATAACAAAGGTTGTTTAAGAAATATTCAAATATGTAATTGTCTACAATCCTAACAACAAACCACAATAATTTTTAACATTAATTTTTAAATAAATTTTTCTGTATTATCTAATTAAAATTTTCCAAAAACAACTTTTATATTATTAAATTTTTAAAATGATCTCCCATTAATTTTTTTGAATAAAATGTGTTATTTCCAGATTAAAAATATTATAAAACATTAATTGGATCATAATGATTAGAGTGTGGTATGCGGATATCATGTTCTAATCTCTTACTCAATCCCTTCCCGGTGAAGTAAAACAATTAATCTCAAACAAGTAATTATATAAAAGGGACCGGTTATAGGACAGCAAGTTTCTGATGGATATGAGACATGACGTATACAATGGAAATATTTATATTTTCGTGTAATTTTAACTTATTATTTGTTTTGTTTCTTTACTATTTTAAATATTTTATTTTTATTTTTTTAGAAGGGGGTATCTGTATGTACCAAAAATAGCAAGTTATTATTTTTGTCACTCAATTCATTCCATGCTTAAAAAATTACAAATAGATAAGGACCATTGGACATAACCCGATGTGCATGCCTAACGGGTAAAGCTGAAGCAAAGAAAGTATACCAACAAGAGAAATGATACTCAAACGGATAAGAGTTTGATAACACGTCAACAAAGATATCGGATGATTTGAAAGTCATTGATTTCGAATAAAATTCAAGTCTCACAACAAGATAATTTGTTAACTGAAGGATAGTCATTTATTTTCTGCAACTTGTGACTTTGAAAAGTCGTTCGCACTGTTAGGTTTCGTTGAAACGATGCCTACTGCATATCTGGTTTTGGTCTCGATGAGGCCTCTACACGAGATAACATAGCGGTTAGGAGCACAAGAAAACGTTATAGGCTGACGAACCGGAAAGGTACCATCTCCCATAAAGAGAAAACACAATGAAAGTAAAATTCGCTCCTTGAAGGAGGATGGTATGAACGATCTCTCCCAAAAAGAGGATAATGGTGGTAGATCTTCCTCATAAACAGAGGAGAAGTATCAGAACTTTCTATTCTCATGAGAGAAAATCCATGAAAAGACACCCATGCTGAATATCATCAAGGTTGGGTTTTCCAGATTCAGGTTCAAAATGAACTTTGACGTTGAAGCAGGAGACAGTTGAAGCGCTTGCCTTGACTTTCGTAAAGTGATGAGAATGATAAGTGAGATGGAGCTCGAAGGATACATAGTTATCGATTATGCAAAATCACAAGCAAAGTCGACTCTCCACGGCGTTGCAAGAGGGAGCATCGGTGAAAGACGCCGGAGGTGGTGGCTGAACCAGAAGGTGGCGATGGAGGCCCAATAAAACATGTTCGGATGTAAACAATATTTGCATGCCAACATAATATTTTTGCATAAATAAATGGGATTTAAACCCATAAACTTTTTTGGGCCGAAAAATAGCAAGTTAATATCTATATATACGGGTCAATTTTTTATATTTTATAAACAGTAAATAAAAATATTACAAATATATATTAAAATTACACCGCGGGTTCGAATCTAGTTATCAATAATAAAATTTCCAAATAATAAATTTCCAAAATTTCAAATTCCCTTTTGAAAATAATTTCTTCATTTCAAACTATAGTTGTGTGAATAAAAACCAGACCACAACAAAGAATTTCAAAAAATATGTGAGTAAAATAAATATATTCTGACAAATATATAAGGCAATTGTAAATTTTTAAGTTGAGTTCTCGAGACTATGTATAATCATCGTTAGTGCTATAACCATTTTCATGTTATGAAATTTAACTTAACCATTTTAAAAAGACCAAATATATCAGATACAAATGGTGAAAGTCTTATTACCAATTTTGTTTTCTTCCTTGCATGTATCAACGAAACATCATAATGTTTTGATAGCTTGGTGGATTTCTACAGAATTTGGATAATCTAATAAATTAATGAAACATCATAATGTTTTGGTAGCTTGGTGGGTTTCTACAGAATTTGGATAATCTAATAAATATTATTTTCTAAGAAGTCATCTTACAGTATAATTTAACATCCGACATTCAACTAAGGTCCATGCTCAGTCTGACGAGTTTATAAATAATTTCTTCCTAAAACTATAATCAATTTTAGGTATTTAGTGTATTAAATATATAGAGGGGAAAAAAAAATCTGAGCAATGGATTATCTTAGGTTCTCCACAATACAATAGGTATGTTGGTCAATAGCAATTTATGCATTTTCCAACGATTTATATAAAGAAGAATAGAAGAGTTGTTGTTGTGGAGACTGAAGATCAATGATCCGGACCAGGCTCAGTCGAAACGTTTTTGCTGCCTAAAGCAATTAAAAATTTATGTATGTAGAGTAGGTACGAATTCAAGTTTGGGAGTATCAAAAGCTGGCGCCAAACCACTACACCATGTTAATTTTCCTGAAAATTGATTCCCTCTAATTATTTATATTTTTGTGATGCTTAAAACAAAGACTTCATGAGCTTTAACTCACGACCGAGTCTGATTCGGACCATTGTATTTCCTATACTGACAAAGACCTTGAGCAATGATTAACTTGCTTTCTCCACCAGAACGTCTTTAAGACCTTGTATGCTCAAGTGAGCAAACATCTTCGTCTTCCATAGAGAGAAGTCGCTGGATCCGTCAAACTGAGCCACATCGAGCCTCGATCCATTCATCTTTCATATCCAAACACCACCGTGTGCTCTGCTCTGAGACCGATTTATTCTATCTAAACTTGATAGATCATAAGTAATTATTAATATTAATTCATGTTTAATTATTATAATAAAAGTAGATAAGGACCCGCATATATACGAGTAGGGGTGTCAAAATGGGTAATGGGTAATGGTTTTTACCCAACTCATCTCAACCCACCAACCCTAATAGGTTGGAAATTTTGACCCTAATGGGTTCATGGGTCAAATGAGTTAATGGGTAAATGGTTAAATGGGTTGAATGGGTTGGGTTGTGATGAGTTGATGAGTTACCCATTTAACCATTAATTTTAACCATTTAGTAACCATTTAAATAAGTTAACCAATTTTCAATCTAATTTAATTCAATTGAACCAAACCAATTTTAACCATCTCTCAATTTTCCCACCAAAAATACAAATCAATACTTTTCCCACCAAAAATGCAAATCAATAATTTTTCCGCCAAATGAAAATATGAAATTTTCCCGCCAAAAATGGATCCGTAATTTTTTCGCCAAAAACAGATCCGTAATTTTCCCGCCAAAAACGGATCCGCAATTTTCCCGCCAAAAACGGATCCGCAATTTTCCCGCCAAAAACGGATCCGCAATTTTTTCCACCAAAAACGGATCCGCAATTTTCCCGCCAAAAAATGGATCCGCAATTTTTCCGCCAAAAATGGATCCGCAATTTTCCCGCCAAAAACGAATCCGTAATTTTTTCCGCCAAAAACGGATCCGCAATTTTCCCGCCAAAAAATGGATCCGCAATTTTCCCGCAAAAAACGGATCCGTAATTTTTTCCGCCAAAAATAGATCCGTAATTTTTCCGCCAAAAACGAATCCGTAATTTTTTCCGCCAAAAATAGATCCGCAATTTTCCAGCCAAAAAATGGATCCGTAAAAACGGATCCGCAATTTTCCCGCCAAAAAATGGATCCGCAATTTTCCCGCAAAAAACGGATCCGTAATTTTTTCCGCCAAAAATAGATCCGTAATTTTTTTCGCCAAAAATGTGTCATCAATTATCCCGCCAAAAATAGATCCGCAATTTTTCCTACAAAAAACGGATCCGTAATTTTTCCGCCAAAAATGATGATGATGATGATGATGATGATGATGATGATGATGATGATGATGCTGATGATGATGATATTTTTATTTGTTAATTATTAATAATTAAATTAAATTAAATTAAATTAAATTAAATTTACATAATTAATTAAATTAAATAATTAATTAATCTATTTATTTAAATGGGTTGACCCATTTAACCATTAATCCATCAAATTAAATGGGTAATGAGTTGACCCAACCCATTTAACTTAAATGGGTTGGGTCAACTCATTACCCATTTAACTCTAAACTCAATGGGTTAATGGGTTGGGTCAACCCAATCAAACCATTTTGACACCCCTATATACGAGTTTATAAAAAATATTTAATAATCCGTAAAATAAAAACTAATAGTAAAAAGTGGAGAACAAAATAAAATCATCTTAACAAATTATAAAATAAGATTAATTTTCAATCTCCGATGTTTTGTATATCTAATTTTTCCTTCTCCTATATGTATTCAATTATTATTTTATTGTTTAATTATTTTTATTTCTAGATTTTTAAATTAATTTTGATGAATTAGTTTTCTTATTCATATTATAATTAGATTTTGAGCTTGTTTGCTGGGAAGTTGAAAGAGTACAAAAATATTTATATTAAAGTAAAAATTTATAATTTTTTGCTTTTTAAGATTTGACAATGTGTTATTAACTTTTTTTTATTAAGAATTTTTTTAGTTAGGAAAAAATCATTGAACACTATACCAAACTTTTTCCAACACATGACTACGCATCCAAGCTATTTTAATGTGTTTGACAATACTCAATAATACTTTTTCATCAAGTAATAGTAAATTTTTTCCTATGAGCTCATTTTTTTTTTTTGAGGTTTCTGAATTCCGACTTTCGAAGAAGACGCACCATAACATGAATATGACAATAACCACGTTTGCTATCTAATTGATTCAATGTCAAATAACTTTTGGTGTTAGTCATCATAAATTAATAAAAATATCTTATTAGGAAACTTTATCTTATTGAGTTTTTTTTTTCTTGTTGGTAAAAGTTGTAATGGAAAAGAAAAGGGGCGAATTTTATTTTATAGTGAAAAACAACCGTCTATTAAACTTTTTTTCCTAATATTAAAAGGTATTTTACCTTTTTGTTTTCTTAAATTATGTTAATAAATGGGAAAACGTATTTATCTTTATAGCCTTTAATTAGAAAAAGTTAAATATAAAAATAACCGTTTATAAGATTTATAGTTGTGCTAATAGTAAAAGATATTTAATTTTTTTTTCTTAAATTATGTTAATAAATGGAAGAAGATATTATCTTTATCGCTTATAATTAGAAAAAAGTAAATTATTTTTCAATGTTTAACCATTATCTTGTCATTATCGCTCCATATTTTTGTCAATATTTTTATTTTCCTTTTAATGATTAATTATTTTTTATTTTCTTTTTCCTAATTAAAATTTATATATATTAAAAAATTAATGATGTTCTTAAATTATTTAATTTTGATATTATATTAACAATTTTGACATGTGTCAAAATCTGAAGTTATAGTTGATACGTGTCAGGATCTCATTAATTATAATTTTTAAACGTGTCAAATTCTTGTGAGTGCAACGCAGGTTTATATAATAAGATATGTTTAAATTTAATTATTAATTATTAATTCATCTTTATCTATTGTAATTCATTATAATTTAATTACGTTTAAATTTAATTATTAATTCATGTTTAAATTTAATTGTGCTTGAAAATTCCTAGTAGTTACTACGAGTTTCACATTCAACCAAAAACAGCAAAACCACACAAAAATAACAAGTTCAACATTCAACCAAATACAAGTTCAAATTTCAACGAGAAAGTATCTAAACCTTCTTCGGCTTCTTCCCTTCCATATAATGAGATTTATATAACTTTGACGGTCCGATCTTCCTCTTCGGCTGGCTTTTACATTTCTTCTAAGCATATATCTTCTTCGATCTTGCTTCTTCTTCGATTGAGGTTATGTTTACACCTAACAGGTTGATGTTCATGTAGCCCAAGGGATAGAGGTAAAAACATCACATTTCGGACATAGACAAAAATCCAATCTGACTTCAAACCCAATAACTCAAATCCGATTTCTTTAAATTTAAATTTATAATCTAGATTTCTCAAATGTATCATAAACCGACCATAATTCACAATTTTATACACTAATTAATAGATGTTGGACCCATAGATTTCAGTAAACCCTAACAAATTTCCAAAACAACAATTCATGTAAACCCTAGGTTTATAAAATTGAAAGACAAACAAAAGTGGTTGATGAACGGTGGAAGAGTACTGGAAGTAAATCATGAACAGTTGCGGAAGAGGAAGATATGTGAAATTTATTTTACTCTGAAAACGACGAAATTGGAGAGAGAAGGAACGACGGAGGAGAAACACCACAAATAGAGGCATAAGGAAGACCATCGGAAGCGGAAGACCACCGGAAGATGAAAAGGAACCGTCGCCGAAGTCGGTGAAGCCAAAGAAAATGTGGTCGAAGGAAGAGAAGGCATGTGAATGACTATCAGAGGATGAAGAAATCAAATGAAATTGGAGATGAGCAGTTAAGTTTTGGAGGTTTTCGTAGATGAAAAATTACAAGTGTGAAGAAGATGAAGAAAGGAACCTGAAAGAGAAAAAGATGAGCAAAAAAGAGTTTAGATCAATTTTCTTCGGATCAACGATCTACTTCCACACCAAAACTATCGTATGCGTTCAGATGTCCACAGAGGGTTTGACCTATATCCACTTGTAACAAAAATGGCAATCCTTTATACCGAAATTTGAATGTTCGAAATCTCAATACACATAAATGTCGGTTTTTAGTCGACTTTAGTCGGTTTACTATTTACCAAACTATATTTAACCATCTAAAATAAAAATAAACTGGATTTTAAACCGAATATAATCCAATTACAACAAAATAAACCCTAAAATCAGAAATCTCCAAATCCAAAAAGTCTCAAACCCAAAAGTTCTTCAATCTAAAATCAAAACATATGTCCCATGATTCTAAGCAATCACCTCATCCTAATCCATCTCACAAGTCACAACAACCAATTAAACAATCCAAAGCAAGACAATTTAAAGAATCTCCAAAAGGGATCAAATAATTCTTTGCTGGCTAATCAAGCGACTTACCACTAGTAAAATGAAACACGACCGTCGGAATTTTGACACATGAGAGAGACGATAAATCATAAGAAGTGTCAAACAGATGTACCCAAAACAGAGAGATGCTCGATGTTCCCTTTTTGAGATTCGTTGTGAGTTTGAAGACGAGACACAACGGTTCCACAATCCAAGATCACTCCTCCACTTCCCGAAGCGTCAACTTCAAAGATCGAAGAAGAGATCGGACTTGTCGACCACCAACAATGAATCCACTAATCCCAACGTAGTAGAAAGTGTTTTTTTTTCTTGCTACGGAGAAGCGACGTGGTGGCGTTTGGATTGTTCCATAGAGTGAAGAAGGTGGCAGAAGCAGCAATGCCGCCTGAAATTTCAAAATCACAAAACCAAATCGTTAAAAAGATGGAATTAATTTTGAGAATTAATGTGTAATATGTTGTGATCAAATACGATGAACATAAAAAAAAAAATCATTAAAAATAGAGAAGAAACAAAAACAGTGTGTTTGATCTTGATACTTGTGATGAACAAGAAGAAGATAACGTGAATACTGGATTTTTTAAGATTGAATTTGTTTAATTGGTTGTTGTGTGATGCAATGTATAGTTGCTGCTGTTTTTTTTTATTTTTTTTTTATTTTTTTTTTTTTTTTTTTTTTTTTTGGATTTGAGCGGTTAATTATTTTCTGAATATCATTTTTAAGATTGAATTTGTTTAATTGGTTGTTGTGTGATGCAATGTATAGTTGCTGTTTTTTTTTTTTTTTTTTTTTGGATTGGATTTGAGCGGTTAATTATTTTCTGATTATCATTATACCAATGATAACCACATATTATGGGGACTTAAGATTTGAACTATGAATATGTGTGAATTTAGAAAGCAAACTTTAAAATTGTGGGTATTAAGCAATAAATTTTTTGTTTGTTGGTGGATATAAAAGTTTAAGTCTGTTCGTATATTATAGTTGGCGTGTGGAAATAGATCGTCGATCCATTTCAGGGGTCTTCTGATTTTGTTTTAGTTTTAAAACTAAACCCGAAATCCGATCCGAAAATCCGAATCCGAAACCAAACCGAATAGTCTTAAAATCCGAACGGATAATGAATTCTCCTATCCGAATTATCAAAACCGAACCTGATCCGAACCTAAAAAAGATTAGTATATCCGAAAACCCGAAATAAAATTAGATATCCAAAATATTAGTTATATAACTTATATTTAGTCATAATTTTATACCCAAATAAATATCAAATAACAAAAAAATCTGAAATAACTTTGATATATGAAAATTTTAAGTTATTTTTGTCAAAAATATACAATTTTTGCAAAATGTAACCAATTTTTATTAAAATTAAACCATTTTTTATTAAAATTAAACAAATTTTTAGTTTTTTTCCTTCTTAAAAATTAATCTAAAAATTGTAACCCGACATCTATCCGAACCAAAACAGAACTGAATAGTCATAAAACCCAAACGGATAATGAATTCTCCTATCCGAATTATCCGAATCTGAAAAATTTCGAATCGAAACAGATCCAAAATCTTAATGTCCAGACCTAGTTTTAGGTTAGTGTATTGGATTTAGTTTAGTTTTTTTTTTTTCTAATTTTGCTTAGTGAGCTAGATTTAGTGGGATGTATTGGAATGAGTATTTGGTGAGATTTGAGTTAAAATGATAAATCATGTGTTATTGAATTGAAACATGAATTTTAAAATATCTTTTAAATTTCAGTGTTATTGGATTAATGATTTTAAAATATACAATCAAATCCACTGTTATTGAAAACGTTATTAGGATTTGATTTAAAAGTTTCAGCTAAGATTTGAGGGAAATTCTTATTTAAAAATACAAAGATTCAATTCACATGGTTTTAGCTAGGCCTGCGGTTTTGGTTAACCGAAACCGAACCGAGCCGGTTTATGGTTTATTTCGGTTATTGAATTGTATTCCGAAATTAACCGAATAAATAGTCGGTTCGGTTCGGTTTGGATCTCGGTTACTTTCGGTTTTTGAAATTTTACCGAAATTAACCGAAATTTTTGGATTTTTGGTTTAAATTCGGGTAATTTGGTTTGTTCGTTCAATTTCGGTTTATTCGGTTAATGTCATTCAATTTCTCCAACAAGTGGGCTAGTTTTGGGCCAATTTTTTTTGTTTTAATTAAATTAGTTGGACTGCTATTAAAAAAAAAAATAATTAGAGGAAGTCCAATAACAAACTAACAGCCCAATAACTAACTAATTATTGACACATTTTATACTATTCATCTTCTTCAACCTTCACGCCACACAGGAAACCTAAAACTCGAAACGGCTAATGATGATGGCGATTCAAAATGAAGACGACGGCGGCTTTATGATGAAGACTACGGTGGCTCGATGATGAAGACGACGGTGATCTCGGTTAACCGTTCGGTCGGCCGAACCGAACCGAACATCTCGGTTACCCGAACTCTGTCTACAAACCTACCAATCGGTTCAGCTGTACTAACCGAACTCGAACCGAGATGACCAAAAACCGGTTCGGTTCGGTTCGGCAATCTCGGTTCGGTTGATACTCGCAGGGCTAGCTTTTAGCTGAGAATTCAGAGAATTTAATAACAAAATTCCTAATTCATCAAAATTTAACCAAATTCTCTAAGAATTCATTAAAACTCAAATCTCCCTAAATATTCAATTCTGTACACCTCCTTAAACATAATCACCTAAAAAGTTATATTAAGAGAGCTAGGTCTTTTCTCTCTCAGGCACGAGACCCAAGGTGGCCGCCAACGTTGCTCCAGCTCCGATCAAGATGCATCCTCCCTTCCAGATCTCCACCGCTCGTTCCTGCGTCTGATCTCTGCTGCAAACCTTCTCGGGTTCCCACTTGCAGACCCGAAAACTCTCCGTCGACTTGTTGGCCGACACCGAGGACGAGACCCCTTTGCTCTTGTATGAAGCTCGGTTTCTCCACTGTGCTAGGCCTTCGAAGCTCTGACTCCTCCCAAATCGCTTCATCTCCTCTGCCTTGCCTTTTGACTCCGTCTTTGCCCGCACTCCCAATCCTTCCACCAGACCCCCCCAGACCCTCCAGATCCGCCGGATTCATCGCTACAACTCCAGATCTCGACCACCGACTCTCCTCCCGCTTCATCAGATCTACTTTCGTGTGAAGTAGATTCCTGGATCTGCTTTAGATCCTCCTCTCTGACGAGTGTTCAAAGGAGTTTCTTCTTTGGCTTTGCCGTCTCTGTGAATCATCTTACCGATTTGGTAAGTTCTTCTGGTGCTGCCCGGGCCAGCCACCCCGGTTCCATCACCGTCATATCTCTGCGGTTAACCGGAGAACTCTACCAAAGCTCTGTTATGGGCCAACTCTTCATATTTCCTCTAGTGGGCCATGGCCCATTAAAAGAACTATGCCCCATGTTCAGTCCAACCGTCTTCAAACAAACCACTACCTTTAGTGGTTACTATGTTGTGTTGAGACTGTCATTTTTATCATTTTCCTCTTTAAAGGAGAGATAAATTTCCTCCTATGTGGAGAGATCGTTTTTACCATCTTTCTCTGGCTTGGAGAGATCAGTTCTACCACATTCTTCCGTTTCGGAGAGAACTTTTCCATCTACTTTCTTCTTTATGGAGAACGTTTTTAAACGCTCAGCCTACAAGGCATTACGAGCTATTGGTTTTGTTCGTTCGCCTTTAATGGCTGCAGAACTGAATTTCGATTTCATATCGATAATTTTTGAAGCTTTTTCAACAAAGCTCCCGGCTTTGATCTACGATCTAAACCGTTATTCTATCATTTTTATGTTTTGTTTGTTTCATATTGTATCAAGTGAGTTTTACTCTCTGGTAAAGAGCCATCTCCTTGTAATCTGAATTTTCGTTTAATATAATGAGGTTGTTCAAAAAAAAAAAAAAAAAAAAAAAATACACCCCCTTAACCCTAATTTTATTTGAAGTTTGGGAATGGATGCTTTCTATGGGATTTTAGGAATTTATTTGTTTTGATATAAAAAAATGATAAAATAAATTCATGAGAATTTTGAAGATTATGCCACAAATTTATATTTGGGTTTCAAATCTGCCATTTTCGTAGTGGGCTTACAACCCATGCCATTTTTTGATGGCATATGATAGGTAAAAAATCGAAAATACCCTTCATTTAAAATTATTCATTTTCACGCGAGTCTGATGTACATAAAGTACGAATATGGTGGACAAGTTTGACTGGTGGACAAGTTTGACTGGTAGACCAAACGATAACAATGGTGGACCTAACGTTATGGTGGACAAGTTAGTATGGACAAGTTAGTATGGACCATAACGATATAGGTAAGAATTTGACTTGTAATGGTAGACAAATACGGATGTCATAATATTTGTGGACAATAAATTATGGTAGACAACGATTAAAATAGTGGACTATCTGTTATAGTGGGTCTTCGATCATATTATCGAACTTATGGACTAGAAACAGAGAGAAAAATCAAATTCAGAACCATCAAACAGTTTTGGTAGACAAAAATTATACAAGACCAAACTACGGGGACGAAAATCTGGTAGACAAAATCTATGAAAATGGGAGACGGAAAATATTGAAAAAGTAAAAGACGATTTAAAAAAAAGAAAAAAGGGGTTAGGGTTCGATTTTTGAAAAGTGAAAACGATTTCATAGATGATAATAGAACTTGAGAGACCAGATCTATAAAAACAAAAACAAACGCCAGGGGGACGATAATTGTCCCGACAAGATCTATAAGATAGAGAGACGTAAACTCATGGACAACGCAAACAATCTGGTATACAAAATAGATGAAATCGAAAAATTCCTCACCGGATCGAATTCACCGGAAAAGATGGAAAAGGATAACTGAAACAAACAATTTGTGGCAAAGGATGACTGCGAAGATTCAGCGATACTTGGGAAGATACTCGTCACTTTTTTGGACGAGAGGAAAGTGAAGAGACCATTTTTTTTTTTTCATAATCTGGAAAGTGACGGTACACGTATGCGTACAGACAGGTGAGTTAAGAGTAAAGAGAGTTAAACCAAAATTAAATCCATATTTTCAGTAGAGGCGCGTGTGCATCACATAAAAGGGTAAATGGATCAAGTCACATATGTCAAAATGGCATGGGCTGTAGACGAGTTTCTAAATGGCATTCTCTTTTTATATATTATAAAAGATGAGTGTCATGTGTTGTATGATCGACACGTGTCCTTTTTTTTTTAGATAAAAAATCGAAAAGTTATGTCTTTTAGGTTTAGACAATGATTTGGTTCAATGTATACACAAACCTTAGAGATATTCAATGCATCGTATATTCAGTTCTATGTATACAAAAACATTAGAGATATTCAATGCATCGTATATTTGGTTCAACGTATACACAAACATTAGAGATATTCAATGCATCGTATATTTGGTTCAATGTATATATGGTTATATAAATTCAAAAGCGTCGCAACTTCTCAATTTCCGAATGTATGGTAGCAAAAAATACTCTTTATTTCTTAATCTATTAAATAATAATTTTATATTCTAATATAAACATATGAATTTTTTTTTAAAGAAAAAAAAATTGATTTCTTCTCACAATTGTTTTTCTTTTCTCAAAAACTAATTTTCCAAATAAACTTTTCTCCATCGTTTTTTTCTGCAACGTTCATCAGCGTTGGCCATATTTTTTCTAATTATAGGTTACTTAATTTAGGTTTCATTTAAATAAAAACTTCAATATTTGGAAATGTAAAATTGAAAAGAGACGAGTCTCGCGACGGTATCTTCTTATGTTCTTGATGAATTTTATTAATTTTTATAATCATTATTAAACGCCAGTACTTTAGCTATGGTTATATGTTTCCACAAATTTTAACTCTATTGTATGATTGACACATGTTGTCTTTTTTTGTAAGAAAATAAAACCAAATGTTGCAATTTTGTATCAGCGCTTTATCTCTTTTGACCAGAAATTATGTATTTTTCCAAACGATGCACATGTTCTAGGGTTTAAAAGGATTTCTGCACTTTGTCAATTGCAGTTAAACCATTTCAAAAAAGTTTATGGTATATCAATCATGGTGATCGTACTTTCTTCATCTCAGATTACACCAGTTGTTACAGTGATGAGATGTCAGTGAAATAGTGATAGTAACAAAGACGAGGGAATGCAAAGACAAATAGACAAGACGATGATGGAGAAAAAAATGAGGGATCATTCAATCATGAAGTAGATTTTGGTTAATTAGCTAATTCTATGAAATATAAGAATAAAAATGTTAGGCAATGACAAATTTGAACAAATGGAAAATCCTAAAATACAAGAGACTTGCCGTCATGTTCGCATTGACGTATGTCTAAAATGTATTTTTCATGGGTATAAATAAGTCTTAACAACCATAGTCGCTTTTGCAACATACTGTTCCGAATTGGTGAAAATAGTGTCAACACCGGTTTTGTGATGAGTGTTATATTGTTGTGTGATTGACACGTGTCCTCTTTTTTTTTTTTTGTAGAAGAAAAATCAAAAGTTACATTTATTGGACTTACACAATGATTTGGTTTAGTGTATAAAATCCACATAACCTTAGAGATATTCAATATACCGTCAACATTTGGTTCATTGTATATACAATTATATAAACTCCAAAACGTCACAACTTCTCAATTTCTAAATTTATGGTATCAAAAGATACACTCTATTTCTCAAAAAATAAAAGAAATGGGTGGATATTTTATATCAAATAATAATATTCTACTGTATAGAAACATTTAGAGTTTTCTGAAAAAGAAAAAAAAATTGTTTTCTTCTTACAACCGTTTTTCTTCTCTCCAAAGGCAATCTTCCAAATCAACTTTTTCTTACGTTTTTTTCTTCAATGTTCACCGGCTGGCGTCAACTCCAGCATTAGCGATACTCTTTTGTAATTATACTTTACTTAATTTAGGTTTCATTTAAATAAAAACTTCAATATTTGGGGATATAAAATTGAAAAGGTATGAGTCTCGCGACTGTATTTTCTTCTTCTCTAAAAGAAATTTTATTAATCTTCATAATTATTGTTAAATACCAGTACTTTAACATTGATTCTGGGTTTTCGGCAATTTTTTACTCTATCGTATGACTGACATTCAATGATTTTGAAATGCTAAAAATTCTTAAAAATTAATAAAAAAATAAAAATTTACTGCCTGGGTATTGTCCTAGTTAATAAAAAAGCAAAAAGTGGGTGTTTTGTTAAAATTCTCTAAATTCATTATTAGAAGAAAGTGTATATCCGACTAAAATTTTAAGGAGAATTGAATCTCAGAATTTGGTCCGCAGCTGGGGTTGAAGAAAGTAATCCATTTTGAGCTTCGTTCTGATTTGGGGTCGTCCTCACAAGTCAACATGCTTCTGGTTTATCCTCAGCCAATTGATTTTTCTGCCAGAGGCTCTTATGCACTTTGCTTTCAGGTTTCAATTTTTCATCTCCTGTAATTCTGATTCTTGTTTATTCGATCTTTTAGGTTGTAAAAGTTAGGATCTTTATTTTATATGCAGATTCCTAAAACAGAGCGTTCAATGAAGTTAAGAACTGTGCTTTGTTTCAATCAGAAACCTACAAAGCACACAAATTTCAAGAAGCGGCATGAATTTACACAAAATGTGGATCTTCCTCCTATTTTACCAAAGAACAAGAAAAAACCTTATCCTATTCCTTTTAAGCAAATTCAAGAAGAAGCTAGGACAGATAAGAAACTTGCTCAGATGGGTATTGAGAAACATCTGGATCCTCCCAAAAATGGTTTGTTAGTTCCCAGTCTTGTTCCTGTGGCTTATCAAGTGATTGATAATTGGAAGTTGCTTATTAAGGGTTTAGCACAGCTTCTCCATGTTGTTCCTGTATTTGCTTGTAGTGAATGTGGAGCGGTTCATGTGGCTAATACTGGTCATAACATTAGGGATTGTAATGGTCCAACGAATTCACAGCGGCGTGGTTCTCATTTATGGGTTAAAGGTACTATTAATGATGTGCTTATTCCTGTTGAGTCTTATCACATGTATGACCCTTTTGGGAGACGGATAAAGCACGAAACTCGGTTTGATTATGAAAGAATCCCAGCAGTTGTTGAGTTATGTATCCAAGCTGGAGTTGAGATCCCAGAATATCCTTCTCGTAGAAGAACACAACCAATAAGAATGATCGGAAAGAGAGTGATTGATCGAGGTGGATATGTTAGAGAGCCTGATAAGCCTCAGACATCTTCTTTGTTATCATCTCCACTAGCTGAGCTTGACACACTTGGTGCTTGTGAAAGGTATCCACCTCCTACACCAGAGGAGATACCTAAGATAGCACAGGAAACAATGAATGCTTACGAAAAAGTGAGATTGGGAGTGACGAAACTGATGAAGGAATTCACAGTGAAAGCGTGCGGATATTGTTCTGAAGTGCATGTAGGACCATGGGGACATAGTGTGAAGCTGTGTGGAGAGTTCAAACACCAATGGAGGGATGGGAAGCACGGATGGCAAGATGCTCTTGTAGACGAACTCTTTCCTCCAAACTATGTATGGCATGTGAGAGACCTTATGGGAAATCCGCTTACCGGAAATCTCAGGAGGTTTTATGGTAAAGCCCCTGCTTCGGTTGAGATTTGTATGCATAGCGGAGCTCGGGTTCCTCAACGCTACAAGGCGATGATGAGGCTTGACATTATTGTTCCTGATTCACAGGAAGCCGATATGGTTGCATAGGTCTTTAGACATGTTCATAGTAGAACACTGTTGTTAGGATAAAGAAGCTACAAAATATGGTTGATGATGGAATTAGCTGGCTAGTTAAGGATCTTTCTTTATGGGGGGATATTAGAAATCTTGTCATATTGTGCATTTTGCAATTTGGGTATAAAATATTTAGAAACTTGTGTACAAACAACTTGACATCTTAATAGGACGAGAATAAGAAACAACTTGCTGGATTTAAATATAAATTTTGATTCTCTGTTCTTGACATCTCACCTGTTCTCTGTTATTGTAACGGAGACTCTCTCATGGGTCTTTTTTTAAGTTAATCCGCTGTTTCGAAAGTTTATAAAGATGCTTTCATCCAACCATTTTTTGTTTGACTAACTGAAGAATGGAAAAGGATTTTTCGTTGGTGCGGAAGGAGGAGGAAGAAGAAGATAACATGAATGCGAAAACTGCAGAAGAGACGAGTTATTTGTCAGCGGGGATGATGAAGAAGGTGAGCTACATGGCGGCTCCAATGGTGGCAGTTTCGGTTTCTCAGTACCTCCTTCAAGTTATCTCTATGGTCATGGCTGGTCATTTGGATGAGCTCTCACTCTCAGGCGTCGCAATAGCCACTTCCCTCACCAATGTCACGGGCTTCAGCGTACTGTTTGGGTTGGCAGGTGCGCTAGATACACTCTGTGGTCAAGCTTTTGGAGCAGAACAGTTTTCGAAAATCGGTGCATACACTTACAGCTCAATGCTCTGTCTTCTCTTCTTCTGTTTCCCAATCTCTCTTTTATGGGTTTTCATGGACAAACTCTTGCAGCTCTTCCATCAAGATCCTCTCATATCTCAATTAGCTTGCAGATACTCGATCTGGCTCATACCGGCTTTGTTCGGATTCGCTCTTCTTCAACCTATGACGCGCTATTTCCAATCCCAAGGATTGGTTCTTCCTCTCTTCTTGAGCTCTCTTGGAGCTCTCTGTTTTCATATTCCTTTTTGTTGGCTTCTTGTCTATAGATTGAGATTTGGAATCGTTGGCGCTGCATTGTCCATCGGTTTTTCATATTGGCTCAATGTATTTTTGCTTTGGATTTTCATGAGAAACTCCGCTTTGTATCGCGAAATGAAAATTCCTTGTTTGCAAGAAATCTTCTCGAGCATGAAGCAGTTCATTGCCCTCGCCATCCCCTCTGCAATGATGATATGGTAATTTACATATCCATGTCCAAGAAAAAATATGATTTAAAGCTTTTTGAACTGATCTGATCTTCAATGGATCTTTAAATTTTATTGGTCTTTTTTTCTATTTGGGGTGTATGTAAAGCCTGGAATGGTGGTCCTTTGAGCTTCTACTACTAATGTCTGGACTCTTACCAAACTCAAAGCTCGAAACATCGGTAATATCCATTTGGTACGTATGTATAATAATCACTTTGTACATATTCAAACATTCAATTAGCTTTGTGACCTTTCTAACTTTAATCATGGAGCAGCCTCACAACATCGGGTTTGCATTATGTTCTAGTGAATGCGATTGGAGCAGCCGCAAGGTTCTATAGATTTCTACTTGTTCTCAAGAATCTATTTTTGCTTGTAAAATATCCCTAAGCTCTGAACCATTTATTGTCTTTATAGCACATATGTCTCAAACGAGCTAGGAGCTGGAAATCCTCGGGCAGCTCGAGCCGCGGCTAATTCCGCTATTTTCCTAGGTGCTGTTGATGCAACCATAGCAAGTATCGCTCTTTACTGTTACCGAAGAAACTGGGGTTATATATACAGCAACGAAGTTGAAGTGGCTCAATACGCAACACAAATCACACCCATTCTATGCCTATCAATTTCCGTTAACAGCTTTCTTGCCGTGCTCTCAGGTAAGATGATTGTACTTTGTAACTTGAAACCAAAGAAAAGTAAATTTTACTCAAGAGTTATTTCATATCTCAGGGGTTGTGAGAGGGATGGGGTGGCAACAAATAGGAGGTTATGCAAGCCTAGGATCATATTATCTTGTCGGAATCCCATTAGGTTCGATCTTGTGCTTTGTCATGAAATTGAGAGGCCAAGGACTTTGGATTGGTATTGTAATAGCATCCACTCTCCAACTCTTTGTTCTTGCTCTTGTGACATTCTTCACCAATTGGGAACAAGAGGTAATATCATTTAACTCTTTGTCTTTACTTATTCTTATCGTTACAGTTTTGAATTTACTTTTGGTTTGGGTTTCAGGCAATGAGAGCTAGGGACAGAGTATTTGAGATGACACCACAAGTCAAAGCCAACCCAAAAACAGAGAATATATTAAAAGAGGATGCACAAAATTTACTTAACGATGTTTCAGAAACTGTATAAGAACAAAGTTTCCACTTTATGCAAATGTATTGCATTGGTCTACTACCCTTCTAATATATTTGGGACCTAATACCAAATAAATAAAAAATCGAAATCCCTTCAAGAAGCAGATTTTTTTTTTTTTTTCAAAATGGGCCCCAAATAGCAAGTAGAAAAGAAAACAAAACAAAACTAAAAATAATTCTCATAATTAAGTCCTTTTTAGTGGGTACAATAAATGTTTTCTAAGGAGCAGTAAGAGGAATTAGTGAGCTTTGAACTTTGGTTTGATATTTATTTGTGTACCTAACCAAAGAAATGTTGTGTTCATCTTACCATTCATTTCTTTTTTATATATAAATATTATATGGGCAATTCTCAAAAATAGCACAAAATGAAGTTTTTGTGACATTTTTAGCTCATATTTTCATTTAAGACACAATTAGCATTTTTATTAGAGGGCCTCATATTTTTAAGGTTTAGGATTTAGGGTTTAGGGTTTTCTAAACCCTAAACCTTAAGCCCTAAACCCTAAATTGTACCCTCTACCCCCTAAAAACTATACCCTAAATTCTAATATAGTCAACCCAAACCAAAAAAAATAAATTATGAACTTTATAAAATGCTATTTTTGTACTAAATAAAAATGTGAGCTATTTGTGGAACAAAAACTTGTTTTGGTGCTATTTGAGGGAATTTCTCATATTTATTATATTGATGTTAATATCACATGTCAATACTCGACAGAGGTCTGGTCGATTTTAACTAGCAGATTTCTATCTCGGAAATTCTCAATAAATTGGGAAATTGTTATCAAGCTCCTCTTGAATATGTCTCTTGACAATGATTATATGTTCTTAACGAGATACATATTTCAACTTATGCTTCATTCATTATGAAGGAACGGAACCATTAAAGACATGGAGAAGTCGCAATCTCATAGGCTCTTTAGATTCGATTTCTTGACAAGCGAGTTCGAAAAAAAATATTCACCATTTACGAACAAAAGGATGAGAGATATGATGGTTGTATAACACACTGGTTCGCAACAAGATGAACAAAGAAGAAACACTCATCTCTGATTTATTTAAATTTTTAATATAAAATTGATAAATGATCTAATGCACTTGATGTAAAAAAGTTTTTTTTCGAATAAATTTTACATTTTATTAAAAAAAATGTTAATATCTAAGATTTACGTTAGTATACAATACCTTCGTTTAGCATAGATATATCCTCAAAGAAAAGTTTGAACTGAGAATGCAACCTCAATCCACTAGGCTAGCTGTTTCATAGTTGTAACATTGTTTCACAAAATTTTATTTTAATAAAATTAACGATATCCTGTTTTTAATTAATTAAGTGGGTCTACGCGGGTTTTCCACCAATATTTGGCAAATAGCGTTATCCCACATTAGGGATTGGAGACATTGGACTATAAACAAAAAAAAAAAAAAAATATCACTTTAAACTAGCACACACGAGATATAATTGGAACTATTCGCAAATATTAAACAATTCTTAGATAACCGAGAACAAAAATACTAGAAGTATAAACCATTCTTAGATAAAAGGAGAAATACAATTAAGGAGTTACATTTGAGCACAATTAGTCATCTTAAAAGACACAGTTCCAGAAACTGTATCGTATCCAACAAGGAAATTCATTTGTGACAAGTTCCCATAGATGGTGAGATGATCATTTGCAGCAAATGCAAAGCAATACAAAATTTCAGACACTTCCACAAACGTATTGACACTGTTGAGTTTCACATCAGCTCCTCTAAAATGAACAGTTATGTCTAGACTTTCAAAACCGGAGCTATCGCTATCGCTATAACAAAGACTCAAAACTCCCTTAGGATCTTGCACTCGCTCTGCTTCAATTGTAGAAGCAACTGCAGCTTCCAGCTCGTAATAAAACCCAGAGGGCAACAAAGTTAGAGTTGTACCCGAGTCGATAACAATGTTTCCTTCTTCGGTTCCATAGATTGAATCCCGAAACTGAATTTTCTTGCTCCCCACGCTAATAGCTTCTAGGGTTAGGAAATAGAATGTTGCAGAATCTTGCTTAACCAAAGGGGTTGAGACAACTCCATCTCCCGAAACGACACCGTTTTCCCCAAAGTTGATCTTGCTTGTTAAGCCAGTTTCAGACATTAAAGGTACTAAACAATATGAGAATTTACCGTTAATGGATTCACCAAGTTGTGAGACCAGCGATGTAGATCCACCTCCAAGTCCGATGATCCCTGAGCCCCCTGCGTCGAAGGAACCAGTGTTCTCGTGTCCGCATCCAATAATCACGTTTCTAAGCGACACAGTGTCGCTAGATCCAAGCGTCACGGTGTCAACAGCAATGTCACCTTTGGAGTGTGATTTGTCACCATATGACATCGAGTAGGAACAAGTGTCTTCTTCTGTAGAACAAGAAGCTTCTTCTAGGGCAGAACATTGACTTGAGGAACAAGAAACCTTTCTGTATGTGGAAGATTCTTTAGGATCAAAGAGTGGAGCGTTCTGTTGATAACAATTTTCGCAAGGATTGCATTGTGTCCAAATCAAGTCGCTGCCTGTGTCCACAATCGCTAGAATCGGGAACGGAGGAGTTCCAATCGATATGTTCATGAGATACTCACCGTGGTTTGCAGTGATAACTGAGTTTGGTGAAGAATCTTTATTGCTGAATTGGAGTGTTGAGCGGCGAATTGCATTTCTCATACGTTGTGAAGAGGTTTGGGCTGGATTATAGAACGGCGATTTGGGAGAATCACGGTGGATCAGATCGACGGTGAAGCCATGTTTTGGGTGGGCGTTTGTGTTTGAGAGGAACAAAAGTGAGAAGATAATTGCAGTAATTCGAGAAGCCATTTGGAGAGTTCTTTGTGTAACATTTTGAGCGTCAGCTATTTGAATAATGATATTGTTGACTACGTGAATGAGTTGGCTTATTTGTAACATTTTAGGATTTGTTGTAATTAAATACTAAACGCAGCTAAGGTAATAAATCCAACAGATTAAAGATGTAATGTTTCTTTGAATATTGAATTTTATATCTACTATCTACTATACTATTAAAAAAGAGGTTATTTATAGGGTTTCTTTGAAGATAGGGTACTTTTTAAAAAGGAATTGTAGATTTATGTACTTTATTATTCAAAATTGGGGTAATAGACATTGAGTCTATCTTTCTCTAATATCTTTCACATTCTTCTTTTTTCTCCCTTCTTTCTCTTCTAAACATCTTTATCTCTCTCTTCATATCACGCATTTTTTTTTTCCTTTTCTTTTTCTTTCTCCCTCTTTTTTTCTTTTATTTTCTTTCAATTTTTGTTTTAAATTATCTCACAAATAATATATCTAAAAAATTTAAAAATACAATTTTACTTTCTAAATTTTTTTTGTGAATCTAATGAAACTCATTTTATATAGATTATACAACAAAAAATTCTTATATACACCATCTTCGTACACTAAGTCTGTACACTTTCTATGTACACTGTCTGTGTACACCCGTAGATCATTATGTGCACCATCTCTTGTACACTTCAAACTTTGGTGGAACATTCAACCTCGGCACTTCAAACCTTTATATTCCGAATCTCGATAGTCATATTCTCTCGAATCGTCTCGTCTAAACTTAGTTCATCATCTTGTCATCTTGTAAACTTAGTTCATATTCCTCGCTCGTTACCTAACCTTCTTAAATTACGAAATTCTACGTATCCTTTATTTATTCTTCACATTACTAAATTACCACATAAACCCTAAACCGTAAAATCATTCTAAACATCTTGTACACCCATCTTGTTCAACACATATATATACCACAAACAAATATACATCCGTGTATTTGCAAAATTGGTGTACAAGGTGAATAAGTGTACAAGGCGAATGAGTGTACAAGGCGAGTTGGTGTACAAAGCGATTCGATGTACAAAAAGAGATGGTGTACGATGCGATGGTGTTCACAGAAGCTGGTAAAGCAAGCGGTGTTTTCGTCATTTTTGGTTTGTGCCAGATTAGAAGCTATTAGAGAGAGACCTATTAGAGGGGAATAGTGGTTACTAGAACCGTAATTACTATTCTTAGTGGTTACTACCATAACAAAAAAAAATGATTTTAAATACGAATAAGAAGAAAAATTGATATATTACGCATCCAAATTTTAAAAATATATTCGATTTAATCTGCTTCTTTAGTTAAAATAATTTAAAATAATTTTTAAATTTTTTTTTAAAATTATCGGTTTAACTCTATTAAAAGATAATATTTTAATTCTATAAAAAGTTTAAAGTATTACTAATATTTAAACTCTAATAAATTTAAAATATATAGAAAATGAAGATCATTTACTGGCAAACTTTTAAATTGGCCTAAATTATATATTTTTAAATATAAGTGTTGTTACAAATAAAAAATAAAAAGATGTCAGAAAATATTCGGATATGTAATTGTCTACAACTCTAACAACCAAACACAATGATTTTTAACATTAAAATTTTCTTTATTATCTTATTAAAAGTTTCTAAAAATAACTTTTATATAATTATAAATTCAAAATAATCTCACATTAATTATTTTGAATAAAATGTGTTATTTGCAGATTAAAAATATTCTAAAACATTGATTGGATCTCTTACTCAATATCTTACCTTTTGAAATAAAATAATTAATCCCCAACAAATAATTATATAAACGGGATCTGTTACAAGACGGGAACCTACTAATGGATATGAGATATGACATGTTTCTGTCCCAAAATAAAACAACTGTTGGATAACTAATATTATAATATAGAGTAAGAAATATCTACTACACTATTAAAAAAGATGTGACAAATAATTGTTTCCAAACACACTTATTAGAAGAAAATAAATCAGGATTAATGTTAGAAATGTATCCAAAAAGATTAAACATCAATATTATGGAAACTCACATTGATTTCAAATTTCTTAAAATCTATCTACCTAATTTAAATCAATATATTGGAAAAGTAACTATGATTCTCATTTCACCTTTATTTGATCTTATTTTCAAATTATTTTAAATTATTATATAATACATATAATTAATAAAAATTTAATTTACTTTCTGCATATGATGTGATTCAAATATTTAAAAACGGACATATATTACTCAATCCATGAAGAAAAAATTGTGTTTGTTCAATGTTCCACATCCGCTGAAAAATATGAGTAATAGTCCATAGTCATATCATAAAAAATGAATAAAATGATTCCAAATACGAATAAGAAGAAAACTTGACTTATCAAACATACAAATTAAAAAACAAAATCTGTTTAATCTGATTCCTTAGTTCAATAATTTAAACTATTAACAATATTTAGATTTTATAAGAATTTTAATATATTATAAATATAGATTTAAACTCTATAAAACATTTAATATATTAATATATTTCAACTTTATAAAGAGTTTAAAATATTAATATCATTTAAAATCTATAAAAAGAAAAGAATTCACTATATTTTTATTTGAGAATTACATTTAGAAAAATAATTTATATGTGTTAGTTAGTTATTATTAAACGTACTAAAAATATTCTATTTTTTTAATACACTAAGAATATAAATGATATTCAAAATAATCTAAAATAATGATCATCGGGTTGGTAAAATCTCTGCACGGATATTCCGCTATCTTACTCAGTCTCTTACCCGCTGAACTAAAATAATCAAATCTAAAACATGTAATTATATAAAAAGAATTGCGTACAAGACATAAAGTTTTCGACGGATGCGGAACATGATGGGTTTTTGTCCTATAATGGACATGTCTAAGAGAAGTGTTAGATAACTAATCATAAAATATAAATATAGTATATATCTTCAATATTAAAACTACTTACAAAAAATTTAAAATGGGTTTAAAATAAATAGGTTTAGAATTACATTCTCTTTTATATGTGGTGGAAATTAATTATACATAAGATTGAAAAAATTGTATTGGTTTTCATTTAGTTAGGAATATTTTTTTAATTCTGATTAATTTAATATCTAATTCGGTAGAATTTGCTCTAAATTTTTTTAGTGAGAGTAAAAAACATTATTCATTAGGTGTAGGTTTGATTCAAATAACATAAATTTGATATTGCTACATGAAAATTAAATAACTTCATGTTTAAAGCACATTAAATATATTATAAATAATAAAGAAATAAAATTAAAAAACACTACAAAAATATATTAAACGAAAAAAATAAAAATATTGATAAATATTATAAAAACAAATTAAAATATTACGAACAAAATAAAAATATTTATAAACATTCAAAAACCAAAAAACTATAACTTATATTAAAATAATTGACCCGCGGTGTACCGCGGGTATGATTTTAGTTTTAGTTAAAAGAACCTGTGAATATGGAAAAAGTATATTTGAAGGTATTTAAATCAAAGAAATGAGGATATTGCCAAAAAAAAAAAGGAGTCATATATGTCTCTACATCTTTGTCAATACCTAAGTAGCATAGAAACGGAAACAGGTACAGAAGCGAAACATGTGGAAACGATTTTTTTAAAAAAATAAGAAAAGGGGTACGTGTCGAAAATGTGAATATATATTATATATATATATAGTCATTTAAATATAGTAAAACAATATATATATATATATATATATATATTTATTATATTTATATAATATATTATTATGTATTTATATAAAAATTAATATAGTAAAACCTGAACATATTATATATATATATATATATACATATATATATATATATATATATAACTAAAACTATTGTAATAAAACCAATTAAAAATATATTTAAAAGATAAGATATCTAAAAATAAAAATATCAGAGTTTTAGATTTCTAAATCTTATATGTTATGATTAAATTTTGGAGAGAACATAAAAGATGAGATATTTTATATCTTTTCAAGTTAGTTAGGAAATTCTTAAGTTAAAGAAAATAATAAATATTATATATATCTCACGTTCCAAATTATTTACTTAATAATTTTCCAAAAATAAAATAGTATGTTTCCATTGCATTTCCAAAACGTAAATAGACGTTTCCGAAACGTAAACAGATGTTTCTATCGCGTTTCCACTGCGTTTCCCAGAATTTTTGTTTCCGAAACGTTTCTAAAACGAAAAACGGATTCTAGAGAGAGTTTCCATGCTACCTAGGTCATTACTGTGTTTACAGAGTTCCGGTTTTTAAATTTTGGAACTTATGAAGAAATTTACCATGTCTTTGTTTCAACAATTCTCAAGAGAATACAAATTAAATAAAAAACAAAAAAAAAATTCAAAAGGATAAAATTCAAGTTCCAAATTCAAAATTTAATCTCGTTGACCTTTTTTTTTCTTACATAAGAATTATTTACTTCCAGTATTACAATTTTGCTCTTTTGGATTTCAGAAAAATATTTCCAAACTGCTACGTATATCCTTGAAGTAATTTTGTTCAAACAAATCAAGTTTACGCAAAAGAAAAAATATATGACATACGATATTGCAGCATGAAACTTCGTATAAATGGATTTTCATACATAAGTTTGCACATTTTTAAAAACAACTCGAGTCAATTGTTTTAATATAAATTTTTAATTTTTTTAAGGTGTATTTATTATTTGTAAAATATAAAAAATTAACCTGTGGATACGGTATTAACTCACTATTGTTTTGGTATATACGGATATCTCCTTCTAGAAAAATATTTAGAAACAGTAAAGAAACAAACAAATAGTAAGTTAAAATTACACGAAAAATAGAAATATTTATATCATGGTACACATGACCTTTAACCTTCTAACCTAGGTAATAGTTGAAATAATTTAATTAGGTTATGCAAAAAATTGATACAATAATATGCAATTCTATTGTAAATTAAAAAAAATCAAAAACAACCGAAATAATTTTTTTGAGTTGCGTGATTGTCTTTTAACTGAAGCACTAAGAAGTACACTTCTTTAGAGTCAAATCCAAGAAACACCACGAGTCAATTGTTTTATTTTGATATAGCTTTATTTTCAAATGTATCTCTATATAATGAAAAAAATTTTAAAATAAAAAATAATAGAAATTTGCGATTGCTATATATATTGAGAATTTCATAAATACCACATTTCATTAGCACATTTCTACAATTACCATTTTCATTTGGTCATTTTCAAAACTACCACTACTAAAAATAAAAAAATGAAACAAATATACCCTTATTATCATTTATCATAAAAACAAATTTTCATTTCAATTATTCAAATACAAAAAATTATGGAATACAATTTTTTTGCAGAATTAGGATTGTAGACAATGTTAAAAATTATGGAGTTTGATTGTTACGATTGTAGAAAATTACATATCTGAATATTTTTAACATTAATTTATTATTTTTCTTTTTAACAATACTTTTGTTTAAAAAACATATAATTTGGGTCAATTTAAAAGTTTTCTTTTTAAATGATCTCCATTTTCTATAAATTATAAAATTTTATATAGTTTAAATATTAATTATATTGTAAAAATTTAATATAGATCAGTTTAAAATATTACTCCATCTGTTTCATAATATAAGACGTTTTTGGCATAAAGTACGCATATTAATAAATTATTTTTATTTATAAAAAGTCTTATTTAATATATAAATAAAAATAATTTTTCCAATTAATAAAAGACTGCACACTATTATTAGTCACATAATATTTAATAAAGTAAAAAAGTACATAAAAATACGAGAACGTCTTATATTTTGAAACACAACAAAACTTCTAAAACGTCTTATATTTTAAACGGAGGGAGTATTAATATTTTAATAGAGTTAAACCGAATAAATTTTTAAAAATTTAAATATTATTTTTAATTATTTCAACTAAAGTACCAGATTAAACCGGATAAATTTTTTAAATTTGGACGCATAATAAGTGAAGTTTTATGTTCATTCGTATTTAAAATTTGGTATTTTTTATAATATGACTCTAGACCATTGTCCAAAATTTTCAGTCAATGTGTGACACTAAATTATTTAAACTAAAGAACTGGATTAATTCAAATAATTTTTTTAAGTTTGGACGTCTGGTAAGTCAATTTTTCTGCTCATTCGTATTTAAAATCATTTTAGTTTTTTTTTTTAATATGACTCTGAACCATTATCCCAAAATTTTAGTCAATGTGGGATGTTGAATAAACACTTTTTTCTTCTTTAATTAAGTAATATATGTCCGTTTAAAATTTTTTGAATCACAATATATGAAGAAAAAATGTAAAATTTTATTAATTAAATGTACTATATAATAATATAATAATTTAAAATTATTTGAAAATAAGATCTAACAGAAGTGATACGACAATCAAAATTCATACTATTAATATTACAATATTAGATAATAAAATAAATGATAAAGAGAAGAAAGAAAAAAATGCAAATGTAGTGTCTGGATACAAATATACAATTCTTTTTTTTTTTTTTTAACTTGAACTAGATTCGACCCGCATGAACGTGCGGATGTTATATTATTTTTAAAAGTGTGGGGTTATATTATTTTAAAAAGGTTTATTTGATATTTATATTTAAAATATAATATAATTATAAATGTTAAGGATGTTATTTGTATATTTTATAAATTAATCAAAATATTTCTAACAGTATAATTAGGGTTATTAAATCAAATTTGGATTTGGTTTCTAGTTTAAGCTATTTCAGTATATAACCTGTGCATATATATTTTGGAATGAAAAATTGACTCGTCCCGTATCCATCAGAAAATTTGTTTTCCATAACTGTTTCTTTTAAAATAATTATCCGTTTGACATTTTTTATTATAAGAGATTGAGAAAGGTTATAGATAGGATGTCCCTACTCCCGTTTGAATATTAAATTTTTATAAATTGATAGACATTATACGGAAAAATTATAATTCTCCAAATATTTTAAACAATTACCCAAAATTCTAAAAATACCAGTTTTGAAATGAATCCTTACCCGTCCCATATTTCTATAAATATTTTAAATAATTACCCAAAATTTCCAAAATACATGTCTAAAAATAGATCCATACCCGTCTCATATTCAATCATAATCTAAATTAGTGAAAATTTGAGAATTGAATTTACATACCCAAATTTTTAGATCTCTTACTGTTACCCGAAATTATTGTCCTTTTTCTAATGTTGGAGCAGTTTTTTTATTACCCAAATTTTCTATTCCCGTTTCATACTTACTATTTTCTGTTCCAATACCAAAAATAGATTGGCTTTTAATATATCATATTGATTTCGTCGAATAACAATTTTAGAGTACTCAAAATTTAATTATGATTTTTGAAAGTATATGTAGTTAGTAAAATAGACTAGTTAAAAAATGGGTAAAGAATAATCAAATTATATACATATGAAAATATATTTACTGTAATTTTTCTTGGGCCATATATGTTTATTTTTTAAACTTATGACATGGTTCAAAAAATTTACATTTGCCAAACTCAAAAAGATTGATGATTTCACGATGCTCGGTTATATCTTTTTGACTTTAAAATTTATCATAACTTTTATTAAGTTACAATATAATTTTTAATCATTTAATTTTTATAAAGATTAAATATAGAGTTTCATTATATTCTTAATATTTCAAATTCCGTAATAGATCCACTATATAATCTGGGTATATCCATTTTGGAATGAAAAATTGTCTCCGCCAGAATCTATAAAAAATATTTCGTCTCATAATCATTTCCTTTTAAATAATTATCCGCCCGGCAATTTTAACAAAAACTAACTACCCGTTCGACAATGTTTGATATAAGAAATTGGGTAAGGATTTTAGTTAGGAAACATGTATTCCCGTTTGAATATTTAACTTTTATAAAATAAATGGAAATTATTTAAAAAATTATAATTCTAAAAATTCTCTAAGATATATCATGGTTTTTACCGGTTTTAAGACATGATATAAGTATATAATCGAGTCTTAACTGTGTCTTTCGAGTCGTTATCGAGTCTTTTACATGTTTGCATGTGTTGGAGACCTTTTGGACAATTATGGAGCCTATGAAGCATTTGTACCTGTGAAGACGAAGTAGGTGCCTTCACTGGTCAATGGTGTCGATCGACACCAGCCATTGGTATCGCTCGACACCCGTCGTTAAGCACTGTTCGTGCGGAACTTATCAAGTGATACGGTCCCAGAATCTTTGTTCAAATTTGGTATTGATCAGCTCCAAAAATTCGGCTATCATTGTTTCAATCACAATCAATGCCATAACTCCAAGATCAAATCAGCTCAATCATTCCCATGTGATAAGTCTCTTTTATTATGGTAATTACTTTGGGACCAAGCCTAGAAAATGGATGGCCAGATTCTCTCTTTGGATTCACCAAGAGCATGTGACAATCCTTGGATTATTCTCACTAAAATCAGATCAAGGAATTGATCCCATGACTCAAGCTCCACAATCCAATCATTTCTTTAATTCTTCATATTTGAGTATTGCTTTATTTAGTTTATTTTGTATTTATATCTGTATTTGTTTTGCTTGATTACCAAGTTTTGGAACTCTATAAAAGAGTCTTCATAGTCATTGTAAAAGATAGACTCGAAAATGAATAAAGAAACGAATTTTCTTTTGAGAAAGATGTGTGGTTTCTGAGAAAGAAACCATAGCCGCTCTCGTGTGATTCGCTTGAAGCTTGAGTTTTCAGACTTAGCAAAGCTCTTTCACAAGCTTTGTGGCGTTTATCAATCCATCCCAGTGTTACAAATCATCTCCTTACTTCGCTTATTCAGAGGGAGTGTTACCACCTTCTGAAAAGCCTCATCTCGATCCACTTCACTCCATCAATCGTCAAGCAGAGAACGTGTTACCACCAGCTGCTCGACTTCATCAATATCCCTACGGTTCTGTGCCTATATCATCAAGTTTTGAAGATTTGCAACTTTGCCCTAGAAGTTCTAGTAGTTTACAAAGGAGACCCAGCTCGTATTTTAGACTATGTATTAGGTTTTTAGGTTTATTATTATCTATCTGGGATTTTGTGAAGTGTTTGAGAGAGACTAGAGCTTGGGGCTGTTTTTGCTACTTGTACTCCTTGAGAGAAGATCTTGAACCCTTGTTTTTATTCCTTTCTTTGATTTTCTATGATATCTATTTCAGCTATGTCTTTTGTTCTAATTGATATGTCTGAGTAGATCACTTGTTAGGTTTAGGGATTCTCATTAGAGATTTCATGAACTGTTAGATTTAATGACTGGTTAAGATTTAAACTTGTTAGTTCATCATCTAGGATTGAACTTAATGCTTAATCTGGGCTGATCACCTAGATTTATGATTATAGGTTGTTAAATTGACAGGACAGTGTAATTTAAGATTTGAACAAATCCTAGTGAGCAAGTTAGATAATTGCAACGACAGTTGGATTAGATAATTTGTGAACATATCGAACATGCACTTAAGGCTTGTTTAGACATTAGGATTCACAACGAAAATTGGTTTCTTAGGTTTAATTCATAGATAGTTTCCGCAACGACAGTTGGTTAGCTATACATTAGTGATTTGAGTTCTAGAACGGTTCTTAATTAGATGACCAGTTGTTTTGTCTGCTTTGCATGATTTCCTGAGAAGTTCCCTAAATCTGACGCTTTTCCCAATTAATTACACCCCTTTTTAGTTATTTATGCATTGTCTTTTATTTAAACATTTATTGCTTAGCTGAATTTGAAGTGAACCGGTCTATTGTGAAGTCTGAGAGTCCTTGTGGATTCGATCCCTAAGTACTACAGTGATCTCTTAATTTGAGAAAGTAGCTCTAGGGGTAATTTGAGCATATCAAAAGACGATGAATCCGGTACTAAGTGAATGGTTGGAATTAGACCAGTGAGTAAAGGTTTACGCTGCGTAAGAAAGGGTAAAGGAATAGCCTAAGGCATTTCTAAAGGAAAAGAGAAAAATCCAAGAGGTTCGGCCGTGAGAAGGCATGAACTCGAAGTCCTTGTATCCGGACGCCGGAGCGTCTGTGACGGGGTCTCACAAGTTGGTATCAGAGCATGCTTGATCCTCAGATGGATAAGTGCTCAGAGGAAATACACGAAAGACCGATTAGGCACTTGAACATGAATAAAAGTTGAGTCCAAAGGAAAGGATGGCAATGATGAGATAACATGGTTGAAAACCAGGCAGAGTTTACCAAGGCGAATTCATAAAAGCGAAAACGGATTACCCAACGGACAAGAAACGAAAACGCATTAAGTAGACTAACCATTCGGAGAAAGTGGGAATTATGCAACATACTTGGCAAATGTGGGAATTGAGGTAAGGTTGGTAATTGCGCTTAGAAATTAGAAGTATTACTAAGCCATTACTGGAAAACCAAGACATTGCCCATTTAGCCATTTGACTAAGCATAAAGGAATAAGTTATTGATCTATTCGGAGATTGACCGAGATCAAGGGATATTTGATTCTAGTCGAAATTGGACTAGAACGGGAAACACTTGATCTATTTGGAGTATGACCAAGATCAAGGGACAACGATCACATCCAAGTAGGACAAAGATCAGGAATTGGACTGAGTCCGAGAATGGACAAAGTCAAGGTAAATGATCGAATCTTAAAGGATCATAGTCGGAAATCTGACTTAATCCAAGAGATCAAGGTCAAGAATTCACTAAGTCAATGAGTGACAAAAGTGGGAAACTATTGATCGAATCCTAAAGGATCAAAGTCGGAATATGACTGAATCCAAAGGATAAAGGTCGGAAATTCACCAAGTCAAGAAATGACAAAGGTGAGAGATTTGACCGAGTCATGGAATGAAAAAGGTCAGAAAATTCTAACCACAGCCGAATTCGAGGACGAATTCATTCTAAGGGGCGTAGACTTGTCACGCCCCGATCCCAGGAAAGTGGGGCCTATGCGTTTAAGTGGTAAATGGCTTAGGTAAAAGGGAGGGTTTAAGGTTAATAAACTTGTGATCTTTATGAATGATCACAGAAAGGTTTGGTACAACTTTGTCATGGCCGAGAAACGGACCGAATGACTTAGCCGAATAAAATAAGAGCTAAGTGCTCGTGCTAACCTGCTGGGTGAGCTGGAGTAATGTCATGCCCGTGATCTGCGATAGGGTCACCGGGCAGGTTTTGGTCCGGATAAACGGGAATTCACGGATCAAGACAGGAAAGAATTAGGGAATTGAATACTTGGTTGCGGAAAAGATCGGGAAAGCAAGGGGAAGCTTGAGGAAGCTCGGAAAAGCTTGGGAAAGCTCGGGGTAGCTCGATGAAGCTCGAGAAAGCTCGAAGTAGCCGCCGGGTAGCTCGACCTAGCTGAACCAGCTACCGGGAACTCGAGCTAGATGGGCGGACTGAAGGACATGTGAAGCAGCTAGGTACTACAAAGTAACTGGAGTGCCTGAGGCAGTTACGAAGTTAGATGCCAAACGGGTGCGGACTGGTGAGCGGTTAAGTAACCGTCGGGCATTTACCAAGCATTCATCGAATCCGTTCGGGCGGTTAGTTAAATACATTGAATCCAGAATTCGGAAGGAAAACTGCTCTGTAACCGCTTAGGGTTAGGAAAACTATAAAATGTGAGGCATTTGGTGTGGTTTTTGCGGACATGGTACAGAGAAGGGAATTACTGAGGAAAATAGGAGGAAAATCTTGAAAAATACTAAGTTCTTTTCAGGAGAAGAAAACGTCTAGGGAATCGCCAAGGATCATTGCCCTTGAACCCGAATGAAACGAATCTTGTCTAAAGGGAAATCTCACCGAGAAAAGGGAGAAAACCACCGTAAAGGCAAGGTAATGGATCATGATGGGATTTAAGGCCGTGAGTCCATTAATAAGGGTGTGAGGGAAAGATGGATCCTAATACGTAGGGATCTCGGGATCGCAAGGAAAGGACGATTCTCGAAGAATTCCTACGAAGTAAGTGTCAGGACAATCTAGTGATCTAAAGAAAAGACCACGTGAAGATTAGGAATGGCATAGTCAAGGCCGAGGAATGGACCAATAGACTTAGCAAGGAAGGATGAAAGGAAAAGGCCGAGCTAAACTAGCCAGGCAAGCTGGACAAAGGCTGATGAACTAGCTAGCTTAGCTTGAGTGATAGTTTGCTAGTTTGATGTAGCAGCTACCTCAGCTGACCGATAGCACAACCATGATGTAGGAACAAGAGGGGACTTGTTCTTACAAGGGGTGATGGATGGTGAATCTATAGCTGGTCGTACGACACTCTCTATGGACTCAAGTTGATGGATGATGAACGAAGGTAACAAGGGGATCGAGAGACGCCACACAGAGGATGAGAAGCTCTGTGATAAGTCTTAACACTCAGCTTCAAGTGAATCACACACAGGAAGAAGAGAGGTTTGCACTCTGACTTCAATCGTTTCTCACGCAAAGAAGAAAGGGAGCGGCTGGGATTTCTTTAACAAGAAAACTAGGTATTTTTATTGATCAAAAAACGTGGCTACAAAGCTGAGAAGGGACTTTATTAAATAGTCCAGCAGCTAGGGCTTCTAGGCCAAAAATAATACAAATAAGGAAATAATGAAAACAACGCACACTCTAGACTCTAAAATACAAAATGCTGGGACGTTCTAAGACTCAAAGAAAATAAAAAGAAACCCTGCAAAATAACAAACTAAAACTCGTGAGTCTAAAGCATAATTCAAATACTCACCTTTCATAATTTGCTGACTCCATTAAACGCTCTTGGTTGTGATAATCCTCTTGGGTCCCTATTGAAGTCAGTTTCATGAAGATCTTCTTGTGTCTCCACTTGATTAGCCATGAGCTTGTCTTCTTGTTCCATTTGTTCCTTGTTGACTCCATGAATAACTTTGAGTGTATCTTGAGGAGCTTCTCCTTGAGTCTGGTATTGATGTCCGCATCATACTCTCCCTCTTCAAAAGGTTTTGTCCTCAAAACTGATTGACCTGCAACAAGAGAAAACAAGGCAGTAATTTGATATATTTGAAGGTTTAGAAAATTACCTCGGATAGTGGCTAATATGTGACTAGTGTGTGATCGTTGTTGTGAATCTGGTGGTTCTTCCTTGATAAGCATGTGGTGTGTGAGTACATGCTCTTGATTCTGGAACATAACTGTAGTCTCCTTTGTGAGATCATCTATTTCACTTATGGATTTTCCATGAAATTCTTCTTGGATGTTGATTTGTACGTTGGGGTCTGGCGGTTTTTCTTTGATCAGTTTGAAGCAAATGACGCCTTGGGACTTCTTCTGGGCCATTACAGATGGCTTGAACATGCCTCCTACTCCAGTCTTTGGTTTTGTCGTATGCTTCAAGGATTCTCTAAAATCTGGACTTGACACTTTTGATAAAAACAAGCGTATTATATCCGTGTGATGGGAAAAATGAGCTTTAGGAACAGAGATACTTATCTTGGCGTGTACAAGTTCAATGTCTCTGGCTCTTACTATAATTCTTGGTGTCCATTCATTGTACATAGTCAGTTGTATATCTTTAAGAAATCCTCGGAACTGATGGTGTCCTAGCTGAATTTCTACTTTGTTTTTCCCATGTCCTGTATCAAAATTAGAAGATTTATAGCCAGACTGTGGTTTTATGTATAGAGACTTATCTCGCTGGTGCTTGTAGTTTGGTTTGAACATAAGCAATGCATCTGGTGGTTCATCTTTGAACATTAAAGAAGCTTTGAAAACTTTGACATGCTCCTGGCCTTTCGATTTGAGTTGTAAGGGTTCATATCCTCCCATGTCTTGTTTCTGGTCAGAAACTAAGAATTTTGCTTCTCCAAAGGTCCATTGTTTCTCCTTAGTACCTGAACCTGTTTCAGCATATTCTAGACAAGACAAGTGCATTACTCTTGTCATGAAATTATAAAGAACAAGATAAGTATTGTTAGAACTTATCTGTTTATCAACTGTTGTTTGGACAATGCTCTTCTCATATTTTTCTTGTGGTACACATAAGGAACGTTGGCTTGGTACCTTCTTCTTATTAATATTCTTTAGGCTGATTTTCTTAGTGTCATAATCTTCCTGGTCGTGCAACACAAGGGTTGGAATCTTTGTATACCTTTCACACATAATTTGCTTCTTAACTTCAGGAGGCATCGAGCTCACGTATTTTCTACCTGCAGCATGAGTAGGCACGTTTGTTTTACTCATTAAAAAGGGTTCTAGACACATACCTGGTATAGCGTTGCTCATGTTAAGTTGGATGTGTGTCTCTGGTTTTGCTTCCTTAAGCAACATAGAGTGCATTGTGTCTTGAGCTTGCCTTTGATCCATTGTAACATTTATTGCTGGTGGCTCTTCTCCTATGAACGTGTGCTCCAATTTGTCTAAGGTGTAAGTTATCTTAGCCTTTGTTTGTTCTGGTTTTTCTTGTGGCTTGCACAATTCTGCTTGGCTGGGAACATTCTTCTTCTCCATGGCATGTGTGTGCTTCTTGTTTGGCTGAATGTATACTTGTTGTAGAAAGTCCTTTTGATCTTCCAGTGGCCTTAGTTTTCGTGTCTCCTTGGTGTGACGGTTGGAGTATCTTCGTGGATATTGTGCTCTGGCTTCTTTTAAGTGAAGTGTAGAAACATACTTCCTGATCATGACCCATTTCAGATTCTCCCAAGTGGCGATGACTCCTTCTTGATATTTCCATCTTTCATATTTTTCTTGCCTCCACCATGAGTATGCGTTTCGGGTGAGTTGTTTGATTGCACACACTAGCCTTTCTTCCTTTGGATAGTTGTGGAATGAAAACCAATCATCCATGTCTCTCTCCCACTCTAGGTAGTCCTCTGGATAACTACTTCCTGCAAATGTATAAATCTGTGGCACAAAATAATCATAGCGAGCTGATGGTTGTTTTTGCAGGCAAGGTTTATGCTTCATGGTTCTCAATGCACGGTCTGGTGGTTTAGGCTCAATATATTCAGCTCCTGGTGCATCTCCAAATCCATTTTCTTCTCTTTGTTGTTGGAGTCGTGTCAGTCTTTCTCCTATTTTCTGAATTTGGACAAGAAGCTGTGCCATGTTAACCTCTTCATCTTGCTCTCCCATGTCGAGACTCCTGTAGTACACTAGCAAACAGATCAAGTGTAAAAGGAAATTGAACAAAAAATCAAACAAGAAATCAAAGTTCCTTCAAGCCAAACACAAAACAGAGAAATTAGCAAAATTCCAGTGTCTCAAGTTTCCGTGAACGAAAAATAGCAAACGAATTTCTAAAATAAGGGGGACAATTTTTATAGTTTTTAAAAGGTTTTGAGAAGCTAAAACAGAAGACGAAATATTTTTATGATTTTTTTGGAATTTTATAAAATTGAAACAACACAACAGACGAAAAATTGAAAAAAAATCTATGAAACAGATTTTTATTTGGTTTTTCTTGATAGGGATTGAAACAAAACAACCACAGCAAACTAAATAAAGGTAAAAGGGGTTGAAACAAACTGAGATAGGAGCGTTTAAGCTTTGATACCAAGATGATGTAGGAACAAGAGGGGACTTGTTCTTACAAGGGGTGATGGATGGTGAATCTATAGCTGGTCGTACGACACTCTCTATGGACTCAAGTTGATGGATGATGAACGAAGGTAACAAGGGGATCGAGAGACGCCACACAGAGGATGAGAAGCTCTGTGATAAGTCTTAACACTCAGCTTCAAGTGAATCACACACAGGAAGAAGAGAGGTTTGCACTCTGACTTCAATCGTTTCTCACGCAAAGAAGAAAGGGAGCGGCTGGGATTTCTTTAACAAGAAAACTAGGTATTTTTATTGATCAAAAAACGTGGCTACAAAGCTGAGAAGGGACTTTATTAAATAGTCCAGCAGCTAGGGCTTCTAGGCCAAAAATAATACAAATAAGGAAATAATGAAAACAACGCACACTCTAGACTCTAAAATACAAAATGCTGGGACGTTCTAAGACTCAAAGAAAATAAAAAGAAACCCTGCAAAAATAACAAACTAAAACTCGTGAGTCTAAAGCATAATTCAAATACTCACCTTTCATAATTTGCTGACTCCATTAAACGCTCTTGGTTGTGATAATCCTCTTGGGTCCCTATTGAAGTCAGTTTCATGAAGATCTTCTTGTGTCTCCACTTGATTAGCCATGAGCTTGTCTTCTTGTTCCATTTGTTCCTTGTTGACTCCATGAATAACTTTGAGTGTATCTTGAGGAGCTTCTCCTTGAGTCTGGTATTGATGTCCGCATCAAACCAGCTCGGTGGACTGATCGAGTACTGACCCAACTGGGTGGAGTGATCTTCTAGAAACCGAGCTAGGCCAGGTACGACAGATGGGACATAGGCGGATGGTCGCGGAACCAAGTAACTGCCAACTAACCGTCCAGGGCAGTTACTACCCGAACGGGTGCAATCCCAACCATTCGTTAAACGAATGGCCAAGGACGAAAGATAATGGGTGTGAGATGGTGGAAGTTACACGACATGCTTCCGATAAAAGGAAGGCAATCTCGTGCTTAACTCACATCCAGAACCATATGCCTAACAAGATGATCTCGTCCGAGGGTGAAATCTCACCGGGCAAGAAACTTACCGAGAGATGGCGAGAGGGAACGAGAACAATGTCAATGATTGAGTCACCAGTGGTGATGATCTAGGACGTGATGTATTTGATCCAGCGGTGCCGAAGAAGAAGAGCGAGAAGAGCAGGGTTCGAGATGAGCTTGAATCTCTAGGTGTTGCGGTGAGTGATTTGGAGGAGAGGCTCGAGCGAGTCGAGCACTCGTGTTCTCGAGTTTGGTAGTGGAGTGTTCGACTCACTCGAGCCTTTCCCCCAAATCACTCACCGCAACACCCAGAGATTTAAGCTCATCTCGAACCCTGGTCTTGTCGCGCTTCTTCTTCGGCACCGCCGAATCAAAGACATCATGTCCTTGATCATCACCACTGCTCACTCCATCATTGACATCGTTCTCGTTGCCTCTCGCCATCTCTCGGTAAGTTTCTTTCCTTGGATCCAACATGGCTCTGATTCCACTTTTCATGGGCTTGATCTTTATGGATCAATCCGTGCGGCCCTAATCCCTTTTGCCTCAAGGAAACTGACTAGGCAGCCTAGCTCTCACGATAACCGACCCTTTGTGAGAAAAGAACTTAGTAAGAGAGAGAACTCGGGAAAGACAAGAGAAATGCATAATTGCTCTGATATTTATAAAATGCTGGATGATTACAAATGAGGATCTCACCCCCTATTTATACAAAAACACCTCCTAAATGGATGGTGGAGATTGAACGGATGTAATGGCCAATATAGAAGATATGTCCTTAAATACAAGATACTCATTAATGTGGGCGGATTTAAAGGGATATGTAGAGGATCTCCATAAGTGCTAGGCGGATATGTAGGGATAAGCCTTGAAGAAAAAGTCTTGAGAGATATCCTACCATACTTGGCCAAAACGTGTGGAACCTTCTAGTGTTAGATCCAGCCCACGAAAATGAAAGAAAAGTCCATTCAATACTCTTTGTCCGGCCCTAGAATGTGTTGGATAGAAATGGGCCGAGACATTAAGCTATAAAACAACGTCGTTTTAATTCCACATCATCATATATGTGTCATCTGAGTCGGCATTTGTAACAGTTGACTAACTTCTGTTAACGACGACTTTGAATTAGACATCAAATAAGAAATCTAGATTTGAAGTTAAAATTTTTTAAGCGTTTGGGTATATATTCACACTACAGAGATTAGAAAATGCACCGAGGAAAAAGGTTGGAGTCGGAAAGGCCCTTTTCCCCTAAGACAGACTCTATACTTCAACTTGTTTGTGGAACAAAAAACTATTGCTTTTGAAATAAATTATTCATCAAACTTTGAACTATAAAAATCGAGCAAGAGTAAAATCACAAAGCTAGTATAATCCATCTGTTCAACCAATCTTTGCGTATATTTTCATGGTAAAATAAGTTATTCTAGTAGTTGACTATAAACACATTTATTTTGTTGACGAACTTTGCAATCTGAGAAGCTTAACTTGTATCCGAAGTCGCCCACACAACTGCAAGAGTCACAAGAGAAGCATAGATTGAAGTAGGCAGCTTCTGCACAACTTTTCCAACTCCTGGGACACCTTCCGTAGCCTTCTTTGTAGCAATAGCCACAGTTGGAGCCACAACCAAAGATATGATCAAACCTTGACTCACCACAGCGAATGTGTCACCCGAAAGCTGCTCAATAAACTTCACAAACTCATCTCTATCAATTTCTCCATCCAAGTTGAGATCACAGTCCTATTAGAAGAACATCACACAAATTATATGAGCAGTCAAATATACAAAATATATATATATATATATATACCGAAAGACTTGGGATCTTTTGTTTGTATCCCTTTGCTTTGATTTTATTTTTCCAATGCTTAAAATTTTGGTAGATGCTAAGACCCCGTTTGTTTGCTCATCTATCATTTTCATTCAAATGATCCATTCAAATACGCTATCTGGATGATCTATCTCAATGAATTTTTATTTATTTATTTAGTTTTTGTAAATCTACATCTAGATGTTTTTACTAAGAAAATGACTAAAATGCCCAAACTTTAATCTAATTATATTTTTACTCACAATCTTAACCATATTAATTTTAATTTTTAAGATTTATAAATTGATTTTGGTCACATAAAAACATAAATTAAAATCCAAAAATCGCAAAATGATGCTTTTCACCAAAGCCGCAAAATCTCGGAATTACATTTTTCCACCAAAACTGCAAAATCTCATAATTACATTTTTCCGTCAAAAACGTGAAATCTCCGAAATTACAGTTCTGCCAAAACCAAAATTAGACCATCCAGACCAAAATTATAAAAGTTTGTAAAAGTATATAAAATTATAATTTATAAAAGTTTTAGACCAAAATTAGAGCATCCAGATGATTTTGATGTTAAGAAAATTGGTGATAACTAAACGTTAAGGACAAACAAAAAATGAAACGCAAAAGCAAAAGCAGGAATTTAGCGTTCGCGTTTTGACAGCGTTTTTTTAGAAAGTACCGTCATCATGCTTTTGACAAGATCCTTAGAAGGCGGATCGAAATGAGGACCAGGCAATCGCTTATTTATGTCACTGACAACAGAAAAATGCAAAAAATCAAAGTTAATTTCTGAATCGGTAAACATAAAAATTGTCAAGGAACCGAAAGATCTTACTTGTAAACGAGGAGTACAGCGATGTATAGTTCTTCAAAAGTAAGATTGGCTCTTCCGGTTTGAATCTTGAACCGGTCAAAAACACGATCACATATCGCTTGTACCTGCTTCTGTCTCCACTCCTTACCTTTAAATTAACCATTTCGATTCCATATTTTACATATCAAAACAAACAATTTCACCATAAAAACTGATTTTTAAAATCATATTACCAACCTCGGAGCTTGTCAAAGACTTGTCCCATGGGGATGAACTTCTTCTCGTATGATTGCACAAAAATGATTAGCTAATTGATTTTTGTTTTGTTTTTGTTTTTGTTTTTATTAATCTGTGGATCTGAGTGTAGAAGACCCTTTGTTTCGCTCCTTGGCGTAATCTTCAACAGACTTGTAGATTTTTTGTTTTGTCATCCTTGGTTTACGAATTTGAGCCCATTTGTTTTTAGTTTATATGTTGGTTAACGGCCCAGATGTTTTTAAATCCTACTTGAAACCAAAACTTTTGTTTATCTTTAACATATGAAAGGTATGCATAAATTGGATACCCTAAGAACACAATTTTAAAAACCAGTGGTTATAAATAGTGAATTTAACTTCGAAATTAGCTTCATCCATTATTAACATCAATCAAATTATGTGATATATATATATATATATATATACATATATATATATATATATATATATATATATATATTTTTTTTTTGTCAATAGGATACTTCAATTAAAACTTAGTTGCTTACAAAATAGAACATCATCATCGGACACACCCGATATGCATTGCAAGAAAGTATAACGCTTAATCCTACAAAATGGTACAAAGATAGATACACGAACTTAACAAAGTTTGATATTGCGTGAGAGGACTCGACGTGATGACCAAAGATGAATTATATGAGAGACCCAAACTTTTATCCAACTCTATCAAACGACTTAAGGGTAGTTACTTTGCCATGTGACTTTGAAACATGATTCACTACCTCGGTACTCACCGAAATGAGATCCGTGGCTTCTTAAGGTCTCGTGTAAACCATCACACAAGAATACAAAACGGTAGAGAAACTCTTCCGAGCAAAGTGCGGAGTAGATTTACCACTCAATAAGAGGGAAAGTAAAGGGAAAGTAAAGGGATAGATCTCTCTTCAAAAGAAGAAGAAAGAGTAAATGATCTCTCCATGGAGGATGAAATTCCAATAGGGTATGGATAACCCGTGAAGAAAAGACATGAGGATGTCCCAAACCAACCAGCGAGATGATTATAACTCGGGTGAAGACTTGCGAAAATACTTTCTTGAGATCAATGGATTGATGGATGATCAATTCTTGTACCGAAAGCGACACAACCAACAAGAGGAGTCTTTGGCCTATTTTAATGATTTGTCGTCTCAACAGAAAAATATGATTAACCAAAGGAAGATTATGCACAGACCTGGCCCTTGTTATGAGATGGGAGTCGACTAGAACTTGTGTAGAAACTAACACACTCCCAAATTATGTTATATATATAACAATAAACTAAAGCTAAATTTATTGAATTTCTTTCAACCAAATACATACATTTGTTAGATAACTTAATTAACTTTTAGGAAAAATGATTCTGATTTACATGAAATGTATGTCACGACATACATACACATGCAAACTACTTAATGTTCTAATAACTACACGAACTATTGACTTCGCATAGTGAAATGCACGAAATATCATAAGTCATGTTTGCAACTACATAAAGTATTTTAATTTAAAAATCATAATATTGTTATATGAAGTTTTTGTTCTCCTTTCGATTGCATTTTCAATCTAATCCTTGCATTTTACGTCACATTCTTAGAGTCAAGTGCATTGTTTGTTGGTTTTGCATATGCATTCTTATTCAACAGGATTATGGATTGAAGTGAGCCATTTGGAGTGAAGAATGGATGAAAAGTG
This sequence comes from Barbarea vulgaris, assembly GCA_963667165.1. Taxonomy (NCBI): domain Eukaryota; kingdom Viridiplantae; phylum Streptophyta; class Magnoliopsida; order Brassicales; family Brassicaceae; genus Barbarea; species Barbarea vulgaris. Next base: position 40,080,052 of record OY763887.1, on the reverse strand, counting down.
GTGCATATATTTAAGACCGGAGAAAGGAGCGGCATGGCGTAGAGGTTTGATGACATCAAAGAGCTTCACTGAGACCACGTAGTTGTTTGAATACGTCGGTGCAGATCTGACGAAATTGGCTGGAACCTCGGTGTCTTCATGCACCGGTTGTGAGGTGTGATGGGGTGTCAATTTTTACCTCTTGCAAAACACCAAAGACTGCAAGTGCACAATCCAGTCAAATGTAATACTTAAGGATTGATCCCACAGAGAGAGTGAAGTCACACAGATGAATCCTTGAGAATATAACTAATAAGAAGGTTGGTTTCTAAACTAATCTAAAACTAATTAAAAGCGAAGTACATTCAATAACTAAGGTTCTCAATAATCTAACTAATCTTCATACGATTCAAGAACTATCCCATCACTGTTATATAGACAGTTACTTTCAAAGTCAACCTATCTATCCCTACATCAACCCCGACCACGTTGACTTTCTTCTGTTCCAGTGCAGTGTAGGCAAGCGTTAAGTTCGAGTGGTTCAATTCACAGCCTCCATTCACATTGAATTTCATCGCCCACGAATAAGAGAAGTGAGGAGCATTTTTATCTATGTTTAGCTGACGTGTCTAATCTATTTTCGGATTGTAAAAGGCAAAGCTTTTGGCAACTCCCTCTTAGGTCTTAGATCAATTACTTGTGATCAATTAACAATAAGCATTAAGAACAAACTAGCAGAAAAATCCTATATCTTATTAAGAAAAACAAATCTGACAACCTGAATCAAACCGTAGATCCCATTCAAGCAAACTGCCACTAAGTCCAACAAAAAGACTACTCACACATAATCAAACAAACCATAGCAATAGATGACATGGAAAACATTATTATATATAAGATTAAAGAGGGTTTTAGGGGTCTTCTCTGTAGAGTAATTGATCTTCTCCCTCAAACAAGTAGAGAAATAAATCTAGATGAAAAGGTAATAGAAACAAACAAGGAGACAATGAATCAAGTGATGAACTCGGCATCGTCTTCAATGGTTGGGGGCAGCTCTCCAGCTCCTTATTTGCTTTGTCTCCTTCTAGAGTTCATAAGGATGAGTATTTATAATGTTTTGAGGCGGTGGAATTAGTTTAGAGGCTCCTCGAGACGAATTAATGAAATGTCGTCGTTTTGGTCTCAGGTTCTGTAATTGAGTGCCAGAGCTCCTTCGGGCCTTCCTGGAGCACTGGTGTAACATACCAATTTCTTGTATATGGTGGTGCATTATGAGAGGGTTAAGAGAATTGATTTGGCTACCTATGTCACCAAAGTGCACTTATCTTTTCCGTCAACCATCCTGACAGAACTCCAGAGTTAAGCGTGCTTGGGCTGGAGTAGCACTAGGATGGGTAACCTATCGGAAAGTGATTGTCGGTACCGTGTGAGTGAGGCCAAAACACGGGAAAGGATGATTATGTGGTGATTTGTAGGGACAATAAACAAGTCTTTAGAGCATCTCGAGATAACAAACCGGCCATCGGACGAGGGTGGAGCCCATGGGCCTCGAGAGGACAAGGGGGCCAACGGGCCTAGAGAAGGCGTGGGGCTCATGGTCCCAGAGAGAGTGTGGGGGCCCATGAACGGTGGCAATTGAGGTCTTATAATTGGTATCAGAGCCCTAGGTTATGTCAAACCGGTTCTGACCCGGGAGGCAGTCTTGAGGGCAATGGGTATGCAACGAGGACGTTGCCCTCTGTGAGTGGGGGTGATTGTAATATCCCGGTTTCTTGTATATGGTGGTGAATGATGATAGGCTTAAGAGAATTTATTGGCTACCTATATCACCAAAGTGCACTTATCTTTTCCGTCAACCATCCCAACAGAACTCTAGAGTTAAGCGTGCTTAGGCTGGAGTAGCACTAGGATGGGTGACCTACCGGGAAGTGATTGTCGGTACCCTGTGAGTAAGGCCAAAACACGGGGAAATATCGTGTGGTGATTTGAAGGGACAATAAACAAGTCTTTAGAGCATCTCGAGATAACGAACCGGCCATTGAACGAGGGTGGGGCCCATGGGCCTAAAGAGGACATGGGGGCCCACATGCCTAGAGAGGGTGTGGGGCCTACGGGACTAGAGAGGATTTGGGGGCTCACAGACGGTGGCGGTCAGGGAGTTACAAGTGGTATCAAAGCTCTAGCTTATGTTAAAACGGTTCTGACCCGGGAGGCAGTCCTGAGGGCGATGGGTGTGCAACGAGGACGTTGCACTCTGTGAGTGGGGGAGATTGTAACATCCCGGTTTATTGTATATGGTGGTGCATGCTGAGAGGCTTAAGAGAATTGATTTGGCTACCTATGTCACCAAAGTGCACTTATCTTTTTCGTCAACCATCCCGACAGAACTCCAGAGTTAATCGTGTTTGGGCTGGAGTAGCACTAGGATGGGTGACCTGCTGGGAAGTGATTGTCGCTACCATGTGAGTGAGGCCAAAACAAGGGGAAATATCATTTAGTGGTTTGTAGGGACATTAAACAAGTCTTTGGAGCAAGTCGAGATAACGAACCGGCCGTCAGACGAAGGTGAGGCCCATGGGCCTAGAGAGAACATGGGGGCCCACGAGCCTAGAGAGGATGTGGGGCCCATGGGCCTACAGAAGGTGTGGAGGCCCACAGACTGTGGCGGTTGGGGCTTTACAACTAGGATGGTGTTTTCTGGCGCTCCTGGGAGTCTACCTGGAGCTCTGAAAGATGACTTTAGAGATCGGTTTGTATCTTCCATATGGCCTGGAGGTTTGGTCTGATTCCACATGAAGGTTAAAGGTGGCTCTTCTAGCTTTACAATGAATCCAGATTGTAAGTTTTAGTGCACGGGAAGACCAAACTTTTGGGGTTCGAAAACTGCTCAAGCTCCCTCTGTAAGCTTTTCGTCCAAGAACTCGTAAAAACTCTAAGTTCCACAAATATTTGAAAATCTTTACGAAAACATTATTTTCATTTGAAATATTTATAAAAAAAAACATATAAAAAACATAGCTTTAATAGTTAAAAATACGATGTTATCAACTCCCTCCAGACGTAGACTTTGCTAGTCCTCGAAGCAAACAAGAAAGTGAAAGCCTCAAAAGAGAAGTTTGAAAATCGCGGGGATTTGCTTGTTATCAGGGACAGTGCCTTAAAAGATAATCTACGAATTTCTAAAAACAAATTCACATTTGAACATACTCACTATAGTCCCTCAACCTTTTCAACTCTTGTCCATCCGTCCCAAACGTGCAAAAGAACTCTGAATTGACGTCAGTCAACTCCCTACATTCATTAAGTTTGGTGCGGATTTTCTCATCAAATAATGTCATTCGGGTTAGACGGCGCTTGGTATAAGGGAATGATTTTTGGTGTTTGGGGTGGAGTTTAAGGTGTTTAGGGTGATGAATTGTGAGGTGGATGCTAGGTACTATGCAAAACCGAAAGAGGAAATGGACCTAATGATGTGCAAAGTATCCAACCACTTCTTTGCGCTGCTCCTATCTTCTTTTGCTTTGTTTCCTCCAGACAGTGTTTGGCGAGGATTCTGCTGTAAAGCTCTTGCTGCTTCTGTAAAGTATCTTCTTCTTCTGTAGAATGATCTACACCAACTCCTTGGGATTTCCTATGCTATGAGACATTATAACTGAAAACTATTTCCTTTCCTTTCTGTTTTCATTTTTTAAATTTTTTTTTGAAAGGGTAAATAGTACCTTGTATGAAATAAAGTCTTAAAATCACGAAATTGATTCATTATTTTGTGAATCCCATAGGTAGAAAATGAAATGAACTCAGATCTTCGTACTTGTCTTGTTTCATGGAGCTCTTCTTCCTTGTGGTTAAAGGACTATGTGGTTTCTTTCTCTCTATCGATTTTGCACATACCTACAGGTGATAATAATAGAAAAGAGACGACATGGGGTTTGAAAGAAGGTTATGGTAAAAGGTAGGGAACCACTACAAATGAGTGGCCATTCAGGATCAACAAAGAGGGTGGTAAAAAATGGTAAAAATGATCATTAATGTTTATTGGTTAGTAGTCCAATAAAATAGAGTTGACACTACGTTAGTTCCAACAGAATCTCTGCAAGATGAGTTTCATGGGAGTGATACAGTTGTGGTGTTCAAGGTATTGTCTGCTCTAGGCGAATCCTGCAAAAGTCATCACTCAGAAAATGAATTATAACACATGCTGGTCGAATATCATCATATAACGAGGTCATAATTCTCTACATAGTTTTGACTCAATAGAACATAAAAAAATTAAAAGACTCGATAAAATCATTAAAATGACTCAAAGATAAAACCAAAAGAAAAGAAAATACAATAGTAACGGATAAACATTCTCCCCCATACTTAAATCACACTGTCCCCAGTGTGAAAAGGTGGTGAATGGATGGAACATACTCGATAAAAATAAGCTGAAAAATGAATGGTGGGATAAGTAGGTGATAATAGAATAAATACTGGGTAACCTCATGCTCGTGTGGCGTGGTGAAGTATCTAACTCGGGGTCAAATCATCTGAATCTCGGTAGTCGTACTTTCCTGCTCTGCTAAGGTCAATGCACATGTTGGCTATCTACTTGTCCTTGCGTGCGTCTTGGCGCTGAAGTGTGATGCACAGCTCATGCTCCTCTTCTAATGTGAGGTCGTCACCGCTGGGTGCTGGTGGTGGTGCATGAGGTCTGCGTATCGGTCTCTCTGGTCTTAGAGCTGCTTTGGCCTTCTTATTGATGAATTGGCCGATGGTGAGTGAGATAGTCGCTCAGGAACTCGTCACCGGGAGGAGTCCAACTTGTTTCACCGCTGCTCAAACATGGAAGAGAAGGAGATGGTAGTAGTATAATACATACCAAGCTAGGAGGGAGTGTGTCCTTGTATCCAAAGAGGTCGTGGTTCATTGTTGCTCCCGAAAGTATCCTTATGGCAGCGAATTCTTAAAGGTCCAACCATGAGTTGTCCGGTCTTGGTTTCTTTGTCTCTAGGTTCATTCCAGCCGCTAACATGATCTCCGTGTTCACACCTTCATAGGTAGTGGAAGTGTGCGGGGTTTTTGATTAGAAAATGTTGTGCTTAACCTTGATAAATTGTGTAGCGAGTAGAGATGTGTAATCCACACGCAAAGGAGGCTAAGTAAATGGTGCTTGTAGTATGCAAAGCTCATCGTGAATTATGCTACCTTGGTTCTTCCTTGCAAACATGGTGTTTGCAAGGAGGCGATGCATAACTCTAATGGCCATATGCTTGATGTGTCCCGACTTGGATAGGTTTGAAGAATATGTGCCATGTGCTATCTTAGGCCAAAATTTGGTTCCGTTGAATGAGCCAAAGTCTATGGCATCTTGGAATGTGAAACCGAGCGATTGGTTAAGTTGCGGGATTGTCAAGAAATAACGCATGTTGTCGATAATAAAACTTAAGACTCCATCACGTAAGTTAGGGTGCATACATTTGGGGAAAGAGAGGCTTACGGTGGCTAGGAACTGTCGTGCTTATTCAACGTGGACTAGCAAAATTCGAAAAATGCTTTCATGTGGTGTGCCTTGAGATACCATCCTACGTCTTTGACGATTCCCAAGGAGTGAAGTGCCTCGTAGTTGAGCTTTATTGTTGGTAATATGTTAAGTCTTGATAGGGTGGCCTTGTAATCCTGTGATGGGTCCATTGTTTGTCCGTAAGGGACCATGACAAATGCGGGTTTTGTTGAAGTCCTCAGGTGTTGGCGCTTTGTTTTTTGAAACAAACGAGTAAAGCTCATCAATGTATCATCATCTCCAAACAATGGTGATGTATCTTCTTCCTTATTGGTACCCTTTCGCTTGTCTTTGGACTTCGATCTTAAGCCATCATTGGCTCACTTTGTGCTAATTGTAAGAACGCTATTTCTACAACAGGGCAAACTGAAAAAATTGTAAAGTTTATTGTATAATAATGATACCAACACAATAATTAGGATTGAGATTTGCAGAGGCGAGACATTCTTTCCTTAATTCTGAAAACGTCCCGTAGTGTGACGGTTATATGACATTCCGAATCCCATGATACAGCTGTAACTATTCTGTTTTGCACAACCCAATAACAGAACTAACGAACACTTTTTTTTGTGTTATACTCTCAGACTCGAACTAAACAAAATGTGAAGATGATTTTTTCTCTTGTGTTTTTAATGATATGAAAATATATGACTAAATGAGAAGATGAAGCCATGACTAATTATAGTCAAAAACCCAACATCTTTATTCTTTGAGCAATAAAGAGGAGATCTCTTGTTAATGACTATATTATGAGAATTCATTGTCACTTTAATGCTTTGACTGATTTTATTGTCACAAAACTCTAGTCAAATACTAAGAGATATTTGTTGAATTATTCAACAAAATAACATGAATGAATTTGGATAAGTAAGAATAATTACTTGGGTTGTAAGCCCATTATTCAGATTGCAAATTTCATAACCCACATCCAACATGGCTCGGCGCACATGCGGTTTGAGTTTCTCCTCTAAATTCCAAAGTGCGATATTTGACCCTTAGTCAAGTTAGCTACTTCAGATATCCATTTCTCATTCAAAATAAACCTCAGTTTTGACAAATGACTACACTAAGTCATAGTGTGTATTGTAAAGAAACCAACACATTCGTTTTCCATTCAATTCGATGATCGAAAGTTGCCGGAAAAGTTACTGGAAATGTGGCTGGTTCCATTTGTCTAAAATGGGTTCCAACTATCCCCCACATGACTAGAAATGACTCTAGAGACATGACGACTCGAAAGACTTGACCTAACTAGACAAGACTCAACAGAAGGACTTTTGAGGGTATAAGCAAAAAATTCACTGCATCTGATATGGTAGCATTTTTCAGCTTTGAATCACTCATTTTAATAACTGTCGGATTTACTCGGCCAGATGGTGAACATGATGTTCTTGAACCATCCGGGCTTTTATGTAAACCTAGACAACAGCTATCGCACAATTTCATTTTCTCACAGAACTAGGTTCTCTATTGTGTTCATTTTGGCCATGAACGTGCCTGGTTAATCGTGAGTGAACTTAGAGAATATAGCCTGAACTTCATTCTCCTAGAAACGGCCTCATTTCACACTCACTAGGTGATCGCCACTAGTATTTTCTTTAAGAAGTATCATGTAATACCTCACGTACAAAGCTATGGACGCGAATCATTAAAAGAATGCTTATCCTTGTTTATATACTACAAGCACTGTTTATCATCTTGAGAACTGAGTAGTGACATTAAGTCTATTAGTGCTTTTAATAGATTATGTTTAATTTAGTTTTCCCTTTGAACCTACATCTTGGGATCTCCAGTCACGTAAGTGGGGTTTCAATCAAACATCCTCTTTAGTTATAGGCAATAAAACCTTTCCCTTTGATGATTTCAAAACTTGATCAGGAGCCAAACCCGTAGTAAATGGATCCGCTAGGTTGTCGGCTGATTTGATGTAATCGATCGTTATTACACCACTTGAGATCAAAGGTCAAATAGTTTTATGACGTCTTTTGATGTGACGAGATTTACCATTATAGAGATTATTCAGTGCTCGGGCTATAGCCGATTGACTATCACATCGTACACGTAATGTCGGGACTGGTTTCTCCCAAAATGGAATATAATCCATTGGTTTTGGTCCATTTATGGTCATATGAGGTGGTATTTTGACTTTTGCTAATACACCCCCACACTTTCAGGTCTTTGTACTAATGTACTTTACCTTTCTCAAGTTCATATAACATCTTTTGTAAGCATTTTGTAAGTGTTATAAGCTTTTGTAAGCTTTTATAACCTTTGGCAAGCGTTATAAGTTTGTGTAAGCGTTATAAGTTTTATGATTTTAAATCGCTAACATGCGTTTTCAAACATTTTTAATTAATATTTTATTTAACAGAAAAACTTATATTTAAATCACTAATAAAAGCGTTTAAAAACCGTTGTATTTTCCAAAAAGATAAACAAATAAAAATTTTAAAATTTGTAATTAAGCATAATTCAAACGAATATTTTAATTTATTTATTTGTGTCCAAGAAAGTCTATAAATAATGTCTTTTAGAATTCGAATTAAACGGAATTCAAACAATAATTTCTTCACGAAAAATAAATAAATAACTTTTTTATAGAATTCGCAATGAATCGTAGTTCAAACGATAAGTATTTTTTCCAGATCGTTAAGATCTGATTTTGAGAATTCGTTTCGCGGAACCGCGTAAACCATTTCGTCAAAATTAAAGAAGCGTGTACGATTTATCACGTTCCGCCAACTCGCTAAAAAGCAACCGCATGCAGAAGCGTTTAGATCAATTTAAGAACCCGAATAAAAAAACCATTTAGGGATTTTAAATTAATTTATAATTAAAAAAAATCCCAAAAACGTTTTGAAAATCTGTAAAAATTGAAATAAATCGTAAATAAATTTTAAAAACGTTTTTACAATCTGTTAGAAATAAAAACATTTTTAAATATATTTTGTCCTTTTCGTAAAAAATAGAAGAATTTTTTGCAATTCTCAGTCCGTTTTAAACGATAAGCAGAAAGCAGATTTTAAGAATTAAGATTGTAAGACCGCAAAAACCGGATATAGAAAATTGTTAATAATAAAAGAATTACGAAAGAAACAATTTTATAAAACTCGAACGTAGTGGAGTTGAGATTTGATCTCTTTCTTTAAATCTTAAAATCGTCCGTAGTGTGACGGTTTGATGCGATTCAAAATCCCAGGATACAACCACTTAGAGACCGAATTCGCTACACTTAAAAGACGAAATATACGAACAAAATAAAATGATATACTCTCGAGACACTTACAAATTGAAGAGAGAAAGTGAGAGAAGACTTTTTAGATTTTTTTGTTGCTGGGAAAAAAATGATCTGATTAAAAATCTATAGGAGAGAAGACAAGACCATGACTTTATATTAGCCAACTTTCCAACGTTTATTTTTTCAGAAATAATGGAGGAGAATCTGACGTTTTTATTTGGAGCAATTAGTAAGAAATCAAAGCAATAAATATAATGCTTAATTCTCTAACTTACTTGTCCTACATTTCAGATTTTTTTGGTGGTACACATTACTTTTCAAACTACATTCCAATTTATTTAAACCATCAATAATAATTATTTGATGCAATAATTGGAGATAAACGTTTTGATCATATATGACTTTGTCAATATCAAATTTCAAAACTGATTGATGTTACTAATGGCCACAAAATCTGCAAAAATAATTAACTCAATAATGTTAAAATATTTGATCAGATTTGAACAAAAATAAATGCATGAGTTTAGTTCAAAACATTTATATAAATCCAGCCCAAATAAAATTAGTTATTGGGTATGTGGTTCATTCTCTTTAATGCATATTTTGTGGGATAAATGCATATGAATGTGATTTGGTCAATCCGAATTGACTTTTAAAGCTTACAAACTACCCACTTTGAATCATCATTTCTTATTCAATAATTAAACTCATTTGTTAAAAATGAGTTCCAACACTAATTTCGTCAAATTCTTCATCTTCCATATCCACAATATGAATTGGTCTCTCCATTGTAGAGGAACCCGTCTTTTTCGATTTGATTCGTGTAGCCATGTTTACCTAAAAAAAATACAAAACACAAAAAAATTCAAATTAGAACGGTTCAAGAGAAGATCAAGCTTGTAATTGTGAACAATGTGTATAAGAAATGTGCAATAAGGAAATATCAAAGCTAGAGTTAAATCGAAACAAGATATAGGAATTCTCAATCCAAAATTTCAATTTCCGTTTTCGGAAAATTAACAAAATTTTGAGCATCAAAATTTCAATTTTTGGTCTCATTCATGTCCAAAATCCAGGCAATACATAACATCCATGATTAATTAAGTTCAAGGAGTTTAAATTCATCAAATTTGCATCATTGATTTTGAGTTTCTAGAATTACCCTAATCACAACAAATTAAAGTCAAATCCATCATTCATATAGCAATTAAATCTATGGCTAAGCATCCTAGAGCTAGTATAATGAGTTCTCTAACCATTCTATGCATTATAAGAGCTAGAGGTAATAGGATATAATGAGTCCTCTAACCATTCTATGCATTATAAGAGCTAGAGGTAATATGAACTGGAAATACCCAATTTGAGATCTATAATTAGACTGAGATATAGGATTTCATAACTTTGCAATTGATAAACAATAATGTTGTATTTGGAATCTCCACAAAAATTGATTGAGAAATAAGTAAAGAGAATTAAAAGATTCTATGGTTTTGAAAAGGGAAAAATGTCAAAAAATTTGCGAACTTTCAAATTGTGGACGTTTAAAACATGAACTTTTAAAATGCCATTTAAATGCCCAAGTTCTTCGTTGACTCATAATTAAATAGCAAACTTTCGTTGACCGGGTCATTTGAGGCACATCGTTAAATTGACGTTTACGGTGTTAAAGCTTCCGTTAGCAACTTCTATTTAATCAAAACGACATCGTTTCAACATTTATTAAAAGATATCAACTTTTATATTGTGAACGTTTAAATCTTCAACTTTTTTAAAATGTCATTTAAATGCTTAAGTTTTCGTTGACTTCATAACTAAATGCCTAACTTATGTTGACTATGCCATTTGAGGCATGACTTTAAATCAAGTGACGGAGCACGTTTAAGGTGTTAAATTGTATATTAGCAGCTTCCGTTTAATCAAAACGACCAATGTTACGGTAACCATTTATTATTCGTCTTCTCTTTCTACTTCTGGTCGCTTCATCGAGATCCAACCTTAAGCAAAAAGTAAAAAATCTTCTCAAATTAAAATGCACCTTTGGAGAAACACAATCCAACAAAGTTTTTGCCACTTGGAAACTCCAGAAAATTCTCACGGAATTTCTTTAAAAACCCTCAAGATATTGAGTTTTTAAGCGTTGGTGATAACTGATTCGATCCGCATCCATCGAAACGGTTATTAAGAAAAATATTAAATTGTTTCAAATTTCTCTTCTCAGTTATTGGTTTAAGCGTTAAGCGTTGGCGATAACCAATTTTTTTTTTTAATATTCATTGGGAAGTCAAATAACCGATTAAATAATGTTAAAGCTTTAACTCTATAAAGCTTAAAAAAAATGTTGAGTGTAAGAAATTAAATCGGTTATCACTAATGCTTAAGAAACTCAATCTCTTGAGAGATTTGTGAGAATTCCATGAGAATTTTCCGGAGAATATAGGTGGCAAAGACTTCGTTGGATTATGTTTTTCCAAAGAAATATTTTAATTTGAGAAGATTTTCCACTTCTTGATTATGGTTGGATCTCGATTATGTGACCAAAAGTAGAAAGAGAAGACAAATGATAAATAGTTTCTGGAACATTGGTTGTTTTGATCAAACGGAAGCTGCTAACAGACAGTTTAATGTTGCAAACATGTTGTCACTTTATTTAAAGTCATGCCTCAAATGTCATAGTCAACATAAGTTAGGCATTTAATTATGAAGTCAATGAAAACTTAGAGATTTAAAAGATATTGTAAAAAAGTTTAGGATTTAAACGTCCATAATTTGAAAGTTGAAGATTTTTAATAAAAATTGAAACAACGTCGTTTGATTAAACGGAAGTTGCTAACAGAAGCATTAACGCCGTAAGCGTCAATTTAACGACGTGCCTCAAATGACCTAGTCAACAAAAGTTTGCTATTTAATTACGAGTCAACGAAAAACTTGCGCATTAAAATGGCATTTTGAAAGTTCATGCTTTAAACGTCCACAATTTAAAATTTCGCAAATTTTTTGACATTTTTCCCGTTTTGAAAAAGGTGATGTTGGATCTAAATCTCCGAAAGGTTTGAATGAGATGAAGTAAAAGGGTTTTGATCCAAAAGTGCTACCTTTTTCTTTTAAAAGTGGTTTCTAGACTGGAAAAAGTAATCTGAAAGAATATTTCGGTTTCAAACAAGAATTAGTAAACTTACCTTGGCTTATACGTTTTTGATTTAGGTTTTCTCAAAAACAAAATTTAGAAACGGCTTTTGGAATATGGAAATGGTACATAAACGTCTGTATGCAAAAATGCAGAAATGGGCCTCGGAGAGGTGCTGGAGCTCAAGAAGCTCAAGCAGGAGTGCTGGGAAGCCTTTGATCGCGCTCTAGCGGGTTCTCCCAAAGCGCTGAATGCCTCCGGTCCTTCTTCTATTTTCTCGTCTTTCCTTTTAGTATATTTCTTCTCCTTTGTGTTTTTGTCCATGAGTTTGTGCTATAGACTTCTTGACATTTTCATTGTTGTTGTCCTTCAAGTATGGCTTCTTAAATCATCCATACTTCCTTTCCTTCTTTCTTTTGCTTTTCTTGTTTTCTAATTTTTTGTTTTCTTTTGTATGTTTTTTTTGTGTATTTTTGACAAAATAATGTAAACTATTAGTAATAAGTGAAAGATAAACTAAATAAAACGTACCTAATGCAATTCAAGATGAATGATGCAAGTTGGAGCATGATGTGAGGAGACAGATATTGGAGCTCCCTGGAGCTCAAAGGCTTTGTTCCTAGTTCTGGCTCCGGGTTGTCCTTCTTTCTTGTTTTTATTTTTTTTCTATTTTCTTCTGTAAAACCTGAAAGCAAAACTTGAAAAGTATGAGAATAAAATGTAATAAACAAAATGAAAATCTTACCAATGGGTTGCCTCCCATTAAGCGCTATTGGTTTAAATCGTTAACTCGACTTAGGCGCTGGTTTAGACGTAGTGAGAAGGTGCTTCAGGAATTGAGCTTCCCTTAGCTTCTTCTTTGTAAAGATCCTAGTCCTTAGGTTTTTATAGAATGAACTGAGGTGCATTGCCTTGACCAATAATTTTAGCTTCAAGTAGTAGCTCTTTGGTTTGATTCCCCAATTTTTCGATTTAACCTCTTTTGCTTCTCTTAGGCTAGGGGTCATAGCGATCTTGATCTTGCTGAAATGAGAAGGTGAGGGTTTGGCCTTGGCATTCTTATCCTTTGTTAGGATTTTGTTGTGGCTCTCCTTACAAATCTCTAAGTCTCTTTTGCTTGATTCTTTTCTTCTAGTTTCTCCATCGTAGGGTGTTGGTGAGTAATTCATGAACTTATGAATGTTTGTAAATGTAACCTTGTTGCTGGCATGGTCGATGACAGCGCCAACAGTAGCAAGGAATGATCTCCTAAATATTAAAGGTTTGTTGCGGTCTCTGTCCATCCCTAAAATGAAGCAGTCAGTAGGAACTATGCAGTTTCCTATAATGATAGGCAGATCACGAACCCACCCTTCCAAAGTCTTTTGAGATGAGTCTCCAAAGACTAAGTCTAGTTTAGACCGAGTTAAATTCTTCAGCCAAAGACTCTCTACAATGTTTCTTGGAATGACATTCAGTTAGAACCGGAATCACAAAGACAGTTAGAAACATCTACACCATCTATAGTACAAGGGAAAATGAAAGATCCAGGATCCCTCATCTTCATGAGTTTCCTCAACGGAGTACGGGCTGGTTCCCATTCAATCATCATTATATGTCTTGTCGCTTCGAAGGATTTCAACGTAGGTGAAATAGCGTTGCAAAATTGTTTTGGATTTTCTTCAGCCTTTTCTGGTAGTACTCCGGCTTGTCCTCCTATGGCTTCTGCAATTTGAACTACTTGGGTTTCTAAGTTCCTGCAGAGAGTTTGGAGCCCTTCAAAATTACCATTTAAGTCATTGTAGACCCCGTCAATCTTTGTGTTGGTTTCTTGAGTCTGCTTATGGTGTGAATTGAGAATTTGTTGCATCATCATCTTAAGCTTGGTTTCTTGAGAGGTAGGTGCTTGAGCTGGTCTGGTTTGGAATGCTACCCTGTTTTTGTTGAAGGGAGAGCGAGGCTGAATGTTATTGCCTCCATAGTTGGCGTTTTGAATCTTGTTCTGAAACGGCATCGGGTTTTGTGGATAGAACTGATCTTGAGGGTTCTCCATATTCGGGTTCATGTAAGAGAGGTTACAATTGTTTCTAAGTTGTTATTGAAGTTATCCTTGTGGGTCCTAACATAGTTAACTTCCTCTTCTTGTTCATTTGAACATGCGTCAAATGCTTGGAATGTATCCTCTTATGCGCCTTTAATGGTGTCACATGCGTTGACTTGGCGCTGGTTGTTTCTTAAGAGTTGGCTCATCATGTTCTTAAGCTCATTTATTTGCTTAGAGTCCGTGTCATTAGAGCTCACAACTTTATCAAAATCACTGCAACCATTGTCTATTACTCGCAGCAAGATTTTCAATGAGAGCTCTTCCTTCTACGATCTTGGTAGCAAAGTCTCTATTGCTAGCAGTGTCAAGCGAGAGTTGGTATTTAGGATGTAATCCTCTATAGAAAGTACTCAAGAGAGTACCGTCCAAAAAACTATGGTGACGAGAGTCACAATCGTAGTCTTTAAATCGTTCCCATGCTTCATGGAAAGATTCTACATAACCTTGCTGAAAATCCTTGTAGTTTGTTCCTCAAAAGGTTGGATCGAGACTTAGTGTATATTTTTTTTGAGGAAGGGGGTTATGCATCCTCTCCAAGTAGTGATCAATTCAGCCAGTAAAGATTTTAACCATCTATGTGCCTTGTCGGCGAGAGAGAATGGAAAAAACTTACACTTCAAGAAATCTCCAGGAATACCGATAACTCTTGTGGTGCCACACATTTCTTCAAAGAGGTCGATACGATCCATAGGATTTTTTGTAGAGAGACCATGAAACTGGTTTTGCTTCAACAAAGTAATGGTTTGAGGTTTAATCTAATAGTCTTGCCTTCGTGGCTGACGGATGTTGATTGCAGAACGATCTTGTTGGTATTTGATATGTTGCATTTTTAGCTTCTTTTAGAGTTTATTTCTCATTGTTTTCAAGTGTGTTTCATTGCATATTTAGATTCTAGGAGGCATATTATTGCATGTTTTATTTTCTTGTAGGTTTTGGAATGAGTTATGTAACAAGAGAGAACATTTGGATGCAAATAAGAGAAATGATGATTAAGAACCAATCCAAAGTTTCTCAACGATTGACCCCATATGAAGGCCTTTCATTGCGTTTTAGCTCCAGAACCATTGACAGAAGTTATAGAAAATTGAGTTAGCTTTCCAATGGAGGTAGTCTAGAGTGATTTGGATCAGTGATTAAGGAGATATGACTAATTTAGTGAGTAGCGGTCTGGTGCGACGGAATGAAGGAGACAATGACTAGATTCTCAGAAACTGGCTGGACTGCTAGAGGGATGGCTCACCGGGATGAGGCATACCGCTGGAACACACAGGGATGGTGCACCGGGATCAGGCACACCGTTGGGACTCACAGGGATGATGCAACGGGATAGTGTACACCGATGAGCCTCACCGGGATGATGCAGAGGGATGGAGTATGATAGAATAGGATATTTTGTTGCCAATTAAGTTAGATACGCTGGTAATATATTATGTCAATATCCCTGATTTTGTGTTGATTGATTGTATCGTTTATGGCTTTAAAATGTCTTGTCAATATACGATCCTCTCAAGGGGAATTTTTCCGATTTCATGGTATCAGAGCAGAGCTTCTGATTCTCTTTCTTCTTCGTTTTTTTTTTCTTTTTTTTTTCCAGTTCTTCTCTGCTTCATTTTTTTCCTTTCTCCTCTGTTTACTTTGTTTTAATGGCGGTTCCCACTGAACAAGCCTATGGAGTAATGATATATCTTGGATTTTATCTGTTTTAAGCCGTGATATAAGTGTTTTATCGAGTTTTAACTGTGTCTTTCGAGTCTTTATCGAGTCTTTTACAAGTTTACATGCGTTGGGGACTTTTTGGACAATTATGAGCATATGGAGCATTTGTCGCTGAGATGACGAAGTCGGTGTCTTCGTGATCAATGGTGTCGATCGACACCACCATTGGTGTTACTCGACACCCATCATCAGGCGCTCAGACGGAATTACTCAAGTTCTGAAGATTTGCAGTTTTGCCCCAGAAGTTCCAGAAGTTTACAAAAGAGACATGGCTCGTGTTTTAAACTATTTATTAGGTTTTCAGGTTAAGTTTTAAGAATCCAATCTTTATTTTGACTTTTGCTAAGTTTGGAGATACTAGAGAGCTTGAGGCTGTTCTTGCTACTTGTACTTCTTGAGAGGAGATCTTGAACCCCTTTTTTCTATTCTACTTTTGATTCAGTTTTATATGATATCTATTTCAGTTATGTCTTGTGTTTCATCTGATATGTCTGAGTAGATCCCTAGTTAGGTTTAGGGATTCTTACAAGGGATTTCATGATTTGTTAGGTTTAACACTGGTTAAGATTCAAACTTGTTAGTTCTTCATCTAGGATTGTGCTTAATGCTTGTTCTAGCTTGATCACCTAGAAGTATGATATTAAGTTGTCAAATTGGCGCGACAGCGTGATTTAAGATCTGAACTAGTCCTAGTGAGCATGTTAGATAATTGCAACAACAGATGGATTAGATAACTTGCAAACATATCGAACCTGCACTTAAAGCTTGTCAAAACTTTAGGATTCACAACGATAGTTGGTCTCTTAGGTTTATGTCTTAGATAGTTCTCGCAACGACAGTTGGTTAGCAATGCATTAGTGATTTGAGTTCTAGAACAGTTTTTAATTAGATCTTGACCAGTTGTTTTATCTGCTTTGATTGATTTCCTAAGAAGTTCCCTAGACCTGATGCTTTCCTCCCATTGTTTACATCTCTATTTACTTTTCTGCAATGATCTTTTAAATACTTATTTACTACTTAGCTGGATTTGAAGCGAAAAGGTCTATTGTGAAGCCACAAAATCTTTGTGGATTCGACCCCTAAGTACTACCGCGATCTCTTAATTTGAGAGAGTAGCTCTAAGGGAAAATTTGAGCATATCAAGTAACAAACATCAAATCCCACATCCCGCTAATTCTTGATCTCGATGATCATAATTACGATACGTGGAGGGAGCTTTTCATGATGAACTGCTTGACGTTTGATGTTCGAGGTCACCTAGATGGAACTCTGCTTCCGACTGGCCCTGGAGATGCAGCATGGTACAAGCGTGACAGCCTTGTCACCCTATGGATCTATGGAACACTCGCCCCACCTCTGTTCCGATCCACCTTTCAAACCGATGGTACAACGCGTGATGTCCGGATTCAAATTCAGAATCAATTCCGTAACAACAAAGAAGCTCGTGCGATTCAACTCGATAATGAGTTACGCACTACAGAGATCGGCGACCAGTCCATTCAGGAAGATTGCCAGAAACTCAAGTCTCTGTCTGATCTTCTCTCTAACGTTGATGCTCCTGTCAGCGAGAGAACCCTTTTCATGTATCTTCTCAATATACTCAATGAGAAATACGATTACATAATTAATGTGATCAAGCACAAGGATCCATTCCCAATTATTTGAGACTGCAAAGTCTATGCTAGAGCTGGAGGAAACAAGGCTCAAAAAGCCCCACAAGGTGACTGCGACCCACATCGACCACTCTTCTTCTTCCACTGCCCTCACAGTCTCTGCTGCATCGCAGAAATCTGATCATCATCAGCCTCCAAAATCCAGCAACTAAAGAGGCAACAAGAAGAAGAAGAACAACTCTCGCTACAGAGGTAACAAGGGCAACAATATTTTTTGTCCTAGCTATCCCAACTGGTCTCCACCAACCTTTTGGCCTGGACCATATACTCCTTGGCCTCCCCAGTGTGCGAATTGGACACCGTATTCTCAAATGGGAAATTACAGAGGACCGTCTCCTTCTCAGAAAATGGCTTTATCCCAACAAGCTAAATTGATGCAGATTCAAGCTACGCATGAGTTTACTCAAGCCTACACGACTGCGACTCTACCAGACCCCAATGAAGCAGACTGATTCATGGATTCAGGCACCACAACGCACCTCTCCAACAACGAAGGTATACTCCATTCTACTCTTAAACATAATTCCAATCACTCTGTCATCGTTGGGAATGGTTCAATTCTTCCAGTCACTTCCATTGGTTCTTCTTCCCTTCGAACCAATACTCATCATTTATCATTTACTCAAGTTCTTGTCGCCCCAAATATCGTCAAAAACTTGATATATGTTCGTAAATTCACGAAGGATAATTGGTGTAGTGTAGAATTTGATCCTTTTGTTTTTTTCTGTGAAGGATCTTCAAACTCGCAAAACACTACTCCGATGTGAGAGCAATGGCAACCTCTATCCTCTTCTAGCCTTTTTTAATTAAACAACACCGTCAACTGCTCTCTTTGCTGCTTCCTCTTCTACTTGGCACAAAAGACTTGGTCACATGAACAATGTTGCTCTTTGTTCAATTCTTTCAGCAAATCCAACTCTTTGTAATAAACAGAGTGACCCTACTCTTTGCCATTCTTGTGTTTGGGGAAAACAAATAAAATTGCCTTTCTTTCAATCGCACACTCAGGTCACAAAACCTTTTGATATTGTGCACTCTAATGTTTGGACGTCTCTCATTCCGAGCATAAGTGGAATCCAATATTATGTTCTATTTTTATACCATGATTCTCAATTTTTATGGGTTTATTCACTTAGACGAAAGAGTGATGTTTTCTTGAAATTCTTGCATTTTTCGGCCTACGTCAAAAATAATTTCAATTCTCAAATAAAATCCTTTCAATGCGACAATGGAGGAGAATACAAAAACTCTCAGTTTCAAACTCATTTTGATGCACATGGTATAGACTTTCATTTTTCATGCCCTCATACGTCTCAACAAAATGGGAAGTCTGAGCGTATGATACGAACTCTTAATAATATGATTCGATCCCTTCTTTTTCAAGATAAGCTATCACCTATCTATTGGGTTGGAGCTCTCAATGTTGCTGTCCACATCCTTAACATACTTCCTTCTTCAGCACTGCAAAATAAAATCCCATACACACTTCTTTTCAACAAACGCCCAACATATGACCACCTAAAAGTGTTTGGTTGTTTGTGTTTTCCAAACTTGAACCACTCAAATCTTCAAAAACTTGCCCCTCGCTCCACTCCCTGTTTGTTTCTTGGACATCCATTGCAACATCGTGGCTATAGATGTCTTGATCTCAAAACAAATAAGATCATAATATCACACCATGTTTATTTCGATGAATCCACTTTTCAAGCTTCTGTACTTCATCAAAATCCTGCAACATCATATAAATTTCTAAATGAATTTGATGAGCCTTCCTCACAGTTTCAGACAATTCTTCTGACTCCGCCTACTTCTGGAGATACTCTACAACCCTCATCGATACCACTGCCCGCTCTAACAACTCATACATGAGAAGCTACTGGAATTCTTGAAGACTGATGAGTAAGTAATCAATATCCTTACCAGTTTTACTATAACCATCCTTTATCATTTTTAATATAAGTCTTGTTCATTTGTTATGTAGGGAAGAACCTCTTGCAACCAACAATGCTGCCCGCCGGTTCCATTTATCACTTATTTGTCCCAGGGATAAATGGTTACAGATTATGGTTGATTAGCAACTGGGGTAAGTTTCTGTTGGTATGGTTATTAATGAATATAGTGAATGATTAAATGAATATTTGTCAAACTATTCATTACAATTATGGTTGACGTGGTCATGGTAATATCTCTTCCTTCTTGCAGCACATTTATGTGGCGATGACTATGTTCCGTAATAGGCATATCCGTCAGCCTTCTCCTTTCTACAGTGAGCAGATAGTCTTCTTGGATGCTTTCTTTATCTATCAGTTGGGGGAGGATTTCAAGGACTACTTGGTTGACCGTAAGACCTCTGTCTTCAAAAAGATATACAAGGAAAACTTCAGTGGTCTTGAGCCTGTAGTGACTAACAAGAGGTGGTTGATTGATACTGATCACTTGTATGTGTGCTTATTTGTGGGTAAAGATCACTGGGTGACTCTGGATATCGATTTGAAGAGGAATACGATATTTGTTTACGATAGCATCCCACCAAAAGATGAGACGCAGATACTTAAAGTTGTCGCCATATCCGGAAAATGATCCCAACAATACTTAGTGAATATATCCCTGCTACGGAGCGCAAGAAGACATGTGCAATGATGGATGCGAGAAGAGTGTTGATCAGTGTACCAATCAATGAATATCCTTGAGATTGTGGTGTGTATTCTTTGAAATACATTGAGTGCCTAGCATTGAGAATGACATTTGGTGGCTTAAGCGACAAGATCATTCAGGATGTTCGGGTGAAGGTTACGTCAGAAATTTATGATAAATTTCACGACAGGTAAAAGATGGCCTCCTCGAGGAATATTGTCGCTGTAAGGATGTAATTAATGTGCTTTTAGATGAAGAAGTGAGTGACCGTGATGAAGTCTAAGTAGTTGGTTTGTTTTTGTTTTATTTTGTTGCTTAGTGACATTTGTTAGTCGCGTACGGTAGTAGCAGATGTGACGATTTGAAGTTTAATGACTGGTTTTTCTTAGTATATGAGTTTATTTCGTACATGTTTATTGTTCAATTTCAAGGTTAGTTATCGCAGATTTTTCCTAATTACTGCATATTTATAACTAGTTATCGCAGAGTCTTTCTCATTACTGTAGATTTAATTTTTTGGACAAAGCAGAGTTTTGTTCCGTACTACACATTATTTAAGTTGATTAAACTATATACTATTACACAAAATTCAGCAGTAAATAGCATAACACCAAAATATCACCAAATGGTTCAAATAAAGTTATCACAATACCAACTAAACAAAATAATCATCCAAACTAAAAGAAATAAACTCGTACACAAGCAAATCAACAAATGGTTCACGTCGTGCAATTTTTACGGTTATGACCAACTAAATTACAATTTCCACAGGTGTGTTGCTTCCTTGGCCTTTTCTTCTCCATAGCAACTTCCAAAGCAGGTTTAATCCTCGATTTTTTTGGTCTACCTGGTTGTGGTCGAATCAAAGAGGGATAATAAACTTGATTTGCAACAGTTTCAGGTATAGGTATAGTGAAATCCCTCGGAAAGATGGTGCTTGAGTAGGAGTTTTTCAAGGAATTCTTGTGGTAATAACGATTACACATTGAAATTGGTTCCATTTTTCTCTTCTCACAAGCTGCAACTGTGTGGCCACACGGTATTTTCTCCAAGTCAAACCGACGACAAGTACACTTTTTCTCACTCAAATTAACGACATGTACCGATGATCCGCTTGTCACTTGCACCTGATGTGCATCTATATCTTGTACAGTAACAAGTTTAGCATACTCTACATGGCTATTCAAACCAATAATATGGTTACTAATCCATGGAAAACTAAAATTATTTTCTATGCATATACGACAATAATATAAGTTTCTTGTTTACCTCTAGCATTTTGTCCACAACACGAGTAAGAGATATTTTCATTTGTAATGCATCGTTTCTTCGATCCAAAAACCATATTGTCATCATGAACCTCACTGCATCCATGAGCTGTACAATAGGCAAACTCCTAAAATGGAATAAAACATTATTAATCGACTCGGCAATGTTGCTAGTAATAATGTTGTACCTATCACCAGGGAAATGCACTCGTGTCCACAGTATTAAATCAGCTCTTTCAAGATAATTATGAAGTGCATGATTCAACACTTTAATCTGATCAAATGTTGTTTCGAAGTCAACAAATGTAAAAGCATTGGCCTCCTTCTTCACCAGCCCAAAGGCTTCTCGACCTTTAAATCGGACGAGAATATTTTTGTAAAGATGATAAGTGCATATTCCTCGACAAGACTTTTGATAGATGGTCCGAATTGCTTTCCCAATTAATCGGTGTCTACCTGAGACAATTGCTAGGTTTTTATCATCTTGGATCACATAGCTTAGTTGCTTGAAAAATCATTTCCATGATTCATCATTTTCAGTATCAACCAAGGAAAAAGCTATAGGAAATATCTGAAAATTACCATCTTGAGCCGTTGCGGTAAGAAATGTACCTTTGTATTTTCGTTTTAAGAAAGTACCATCAACCACCACCACTTTTCTCATGAATGGAAATCTGTTAATACTTGCACCAAATGCTAAAAACAAATACTTCAACCTTTGACTATCATCAACTTCAAGTCGCGTAAGTGTCCCGGAATTTGTTGTGCGTATCATGTATAAATAGTTCAAAACATCCACTCGTTCAATAGGAAAGAAAAGGTCCAATGGGCAGGCAGCTGGTCATACCCACTCTCAGGAGTATCTCTAACCAATTCTCGTGTGTATCGTAGTGTTCGGTAACCATTCAAATAATCCATCTAAATTTTTTTTTGGAAATTGTGAATATTAACAAAAACTTCAATATGTAATCAAAACTAAATAGTAGGCGTACGCGTAGTTACTCCCTTGATCTGAAATCGTGTAGTCATTGCCTTGGCAACATGCATCGGCCAAACAGTTGGTCCGATTCCACCAACAAAATCTTTGTATAACTGTCCACGAATCTTCGGAGTTGCTTGTCGTGATGATGCATACCACTTAGTAATTGAACATGTATGTTCATAAATATACACACGAACATGAAATTTGACATCACCTTCTGCTGGTGCTACTCGTACCCTCCACGTACATCCTTCCACCCAACACTTGACAACTAATAAATCTGGTGTTGAGTAGTCTACACGAAAATCAAAAATCTGTAGTACTGTCAAGATCATCAATCTTGTCTCCAAATGCTCTTTGATTGCACAATACTGTCCAACAACTACATTCAAGGAAAACAATTCTAAGTTATCAGGATACTCATTTGGTTGATTCACATAAATCGTGGAATTGCTTTTCTTCGTAGCTACATTGGCGTGATCTTTTTTCTCTTCTGGTGGCATCGCATACTTGCAAAAGTTCTCATCATCTGAATCAGACCCGTCCGAGTAGTCACAATTAGTGATGTTAATATGGGTAAACCCACCCAATTTAACCCCACCCCATTTAAACCCAACCCATTTAAGCCCATTTAACATTACCCTCCATTTAAATCCACCTCATTTAAACCCATCTCATTTAAACCCATTTAAATAACATTAACCCATTAAAACCCATTAAACTATGTATAATAAATAAATTATTCATTATTATTGTTTAAAATTAAAATTTTTCCCTAAAACTTGTAAAATAAAAATTTTCGCTAAAAGTACGGAATCTCATTTTCATACTATGCCATGTTTCCGCTAAAAATTTTAACTTTTTCTATATTTACTATAACAAGCCATGTTTTTCGCATTTTCCCGCCAAAACCGTATTTCCCCCAAAACTACATTTTCCGTCAAAACCGTGTTTTCTTTTCTTTTTACGTAACAAACTATGTTTCTCGGATTTCCCGCCAAAATTTTGGTTTTCCTATATTTACCGTAAAAAAATCACGTTTTTCCCATATTTTCCGCCAAATTCACGTTTTCCCGCCAAAACCGCGTTTTTTCGCCAAAACCGGGTTTCCCGCCAAAATCACGTTGTTCCGTCAAAATCACGTTTTTCCACCAAAATCACATTTTTCCGCCAAAAAATGTTTTTCTGCTAAAACCGCATTTTTCCGCTAAAACCGCGTTTTCCGCCAAAATCACGTTTTTCCGTCAAAATCATGTTTTCCCGTCAAATACACGTTTTTCCACCAAAATCATATTTTCCTGCCAAAACTGCGTTTTCCCGCTAAAATCACATTTTCCTGCCAAAAATATGTTTTCTGTATCTTCCGCAGCATTTTTTTTTGTTAAAACTACGTTTTCCGTCAAAATCGTGTTTTACGTCAAATTACGGAATTATGTTTTCCCGCCAAACTAATATTTTCCCACGTGAATTAATTTTTAATTATAAATATGAATTCTTATATGTAAAGTGTAAACATAAATGGGTTTAAATGGGTACCCATTTATTTTTGTTAAACCCCATTTAATATATGGGTCTAAATGGGTATATCCATTTAACCCCATATAATTTTATCTATTAAATGGGTTTAAATGGGTTCAGATTCCTTTAACATACTCATTTATTAAATGAGTTTACAAACCCATATTAACATCACTAGTCACAATAATCAAATCATCATTCAACTTCGTCTTCTTCATTCTCAGAACTGTCGCCAACCTTGTTATCATTATCATCGTTGGTTTCTGCATCACTTGGGCGTTTTCTATCTGTATTATAAGCCACAAAATCGTCTTCATCAACCTCTTTCGATTCAACCTCAAATGTTTCTCCTTCACTTCAACACAAAGTCTAACTGTACCCGATTTTGATTGAGCCAACAAAAAATTGAAATTGTCTAGAGTTACCAATAATAACCGGAGGTGTTTCTGGTGGAATTTTTTGAAGGAGATTCTTCGGCAGCATGTAACTCAACTCAACATTGAATACTCTCTTATCCAGCCCATAATCCTCATATACCATATCAATGAATTCATCATAAGTGGTTTTTGTATTTCCTTGTAGAATTCGAGAACCACTCTTGCTATCAACAACAAACAACTATCTTTTATTTTCAAACATCCATTTTCCAGATACTGTACAAGGATTATCCTCTCTATAGTATAATCTTGAAAGGAGAGAATCACGAAAAGGGATGCGATAGATGAGAAGCAAATAGAAAAAGAATAAGATGAAATATCATGAAAAAGAATAACTTGGAGATGACGGTTGAAAACTAGAAGAATGTTTGAGGAAGAAGAAGAAGGAGGCTGTAAAAACTCTAAATATTTTGTGGATCAAGTTATGCATTTTTTTTAGAAAAAGTTTCCAATTTTTGTCATTAGTTAAGTAAAATATTGAGAAAATCTACGATGTCATTTAAACAAATTTACAGTAGCAAATATGTGGTAACATAGCTGCAATAAGTCTCCCACAATAAGTATGCAGACACTAAAAATACTATTCTAGTAATAATAATATGGGTTTTCTGCTAAAAAACCATCGAACTTATTAAATTTTGCAAGAATGACACTCAACTAAATGTTGTGCAGGTCAACCTATCGAACTCGAAAGTCACCCGCAATACAGCCACCACGTGTATTGTCGACGTGGCATCTGTTTCATTCTGTTAAAAAGTGACAAAACAGATAAAACGACGTAGTTTTGATATAAATTACATGATATTTTTTTAAGCAAAGCAACATGATTTTTTTTTTTTTTGCATCAAAACAACATGATTTTTTCTTATTGGTTCTAATTTTTACAATTTGAAAATTTTAAATCTGTGATGAATAAAAATTTGGGATAAACAAACTTAATTGAAGAAATCAACGATGTAAAATTTGGTTATCAAAACACATAGTTACTCCATCTCTCTTCTTTCTCTTCATCTTCCTCCATTGAAATCTTCTTTTTCTTTCTTCTTCTTCGTCTTCTCCTTCTTCTTCTTCTTCCTCCTCAGAGTCTGATTCCTATACAAACCCTCCCATAAACGCGTAAGCTTCAGATCTGGAACAACGCTGCCTCCAACGATGGAGATTCCCAGATTACTTCCGCCACTGAAGCTTCTTGGTTTAACCTCTCTTCCGATTTCATCAACCAATCATTTGATTCCGATTGTAACAAAGAGAATCAGATTCCAATTTCATTGTCGTCTTCGCTCTAATTCTCAGTTTCGATCAAATCTGGCACAGATCCGATTAATAGACATGATGGCTGGAATATCAAAACAAAAGGAATATTTCATGATTTGTCTTTGGCAGCAACAAAGGAAGCTTTCATATGAACCCAAACTTGTTTGTTATAACACTAAAATATGCAAAAAAGAGAAATGTTAATCTTGTTTCAAAGCAATAAACATATGATTTGAAGAGAAACGTATTAAAGAAAGATTAACTACTTTTGAGATTGACCTCAATTTTAATTTTTCTAGAAATTGATTTTTAGTTTTTTCCCCAAATCGATTTCAACTAAAAAAATACTGGGAAGAGTGTTGCTGTTTAATTTCATCGACAGAGAAGAACAACGAAGAAGAGAATGACAAATTGTTTTTTTTAATAAAAATATATTAAATGAAATTAATAATCAAAAGATATAAAGCTTTGTTGTTTTGGTGACCCAAAAACGACAACTAACTATCAAAACAGTGTGTTGTTATAAATTGTCAAAACGACGTAGTTTTGCTACTTCCGTTAGTTTCTTAACAGTGCAACGTCGACAATACAAAAAAAAATAATAATATCTACAGTAAAGGGAATTGCATCTAATCTTTGATGTTTGCAGGAACAATAACTCTGCGATAACACAAAAAAAATATGTGGTAACTAAAAGGTTAATCTAGCAATTAAACATTGGTCATAAAGTCTACGGCCACTAGTATGTGAAACAAAACTCTGCTATAACTAAATTTTAGAATCTACGATGGAAAAAGAAGTCTGCAAAATAAATCTACGGTAAAAAATTAAATATGCCGTATAAATTCTAACAGTTTAGGAAAATAGGAACATCTACTTTTTCTTTCATGAGTTTCGGAAAATAAATCTACGGACGTTAAAATATCTACGATTAATTAGAAAATCTACTACACATAAGGCATACAAATCTATGGTACAAAATAAATATTCGAAGCAAATCTAGAGTATAAAATAAATCTACAGAGTAAATATGCGGTAATCTTTACATATACCATTCTAAAAAATCTGCGATAATGTAGAATCACAGTTTTATGTTGTAAATTTTCATGTCAGCGTGCGTGATTTTTCCTTAAAAACGCAAATAATGCTGATGTGGAATTAATTCATAATGACATTTTTGTAAAAACAAATATACTCATGGTTTTAAGGTTATTTTTGTGATCAAAAGTACTCACTTAACACTAATCTTTTCTATGTTAAGTTAGCAATTAAATCACAAAATAGTATTATTCTAGTAATTTCACACCTATAAGCATATTCACATGAAATTTGTTTTTTTTTTAAAATAAAAATTCTAGTCAAAATCTAAATCATGAATCCTAAGGCCCACTAATTGTTCTCCGGCAACGGCGACAAAAACTTAATGTGTAATAAGTTTTAACCTTTTAAATATAACTGCAAGTGCACGACATCACAATATTACTTAGGCTTGGACATTCGGTCGGTTCGGTCCGATTCGGTCCGGAATTTCGAAAATTTGGTTTATTCAGTTTTAAAAAATCTATCCGAATTGAACCGAAATTAAAATTCGGTTCGACTCGGTTTGGAAACAAGAAATTCTGTTCGGTTTAATGTAAAAATTTAGTGGGCCGAATTTGAACCAAATTTTTGAAACTTCGGTTTGTTCAGTTATTATTGCGAACCCAAAACTCAAAATATTTTTACAAGTCCAAAACAAAACATAATTCAAGCCCAATAGCCCACTAACAAAATACAACTAGGGTTTCTGCCTGTTTTCGTAGGTCAACACTCATGAACACAACGGCGGCTGTTTGTCGGAGCATAACGGAGACGCAACAAAAAACAAAAGAGATGAGAGAGGCTTGATGTATTATTCAAACAAACAGTTTTGAAAGAGTGATTGATGGCCGAGAAGTGATAAAGATACACCGTAAGTCCAAGTAACTGATAGATTTCAGAATCAATGTTCCTAAAACACAGATCATGTACTTACCTGCAGAGAATCTGCGATTGCAGAAGATATTCTCAGCTAAGAGCAAGCTTAACGTGACAAAGAAAATAAGAGAGAAGAGGCGTTATTCTGAAAGTTCGGATGATATTAATGAATGTGTCTTACAACTCTTTTATATTGCAAAACCAAAAACCCTAATAATAATTTAGAAAACCAACTTAAATTAGAAAACCCATAATAACTTAGCCAATTACGTGGCTCTCCTAATAATGTAATATTTCCTACATCAAATCTCCCCCAATTGAAAAACCTTGTCCTCAAGGTTTAAAGGACGGAAATTTCCGCTGCAGATCGTAAAGAAACTCCCAAGTTGCTTCCTCTGCAGATTGATTCGACCATTTGACCAAAACCATCGTAGCAGCTTGTCCTTGGCGTTGAACCATCTTACGTTCTAAAATACTTTCTGGTTCCTTCACGAGCACATCTTTAATGATTGATGGTAGCTGATTGGCGGTCTGGAAAGTGCCCACCAGCAGCTTTAGTTGTGAAATATGGAAGACCGGATGTATTTTAGATGATTCAGGAAGCTCAAGCTTGTAAGCAACTGGTCCACACTTGTCAATGATCTTATATTGGCCAAAGTACTTCGGAGAAAGCTTCTGAGTAGTGCGCGTCACCAATGATTGTTGCATGTAGGGCTGCAGCTTCACATACACATAGTCACCAATGTCAAAGTTTTTATCAGTTCGATGCTGATCTGCAAATTGCTGCATTCTGTGCTGAGCCCTTAGAAGATGAAACTTCAATAGCAAAATCATGTTTTCCCTATCTTGCAAGCATTTAGCGACTACGGCGACCTTTGATTCTCCAGGAAGGTAAGGTAAATGTTGTGGAGGTGATTGTCCATAAACAGCCTCATATGGAGTCATTTGAATTGATGTATGGTAGTTTGTGTTGTACCAGAATTCGGCAAAAGGAAGCCACTTACTCCAGAGATGTGGTCGATCACTACACATGCACCTTAAGTAAGTTTCGAGACAACGGTTTATGACCTCGGTCTGCCCATCACTTTGGGGATGATATGCACTGGAGAGGTTCAAAGAAACTCCTTGTAAACTGAATAATTCTCTCCAAAAGTCATTGAGAAACACAGTGTCTCTGTCGCTAACAATAGACTGAGGAAACCCATGAAGCTTAAACACATTTTCGAGGAATGCTTGGGCTACTGACGCTGCTGTATAAGGATGAGAAAGAGCCATGAAATGAGCTGCTTTACTCAACCGGTCCACCACCACAATAATCACTGTTTTACCAAAGGACGGAGGTAAGCCATCGATAAAATCCATCAAAATATCAGTCCAAATTGTGTCCGGAATCGGAAGAGGATGAATCAATCCCGGAGACGCTGCGGTATCATACTTACATTTCTGGCATATGTGGCAACTTCGAATGTAAGCTTGGATATCCTTAGACATGCCCTTCCAATAAAACAACCCTTTAACTCTTGGTGAGTTACATCTCTTCCCGAATGACCACCCCCACTGGAACAATGCATCTATTCTAAGATTGTGTTTCTTACTGAGATATCCAAAGGGACCACAATCTTACTTTTCCTGCGAAGGACGTTTTGTGTCCACGAGTAATGCTTTTTGGACTGTGGGTTGTGCTTTAATGCATCTATTATCTCCTTTGTAGCTAAATCGTTGTCATAACAAGCTTGGATTTTCTGCAACAAGTCACAATCAAGGACAGACATCCCCATATGTAAAACCTCAGCTCCTTCGACTCGAGATAAAGCATCAGCCGCCAAATTGTCCTTGCCTTGCCTATACTGAATCTCATAATCAAATTCTAACAACTTAGGAAGCCACTGTTGTTGAATTGGCGTGTTTAACCGCTGCTCCAGAAGGTACTTTAAACTCCTTTGATCTGTTTTAATCACAAAATGACTAGGTACCAAATAGTGGTGCCACTTCTGCACCACAAAGACCACAGCCGACAATTCTTTCTCATAAATTGAGAGATGGAGTTGCTTTCCCTTTAAGTGACGACTGATATAGGCTAGAGGGTGACCCTCTTGCATTAAGACAGCGCCTATACTGTGTCCACATGCATCTGTTTCCACCACAAAAGGCTTATCAAACAGAGGTAAAGCCAAGACGGGTGCAACACATAAAGCTTGTTTCAGGTTTTTAAATGCCACATTAGCCTCGTCAGACCACGCGAATGAATCCTTCTTGGTTAAAGTTGTCAAAGGTCGTGCAATAGCCCCAAAATTCCTTACAAACCGTCGGTAATAACCTGCCAAGCCCAAAAATCCACGAAGTTGTTTGAGATTCACTGGAACTGGCCAGTCCGCTACAGCTTTTACCTTGTTAGGATCAGTTGAGATGCCCTTTGCTTCGATGTAATGTCCTAAATACTCCACTTTATCTGTCACAAACGAGCACTTACTCCTCTTGGCACACAAGTTGTTCTGCCGCATCAAATCAAACACGCTGCGGAGATGATTCACATGGAGTTCTAAGGAAGAACTGAAAACCAAAATATCATCAAAGAAAATGAGAACACTCTTACGTAATAAGGTTTGAAATACGGCATTCATTAACCCTTGAAATGTCCCTGGAGCATTAGTAAGACCAAATGGCATTACTAGATATTCATAATGTCCACTATGAGTTTTGAAGGCGGTTTTATGAATATCCATTGGGTCCATCCGTACTTGATGATATCCCGCTCGTAAGTCTATCTTGGAGTAGACACAAGATCCTCCCAGTTCATCCATAAGATCTTCAATAAGCGGTAAAGAAAATCTGTCCTTAACCGTCCTGTCATTTAACTGCCTATAATCCACACAAAGGCGCCAATTCCCATCTTTTTTCTTGACCAATACCACCGGAGAAGCATATGAGCTGGAACTATTATGAATCGTCCCTGAACTTAATAGTTCTTGCACTATTTTATCAATTTCGTTTTTTGATATAGTGTGTAACGATACGGATGCTGATTCACTGGATTTGAGCCGTCCAATAAAGGAATGCGATGGTTATGATTTTCCCGAAATGGTGGTAATGACGTAGGTTCAGCAAAAAGATCTGCAAATTCACCTAGTAAATCATCAATTTCAGACATTCATGTGGTGCTGTCGATGTGGCTTCAAGAGAGTACAACGTGAACTGGTCTTCTTCAACATAAGACTGAGCGCAGATCATAGATAGCTGCACTTCATTGGTCTGCAATTTATTCAACTTCTCAGCTTTCAATTGCCGTACTGAACCTTGCTTAATACCATGGAGCAAAACCTTCTTTTGTCCCCACCGAAACTACATTTCCAATGTTTTAAAATTCCAAGTAATAGGACCCAATGTTGCCAGCCATTGAACACCCAACACCATATCACAACCACCAAGTGGAACAACCAATGACATCCGCCTGAAAAGAAGTGTTCTGGAAGTGCCACTGGAACTGGTCTATCTTAGCGCTAACAGCAAGCATTCGACCATCAGCCACCTTAACTCACGAAATACCCGAGGTCTGCATTTTACAACCCAATTTCGCAGCCACTTTTGTGTCAATGAAGTTATGAGTTGAACCGGAGTCGATTAAAGCAAAAAGAATACGTTTCCCTTGATTCCCTCGGATTCTCATGGTGGTGTAATCAGATATCCCATCTACTGCATTCACAGAAATATGAGCAATGGCACCAGTTTGGTCATCTTCCAACGATTCGTCGATATACTCATCACCGTCTTCGCCTTCTGTGTCAATCATGAAAAGTTATGTTTTCTTGTGTTTGAGAAAGTGACCAGGGGTGTATTTCTCATCACAATAGTAGCATAAACCCTCAGCACGTCGCTTTACCATCTCCTCATTGGTTAGAAATTTGCACGGCTTGTCTGTTGTTCATTGGTTTTAAAAGCTGGTACCGGATATTCCCCTTTCGTCTCAAGTTCCTTCTTAAATGGCAACAAGCCTTTGGCACTAATGTTTGTCCAAGAGTTAGACCATCCTGTGTTAAATGGTTTCTTGGGATGAGCCTTCTCATACAATCGTCCGAGAAGCAAACATTGGCGAGTATTTTATGGTTGAAACATACGAATATGCATTTGTGTATCCATTCATAAGCCGGCTAAATACGCACTAACCAAATATTCTTCAGAAAGCTTAACTTTGGTTTTAATAACCTCAAAACGAGCATGGCAGTCCATGATTCCATCGGTTTCTTGCAACTGTTTCAAGTCAGCCATTGGATCATCCAAAACTTCATCAAATCGTTCCTGCAACAACATCTTATATGTGTTCCAATCGCACATAACCGTGCTCCCCATATCAGATTGCATAATGTACTGATGCCAAGTCGCGGCGATATCGTCAAAGTGGATGGAAGCAATCCCCACTTTAAGGTCATCCGGTGTGTGATCAATCACAAAGAACTGCTCGACCTTAAACAGCCATTCTTTGATTTTATCACCATTAAATCTAGGAAAGTCGAGCTTTGCTAACCTAGTGACTCCCGAATAATTGGCTTGAGGACGAATTCTTCCTCTTCCTTGGTCGGTTTTACCATTGTTCGGAGTAGCAGACAGCTGCTGAGACATACCTGTCCCTGTTTCCCCACGCTTGAGAGAGAGTAACTTAATCGCTTCGAACATATCTGCGATGTTCTTATCGATTTTCTCGTTTTGAGTTGCAACCGTTCCTTCTAAAGTTTGAGTTCGCTGAAGCATGTCATCGATGCGTGATCCTAGTGCTGCTTCAAGTTGGCGAACCCCGTCCTCTTGTGCCATAGCTCTGGTTTCAACCATTGATTAATTCCGAGAACCGTTTGGTGTCTGATACCTTTGATAAAGATAAACCGTAAGTCCAAGTAACTGATAGATTTCAGAATCAATGTTCCTAAAACACAGATCCTGTACTTACCTGCAGAGAATCTGCGATTGCAGAAGAGATTCTCAGCTAAGAGCAAGCTTAACGTGACAAAGAAGATAAGAGAGAAGAGGCGTTATTCTGAAAGTTCTGATGATATTAATGAATGTGTCTTACATCTCTTTTATATTGCAAAACCAAAAACCCTAATAATAATTTAGAAAACCAACTTAAATTAGAAAATCCATAATAACTTAGCCAATTACGCGGCTCTCCTAATAATGTAATATTTCCTATATCAAGAAGTGGTTTACAATGACGGCTCCACTTGATTTCTTAAGATCGGTGTCGCAAGAGAGGACATGAAGCATAAGGTGAAGAAGAAACAAGCCGGAGAAGAGGGAGATTGGAGAACAAGATAGAGAAGGCTAAAGTTGTCGGAGAAGAATGCTGGAAGTGAAGAAAAAGACGAAGAGACATGACTCAAGAGAAGAATATATGATGGTGAAAAGGGAGAAGAGAAGAGTGGCAAAGGGATAAGTGATTTTGTATGAGGAGAAGAGAAGTTTGCCGCAGCCGCTCAAATGGAGATGATCACTTACATTTAGTTTTTTTTTTCTTTACATACATGGTTTTAAAACTGATCGGTTTTGATTCGGTTTTCGGTTTAAAACTGAACCAAACCGAGATCCAAAACTTTTTTATTCTTCAGCCGATCGGTTTTTGCTTATAAACCGAAATCAAACCGAATTGACCAAATCACGGTTCGGTTCAGTTCGGTCAATCCGGGTCGGTATTTCTGCCCATGCCTAATATTACTTTAGGTATCAAATCCACATAGAACAATAGGCACACAAAGAACTATAGTGATCTAGATTAAGCCATGATGCATGAGAGTTTACTTGGAAACTCGGGGTTTTCTAACATCCTAAGAAAATAAATAAATAAAAGCAAGGGTTTTATGCATCTGAATGCTAAGATAGATATAAGACGCATAGGGAACCGTCTTTGAGCTAGAGTTTACTAATGCAAAAGCTTGACATCATTTCAATGTTTTACCACCTTAGGCTACTTACAATGGTGATGTTGAATCTTTTATTCAACAGTTAATAACTGCAGTGGGGTGTTGAAAATGAGGTGGATTATTTGCTGTTGAATTTTTTCAACATGTTGAATCGGAGAGAGAAGAAAAAGATTATGACAAGTGGCGCGTTTTGATTGAATAAAATTTTTAATTAATATATAGATATTGATATGTGCTGTTTTGTTATTGGTGGCTCAAATTATCTTTTAATTTTTTTCATCCGAATGAGTCTTGATTTATTATTTACTGAAATATTAAACATATAATTTTTTCTTTGATACCAAAATTCATAACTTTTCATAACTTTTCATACTCTATAAATAGAGAGTTGGTTCATTTTATTTGGCCATGAAAAAAATTCATCTTTTTACTATAGTTTTTTTATTGCCCTTAAATAAATTCTTGTTTTCATCTTTAAACATTTTTTTAGCAAAATGGATCTCAACAATAACCATTTTATACTAACTAAACAATTAACTAAAAAATTAGGAATCTAAGAAAAAAAAATTACTAACTTTCAACTATTTTTATTTAATTTTAATTGCTAATTGTTATTAGTATAAAATCATAAAACGAAAAAAAAAATAAGAAAAAGAATATGAAAAAGTGGGGTAGAGTGTTGAATTTTATTAAACAAAACCATTGTAGAGGTTAAAATTAAAATGAGTGTTGAATTATTAGGTGGAAGAGAGAGAAGATGATGTGGAGTGAAAAAGAGGGTGTTGAATAAATCAACCATTGCACATAGTCTTACTATGCAATATATCTAAACGAGGAATTACACAGCAAGGTATATGTATGCATAAATGAATCAAACCCTATTATTCTCACGAGTGTAAAAAGCAACGGAGATCGGATCCAATTTTCACTATTACGATCTGTCTTATGTTGACTAAACACTTGTTCATCGAAAGGATGTCCACCCATTCACATCAGGATAACTAAGATGAATGGATTAAGGTCTTAGCACAACAAGGTAACTATTTGCTAAGCCTACTTAGCACAGCAGGTTAACTATCTGCTAAGTATAACAAATAGTCTTCGACAAGAACTATAACGATAATCTAATAAGAAACCCTAACATGAATAACCATAAAAAACCTTTAAAAATAAAAGAATAATAAGATGAACATAAAAAAAATTCGTATAAATAAAACTACAAAAGAAAAAGAAATAAAATATATACAAAAGGTTTGAGACTTTCATTTTTAAGAACTGATTTTTTCGTCTCTTGAGAGAGCTTTGAGGGTCTTAGGAATAATGAGAGATGAGCCCCCTATTTATATGTGAGGAGGAAGCCCTAAGCCTTTCAAAAATGGGAAGTCCAAAGTCGGCTACCGATCGGTTACACAGGTTGTACCGATCGGTTCTTGGAGTTAGCCGCAACCGACCTGTTGCAAGTGTACACCGGTCGATTCTCAACCCAAATTTCCTACCGATCGGTTACCAACATACACCGATCGGTTCTTGGGTTTGACTTCTCTTAATATGTCGTTTAAGCTTCATTTCCACTCTTAGAAACCTCCTTTTGCTCCAGTGAGTCTTCAATCTTATAATTACTGAAATGCATATCATTCTATCCTATCTTCCACCAAAAGGCATCAGGATACATGGTAAAATTTCTCTGAAAACCGGTAATAATAAAACTTATATGTATTCACGCTTTAAGAAATAAGAAATTCATTCTTTTGTTTTTTTTTTTTTGCTTCAAAACAGTTTGTCTTTGAATCAAATAGTTTGTGATTCTAGGAACTTTTTGGAATCAAACAACTTAGAAACATGTAGAGCATTGGATTCTCGCGAGGGATAGCCCTTGAATCCCTGTCACTCATGATTGTGGAACCAGTTACAGCCCGGTTACTCATCATCTAGTCATCACTTCCGCATAGTTTACTCTTTGAGTCCATGAGTTTATCTTGGTGTGATTCCGAGGTTTACAGAAAAAGGTGTGGTCAAACCTACCTTATTTGGTATTAAGGAGAAAGATACAACCAAAGAATCAAGGAGAAAGAAATCAAAGCAATGAAGAACATTTCCTTTTCTGGATTTGTCTATTTTCCATCAAAGCAAGATATCAGCGTTTCATCAACTAATCTTGACCTTACATTCATTCAAGTTCATCTCAGCCATATAAAGAGCACCTGAAGAAGTTATTATCATGGTCATCTCCTAAGAATTCACCCCTTTCATCAAGCCACACAATATGCTCTTTCTCATGCCACCAACCAAGCTTTTCTCATTATGTCAATAATTTTCTATGATTCTGCATGAATCTCTCTTTGTTTTTGTTACTTAAAACGTCTCTTTTCACGTGTATGAGCCTATAAAATCTCCAGCAAGTTGTACTTTCAATGGACCAAATTTTATGAATGAAAACTTTCTCTTTATTTCAACAAAGTTTTGTTTTTTTTGTATGAATGTAAAATTATATTCAACAAGAAAACGTTTTTACAATAAGTGCATCATTGGGAGTTGAAAGTTTGAGATGGAACAGAGCTACACCAGCAAAATAGAACTAGGGGCTACGGGTGTGAAACCAATAGCGAAGTCAATCTGAGTGTCCCAACATTTGAATGGTGCTGAAAAAGTTTCTTACGTTCTTGTCAATTATTTTTGCAAGATTGGTAGACGGAATAGGAGGATTACCATGTCGTCTTCCATTACGCTCTCCCCAAGATTGGTAGATTGGTAGATTGGTCATTTATTTTTACCTTATGCTTTGTACTTTTGAATTGATTCATTCTCTTTGAGTTCTTAGACATATCAAAGCTCTGCCATAAGCTTTTTGGCGTCTCTCACTCCACCTTTGTGTTCCTAAGCATCTCATCTACCAGATTATTCAAAGAGAGTTTTACAACCAGTTTCTTGATTCCATCACTATCATATAACCCTTAAGGTTTGGTTCCTGCATTATCATGTAACCATGACATTGGAGATGACACATAAAAGCCCCGAAACGTTCCAAGAAAATCTTGAACCATCACAGTGAAAGATGTTGTCAAACAAACGAAATCTTATTACAAGAATGTTTTATGCTAAAGTTTCAACTATGGCTTCTCAATGGTGTGTTAAGAACGTGAGTAAAGAGTTCCTATACATTCAGAGACGTCCAAAGGCACCTCCAAAACTAACCCCAACAGATTCTCCTTGGTACATGCATATTGCGAATTAATTAGCGGCAGATGTCGAGCCTCCTCAATATTTTTGGTTACAAGAAGAAATTTTTTTTACGTGAGGTTATAAGGTATTTCTGGGATGAGTCTTTTCTATACAAGAGGTGTTCTGATGGTTTATTTCGGAAATGCGCTCCAGAGGAAAATTTTCAAGGTAGTCATTTTGCTTGTCACGGATCAGAGTATTATGTACACTTTGCCACTTTCAAAACAGTCTATAAAGCATTACAAGCTAGTTTCGGTGGCCATCTGATGAGGTCATCACACCAGCAGCTGAACCAGAACTCAATCAAACCGGAGGTACAAGGCCAATCAGAACCGAGAAGGACATATGTTCCTTTCATGGAGTATCCCGAGGCAACCAGAAGTATTTGAGCAATAAGAAAACTTCTTACAGAAACTTAAATCACCAGAGATTCACGGAGAAGTGGAATTGGGTCAATATCATCTCGGACCAAACCCAATTCAATTTACAAACCAGGTGATTGCAGACCACCCTGGTATTGAAGCCTATGTCCATTGTTTGATTCATTCCGAATGAACGAAGAAGATTCAAGACATCAAACCACATGGAAAACATTCTCAACTCATTTAGAGAAATTTTCACAGTGCATGGAATTAACCAAAAAAGAAGCTCGTATGAAGGAGATATTCAGTTCTCAAGTCGAGTGACTCCGAGCTTACCCAATTTAGACCGGCACTCACTAATTGGAGTATTACGGCCAAACCAGGATGAACTAAGGTATGAACCGAATTTTTTGTAATCTTGACTCATCAAAAGATCACAGCAAATTGGATTCACATCAATACTGGCTCAGATGAGAAAGTTATGGGATTTCTAAATCAGAGGATCCTAGGCTTGCCTTATTTGGAACCTTCCGAGTTTGAGAGAATGCAATCATATATTTGGAGATCAGGAGGATATCTACTAAAACTAGAGACTTCTACACACACCTCGAGATTCAGTTACAGCTATTGGATCAGGCGGATTCAACCTTGGTCATTCATACTTCAACACTTTCCATATCCGGCACCAAAAGCATTCATACTTGGAGCAATCAATTCCCAATGTCTCTATTCTGATTTATGGCATTTAAGGAGAATTTCTATAAGACTTTTCAACCATGGTTATGTCCAGAAGCTTTCTAGATACAAGCCATTACAAATTTCCCTTTTTGGATTAAGCATTCAAGCCTACAACGGCTAGATCATCAAACCGACATCTTTTGATTATTTGTTTCTTTGTTTAATGTTTTAGAACGTTAGGTAGCATTATTTTTGAGCCTATATATAAGCTCACATTTCATGCCCCATTGTAAACAACAATACCTTCTTGAAAGCAATAAAGTATTATTCAGTCTACAAAGTGTTTCTTTGTGTATTTTGTTCATTAGAGTCTTAGGTGGATTCCTTTACTCTTTTTTCTTGTCTTTAGATTCTAATGGGGAATCACTCTTCTCTATTGATTTTCAGATTAAGAACTTGTGGATTCAAGTTTCTTATTCGTGTGTGATTGTGGATTCAATCACAAATCTCCATCTTCATCTCTATCAACATCCTTCTTCTGCAACAAAGCTTGGAATCTCTTGATCATCTAGTGATATTAGGTTTGGTGGATTCCAATCTTATATCACCATCTGTGTTTAAGGACCCCCGTGACTTTATATCTAAGTGTGATGCTTGCCAAAGGCAAGGGAACATCAGCAAAAAAAATGAGATGCCACACAAAACATAATACAAGAAGTTGAAGTTTTTTATGTATGGGGAATTGACTTTATGGGTCCTTTTACTTCATTATATATGGAAACAAATACATCCTTGTTTTTGTTGACTACGTGTCTAAGTGGGTGGAAGCCATTGCCAGCCCCACAAACAATTTAAAAGTAGTAATGAAGATGTTCAAATCGGTCACCTTTCCAAGATTTAGCGTTCCACAAATTATGATTAACGATGGAGGTTCTCACTTTATCAACAACA
Organism: Barbarea vulgaris; assembly: GCA_963667165.1. NCBI lineage: Eukaryota > Viridiplantae > Streptophyta > Magnoliopsida > Brassicales > Brassicaceae > Barbarea > Barbarea vulgaris. The sequence continues at coordinate 40,041,532 of OY763887.1, read as the reverse complement.
TGGTTGAAAATCTTATGAAGAAAAATGGAGTGAGACACAAAGTTGCTACACCTTATCCCTCTCAGATCAGTGGAAAAGTGGAAGTCTCTAACAGAGAAATCAAAAGAATCTTGGAAAAAACAGTAGCAAAAATGAGGAAGGATTAGTCAATCAGACTTGAGAATACATTATGGGCATATCAGACTGCATTCAAACCCCCTCTTGGTACCACTCCTTTTCACCTTTTCTATGGGAAGGCATGTCATCTTCAATTAGAGAACGAATGCAACTTGGTATTACTGGATTTCACACCTGAGGACGAAGATCACAATGAATAAAATAAAGAAATTTCAAAGTAATTTTCTTTTCAAATGTTTTTCCTCCTTATTTCTACTATTTTAGAGCTTCTCCGCTATCACATGTGTCGTGTTTGTACTTAGTCATGCCGTAAAGGAGACACACATTTCGTTGACTTTACTCGGCGACTTTATTGTCACAATTTCCGCAGTTTTTTCCGAAAGATTATCCGGCCATGACTATATGGGAGAAAAGGTGAATGGTCAAAGATAAGTTGAAACACAACGCTACTCAAAGCTTCAAAGTAATTCTGTTTTCAAATGTGAAGAACATAGAAACATTAAAAAGAAGCAAATAATACAGATTTGAAACAATAACATAAATGTGTACAGGGGTAACAAGGTGTACACCTACTTAGGTGTACACCAAATAACCTGCAGGAAGGTGTACACCATAACCGATAATTAGTACTATAACATAAAAACATAGGATACGAGGTTCCATGTTAGATGATCCAGGATACTTTGTTCGCCAACCACCATACATAGCACTCGTTGCAATTACAAATAAACCTTGGTGAGAAAAAGTGATGCTCCATTCTAATGCACGGCGGTATGTAATAGCTCTCGCAAACAGGAAATTTTAGAGTTTTGGCATACTTCATCGTCCTTCTTGGAGAGAAGCCACGAATTTCAATGAGTAGGTCTCCACCCATTGCTTCCACCTCCTCACTCTTTAAACCGACGTGATGAACTGTGGGTAAGATTTGTAGATACTCCGAAACCTTCTCTATTTTTCTAACACACATTGCGAAGATGGCTGCCGCCAAAGCAGCATCAGCTTCTACGTGGATGATTTTGTCCAAAAACGTTAGGGCCCCATCAACTTCCCCTCCGCCTTGTGTTCCAACTCGGATGCCTTCGTGAAATAATGCGGTTTGGTTACCCTTCTCGAGACACCAAACGAAGAAAGGGCGGTATCTTCCACCAAGACTGATGTCACTACCATCTATACAGAGGTAGTGAATGCAAGCTCCTTGTAGGATGATTGGTCCTAGATACCAAAACATATCTTTTGCCAACCTTGCAGCAATGTTTACAAGGATGTCATTGGATAGAGTTGGGTTAGGCATGGCGAAACAGATTAGGTAATAGAATGACGTTTAGTTGACGCAACTGAAGAACAAAGGTGAAGTTTATCTTTGAAGAAAAAGATGATATAATGTGAGACGATATTTTACAGAATATAAAGACAGTGTTGTGTTTCACATAAGAAACACTTTAATGAAAAAAATATCGTATATGTAAAGTACAATTTAGTGGTTGACAAATAAATGTTTGTAAACTAATAAAATCTTGAGAAGGAATAATGGTAGTCTATAAATACGAGATGGTAAGTATAATTTACTGGGTGTCTGATAATTGGTATAAGAGTAATTAAGTAGTTGGGGAAATTTACCATAAATGACCCATCAAATCAAATCCTTTAATCTGTAGAAAAAGAAAGAAGAAGATGGAGATTGTTAACACAAAAGTGGTTGGGATATTTAGCATAAATGACCCATCAAATCACATAAATTAGATTAAGTGTTAAACAGATGAAAGAAGGTAAATGAATATTTATTCAACTTCAATATGATGTGATATAGTTGTTGGAGAAATTTAGCGTTAGTGAACCATCAAATCACACCCATTAAACATAAGGGAAGAAATTTTAAAGAAGAGGGTCGTCTCCTACGTCTTCGAAACGTTATCTTACCACAAAATTTCCATTCCTTCTTCTATCCGACAATAATGACGCTCCCTCATCTCCCAGATGAAATATGTAACGCCCGTGTTCCGGGAATTTTAGAAGTAATTTGCAAGTTACGCCGCATTTTTCCCGTAGGGGTGTGCGGGATCGATTGAGAAGTTTGGTGTCTCCTTGTGAACTTTTGGAAAGTTCAGGGACCAAACTTTATTTAAGTTTAAGCTGAATTTCAGCACTAGCTTTTCCACCCTCCCTACCTAGCAGTCTACCTCTCTACCTAGCCTATGCAGCCACCCTCCCCCACACCTTTTGACAAAGCAGCCTCCACCCACCCTCTCCATTATTTCCTCCTTCAGCCTGAATTGCCGACACTTCACCTGCAAAAGAAAAAGAAAAGAGAGTTTGAGAGAAAGGGAGAGAAGAGGAAGAGAGTTTGAGAGAGTGGAGGTGGAGTTTTGTGTGGAGACAAAGAAGAGAGAGAACTTTGTGTCGGCAAGTTGTAAGGAGAGAGGAATTGCCGATTAAAGGAGAAAGAAAGAAGAAAGGAACTCTTGGCGTGGAGATTGACGAGAAGTTCGTGCCGTTCATCACCGTCACCGAGAGCTCAAGGTAACGAGCTCTTCTTTCTTGTTTGTTGTCGTGTGTATAAGATCGGATAGTTGTCATTGAGAAAGAAGAGGTTCAGTGTTGGTTATGGTGGTCACTTGATCCGCAAGCTAAGTGAAGATGGTGAGTTTTGGCCATTGCGATTGTTGACCGGAGGTGGAGCTTCGCCGGTGATGGCGAGAAGGGTTGAGAAAACGCCGTAAAGTGTTTCGCCGGTGGTGATGGTGGGCGTCGCCGGCGTGGTCGCATGTCGAAGTCACCGTCGAGCTTCGCGAAAGTGATTTGGCGTTTTGAGTTCAACGCGTTGTGAACTCGATGGCCGGGGATGGAGCTGTGACCTTGTTGTGAGTGGTTGACGTTGGTGAGGACGTTGAACGGTGGAGGTTGGTCGTTGGCGCCGGCGGAACGTTGACGTCGATGTAGTGATCTCTCTTGCGTTAACGGCGGTGATGGTGTCACGAGAGGAGTTCGTCGGAGTTGGAGTCACGCGAGAGAGAGAGCTTCGCGGAGAAGACGTCGGCGTTTGTGTCGGAGAAGTTGCAGATTCGGTGTAATGCAACGAAGAGAAGATGCCTTGAAGTCGTGTGTTAATGGCGTGAAGTTGGCAAGGAAGAAGCTTCGTGTGTGTTGTAGAGAATGTGTTGACTTCTTTATATATATATATATATATATATATCAATAAGTCACGTGTGTTGGAAAGATAATTGGGCCAATGGGGTATGAATTTATTTAAATCAGAGTGGTTAATCACAATTAATTTTGTAGTTTAAAGAAGCCGGTTGAGGGTTGGTTTAACGCTAACCGGAGAAATTAATTTAATTGGGAATTAAATTAATTTGGAACCATGAGATGAGTTCGGTTTAGAAGATTAATTCATAAATTAATTTTTAGATATTAATTATGAATTTAATCTTTTACAGATCGTCGTTGAACCGGTTTCTGTGGTTGCGAGAATAAATCGGAAAAAAATCTACCGTTGGCTAAGGTGAGTGCAGGACCGTAAGCTTCTGGACGGTTAGATTGTTTGATGTGTTTGCATGATTGTAGGCCGTATGATCTCATTGTGGATCTAGATCGAGTGTTTCTTGAGATGGTTGATTTATTGCGGTATTTTCGTGTTTAATACGTTGAATAATTTAATCGTTTGTGTGTATAGCTTGTAGACGGGAGGATTGCCTCACTAAGTATTTGTCAAAATACTTATGCATCTCTTTTGTTTGATGCAGAGAAAGAAAAGTTGTGACTGTGGAATCAAGGCGAGGAAGAGGGGTTGATCTAGACTCGGTTGTTTGTTTAAGTATTTATATTAAAGTTGAATAATTTCTTACAGTTAACTTTGGTGTTTCTGTACTCGTATTTTTATTGTTTAAGGATTTATGCGAAAGTATTTTATTTATGGAGTTAATTAATGTTTATGCATGAGAAGTTGCATGTTAAATGAATTGGGAAATTAATTAATGTTTTAAAAAAAAAATGAGTGCGGTCGTTTCAATTTGGTATCAGAGCAATTACGGCTCTAGGACGGGTTAGGAAAAATTAAATTGGATTTAATTTAATTTTTGGTACGGTGATCCATGGTCAAACCGTTAGTGAATTGATTATGTGAGCTAGTCAATTGTTTGAGTATGGAGTTCTAGATCATCCTCTCCGAGCCTTCAAGTGATTCCACGGTGAGTTGTATTTTATTGATTTTTGTTTGAGTTGTTTTGGGTTTTTTTTAGTATCTGCCCTTGAGAGTGCAGATGGCTAGAGGAGCTAGAGGTCGTGGCCGTGGCCGTGGTAGAGGCCGAGGTCGTGTTCCAGTGGTGGGTTTGGGAGAGGCACATAGTGCCACGGTTGAGCAAGGCGGAGATTTGCATACGGGTCCGTTGGGGTCTGAGGGTGCGGCCGGTGAGAGTGCCGGTGAGGCTGGAGTTCCAGCGGGTGCTGCGGGTGTGGCAGCAGGTGATGCTCAGGCCCGGGATGGCCGTATTGTGGATCAGTTGACCTTGGTGTTGGAGCGGTTACCAGAGAGGGTAGCGGTACAAGCTCCAGTTGTGCCACCAGTAGTTGAGGCACAGCCGAGAGTTGTGGTTGAGGAGGAGCTCCCATCCTACCATAGGATGATGGAGCAGATGCAGAGGATGGGCACTACGTTCTTCCTGGGTGGTGTCGGTCCTGAGGAGGCTAATATGTGGAGGTCCCGGTTGGAGCGGAACTTCCAGTCATGTAGGTGTCCAGAGGGATATCGAGTTGACTTGGCAGTTCATTACTTGGATGGCAATGCACATCTGTGGTGGACGAGTGTAGTCGCCAGGAGGGGTCAGGTGGAGTTGACTTGGAGAGATTTTGTGGAGGAGTTTAACTCCAAATACTTTCCACAGGAGGCAGTAGACCGGTTGGAGGCGAGGTTTTTGAGTCTGACTCAGGGGGACCGGACTGTTCGGGAGTTTGAGACAGAGTTCAACCGGCTTTCCATTTATGCTGGTCGAGTCATGGAGGGTGAGCAGGCCCGAGTGCGATGGTTTATGTTAGGCTTGCGGCCTGAGTTGAGGACCCGTTGCCTTGGTAGGTTGTTTGGCACATTGGGAGAGTTGGTTGAGTTGGCCGCATCTATAGAAGATGGTCTGAGGGAGGAGGTAACATCGTCTACTTTGAGTTTCCTGGCCAAGAAGATGCAGCATCAATCAGGGTCGAGTAAGGGGAGCAGGCAGGTGGCAGGGCAGAAGAGGAAGTGGGGAGGCACTTCTGGAGGTACTCAGAGTGGTCCAGGATGTTTCGGGTGTGGAAGCAAGGATCACAAGATTGCGAGTTGTCCCTCGAGGAGTGCAGGACGTGGAGGCCCTGTGAGGAGTAGCCAGAGTGGCCAGAGATGTTTTAGGTGCGGAAGTATGGACCACAGGGTGGCCAACTGTCCGCAGAAGGGGGAGGTCCTTCCAGATGCTCGGGTGTGCTTCCGTTGCAAGGAAGTGGGGCATATCAAGCCCAAATGCCCTAAGTTGCAGCAGGGAGGGGTAGCAGTAGCACCATCGAGTAGGCAGAGTGCGGTGGCACCTCGGGTTTACACCGTCGAGGAGGCAGTTGAGCGGAGTGCTGGACTGCAGATGGTGCCAACCACAGCACCACCGATCAGGCAGATAGCACCTGCGCCTCGGGTGTATTCCATCGCGGAGACGGGAGAGCCGAGCTCCAGGCCGATCACAGGTACTTTTTAGACTTATCTGTGTTAAATTTCTTTCGGTTATAAACTTTCTGTCTTCGTGAGGGGTTGTTAAGGTTCTCGGCACATGGGTTTGTGTAGGGACCTTAATCGTGAGAGGTGTTGAATCCCATGTGTTATTCGATTCCGGGGCATCGCATTGCTTTGTCACTCCGGAATTGGCCGAGAAGGCCAAATTGCGCGGCGAACCCAATGAGCCGTTGGGTTTTGTTAAGGTTGCGGGAGGGAAGTTTCTATCTATTCTAGGTCGAGTTAGAGGCGTGGATGTTCAGGTAGCCGGAGAGTCTATGCCAGCGGATTTGATCATATGCTCAGTGGAGTTGTATGACGTCATTTTGGGCATGGATTGGCTCAGTAAGTACATCGCGCATCTAGACTGTCGACGCGGGCGTGTAATATTCGAGAGGGAGAGGCAGAGGTTGGTTTATCAGGGAGTGAAACCAACTTCCGGGAGTCTCGTAATATCAGTCATTCAGGCGGAGAGCATGATCGAGAGGGGTTACGAGGCTTATCTAGTGACCATCGTTACCCCTGAGACTGTTGGAGATCTGGAGGTTAGAGATATTCGGGTTGTTCAGGATTTCCAGGATGTGTTTCAGTCACTGCAGGGATTGCCGCCGTCACGGTCAGATCCTTTCACGATTGAGTTTTAACCCGGAACAACGCCAATATCTAAGGCACCGTATAGGATGGCTCCAGCAGAGATGGCAGAACTGAAGAAGCAGCTGGAGGAGTTGTTGAGTAAGGGTTTTATCAGGCCGAGTACTTCACCGTGGGGAGCACCGGTGTTATTTGTGAAGAAGAAGGATGGTAGTTTCCGGTTGTGTATCAATTACCGGGGACTTAACCGAGTCACTGTGAAGAACAAGTATCCTCTTCCGCGGATTGATGAGTTGTTGGATCAGTTGAGAGGGGCTACTTGGTTCTCCAAGATAGACTTGGCTTCGGGATACCATCAGATTCGGATTGGTGAGGAGGATATCCGGAAGACAGCTTTCAGGTCGAGGTATGGGCATTATGAGTTTGTGGTGATGCCTTTTGGGCTGACGAATGCACCAGCCGCGTTCATGAGATTGATGAACAGCGTGTTCCAAGAGTATTTGGATGAATTCGTGATCATTTTTATTGATGATATCTTGGTGTATTCGAAGAATCCTGAGGAGCATGAGGAACATCTGAGAGTTGTCCTGGAAAAGCTACGAGAGCATAAGTTGTTTGCTAAGTTGAGTAAGTGTAGCTTTTGGCAGAGGAAGATTGGATTCTTGGGTCACATTGTTTCTGAGGAGGGAGTTTCAGTATACCCAGAGAAGATTCAGGCCATCAGAGATTGGCCGAGGCCAAGGAATGCAACAGAGATCCGGAGTTTCCTTGGTTTGGCAGGTTATTATCGGAGGTTCGTCAAGGGTTTTGCGAGTATGGCTAAGTCTTTGACAAAGCTGACAGGAAAAGATGTTCCTTTCGTTTGGTCTCCAGAGTGTGAGGAGAGTTTCGCGAACCTGAAGACGATGCTGACTAGTACACCAGTGTTGGCATTGCCCGAGCCGGGTGAGCCTTATGTGGTGTATACGGATGCCTCGAGAGTTGGCCTTGGTTGTGTGTTGATGCAGCGGGGAAAGGTGATTGCCTATGCTTCGAGGCAGTTGAGGAAGCATGAGGGAAACTACCCTACCCATGATCTTGAGATGGCTGCGGTGGTGTTTGCCTTAAAAATTTGGAGGTCTTATCTTTATGGCGGGAAGGTTCAGGTATTCACAGATCATAAGAGCCTGAAGTATTTGTTCACTCAGCCCGAGTTGAATTTAAGGCAGAGACGTTGGATGGAGTTAGTGGCAGATTATGATCTGGAGATAGCTTACCATCCTGGTAAAGCAAATTTGGTTGCTGATGCCCTGAGTCGCAAGCGAGTATCTTCGGCTAGTGAGCGGGACATGGAGTCCTTGGTGTGCGAGATTAGCACGTTGAGGTTGTGTGCTATATCTCAGGAACCGTTGGGCTTGGAGGCGACTAATCAGGCAGATCTTTTGAGTAGGGTTCGGTTGGCTCAGGAAAAAGATGAAGAGTTGATTAAGGCCTCCAGAGCTGAGGGTTCAGAGTATCATGTCTCAGCTAATGGGACTATTCTTGTGCATGGGCGGGTATGTGTACCTAAGGATGAGAAGTTGAAGTGAGAGATTCTGAGTGAGGCTCATGCGAGCAAGTTTTCGATTCACCCAGGAGCGACTAAGATGTACCGTGATCTGAACGGTATTATCATTGGGTCGGGATGAAAAAGGATGTTGCTAACTGGGTCGCAGAGTGCGATGTGTGCCAGTTAGTGAAGGCAGAGCATCAGGTTCTGAGCGGGCTGTTGCGGAGTTTACCCATTCCCGAGTGGAAGTGGGATATGATTACGATGGATTTCGTAGTTGGGTTGCCTGTTTCTCGGACCAAGGATGCTATTTGGGTCATTGTTGATCGATTGACCAAGTCGGCGCATTTTCTAGCCATTAAGAAAACCGATGGAGCTACGGTTCTGGCTAGGAAGTATGTGCAGGAGATAGTGAGACTTCATGGAGTACCGGTGAGTATAGTGTCAGACCGGGACCCTAAGTTCACTTCAAAGTTCTGGAAGGCATTCCAGGAAGAGATGGGCACTAGGGTGCACTTAAGTACGGCATATCACCCTCAGACGGATGGGCAGTCCGAGAGGACCATCCAGACTCTTGAGGATTTGCTGAGGATGTGTGTGCTTGACTGGGGTGGTCATTGGGTGGACCACTTGAGCTTGGCAGAGTTTGCTTACAATAATAGCTACCAGGCAAGCATTGGGATGACCCCATACGAGGCACTCTATGGGAGGCCATGTCGTACACCCTTGTGTTGGACCCAGGTGGGAGAGAGGAGTATGTTGGGTGCAAATTTTGTTCAGGAAACTACGGAGAAGATCCGAGTTGTGAAACTGAACATGAAAGAAGCCCAAGATCGGCAAAAGAGTTATGCCGATAAAAGGAGAAAAGATCTCGAGTTTGAGGTGGGAGATAGGGTATATCTCAAGATGGCATTATTGCGGGGTCCGAACAGATCCATTACTGAGACTAAGTTGAGTCCGAGGTATTTGGGTCCGTTCAAGATTGTTGAGAGAGTTGGCCCGGTTGCATATCGGTTGGAGTTACCGGAGGTTATGCGAGCACTTCACAAGGTCTTCCATGTGTCGATGCTGAAGAAATGCTTACGTAAGGATGATGAGGTATTGGAAGAGATTCCGACAGATCTTCAGCCTAATATGACCGTTGAGGCGAGACCTTTGAGGATTCTCGAGAGGAGGGTCAAAGAGCTTCGTCGGAAGAAGATTCCAATGATGAGGGTGTTATGGGATTGTGACGGTGTGCAGGAGGAGACTTGGGAACCAGAGGCAAGGATGGAAACAAGATTTAAAAAGTGATTCGAGAAGCAAGCTGAGGCTTGAGTTTCCATCGATGGTTTCTAATTTCACATTTTGAGTTGTATGTCGTGTTGTGTACGATGAATATTATGTGAAATTGAATAAGAGGAGTAATCTTATGAGTTTATGACTTGTGATGTCATGTGAGCAAAGAAAGGTTTATTAGAGTATAAACTGGAAGTATTCTTCGAACAAGGATAAATGGAATACCCTGAGTGAGTGGATATACCTTAAGATAACCTGTGTAGTGGTTATAAGATAGGTTGATATTCCGGGATGGGAATATGGTTGGGGAGTGTCGCCATGTGATGTGGTGTGTGGACTCTGTGAGATAGATTCGGTCGGACATGCTTATAGACGTTAGAATTGCTTGCTCCAAGGACTGGTGGGTCCTGTACGACTCATGGGAGATGGATTTCTCCAGAGGCGGGGATGAGGATTTCTCCAGATACCAGAGCTCGAAGGACTGACGAGTCCTGAGAGTGAGAGTGGTATAGGTTGGATGCCGATAGCTTGCAGGACTTCGTGGCCTGTGAGCGAGAGTGGCATGAGGTACCCAGAGCCCAGAGTGCCTTGCACAGAGGGTGGGAGTGATACGAGTATGAGTTGGGAGCAGTGTATGTCTATAACGTGAGTATAAGCATAGCGGCTGAATAGAGATCTCGGGAGTGGTTGGGTTGCGACTTGTGAATAGAGTCGTGTTTCTAATTAAACTTGTTAAGGGAAAATGAGATAAGTGGTTTGATCGGATGGCTCATGAGCAGTTCTATGCGGTAGATCCGATTCTCGAGCGTATGGTACTTGTTTGTTTTATTACGTTCGTCATGAGGAATCGCTAAAAAGAATGGCTAAGTATTAAAAGGCTATCTTATCTAACTCTTGTCAAAAGTTCTCTGAAGCAAGTTGATGATAGAGGGTTTACGGGGTTGAGGATGGGTAGAGTTGTATGGTCGGGTTGACCATGAGAGGGTAGGGATCGTTGCAACGATATTAGGTTTGGTGGATTCCAATCTTATATCACCATCTGTGTTTAAGGACCCCCGTGACTTTATATCTAAGTGTGATGCTTGCCAAAGGCAAGGGAACATCAGCAAAAAAAATGAGATGCCACACAAAACATAATACAAGAAGTTGAAGTTTTTTATGTATGGGGAATTGACTTTATGGGTCCTTTTACTTCATTATATATGGAAACAAATACATCCTTGTTTTTGTTGACTACGTGTCTAAGTGGGTGGAAGCCATTGCCAGCCCCACAAACAATTTAAAAGTAGTAATGAAGATGTTCAAATCGGTCACCTTTCCAAGATTTAGCGTTCCACAAATTATGATTAACGATGGAGGTTCTCACTTTATCAACAACATGGTTGAAAATCTTATGAAGAAAAATGGAGTGAGACACAAAGTTGCTACACCTTATCCCTCTCAGATCAGTGGAAAAGTGGAAGTCTCTAACAGAGAAATCAAAAGAATCTTGGAAAAAACAGTAGCAAAAATGAGGAAGGATTAGTCAATCAGACTTGAGAATACATTATGGGCATATCAGACTGCATTCAAACCCCCTCTTGGTACCACTCCTTTTCACCTTTTCTATGGGAAGGCATGTCATCTTCAATTAGAGAACGAATGCAACTTGGTATTACTGGATTTCACACCTGAGGACGAAGATCACAATGAATAAAATAAAGAAATTTCAAAGTAAATTTCTTTTCAAATGTTTTTCCTCCTTATTTCTACTATTTTAGAGCTTCTCCGCTATCACATGTGTCGTGTTTGTACTTAGTCTTGCCGTAAAGGAGACACACATTTCGTTGACTTTACTCGGCGACTTTATTGTCACAATTTCCGCAGTTTTTTCCGAAAGATTATCCGGCCATGACTATATGGGAGAAAAGGTGAATGGTCAAAGATAAGTTAAAACACAACGCTACTCAAAGCTTCAAAGTAATTCTGTTTTCAAATGTGAAGAACATAGAAACATTAAAAAGAAGCAAATAATACAGATTTGAAACAATAACATAAATGTGTACAGGGGTAACAAGGTGTACACCTACTTAGGTGTACACCAAATAACCTGCAGGAAGGTGTACACCATAACCGATAATTAGTACTATAACATAAAAACATAGGATACGAGGTTCCATGTTAGATGATCCAGGATACTTTGTTCGCCAACCACCATACATAGCACTCGTTGCAATTACAAATAAACCTTGGTGAGAAAAAGTGATGCTCCATTCTAATGCACGGCGGTATGTAATAGCTCTCGCAAACAGGAAATTTTAGAGTTTTGGCATACTTCATCGTCCTTCTTGGAGAGAAGCCACGAATTTCAATGAGTAGGTCTCCACCCATTGCTTCCACCTCCTCACTCTTTAAACCGACGTGATGAACTGTGGGTAAGATTTGTAGATACTCCGAAACCTTCTCTATTTTTCTAACACACATTGCGAAGATGGCTGCCGCCAAAGCAGCATCAGCTTCTACGTGGATGATTTTGTCCAAAAACGTTAGGGCCCCATCAACTTCCCCTCCGCCTTGTGTTCCAACTCGGATGCCTTCGTGAAATAATGCGGTTTGGTTACCCTTCTCGAGACACCAAACGAAGAAAGGGCGGTATCTTCCACCAAGACTGATGTCACTACCATCTATACAGAGGTAGTGAATGCAAGCTCCTTGTAGGATGATTGGTCCTAGATACCAAAACATATCTTTTGCCAACCTTGCAGCAATGTTTACAAGGATGTCATTGGATAGAGTTGGGTTAGGCATGGCGAAACAGATTAGGTAATAGAATGACGTTTAGTTGACGCAACTGAAGAACAAAGGTGAAGTTTATCTTTGAAGAAAAAGATGATATAATGTGAGACGATATTTTACAGAATATAAAGACAGTGTTGTGTTTCACATAAGAAACACTTTAATGAAAAAAATATCGTATATGTAAAGTACAATTTAGTGGTTGACAAATAAATGTTTGTAAACTAATAAAATCTTGAGAAGGAATAATGGTAGTCTATAAATACGAGATGGTAAGTATAATTTACTGGGTGTCTGATAATTGGTATAAGAGTAATTAAGTAGTTGGGGAAATTTACCATAAATGACCCATCAAATCAAATCCTTTAATCTGTAGAAAAAGAAAGAAGAAGATGGAGATTGTTAACACAAAAGTGGTTGGGATATTTAGCATAAATGACCCATCAAATCACATAAATTAGATTAAGTGTTAAACAGATGAAAGAAGGTAAATGAATATTTATTCAACTTCAATATGATGTGATACAGTTGTTGGAGAAATTTAGCGTTAGTGAACCATCAAATCACACCCATTAAACATAAGGGAAGAAATTTTAAAGAAGAGGGTCGTCTCCTACGTCTTCGAAACGTTATCTTACCACAAAATTTCCATTCCTTCTTCTATCCGACAATAATGACGCTCCCTCATCTCCCAGATGAAATATGTAACGCCCGTGTTCCGGGAATTTTAGAAGTAATTTGAAAGTTACGCCGCATTTTTCCCGTAGGGGTGTGCGGGATCGATTGAGAAGTTTGGTGTCTCCTTGTGAACTTTTGGAAAGTTCAGGGACCAAACTTTATTTAAGTTTAAGCTGAATTTCAGCACTAGCTTTTCCACCCTCCCTACCTAGCAGTCTACCTCTCTACCTAGCCTATGCAGCCACCCTCCCCCACACCTTTTGACAAAGCAGCCTCCACCCACCCTCTCCATTATTTCCTCCTTCAGCCTGAATTGCCGACACTTCACCTGCAAAAGAAAAAGAAAAGAGAGTTTGAGAGAAAGGGAGAGAAGAGGAAGAGAGTTTGAGAGAGTGGAGGTGGAGTTTTGTGTGGAGACAAAGAAGAGAGAGAACTTTGTGTCGGCAAGTTGTAAGGAGAGAGGAATTGCCGATTAAAGGAGAAAGAAAGAAGAAAGGAACTCTTGGCGTGGAGATTGACGAGAAGTTCGTGCCGTTCATCACCGTCACCGAGAGCTCAAGGTAACGAGCTCTTCTTTCTTGTTTGTTGTCGTGTGTATAAGATCGGATAGTTGTCATTGAGAAAGAAGAGGTTCAGTGTTGGTTATGGTGGTCACTTGATCCGCAAGCTAAGTGAAGATGGTGAGTTTTGGCCATTGCGATTGTTGACCGGAGGTGGAGCTTCGCCGGTGATGGCGAGAAGGGTTGAGAAAACGCCGTAAAGTGTTTCGCCGGTGGTGATGGTGGGCGTCGCCGGCGTGGTCGCATGTCGAAGTCACCGTCGAGCTTCGCGAAAGTGATTTGGCGTTTTGAGTTCAACGCGTTGTGAACTCGATGGCCGGGGATGGAGCTGTGACCTTGTTGTGAGTGGTTGACGTTGGTGAGGACGTTGAACGGTGGAGGTTGGTCGTTTGCGCCGGCGGAACGTTGACGTCGATGTAGTGATCTCTCTTGCGTTAACGGCGGTGATGGTGTCACGAGAGGAGTTCGTCGGAGTTGGAGTCACGCGAGAGAGAGAGCTTCGCGGAGAAGACGTCGGCGTTTGTGTCGGAGAAGTTGCAGATTCGGTGTAATGCAACGAAGAGAAGATGCCTTGAAGTCGTGTGTTAATGGCGTGAAGTTGGCAAGGAAGAAGCTTCGTGTGTGTTGTAGAGAATGTGTTGACTTCTTTATATATATATATATATATATATATCAATAAGTCACGTGTGTTGGAAAGATAATTGGGCCAATGGGGTATGAATTTATTTAAATCAGAGTGGTTAATCACAATTAATTTTGTAGTTTAAAGAAGCCGGTTGAGGGTTGGTTTAACGCTAACCGGAGAAATTAATTTAATTGGGAATTAAATTAATTTGGAACCATGAGATGAGTTCGGTTTAGAAGATTAATTCATAAATTAATTTTTAGATATTAATTATGAATTTAATCTTTTACAGATCGTCGTTGAACCGGTTTCTGTGGTTGCGAGAATAAATCGGAAAAAAAATCTACCGTTGGCTAAGGTGAGTGCAGGACCGTAAGCTTCTGGACGGTTAGATTGTTTGATGTGTTTGCATGATTGTAGGCCGTATGATCTCATTGTGGATCTAGATCGAGTGTTTCTTGAGATGGTTGATTTATTGCGGTATTTTCGTGTTTAATACATTGAATAATTTAATCGTTTGTGTGTATAGCTTGTAGACGGGAGGATTGCCTCACTAAGTATTTGTCAAAATACTTATGCATCTCTTTTGTTTGATGCAGAGAAAGAAAAGTTGTGACTGTGGAATCAAGGCGAGGAAGAGGGGTTGATCTAGACTCGGTTGTTTGTTTAAGTATTTATACTAAAGTTGAATAATTTCTTACAGTTAACTTTGGTGTTTCTGTACTCGTATTTTTATTGTTTAAGGATTTATGCGAAAGTATTTGATTTATGGAGTTAATTAATGTTTATGCATGAGAAGTTGCATGTTAAATGAATTGGGAAATTAATTAATGTTTTAAAAAAAAAATGAGTGCGGTCGTTTCAAAATACTTGTCAAAATTGCTGCTACTATGGCAAAGGACGGATTTGTGTTCCTCGGACCACTCATCATGGCAGGCAAATAAGGTCGGAATATTGTATATCGAAATCCCGAGGTGTTGGAGGGTGCACGCATTATAATCTTTGTATAAACGGGGCTGACATAAGTATCAGAGGAAGATACCGGAGATTCTTTGTTTGCTGTCTAGAAAATTTTAACCCATTTGCTACATACCAAGAAGGTGTGCGCGTGCTAGCTCGAGAAGGGGACATGGAGAATGGGCTAGCGCTTCAGACAAAATCGTCTTCAACCGAGGAGATGTAGCACTTGCTGGTGCAATCTTCACATTGTGTGGGGGACAAAAGGAAATGGCCTCCCATTACCTTGACATTTTAACAAACGTTCATCGAGTGGATCTGAAATCTGAAGAAATTTTGGAAATGGGCCATCTACTAATAATTGACATCCGTGGCTTCAGGTCCGTCCGTACACAGAAGTATGCTTATTCGGGAAATTACATTCCCCATTTACCACAGCTACATGGTATTTGCTTGCTTTGGCACCACCGACCACTATTTCACCTCCTACTCATATGATAATAATTGCACTGAATGCCATTTCTGGTCATTAGCGGCGAGAGTATCGTGGCTAATTTGAGGTAAGCAGAAGACTGATCGTTCATGTTATGTGTGCTTTCTAAGTTTTATGTAGTAAACCTCTACTTTGATATCTTTAATTTAGTTCCATATTGTGTAATGTCTAAGTTCATGTAAAATAATGTTAACTTTGTACTTTCGTATAAATACATGTGGAGTGTACGAGCTGTGTGTAAAATACATGTGAATTACAGAGATATTGTGTCATTAAGTGTACGCTCCGTATTTTGAGTGTACACAAGTTATGTGTGTGGAGTGTACGAGCTGTGTGTGTGGAGTGTACACACAGCTGGGGTGTGTGGAGTGTACACAGCTGTGTGTGGAGTGTACGAGCTGTGTTTGTGGAGTGTACGAGCTGTGTGTGGAGTGTACACAAGTTGTGCTTGTGGAGTGTACGCGAAAAAGCTGTGATAATGACAGATAAACATAAAGCCCAAATAACTGCAACTAGAATACAAATACAATACCATTTGTAGTAGCTATATCAGGAAACTAACACGTATTCATATTAGTTTCTGGTTATACCAAAAACTAATGTTTGGTGTACGATAACAAAATAACAAAAACGAGTGTACACCTTAACGTGTTTAGTTAAGCCACCTTAATCAAGCGCCTCCTTGCAGGTGACACGGTTATGACCTCCTTTACCGCACTTTCCACATTTGTTTGGTTTGCACTTCTTCCTACCAACCTTGTTTCCAATATATCAACCCTTTAGTTGGTGGAGTGAAAAACATAGCCAGCATATTCCTCACAACATAACATTTATAAGACATCAGATTTTACCTTAAACTCCCTAGTTGAGAGAATTCTCTTTGTTGGAGGTCTTCCCGATGGTCGCTTTGTTTTTGAGGAAATACCTCTCGCTCGCGGATATCTTCATGGATGACAATATCATCAGGATCTGGAACTGGTAGAATTACACCAGCCACTATTGAACCCCACTCGGGATTTTTATAAAGCTCGTCCACCAATCCCTTGTACTCAACAGCATGGTATCTTGCCGCGGCCATTGCATGTCGGCATGGTATCTTAAGCAAGTCAAATTCTCTGGAACTACGTGTTTTCTTTGGGAGGTCCCCAGAATATTGATATGTACTAACCGATCCACAACTAACTTTAAATTTCCATTCGGAGCACTTAACGGTAGATAAACCTATTGAGTCTACTAACCGGAGTTGCAACTCTTTCTTCACTTCCTCTGGTATTTGACCACTCATTTTTCCTATTATTTCCCTCCTACTTTCCAAGCACCTACAAAGCATTTTCCGGATAAATTCCAACAAAGATATTATTGGGCAATCTCTGGCCGGGAGAACAGCTTTGTTTAGCGACTCAGCAATGTTACTTGACATCAAGTTAAACCTTTCACCCTTAAAATGAGCACGTGTCCAATGTTCCAAACCAATCCCTTGCAAGAATTCCCAAGCACGGTAATTTTTCCTTTTAATGATTTCATAGAAACGGTTGAACTGTCCAACTCGATAAGCTTCTCCTGCCCTTCCAACCATTACCTTCTTCGCTTTCCCATAGTTACTTTGCACATTCCTCTGGACATGTATAAGACGAGCGCCATGGTGTGCTTTAGGATATACGATCTTTTTGCCACAATATATTGACAGGTGCCTATTAGAAATAATGGTTAGCTCAGAACTGTCTTCAACAATAGTTGATAACTTCTCTATAAACCAGGTCCACGTATCATCATTCTCGCTGTCCACCACGGCAAAAGCGATTGGGAAAATTTGGAAGTTTGCATCTTGTCCACTAGTAGTGAGAAGACATCCTTTGTATTTGCCATTCAAATGAGTTCCATCTATGACAATCACTTTTCTCTAGTGTTTCCACCCCTTTATACTTGCCCCAAAACACACAAAACTATACTTGAACCTAGGGTTCCCCTTCCCATCCACCTCCCTTACCAAATGTGTAATCGATCCCGGATTTTCTTGCTTGAGGACATATAAATACAGGGGTAGTAACCGGAAAGATGACTCCTCTGTTCCTCGCGCTGAGGCTAGAGCTAACTCCTTCGCTTTCCAACACTTCCAGTATGATACATCGATATTGTATTCCTTTAAGCATCATTTCTGACAACTCACAAGCCCGTGGACCACCATAAATGGTCTCGTGTTTTGACCTTAACAATGTTGCTACAACTTTTGATGTGGCAAGTTTTAAGAACTGCCCCCTTGTGTCAACATCACATCGGTGTGTTAGATGTGCTTTCCTCACCTCATAATCATCCAAATTGCCTATTCTAACCGCGTACACCCGCCAATCACAACGTTTTGTAATACATGATGCAACAACAGAGTTTGTGGTATGCCAGCTGAACACAAATCTAAACACTCTCTTAATAGCATATATAGCCATCGCCAGCTTGAATTCATCTTTATCCTTGAACACCCTCCCTATGTATATATCGTCATCCTCACGACTCAAATCAACCTCATGAATCTTGTAATTGTTTAGTTCTGTATCTCTAAACATTGGTTCTAGATCAGCATATCCGTATACCTCTGTCATAGACATTCCTTTCTTCAAAGTTGACCCACTGTTATCCCGTCTAGGGGGATCAACAAAACCATCATCGCAATCGTATGAAATCAAACTAGCTTTCTTCAAAGCTGACTCATCATCAGGCCTAACTCGCACACTAGCGTGATCAACAAAATCGTCATCACCACCCAGAGAAATCGATCTTTGTTTGTTCAAAGCTGACCTAACATCACAGCTAACTGGCACACTAGGAAGGGGATCAACAAAATCATCATCGCCATCGTAACTTACCAATCTTCCTTTATCAATATGTTCTTTTGTTCTTCTGGAGTCAATCTTATCCTTTCTTCTTCCTGTGGAGTTAGTTTTATCTTCTCTTCCTACTGTAGAGTCAGTCTTTCCCTTTCTTCCTCCACCAGTTTTATCTTCTCTTCCTCCTCCTGTTTCGTCAATTTCATTCTCTTCTCTCTCAATTACATGCCTGTTTGGAATCTCATTATTGTCAGACTTTTGACTGTTACTCATATCTTGACTTCCACTTCCCCAATCTAATTCTTGACTACTCCATACACAGTCATTTTGCACAAATTCATCCCAACGATCGTTCGCATAGTCTACTTCTTCAAAATCATCTTCTTCATCATCCCCATTTCCCCTGTCTTCTTCCTCATCTATGTCACCATCATCGCTGTAATCATCAACTTCCTCAACCCACTCTACTTCTTCTAAACCATCATCAATCATCACAATGTCCTCTACATTGCTAATTCCATGGTTGCTGTTTTCTGGTCCCATAATAATCTCCAACCTGTCACCAATCTGCCGCCTAAATGTCACATAAATGGAATGTGACCTGTCTGCACGATATAGAGATATAAACTGTCTATAACAACGGTCTCTCATGATCTCTATCGGCGATGACCCTTCTCCATTGTGTTCAGCTAGCAAGTCCTGTATCAAATACGTTATTTCAACAGAATTCACCTTCGCATCGATCCCATATGCAGACGCAATTAAAAGCCTCAACTCTTCACATCTAACAACGTTTCTACAATTGATGGACATGCCGTTCCTCGACATGTCTATCTTGAACTCCCATGTAGCATTACTGTTACGTATCCACCTCCCAGCCATAACAGTTACATATAAATCAGGGCGTATGAACAATAAATTTGAGAAGATTAATTTCAGAGATTTTTACAAACATTAAATATGAGAGAGAGCACTAACCTTCATCAATGGGATTCATTGAGCCTTTACTCTTCGCCATTTAATTCGCTCCTGATTTACCTCTTAACTAATTTCCCAAAAACCCTAAGCTCCCTCAATGCCGCTAACGATGTTCAGAGCCACACAGTTTTCTTTCGCTTACTGTACACGAATCTTCTCTATTATCCGATTAATCTTAATTATTATCTAAATTTCTATTAAAAACATTGTGTTAATTGGAGGCCCATAAGCTGAAACCAATTCAAGATTCAACATTTGAAAATTCGAAGGTCCATTAGGCTTAATTACCCATCCGATTTTTCCCTTTTTTTTCTCCCTCCACGCGTCCATTCTCTTCCTCCCGCCAAGATCTCTGATATTTCTTCTTCCTTTATCTCTCTAAGAGATGAGAATAGTTTAAGTCTTTTGACATTTACACTTTATAGAAATCTACCCTACAAACTACCCTTCTAGCATATTTAAACTCAAAACTACCCATACACACTATATAAACTTGAAAACTACCCAATTCACAAACTTTCCCTTTAATAAATTATCTATTTAATGGGTTTAAATGGGTTCAAATTTCTTTAACATACCCATTTATTAAATTAACATCACTAATCATCCCAGTGCTGAAATTGAACACCTACTTTGTCGAGCAGAAAGATGTTAGGCGCATCAAATAAGTAAAGAATTGGAAAACACCAATGCACTTAGCTACAAGGAGTATTGCAGTTACCAGTTCCTTGTTTGCATTGCCAGCAGAGAGGGGAAAAATCCGCAGAGATGTCATGATCAATGTAAGTAATTCAAATTTCATTATTGTACTTTGCAATTTGCATAAAACCATAAAACCATACTATTACATAAAACCTGAATAAAAAATCCAAAAAATTCAAAACAAGCAAGAGATTAAAAGTAGAATAATTAAAGGAAAAGTTACTAAAGTAACCCAAACTGAGGGTTTAATTACTAGAGTATCTAATAAAATGTAAGGGTTAATTGGATTATTTTTATGTCTTTTTTACCCTTTTTTCCTTTGTTAGGAAAAAAAAAACCAAAAATACCCTTAATATTTAATTCCAGCGTGGCACAGAGTTACCAAAAAAACACAACCATTTTACGAAAGTCTGTCGATCTAGTTGTAACAGATTTATTTGTAGACGACAGATTTAGCTAACAACGACAGATTTTGCTCGACAGATTTTTTTAGTTGACAGACTTATTCGTATATGGTTAAGACAGATTTAAATTTTGTAACAGTTTTATTTCACACGATAGACTTTCTAAACAAATGACCACAAATTTTCATATTTTGTGACAAGCTTATTTTAATTTTTGGTAGATTTACGAAAGTGAGTGACCACAGACTTAAAATTATGGAGAAAAATCTGTCATGTTGTTAATGATTTGTTGGCGAAAAATTATTTACTAGAATGACGTCTTGTGGTAACAGATTTTCTGTATGTAATAACAGACTTTTAAATTTAACCAAATAATCTGTTGTTTAATAGAAGATTTGTTTTAGTAAAATATAATTGCACGAATGACCTATGGTGTGAAGTTATTTGTTTTATGTTATGACAGATTTGTTTTATGTTAGAACAGATTTTGTTTAAGTTACCAAATCTCTGTCGTTTGTTAGCAGTTTTGTTTAAGAAAAATTAAATTGCTTGAATGAACTATATAGTGCTAACATATTTGTTTTTTTTTATTCCTACGATGACAGATATATTGTTCCCTATTATGGCTGATTTTTATATTGTTCAGTAGATATATATGATGACCTTATTACGACAGACTTAATAGGAGTTGTGGCAGACTTGTTTATAGCAATTGACAATTTTGCCATTAATTGCATTAAACGTACATGGGTGCAATTATAGGGTTTCTCCTCTATTAACTGCCGCCTCTCTCTTTAGTCGTCATCTTCAACGTCGATCATTCAGAATTTTTTTTCCTTTTGGGTTCATCTTCGAGTGATTTTTTTTCCTTTTTGGTGATTCTCTTCACACTTGGAGTTGAATAACACGTTTTTGTTTGGTTTGTGGCTTATTTTTTTTCTCACGCTTCTGGGTTCTCACACCGATGTCAGAAAACAAAGGAGGGGGATTAGATTATTGTGGTGTGTGGCAATTGGATCATTGAGAAAAACAGATGGTTGTTTATGCTTGATAATAAAAGGGGTTGTCGAGTTGTTGAAGGCAACCGTCAAACGAGCTATGATGATTGCATTCGAATGGTAATTGAGGATTTCGGGCTGGATAATAGAGTATGTGATGTTGTGTTGAGCTATAAGCTTTCAAAGTTGTTGGCTGAGAAATTACCCGGTGATACACTACCAGTTTTTATTTCTAATTCTCGACAGTTTCATGCTTTTATGGGGCAATTGAAGAAGGAGAAACTTCGACTTTGAGTTGAAGTGAAAGAAAAAGTAATGGATGAATTGCATAAAAAAGGTAATAAACGACCAAGAGAAGAAAACAATTTGGTTCATGAACAGGTCAACGAAGATGAAGATCAAGACGGTCTGATTACAGAAGACGATGTTGATGTTGACGATGAAGAAACAAGATTCGATTATTGTGATGATTCTGACGGAACTAACTCTGACGATGAGAATTTTAGCTTATATGGGGTTCTACCAGAAGAAGAAGAAAAACCTAACCCTATTTTACCAATGAAGCAGTGGCGTTCAGGTATTTTTATTGAAGAACCAAAGGAAGATGATAACTATGCAAATTTAGACTTGTTTAAATTGGATTTGGCTGTTGGTCAATGTTTTGAAACAAAAGATCATTTGGAGACACGATTGAAGATACTAACCGTGTTACAGAAGTTTGCTTATTTTGTTGATAAGTCGACACCATATTTACTCATTGTCAAATGCTGGGTAAACGGATGTACGTGGAGGGTAAGAGCTAAACCAGTAAGAGACTACCCAAAGTTTCATGTGCGTGTGTTTGTTTCCCAACATACATGTTCTGTAACTGAACGTTATGCACGATCCCGACAAGCAACGCATGATATTCTTGGAGTTTTGTACAAGGATTTTGTTGGTGGAATTGGACCCAAGGTGTTGCCAATGCACGTTGCTGAAGCGCTGAATAAACGCTTTCATATCAAGGTACTATTAGGTTAACATTCAAATAACTATTAGTTTCACCTACATATTAATATTTTTGTTTTGGATAGATGAATTATTCGAAGGCATATCGGACGCTAAGATATGCTCGTCAGTTGGTGAGGGGTAGTCCAGAGAGTGGTTATGCGCAGCTACATACTTACATGTACATGATAAGGAGGGCAAATCCCGGAACATTTACGCGACTTGAGGTTGATGAAGCTAATATATTCAAATACTTGTTTCTAGCCTTTGGTGCAAGCATGAATGGATTTCCATTCATGAGAAAAGTGGTGGTTATTGACGGTACATTTTTAAAGGGAACATACAAAGGGACACTTCTGACGGCAACAACTCAAGATGGCAACTTTCAGATTTTTCCAATAGCTTTTGCAGTGGTTGATACAGAAAATGATGAATCATGGGACTGGTTTTTCAAGCAACTCAGCTATGTGATCCCAGATGACGAGAGCCTTGCTATTATTTCTGATAGGCACAAATCAATTGGAAAAGCAATTAAGGCGGTGTATCCGAAGTCCAGCCGGGGAATTTGTACATACCATTTGTACAAGAATATATTGGTTCGTTTTAAAGGACGAGAAGCATTTGGTTTGGTTAAGAAGGCGGCAAATGCTTACAAACTAGTCGATTTTCAAACGACATTTGATCAGATTGAAGCGTTGAATCCTGCACTTCATAATTACCTTGAAAGAGCTGATGTGCGACTATGGACACGTGTACATTTACCTGGTGATAGGTACAACTTGCTTACAAGCAACATTGCCGAGTCAATGAATAATGTTATGTCACACGCTAGGGGTTTTCCAATTGTGGAACTTTTAGAAACAATTAGGTCCATGATGACTAGATGGTTTTCAGATCGAAGAAATGATGCATTAAAGATGAAAACATCTTTAACTCGTGGAGTAGAGAAAATTCTTCATGTATACTTTTTATTCCTAGTGATACATTTGATGTTAGTTGTACATATATGTGTCACTAATAGCAATGTTATTGTTTTTGACAGAGCCGTGTTGAGTACTCTGACCTGCTTACCGTACAAGATATAGATGCACATCATGCCCAAGTTACAATTGGATCATCTATCCATGTTGTAAATATGAAAGAAAGAAAGTATACGTGTCGCAAGTTTGACTTGGAGAAACTGCCTTGTGCACACGCAATGGCGGCGGCTAAAAGCAGGAAAGTCCCTCCAATTTCAATGTGTCATCCTTACTATACTACGAACTACTTGTCCAATTCCTATGCAAACGCCATCATGCCAAGAGATTTTGCTATATCCGTTCCAGAACATGTGGTGAAGAAGATTTGTTTACCACCTATAGCTAAACAACAACCTGGAAGACCAAAGAATACGAGAATTAACACTACAAGAAAGCAGCCGGAAAACCGACGGAATTTCCGACGGTAAAACGACGGATTTCCGACGAAATTGCATTTTTTTAAGTCGTCGGAAATCCGTCGGAAATCCGTCAGAAATTCCGACGGATTTCCGACTGACTTCTGACCGTCGGAAATCCGTCAAAAATTCCGACGGATTTCCGACGGACTTCTTACCGTCGGAAATCCGTCGGATATCCGTCAGAACATTCCGACGTCTTTCCGACGGACAAAACCACCGGCGGTTTCCGACGGATTTCCGACGGAATAGTCGGCGATCGTCGGAAATCCGTCGGAAAATATAAACGTTAAAGGAGCCGTTGGTATCGCAGGTTACCGTTGTATGGTGCCGTTACATTCTGACGGATTTCCGATGGATTTCCGATGGATTTCCGACGGAATAGTCGGCAATCGTCAGAAATCCGTCGGAAAATATAAACGTTAAAGGAGCCGTTGGTATCGCAGGTTACCGTTGTATGGTGCCGTTACATTCTGACGGATTTCCGACGGAATAGTCGGCAATCGTCGGAACTCCGTCGGAAAATATAAACGTTAAAGGAGCCATTGGTATCGCAGGTTACCGTTGTATGGTGCCGTTACATTCTGACGGATTTCCGACGGATTTCCGACGGAATAGTCGGCAATCGTCGGAACTCCGTCGGAAAATATAAACGTTAAAGGAGCCGTTGGTATCGCAGGTTACCGTTGTATGGTGCCGTTACATTCTGACGGATTTCCGACGGATTTCCGATGGAAGCGAGTTTATAAAAATGTTTCCACACTCTTCATTTCATTTTACTCCAATTCCATCTCTCTCTCTATTTTCTTATGATATTTATGTGATTATAAACAAAAAAAAGTGGAAAGATATGTCTAGATATTTTCGATCATGGATGGACGAACCAATGATGAATTCGGAGACGAACCTCTTAAACGAGGAATATGCACGAGGCATAGTCGAGTTCATGAAATTGGCTGGAAATCAACCGCGTGTACTTAAATCAGGTAAGTTGAAATGTCCATGTTCAATTTGTAGAAATTCTCGTAATGTTGCGCTAGAGATAGTTTGGCATCACTTGTATACCAATGGATTTACGCCGGGTTATAAGATTTGGTATCTACATGGGGAAACAAATTATGATCATGGTAGTAGTAGTAGTGGACCAACAGTCTCGGAATTTGTAGGAGATAGAACGGAAGTAGATGTAGGTGTAGGCACCGTTGAGATGGTAAATGATGCGTTTAGAGAGAATGTACAGTATGGTAGTGAAGAGAGAGATAGGTTTGAAGAACCTAATTTAGAAGCAGAAAGATTTTTTGGTATGTTAGACGCATCAAAGCAGCCACTTTATAAGGGGTGTAGAGAAGGTCATTCGCCTTTATCATCTGCCACTAGATTGATGACGATTAAGACGGACCACAATTTGTCAGAGGAGTGTGTTGATGCGATAACAGACTGGGCGAAAGATTTATTGCCTGAAGATAATCTTTTACCCGCATCGTACTACGAGGTACATAAACTTGTAGCTGGTCTTGGTTTGCCGTATAAGGTGATAGATGTGTGCATCGACAATTGTATGCTATATTGGAGAGAAGATGAAAACCGTAACAGCTGTCGATTTTGTCGCAAACCGCGGTATCAGGAAACGAGTGGTCGAGTTCCAATTCCATATAACCGTATGTGGTATTTACCAATAACAGATAGATTGAAGAAGTTATATACATCTCAGCGTACGGCAGAGCCAATGAGATGGCATGGAGAGCATCGTCAAGATGGAGATATTACACATCCTTCAGACGCAGAGGCGTGGAAACATTTTCAGTCTACCTATCCTGATTTTGCGTACGAGCGCCGGAATGTGTACCTCGGGTTATGCACAGATGGTTTTAACCCATTTGGGAAGCATGGAAGGAAGTATTCGTTGTGGCCTGTAATTGTAACTCCTTACAATTTGCCTCCATCTCTGTGTATGCGTCGAGAGTTTTTGTTTCTCTCCATTCTTGTTCCTGGCCCAGATCATCCGAAGAGATCACTCGATTTATTCCTCCAGCCATTGATTTATGAGTTACAAATGCTATGGGAGCATGGTGCTGAAGCCTACGATGTTTCATGCCAACAAAATTTTAACATGCGTGCGGTTCTTATGTGGACCATAAGCGATTTTCCAGCATATGGTATGTTATCTGGATGGACAACTCATGGGAGATTATCATGCCCGTATTGCCAAGACAACACTGATGCATTCCAACTTAGGAACGGAAGAAAGAGTTGTTGGTTTGATTGTCATAGAAGGTTTCTACCGAGTGATCATCCGTATCGTCGGTCTAGAACATTGTTTACGAAGTCTAAGAAAGTGTTTGATGCGCCACCTCCTGAGATAGACGGATATACTTTATTAGAACAATTGAGAGATTTTGGTGCTGATAGGACTCCTGACTGTGGGGGTAATGGACATGAAGTTGTGTACGGTGCCGGTGAAGTTCATAACTGGCACAAGAAGAGTATTTTTTGGGATCTGCCTTACTGGAAGACCCATTTATTGCGGCACAATCTAGATGTGATGCACGTTGAGAAAAACTTCTTTGAGAACATCATGAACACTGTCTTAAACGTCAAAGGGAAGACGAAAGACAGTATCAAATCTAGATTAGACTTGGCCGATATTTGCGATAGGGCTTT
The DNA here is from genome assembly GCA_963667165.1 of Barbarea vulgaris. Classification (NCBI taxonomy): domain Eukaryota; kingdom Viridiplantae; phylum Streptophyta; class Magnoliopsida; order Brassicales; family Brassicaceae; genus Barbarea; species Barbarea vulgaris. The sequence goes on along the minus strand of OY763887.1, from coordinate 40,015,224 downwards.
TCTTGAAGTTCAGCCGGATGGTAAATACATATTTCCTCCGTACGGGTTGCAAGGAGATAAGAAAAGGGAATTTTTTGATTGGATTCGCGATGATGTCAAATTCACTGATGGGTACGCATCAAATCTGCGTAATTGCATAGATTATGGAGAAGGGAAATTTACAGGAATGAAGAGTCATGATTGTCATGTTGTGATGCAGCGGCTTCTTCCTTTCGCTTTTGCCCATCTTCTTGATCCAGATGTCTACAAAGCAATTGCAGGAGTTGGTTCTTTCTTTCGAGATTTATGCACAAGAACACTTACTGTTGACGGAATCCGAAACTTAGAGGTCAATATCCCCGTGATCCTTTGTAACCTTGAAAAGATATTTCCGCCATCTTTCTTTGATGTGATGGAACATCTTCCTATCCACCTCCCACGAGAAGTTGCACTAGGAGGTCCAGTTCAATACCGTTGGATGTATCCTTTTGAGCGGTATATGTTTCATCTGAAGAAAAAGGTTAAAAATTTAAGTAAAGTAGAGGGATCTATTGTCGCACAGAGCCTCAACGAAGAAGCGTCACAGTTTGCTGAATATTACTTCCCATCCGAAGTTCGTACAAAGAGTAGACGTCCTGGTCGCCATGATGATCGTAATGAGAGAGCGATTTATCCCGTCGTAGTTCCTGAGTTGTTTTCCCAAGTTGGTCGAGTGAGTGGAAAAAGCAAGACACGCACATTATCACAACAAGAGTTTAAACACTTGCATACGTATATCCTAACAAATTGTGAGGAAATTGCGGAATATGAAAGGTAAAAAACTTTATTTATGACAATGTATATATATATTCGAATATATTATATTTAATTTATTAACTTTCATACAAATGTGGTTTTCGTACAGGATTTACATGGCATTAATACGCGGGTGGTTTGTGGATAAGTCAGAAGAAGAGCTTCAACAACATAAGGAGGAAGATTTTATGACTTGGTTTAGGGAATTTTACGTAAGATTTAACAAAACCCTATTATTTTCAAATAAGTATCAATGTCATTTATGTTAACTGCGGTTAATTTTTTTCCTAGATTCCTGAAGGAATAAAGAGCGGAGCCACATTTCCCACATGGTTAATGGAATTTGTTAGTGGTCCAATCTACCGTGCAAAGTCTTATCCTAGGTATTGCAGTCGGGGATATGGGTTTAGGATTCATGACGAAAGAAGGACAAGACCATCTGCAGATTATGGTGTTTCTGTGAAGTCTGGTAATGATGTTTACTACGGCATTCTTCAGGAAATATTGGAAGTTTAGTATCCAGGAATGTTAGACTTGAGGTGCATTGTTTTTAAGTGTGATTGGTATGATCCAGTACTTGGTCGTGGTGTTGTCGTGGACCAATTTGGTGTTACTTCTGTTAACACAAATCGGAGACTACAACATTATGATCCATTCATTCTAGCGTCACAAGCAGATCAAGTTTGGTTCAATTAAATGTTGTGTTTTTACTAATTTTTATGTTTATTTCGGCGTTTACTTACGAAAATTTCTGTATTTCTTTATAGGTGTGCTACATTCGTTACCCTCGCATAACACGGCGGTCAGATCCTTGGGTCACAGTTACTGCAATAAGCCCTAGAGGAAGAATTTATGGAGTTTCTCAACACGATGCCATGCAGCCAAGCATAAGTACTCCAATGGATCCAGTTGCGGCCTCTACTGGTGTCGATCTTGTGGTTGATTTCACACAAATCGGTATAGTTCATTCCGAGTCAGAAGAAGAACAAGGAGAATTTTATGACGATACAGACTCAATTACTTCTGAAGGATCAACATCATCAGAGGAAGACGAACAAGGAGAATAACAAGGAGAATAAAAAAATATCTTGCAAAACTAATAAATTTGTACAATGAACTACGGTTTGGCTTGATCCCGGTATGGGTACGTAGGCAGCTCTAATCGAGCGCAGCTATTTAACAAAAATAATTTATTCATTTTTAACAATATTCAAATACAAAATAAATGTTATAAAATAAATATGTATCAATTTAAAAACATGTTTTAAATCATATAATTTATTCATTGTTAGTATATATATATATATATTGAATGAATTTTAAGAAATTTGTGAATTTAGGGTTTTTGAATGTTATAGATTTAGGTTTTGAATGTTAGTTTTAGGATAAAAATGTTATATTTTAGATTTTGCAATGTTAGATTTAAGGTTTTCAATGTTAGATTTAGTTTTATAATGTTAGTTTTAGGATAAAATTCTTAAATTTATATTTTGGAATGTTAGATTTAGGTTTTCAATTAACATATTTAGGTTTGGAATTTTAGTTTTAGGATAATAATGTTAGATTTAGGTTTTGTAATTAGATTTAGGTTTGAAATGTTTCTTTTAGGTTTCTAATGTTTAGTTTTAGGTTTGGAATGTTAGATTTAGATTTTGGTTTTTAATGTTAGTTTAAGGTTTGTAATGTTAGTTTTAGGATAAAATTATTAGATTTATATTTTGGAATGTTAGATTTAGGTTTTCAATTAACATAATTTAGGTTTGGAATTTTAGTTTTAGGATAATAATGTTATATTAAGATTTTCGAATGTTAGATTTAAGTTTTGAATGTTAGATTTAAGTTTGGAATTTTAGATTTAGGATAATAATGTTAGATTTAGGTTTTGTAATTAGATTTAGGTTTGAAATGTTTATTTTAGGTTTCTATAATGTTTAGTTTTAGGTTTGGAATGTTAGATTTAGATTTTGGTTTTTAATGTTAGTTTAAGGTTTGTAATGTTAGTTTTAGGATAAAATTATTAGATTTATATTTTGGAATGTTAGATTTAGGTTTTCAATTAACATAATTTAGGTTTGGAATTTTAGTTTTAGGATAATAATGTTATATTAAGATTTTCGAATGTTAGATTTAAGTTTTGAATGTTAGATTTAAGTTTGGAACTTTAGATTTAGGATAATAATGTTAGATTTAGGTTTTGTAATTAGATTTAGGTTTGAAATGTTTATTTTAGGTTTCTATAATGTTTAGTTTTAGGTTTGGAATGTTAGATTTAGATTTTAGTTTTTAATGTTAGTTTAAGGTTTGAAATCTTATATTTAGATTTTCGATTGTTAGATTTAAACTTTGATTTGTATATTTATATAGGATATTTGTAAATTTTTTTTTTTTTGTTTTTCAATATTTGAGAATTAATTTTTTAATTTTTAATTATATAAAATATGAATTTTGTAATTGTTTTAAATTATTACTATTAATATTTATTTCATTTCTATATTTTTAAATATTTATTAAATTATTTTGGATTTTAAATATATTTTTTTTAATTAAAATTCGGAATATATAATTATTTATTAAATAATTTTTTTTTTATTATAATTTACCCAGTCCGTCGGAACTCCGTCGGAAATCCGTCAGAATATTTCCGACGGATTATATTCCGACGGATTTCCGACAGAATGATGAAACGACTAAACCGACGGATTTCCGACGGTTTGACGGAACCGGAAAACCGACGGATTCCCGACGGCTCGCCGGAACACGTAAACCGACGGATTCCCGACGGCTCGCCGGAACACGTAAACCGACGGATTTCCGACGGCTCGCCGGAACACGTAAACCGACGGATTTCCGACGGCATGCCGGAACCGGAAAACCGACGGCTTTCCGACAGATTTCTGATTCATATTATCCGTCGGAAATCCGTCGGAAATACCGACGGATTTCCGACGAATTTTCCATTTCCGACGAGATAGAAGCGACGGACGAATCCGTCGGAAATCCGTCGGTATTTGCCAATTCCGACGGATTCCCGACGGATTTGGCCGTCAGTTTCTCGCCAGTTTTCTTGTAGTGTAAATCTGCTTTGGAGATTGCAATGGAAAATAAAAAGCCAAGGAAAGAATACACTTGTGGTAATTGCAATCAAGTAGGACACAATCGTAAGACATGTAATATGTAGACATTTACTATTTTCTTTTGTGTCTTGTCCTTTGTGTTGAACTATTAACATTGGATCTTGTTTGTCGTTTTTTTTAATTTTTTGTTAGATTGGATCTTGTTATCATTTTTACTCAATTTTTAGCTTATGTGAACATGAGTATTTAATCAGTTTAAGCATCCATTGTAGGATGGTCAAGTGTATTTACGGTGAAACTAATTTAATTTGCCAATCATGAATTTTTTTAAAATTATATCAGCCGGTTCTTTTAAGAACTATTCCTGTTAAAGAAAACGAAAAATGTGACAAAAGTTCACATAAAGGTCAAACACCTGAGAGAAGTACATACAAAATTCTGAAACGTACACATTTAAAACGATGGTTTAAATTTCCAAGACAAATATACACATACAAATCTAAAAACACAAACTAGAGTGACTCATCATTCACGTGAGGGATTACAAAGCCTTTAGGACCATGACATTTGTAACGAATATGATGTCCATATTGCTCTCCAACCTCATCAAATAACTCAGTGGAAAGTTTGATCCGAAGAGCCGGGATGTTCCTATCGCATAGCCCGTCGAAATTCTTAACTTCAAGAGCTAAACATTCAATGTACTTTAGTGCGTACACACCACAATCTCCTGGATTTTCATTCAACGGGACATTATATTTCACGCTTCTCACATCGTACATGGCATAACTCTTTTTAAGGGCCGGATCTTGAAACACATAACTCAAAAGCGCAGGGATCATCTTCGTTAAAAAGAGGCACTGTTTCACCATTTCAAGATCACGCACCAAGGTAGGGATGCTATAATAAATGTAAATCTTCCTAGCCGGCAAGTTAATATCTAGAACAACCCAGTGATTTCCATTGACATGCAGACAAGCGTATAAATGATCAATGTCAATGTACCACTTCTTGTTTGTCGCTGAGCCAATGGGAGATGTACCAATGACGTGATCCACATAGTAGTCCCTGAACTTGAAATTCTTAGGGGAAATGTCGAACTATAAGAAGTCATTGGACATTGACGAGATTAAATCTTGATCCAAGAAGGCTAGGCGTTGATTAGGGTACAGAGAAGGAACACGCATAAACCTTTTGTGGAACATCGTCATTGCAGCCCCCATGTGCTACATTAGAGTTCAGTACAACATTACGTTAGAATCAAAAACACATTATAATCATGCATCGACTTATCCAATATTTTTCATTTCAATAAAAAAGGAAAATAAGCAAAAAGTTCTTTATTTACTTACATAATCTTTCAACCATCCATAATCCTTAGAAGGCCAGTCCGATCTTGGAGTCATAATCTGCCAATAAAATCTAACATCTGCATTGCTGGTTTTAAGAGGTTCTTCCCTGTAAGTGAAATAGAATAATGAATTCAATCAAAGACAAATATTTAATATAAGAAGATTAGAGTAATAAAAGTTTAGAATCATACTTATCAAGCTGAAGGAAATCCGTAAGTTTCATAAATTTTCCATCTTCTGCAGGCTTCATATGATCATATATCACATTAGAAGGGGTTGCATCTGTAATTATTCGCTTCACTGTAGAGTTCCCAACATATGGCAACTTTTGAGTTCCCGCCAAAGTTGTCACTCGTCTTCCTTGTGTCGCACCAGCATCCAAGTCCTTCATTGCCTCTGAAAGTGCTGTCAATGATGCAGCAAGTGTCTTACTAGCCAACTGGTGTCTCTCGTCTTCCCATGTGTCCTCAGAACTAGAAGCCATTTTGTTATTAGCTGCAATAACTTGCTCTGTTATATCTTCAACATCATCAACAACATGATGTGACTTCTCTGTCTTCTTCTTCTTTTTTTTGGGACTATCTCCCACTAATGTAGCTTTCTTCTTCTCAGCCTTGGGACCACATTTCTTCGATATGCTGCCCACAAAATCCTTCTCATGAGGCTTAGTACATTTCTTCTTTTCACATAAAGGAAGATCCACAGATATATCAGACTCTTTCTTCTTCTTATTAAGCACAGTATACACCTTCTTCACCACTCTTTAAACAGGAAATTCATTATGTGAAGTCTGCTTCATCTCAACCATCCAAGACTGAAAAAGGTAAAAAAGATATACACGGAATTCATATTAATTTTCCCAAAAAAAAAAAAAAAACCAAAAAAAAATCAAAGGTAAACAACAAACTCTAACTTACGAGTGGTTTACTGTTTGCATCATCATTGTCATTGTTGTTTGAAGTGGCATCATTTGGTACAACATTGGGCTTTGACTCTTTCATTTCTTTTAAAGTTCTGTCAACTGCTTCAAGCTTCTCACTAAGTTTCGCGTCCAAGGCACTCAGTTTCTTATCAACTAAGGATTGAAACTTACCCTCCATAGCGTCCATTCTACTGTTCATATTCTTGCCCAACTCTGAAATCGTCCCATTCATTTTATCCATCATTTGGAATATATCCAACAAGTTTTTCTTCTCATCATCAACATCCTACAAATATTTTTATGTTTATATACTTGACATCATTATCAATAATTAAAAGTAAACAAAGGAATAAAAAACTTAACCTCAATATGTTCTTTGCTTATCTTGTCCTTTTTCTTTGCAACTTTAGCTTCTTCCTCATCTTTAGAGTGAGCCTCTTCGATTTTATTTCTCTTTTGACTGCTTATACTCTCGCCAGCCTCATCATCTTTTCCTTTCCGTTTCTTCTTTGTCAAACAAACTGAGTTCTCACCTTCCCAAGCATTTAAAGGTAAACGATTATGAATGATATCAATAATCAAATTGTCTAGGTCTGGATCCTTGTTATCATCAAGATCACACCATTTAGGGTACATAGTTTCCTCTGAAACTGGAAGCATGTGCCTTACACGAACCTGCAAAGAAATATAAACAAATACATGTTGTTACAATAAAACAACCAAAACAACAAAATATAGAACTGCTGAAATACATATTTAAAGGAGCCAAATTCATAGAACTAACTTCAAACATAATTAAAAAGTTCACAACAGTCTATAATTTCTATTGCATAATTCTCATGAATTCAAGAGTAATTAAACGATTGATTAAAAACAAACTAACCTGACCATGCAACTTCTTCTCATTCTGGATGAATTCAGTAAAATTGATACGTTTCCGACATGATTCCCAATCAAGTAGTGGCACTCCACTCGTTTCTGACCTTCTCATCCCATAGGCTTCTCCTAAGCCCGGAATACTCTCATACACCCAAATCAACATAGCATGAACGAATCTACGTATATTGTATGAGTTATTCTCATAGTCAACAACCTTGACAGAATCAACTAAACAACTAAAAGCAACTCGACCCCAAGGATATATTTCAAAAGCCACTGGATCAAGAACTCTTTTAGCGGTTGCCAACGGGATTCTAGATCCATGATGTATCCCATGCACACATATAGACAATAAACATAACCTACCAACCATCACCCTCTTCTCTAGACTCCATGTACTGCTAAAATCAATAACCTTTAGCAACTCCCTAAACATGGGACCATCCATGGTTGTTCCTATCTGCATTTCTTTCCAAAGCTCTTTGTGATCACAATCAAAGTTGTCTAACGGGTCAAATGGATCACAATTTAAGCCAGTTTTGTGAGCAAATTCCTTTAAAGAGAATCTGAGTGGCCTACCATCTATCAAACACCAAATCTCATGAATATTGTTGACTACCAGCTGATTTGTAAGCAAGAAATAGACTTTCTTGGCAGACCATGTGTATCCTAATTCAGCAAACTTAATAAACACTCCAAGAGATGATTTCTTCAACTCATCCCACACATCCAATCCTAATCCTTCTTTCAAAAGTCCAATTTTTGGACCTGAAGCAATTGTGGTTCATGCTCCTACGTTGCAAAGGAGATTTCCCTTCTTCATACAGTCGAGGAGGATATTTGATTACATTTATAACGCCCGTGTTCCGAAAAATAGAAATTTTGGAATTACATACGGGATTTATGCGGAGAATCTCTGGAAAATAATTCCGGGAATTTTTGGGAGTAATTTTGAAGTTACACCGCATTTTTCCCGTAGGGGGGTGTGCGGAATCGATTGAGAAGTTTGGGGTCAGTTTGTGAACTTTTGGGAGTTCAGGGACTAGACTCTAAGTAAAATTAAACTGAAATAATCAGTTTAACACCAACCAATTCCACTCTCTTCTCCACCTGCAGCCTCCATCTTTTTCCCCCCTACAAAGTAGTCTACTCCCTCCACAAGCAGCCTCCACCAAAGATGTCTCCATCAGCATTCTCCACCCTCCCTACAAAGCAGCCCTACTCCACTATCTTCTCCATTAATTGCTTCTTGCCGACACCTGCATTCCAAGAGGGAAGTGAGAGGTTTGGCTGAGGAATCAGAGAGTTTTGAGTGGTTTTCAGAGAAGGAGAAAAAGAGAGAGAGAGAGAGAGAGAGAGAGAGAGAGAGAGAGAGAGAGAGAGAGAGAGAGAGAGAGCTGAGGTTGTCTTGAGGCAAAGAAGAGAGGGTGAGTCTTGTGGCTGTGTGTGGCGTGGAGAGCAAGAGAGGGTGAGTCTTGTGGCTGTGTGTGGCGTGGAGAGCAAGAGAGGGTGAGTCTTGTGGCTGTGTGTGGCGTGGCGAGCAAGAGAGGAGTGAGTTTGGTGGCTGTGTGGGCGTGAGAGACGAGAGGTGAAGGAACAGAGGTTGCCGTGACGGTGAAGCTTCGTGGCTCTCTCGCAGCTTGTTCATCACCGTGAGTTAGGGTAACGTTCTTTCCCTCTTAGTCTGTTTATGTTAGTGTGTTGGTTTTGGTACTGCCGTTAGATGTTCCGAAATCGTTGGTTCATCCGGTGGTGTGGTGAGGTTCGGTTAGGCGTGAGACACGTGTTAGGAGGTGTATTGGTGTGGCGGTGTTTTGTGGCCGCGAGGTGTGAGCGGTGTTGGTTGCGGAGAGTGCTTGAACGTGACTCCGTGACGGTGGGTTGTTGTTGAGGAGTTGGTGTTCGATCGCGTGGCCAGGTTGGTGTGAGTGGTGCAAGTCGGTGATGGCGATTTGCACCTAGATCGATCGTTCCAGGGCTAGATCGATCGATCCGTAATGGATCGATCGATCTGGAGGTGAGACGATCGATCAGGTAAGCTCACGGCCGGCCAGGATCGATCGATCCGGTCCAGGATCGATCGATCTGGTTTGTGATCGCGTGTCCGGATCGATCGATCTTGAGCTAGATCGATCGATCTGTGGTCTTCAAGAGTCAAATCTTGTGTTTAAGTTTCTTGTTTGTTTTTTTTGTTAGGCACGCGTTTGGGGAATTGAAATCTATTCATTCTGGGAAGTTTTGGGAATTTTCGTGCGTGGCTAAAGGTGAGTGCATGACCATAAGCTTATCTAAGCGGTTGATTGTTTGATGTGGTTTTCATGGAATAGGCCGTGTATGATCTCGGGTGGATCTAGATCGAGTATTCTTGAGATGGTTGATTGTTTCGGTATTTTCGTGTTTAACTATGTTAAATAATTTAATTCGTTTGTGTGTATATCTTGTAGATGGGAGGATTGCCTCACTAAGTATTTGTTGAAATACTTATGCATCTCTTTTTTTTTATGCAGAAAAAGAGTTTGTGTGTCCGTAGAATCAAGGCGAGGAAGAAGGGATGATCTAAACTCGTTGTTTGTTTAAGAGTTTTTCCGTTATAGAGGATTTTTGTTTGGTCTAGTATTTAAGGATAAAAGGTCTAACGATCTCAAGTCTGAATTCTTGTTTATCAAGAACCGTTATGGACAACAGAAAATGTCTATGAAAGCCAAGGTGGCTATACAGACCAACTTCAACTCTCAACTCAAGTCGTCGTATTCTGGAAAGATCAATCGATCCTTTATTCTTGCGGTTGAGCAATGAAATTGTATTTTATTGTTGGAGTGAGTAATTATTATTCATGAGTAGTTGAATAATTTTTATTTGGGGTAGTAATTAATATTTCACTACAAGAAAGCAGCCGGAAAACCGACGGAATTTCCGACGGACCCGTGTCCGTCGGAAAATTCCGACGGTAAAACGACGGATTTCCGACGAAATTGCATTTTTTTAAGTCGTCGGAAATCCGTCGGAAATCCGTCAGAAATTCCGACGGATTTCCGACTGACTTCTGACCGTCGGAAATCCGTCGGATATCCGTCAAAAATTCTGACGGATTTCCGACGGACTTCTTACCGTCGGAAATCCGTCGGATATCCGTCAGAACATTCCGACGGCTTTCCGACGGATAAACCACCGGCGGTTTCCGACGGATTTCCGACGGAATAGTCGGCGATCGTCGGAAATCCGTCAGAAAATATAAACGTTAAAGGAGCCGTTGGTATCGCAGGTTACCGTTGTATGATGCCGTTACATTCTGACGGATTTCCGACGGAATAGTCGGCGATCGTCGGAAATCCGTCGGAAAATATAAACGTTAAAGGAGCCGTTGGTATCGCAGGTTACCGTTGTATGGTGCCGTTACATTCTGACGGATTTCTGACGGATTTCCGACGGAAGCGAGTTTATAAATATGTTTCCACACTCTTCATTTCATTTTACTCCAATTCCATCTCTCTCTCTATTTTCTTATGATATTGATGTGATTATAAACAAAAAAAAGTGGAAAGATATGTCTAGATATTTTCGATCATGGATGGATGAACCAATGATGAATTCGGAGACGAACCTCTTAAACGAGGAATATGCACGAGGCATAGTCGAGTTCATGAAATTGGCTGGAAATCAACCGCGTGTACTTAAATCAGGTAAGTTGAAATTTCCATGTTCAATTTGTAGAAATTCTCGTAATGTTGCGGTAGAGATAGTTTGGCATCACTTGTATACCAATGGATTTACGCCGGGTTATAAGATTTGGTATCTACATGGGGAAACAAATTATGATCATGGTAGTAGTAGTAGTGGACCAACAGTCTCGGAATTTGTAGGAGATAGAACGGAAGTAGATGTAGGTGTAGGCACCGTTGAGATGGTAAATGATGCGTTTAGAGAGAATGTACAGTATGGCAGTGAAGAGAGAAATAGGTTTGAAGAACCTAATTTAGAAGCAGGAAGATTTTTTGGTATGTTAGACGCATCAAAGCAGCCACTTTATAAGGGGTGTAGAGAAGGTCATTCGCCTTTATCATCTGCCACTAGATTGATGACGATTAAGACGGACCACAATTTGTCAGAGGAGTGTGTTGATGCGATAACAGACTGGGCGAAAGATTTATTGCCTGAAGATAATCTTTTACCCGCATCGTACTACGAGGTACAGAAACTTGTAGCTGGTCTTGGTTTGCCGTATAAGGTGATAGATGTGTGCATCGACAATTGTATGCTATATTGGAGAGAAGATGAAAACTGTAACAGCTGTCGATTTTGTCGCAAACCGCGGTATCAGGAAACGAGTGGTCGAGTTCCAATTCCATATAAACGTATGTGGTATTTACCAATAACAGATAGATTGAAGAGGTTATATACATCTCAGTGTACGGCAGAGCCAATGAGATGGCATGGAGAGCATCGTCAAGATGGAGATATTACACATCCTTCAGACGCAGAGGCGTGGAAACATTTTCAGTCTACCTATCCTGATTTTGCGTACGAGCGCCGGAATGTGTACCTCGGGTTATGCACAGATGGTTTTAACCCATTTGGGAAGCATGGAAGGAAGTATTCGTTGTGGCCTGTAATTGTAACTCCTTACAATTTGCCTCCATCTCTGTGTATGCGTCGAGAGTTTTTGTTTCTCTCCATTCTTGTTCCTGGCCCAGATCATCCGAAGAGATCACTCGATGTATTCCTCCAGCCATTGATTTATGAGTTACAAATGCTATGGGAGCATGGTGCTGAAGCCTACGATGTTTCATGCCAACAAAATTTTAACATGCGTGCGGTTCTTATGTGGACCATAAGCGATTTTCTAGCATATGGTATGTTATCTGGATGGACAACTCATGGGAGATTATCATGCCCGTATTGCCAAGACAACACTGATGCATTCCAACTTAGGAACGGAAGAAAGAGTTGTTGGTTTGATTGTCATAGAAGGTTTCTACCGAGTGATCATCCGTATCGTCGGTCTAGAACATTGTTTACGAAGTCTAAGAAAGTGTTTGATGCGCCACCTCCTGAGATAGACGGATATACTTTATTAGAACAATTGAGAGATTTTGGTGCTGATAGGACTCCTGACTGTGGGGGTAATGGACATGAAGTTGTGTACGGTGCCGGTGAAGTTCATAACTGGCACAAGAAGAGTATTTTTTGGGATCTGCCTTACTGGAAGACCCATTTATTGCGGCACAATCTAGATGTGATGCACGTTGAGAAAAACTTCTTTGAGAACATCATGAACACTGTCTTAAACGTCAAAGGGAAGACGAAAGACAATATCAAATCTAGATTAGACTTGGCCGATTTTTGCGATAGGGCTTTTCTTGAAGTTCAGCCGGATGGTAAATACATATTTCCTCCGTACGGGTTGCAAGGAGATAAGAAAAGGGAATTTTTTGATTGGATTCCCGATGATGTCAAATTCACTGATGGGTACGCATCAAATCTGCGTAATTGCATAGATTATGGAGAAGGGAAATTTACAGGAATGAAGAGTCATGATTGTCATGTTGTGATGCAGCGGCTTCTTCCTTTCGCTTTTGCCCATCTTCTTGATCCAGATGTCTACAAAGCAATTGCAGGAGTTGGTTCTTTCTTTCGAGATTTATGCACAAGAACACTTACTGTTGACGGAATCCGAAACTTAGAGGTCAATATCCCCGTGATCCTTTGTAACCTTGAAAAGATATTTCCGCCATCTTTCTTTGATGTGATGGAACATCTTCCTATCCACCTCCCACGAGAAGTTGCACTAGGAGGTCCAGTTCAATACCGTTGGATGTATCCTTTTGAGCGGTATATGTTTCATCTGAAGAAAAAGGTTAAAAATTTAAGTAAAGTAGAGGGATCTATTGTCGCACAGAGCCTCAACGAAGAAGCGTCACAGTTTGCTGAATATTACTTCCCATCCGAAGTTCGTACAAAGAGTAGACGTCCTGGTCGCCATGATGATCGTAATGAGAGAGCGATTTATCCCGTCGTAGTTCCTGAGTTGTTTTCCCAAGTTGGTCGAGTGAGTGGAAAAAGCAAGACACGCACATTATCACAACAAGAGTTTAAACACTTGCATACGTATATCCTAACAAATTGTGAGGAAATTGCGGAATATGAAAGGTAAAAAACTTTATTTATGACAATGTATATATATATTCGAATATATTATATTTAATTTATTAACTTTCATACAAATGTGGTTTTCGTACAGGATTTACATGGCATTAATACGCGGGTGGTTTGTGGATAAGTCAGAAGAAGAGCTTCAACAACATAAGGAGGAAGATTTTATGACTTGGTTTAGGGAATTTTACGTAAGATTTAACAAAACCCTATTATTTTCAAATAAGTATCAATGTCATTTATGTTAACTGCGGTTAATTTTTTTCCTAGATTCCTGAAGGAATAAAGAGCGGAGCCACATTTCCCACATGGTTAATGGAATTTGTTAGTGGTCCAATCTACCGTGCAAAGTCTTATCCTAGGTATTGCAGTCGGGGATATGGGTTTAGGATTCATGACGAAAGAAGGACAAGACCATCTGCAGATTATGGTATTTCTGTGAAGTCTGGTAATGATGTTTACTACGGCATTCTTCAGGAAATATTGGAAGTTAAGTACCCAGGAATGTTAGACTTGGTCGTGGTGTTATCGTGGACCAATTTGGTGTTACTTCTGTTAACACAAATCGGAGACTACAACATTATGATCCATTCATTCTAGCGTCACAAGCAGATCAGGTTTGGTTCAATTAAATGTTGTGTTTTTACTAATTTTTATGTTTATTTCGGCGTTTACTTACGAAAATTTCTGTATTTCTTTATAGGTGTGCTACATTCGTTACCCTCGCATAACACGGCGGTCAGATCCTTGGGTCACAGTTACTGCAATAAGCCCTAGAGGAAGAATTTATGGAGTTTCTCAACACGATGCCATGCAGCCAAGCATAAGTACTCCAATGGATCCAGTTGCGGCCTCTACTGGTGTCGATCTTGTGGTTGATTTCACACAAATCGGTATAGTTCATTCCGAGTCAGAAGAAGAACAAGGAGAATTTTATGACGATACAAACTCAATTACTTCTGAAGGATCAACATCATCAGAGGAAGACGAACAAGGAGAATAAAAAAATATGTTGCAAAAATAATAAATTTGTACAGTGAACTACGGTGTGGCTTGATCCCGATATGGGTACGTAGGCAGCTCTAATCGAGCGCAGCTATTTAACAAAAATAATTTATTCATTTTTAACAATAAATGTTATAAAATAAATATGTATTAATTTAAAAACATGTTTTAAATCATATAATGTGAATATTTAAATCCAAAAATGTCAATATATAGTATAATCCTTTATTGTTTTAAATCCTATAATGTGAATATATATATCTCTTTTCATGTTTTACTAATTACTAAACATGGTTCAATGGCTTAACAAAAATAATTTATTCATTTTTAACAATATTCAAATACAAAATAAATGTTATAAAATAAATATGTATTAATTTAAAAACATGTTTTAAATCATATAATGTGAATATTTAAATCCAAAAATGTCAATATACAGTATAATCTTTTGTTGTTTTAAATCCTATAATGTGAATATATATATCTCTTTTGATGTTTAACTAATTACTAAACATGATTCAATGGTTTAAAGTGTATAAACATGGTTCAATGGTTTCAAAATAAATTTAACTTGTTTCCGACGGATTTCCGACGGCATTCGTAGTATCCGTCGGAAATCCGTCAGAAATACCGACGGATTTCCGACGGAATTTGTATGATCCGTCGGAAATCCGTCGGAAATACAGACGTATTTCCGACGGAATGACAATGCCGCGTGTTAGTTTCCCAATGCCGCGTGTTAATAAATGTTAGTAAATTCCGACGGATTTCCGACGGAATAACCGTCGGAATACGCGAATAAATAAACCAGATCGTCTTCTTCGCCATTCACTCGAGAAACTGAAGAAAAATTTCTTAAAACCTTCGATTTTCAAACCTTCGATTCTTCATCAAATCTTCTTCCAATGGCTGGGTCTCAAAGAAACATGTAAGTTTTTAATGTTTATTAAGAGTTTGATTTGTTGGATTTGTGGATTTAGGGTTTTGAAATTTAGATTTAAGGAATTTGGTTATAGATTTGGTTGAGGTTATTTAGATTAGGAATTTGGATTATGATTTTGGGTTATTTGCTTATAGATTTGGATTTTCTATATTAGGTTTTGAAATTATGATTTTTAGATCTAGATTTAGGATTTTTTTGTTTTATAATTTTTGGTTTTGTTATTGAAATTTAAATAGAAATTGATTTTACAAATTGATTTTTTGATTTACGATTTTTTTTTTATTTTGAAATTTTTGGATATAATTTATATATTAAAAATAATTAATATATTTATAATTGTGAACATATTTATAATTATTTGAGACAATTAATAATAAATATATTTCTTATGATTTTTTTTTTAAAAACTGAATTTTAAATTTTTTAAATGATTTTCGTATTTTTTTGTCTATTTTTTAAAAATTATTTTCAAATTATAAGTTATGAACAATGATTTATGAAATATATTTTATAAATTTATGTCTATTTTTTAAATTTTATAATGATTCTGTTTTGTTATAAATTTTTATGTAGGGATTATGGAGCATACGTCGAGTCTACGAGCGGACAGCGTCGTCACCGTAGGAGTAGAGCTGCGAGGAGTTCTCATACGCCGTCCACACATATTCCGGATACACAGATTCCGGAAACTCATTCACCGGCACCATCCGCAGCTGCTCCGACGCAGATGAGTGTCGAAGACTTCATGGATCTTCCGGGACGAGAAAGACTTCCACGTCTTCATCCAGATTGTCGAGGAAGAGACATTTGGTAAGTGTTTTTAATTATTTATTTATTTAATTTATAAATGTACTTTTTTAAAAACTAATTAGGGTTTTATTAATTAAATTGTTTTGTAGGTTTGACGATTCCCACACTGGGATCTCAAAGTCAATCAACCGAATGTTACAAGGAATGCTTCAGCATCCATATCCAACATACAGCTCAATGCCGATACAAGATAGGGATATGTGGTTTCGTCAATTTGCGGTAATGTATTTATTTTGTTTTTTCTATTAAAATTGAATTTAAATTTTTTAAATTATTCAAATTCATCTTATTTTTAATTTGCAGCAAGAATTCAGGTGGGACAGTCACTTAACCGCTTCGGTTAGACGCGAATTCGATAAAAAATGCGCACGGGCGTATTCATGGAAGATAAACGAGTGGAAAGAAAAGTGGAAGCATAATGATGTGCCAAGGGACTTGGTTTCGAACCCGGATCTATTTAACGGGTTCATCGCTTACTGGAATGAAGAGGCTACCAAAGAATCCGCCGCAAAACATTCTGCATCCCGGAACAGCGATCGCAAAGGAAAGGGCAAAGCGACGCACAATCTAGGTGCGAAGAGCAAGGCGACGAAGGCAAAAGAACTAGTAAGTTTTTTTTTATCCCTTCAATTTTCATTCATACTAAAATGAATCATTAATTTTTTTTAAGTTTAAGATTCACAAATTTTACTCAATTACTTTATTTTGCATGCAGTTTCGGGAAGATGGTGTCGAACCATCTAATTTGAGATTGCTCCAAGCTGTCCACACCGGCAAGGATGGTGTAATGCACGATCAGGTCACTCTGGATATCGTCGACAACGTCAATAGGATGCGTGAAGAGTTCCTAAATTCTCAACCAATCATTGAAGGAACTCCTCCCCTAACCGAAGTTCCTTTGGAGAAGGAAAACGAGTTCGTATTTGAGGTAAATAAAATTTTTATTTTTAGTCAAGTTTTAATTCATTTTCAATTTTTGGTCAACTTTTTTATTGCTTCCGCAGGCTATTCCGAGGTCTAAAGGCCGGTATTATGGTCTTCCCGACGATACTTCATCCTCCATTACGTCACACTATTACGGAGGTTCTCACGGCCCACATTTAGAAGCTAAAGTGGAGGAACTCGAGACTACGGTGCAACGCCTCACAGAGGAAAACCAAGCGATGGCGGCTAGGATGGAAGCATTCATGGCTCAATACCCACCACCACCACCTTAGATCTTATTTATGTTTTTTTAAACTATTTGTTAGAAACTACTTTATGTTTAATATTTTCTGTTGTTTTAATTTGTATTTCGAATAATTTAATATTAATGTTTTATGTTTTTTTCTATTTTAAAAAACAATTAGAATATTATTATTTTTCATTCAAACCAATATGAATATAACATAATACAAAAACAATTCAATTGAAACGGTTAAAAAAAAAGCCATGAAACCGCAAACCGTCGGAATTCCGTCGGAAATTTCCGACGGATTTCCGACAGATTTGGACAATCCGTCGGAAATCCGTCAGAAATTTCCGACGGATTTCCGACGGTTTGGGGTTTCATGGCTTTTTTGACAAATTTTACACAATAAACCTCAAACAACTTATTATATTATAAGATTATTAGATATAACACAATTTAAACTTAGTATTTAGGTTAAATTATTGTTTTCAAGATTTTGGGATGATTTACACTTAAGTTCTTCATAATGAAATATATAGTTTAACTTAGATGTTTACTAGTTCCTAAGTATAAATCTTAATTTTGATAAATTCTTATACACGGAGGTGAATATTGTAAACTTATCATTGAAATCATTAATAAACCACACAACAAACACATTTCAATTGAAACGAATCGAAAAAAACTCACGAAACCACAAACTGTCGGAAATCCGTCGGAAATTTCCGACGGATTTCCGACGGGTTTAGAGAAACACGTGTTCGTTTTTAAGGTTTGTCTGACAAAAGGAATAACATATATTTTTCTCAAGTCCGTCGGAAATCCGTCGGAAATTCCGACGGAATTCCGACGGACAGTGAAATTTTCGCAAAATCAAACGTTTTCGTGTCCCGCGTTAGTTGAATTTTACGAAATTATTTCTAAAGTCCGTCGGAAATCCGTCGGAAATTCCGACGGATTTCCGACGGACAGTGAAATTTTCGCAAAATCAAACGTTTTCGTGTCCCGCGTTAGTTGAATTTTACGAAATAATTTCAAAACTTCCGACGAATTTCCGACGGATAAGCCGTCGGAAAATTCTGTTTATAAGCTTCGTCTTCTCCGCGAACTCACACGAAAAATGAGAGGAAAATCTTCAAATTTTATAAATTTTAGGTTTTCAAAGTTAGATTTAGGTTTGGAATGTTAGATTTAGGTTTGGAATGTTAGATTTAGGTTTTTAATGTTAGTTTTAAGTTATAAATGTTAGTTTTAAGTTTGGAATGTTAGTTTTAAGTTTTGGAATGTTAGATTTAGTTTTTGTGATGTTAGATATGGGTTTTGAATCTTAGTTTTAGGTTTGGAATCTTATATTTAGATTTTAGAATGTTTGATTTAGGTTTTCAAAGTTAGATTTTAAGTTTTGTTAGTATATATATATATATTGAATGAATTTTAAGAAATTTGTGAATTTAGGGTTTTTGAATGTTATAGATTTAGGTTTTGAATGTTAGTTTTAGGATAAAAATGTTATATTTTAGATTTTGCAATGTTAGATTTAAGGTTTTCAATGTTAGATTTAGTTTTATAATGTTAGTTTTAGGATAAAATTCTTAAATTTATATTTTGGAATGTTAGATTTAGGTTTTCAATTAACATATTTAGGTTTGGAATTTTAGTTTTAGGATAATAATGTTATATTAAGATTTTCGAATGTTAGATTTAAGTTTTGAATGTTAGATTTAGGTTTGGAATTTTAGTTTTAGGATAATAATGTTAGATTTAGGTTTTGTAATTAGATTTAGGTTTGAAATGTTTCTTTTACGTTTCTAATGTTTAGTTTTAGGTTTGGAATGTTAGATTTTGATTTTGGTTTTTAATGTTAGTTTAAGGTTTATAATGTTAGTTTTAGGATAAAATTATTAGATTTATATTTTGGAATGTTAGATTTAGGTTTTCAATTAACATATTTAGGTTTGGAATTTTAGTTTTAGGATAATAATGTTATATTAAGATTTTCGAATGTTAGATTTAAGTTTTGAATGTTAGATTTAAGTTTGGAATTTTAGATTTAGGATAATAATGTTAGATTTAGGTTTTGTAATTAGATTTAGGTTTGAAATGTTTATTTTAGGTTTCTATAATGTTTAGTTTTAGGTTTGGAATGTTAGATTTAGATTTTGGTTTTTAATGTTAGTTTAAGGTTTGTAATGTTAGTTTTAGGATAAAATTATTAGATTTATATTTTGGAATGTTAGATTTAGGTTTTCAATTAACATAATTTAGGTTTGGAATTTTAGTTTTAGGATAATAATGTTATATTAAGATTTTCGAATGTTAGATTTAAGTTTTGAATGTTAGATTTAAGTTTGGAATTTTAGATTTAGGATAATAATGTTAGATTTAGGTTTTGTAATTAGATTTAGGTTTGAAATGTTTATTTTAGGTTTCTATAATGTTTAGTTTTAGGTTTGGAATGTTAGATTTAGATTTTGGTTTTTAATGTTAGTTTAAGGTTTGTAATGTTAGTTTTAGGATAAAATTATTAGATTTATATTTTGGAATGTTAGATTTAGGTTTTCAATTAACATAATTTAGGTTTGGAATTTTAGTTTTAGGATAATAATGTTATATTAAGATTTTCGAATGTTAGATTTAAGTTTTGAATGTTAGATTTAAGTTTGGAATTTTAGATTTAGGATAATAATGTTAGATTTAGGTTTTGTAATTAGATTTAGGTTTGAAATGTTTATTTTAGGTTTCTATAATGTTTAGTTTTAGGTTTGGAATGTTAGATTTAGATTTTGGTTTTTAATGTTAGTTTAAGGTTTGTAATGTTAGTTTTAGGATAAAATTATTAGATTTATATTTTGGAATGTTAGATTTAGGTTTTCAATTAACATAATTTAGGTTTGGAATTTTAGTTTTAGGATAATAATGTTATATTAAGATTTTCGAATGTTAGATTTAAGTTTTGAATGTTAGATTTAAGTTTGGAATTTTAGATTTAGGATAATAATGTTAGATTTAGGTTTTGTAATTAGATTTAGGTTTGAAATGTTTATTTTAGGTTTCTATAATGTTTAGTTTTAGGTTTGGAATGTTAGATTTAGATTTTGGTTTTTAATGTTAGTTTAAGATTTGAAATCTTATATTTAGATTTTCGATTGTTAGATTTAAACTTTGATTTGTATATTTATATAGGATATTTGTAAATTTTTTTTTTTTTTTTTTTTCAATATTTGAGAATTAATTTTTTAATTTTTAATTATATAAAATATGAATTTTGTAATTGTTTTAAATTATTACTATTAATATTTATTTCATTTCTATATTTTTAAATTTTATTAAATTATTTTGGATTTTAAATAAATTTTTTTTCATTAAAATTCGGAATATATAATTATTTATTAAATAATTTTTTTTTTATTATAATTTATCCAGTCCGTCGGAAATCCGTCGGAAATCCGTCGGAAATATTCCGACGGATTTCCGACGGATTTCTGACGGAATGATGAAACGACTAAACCGACGGATTTCCGACGGTTTGACGGAACCGGAAAACCGACGGATTCCCGACGGCTCGCCGGAACACGTAAACCGACGGATTCCCGACGGCTCGCCGGAACACGTAAACCGACGGATTTCCGACGGCTCGCCGGAACACGTAAACCGACGGATTTCCGACAGCGTGCCGGAACCGGAAAACCGACGGCTTTCCGACAGATTTCTGATTCATATTATCCGTCGGAAATCCGTCGGAAATACCGACGGATTTCCGACGAATTTTCCATTTCCGACGAGATAGAAGCGACGGACGAATCCGTCGGAAATCCGTCGGTATTTGCCAATTCCGACGGATTCCCGACGGATTTGGCCGTCAGTTTCTCGCCAGTTTTCTTGTAGTGTTTATGGGAATATTAATTATTTAAAAAAAAAAAAAAAAAAAAAATTTCGAGTGCGGTCGTTTCAATTTGGTATCAGAGCCTTTACGGTTCTAGGATGGTTTAGAAAAAATTAAATTGGATTTGATTTAATTTTTGGTGGTGTGTGTAGCATGTGTAAATTGATTGAATTGATTATGTGAGTTGGTTAATTGTTGGGTATGGAGTTCTAGATCATCCTCTTCGAGCCTTTAATGAGATTCCACGGTAAGTTGTTTCGTTTCTGTTGGTTGTTTGTGTTACTCAATTGTTTGTTGAGTTTAGTTAAAAGACTCGTGGAATAGTCTTCTGGGGCCAAAGTTTTAATAACATAATATTTTTTTTTATGTGGTTAAAGCTGTGGTGTCCGGTTTGCATCGGTTAATCTAAACCGTGGAAGTTCGAGTCTGTTGTTGAGCCGACTTCTATGGTTGCAAGGTTTGATCCAGGAATCCACTGTTTGGCTACGATGGCTAAAAGAGGTAGAGGTCGTGCTCGTGGTACCGGTGGGGGTAGGGGTCGCGGTCGGAGGAACGCGACGGCTCCGGTGGTTGCGAAGAGTGTGACACAGAGTGTTACATTTGAGCAGGTCGGGGATTCGCATACGGATCGGGTTGGGACGGAGAGTGAGGCCGGTGTTGGTGCCGGTGTTGCTGGAGTTCCAGCGGGTGCTGCGGGGGTGGCAGCAGGTGTAGCTCCGGCCCAAGAGGATCGTATTGCGAATTTCTTGGCCTTGCTGTTGGAGCGGTTACCGGAGAGGGTACCAGTGCAGGCTCCAGTTGTACCACCGGTAGCTGAGGTGCAGCCGAGGGTTGCGGTTACAGAAGAGCGCCCATCATACCTCAAAATGATGGAGAAGCTGCAGAGGATTGGCACGAGATTCTTTCAGGATGGTGCCAAGCCTGAAGAGGCAGATGAGTGGAGGATGCGGATGGAGCGGAATTTCTGGTCGATTAGGTGTCCAGAGGGATACCAAGTGGATCTCGCGGTCCACTATCTGGAGGGTGACGCACATCTCTGGTGGAGAGGTGTTGCGGCCCGGAGGGTTCAAGCAGAGATGTTTTGGGAGGATTTTATAGTAGAGTTTAACTCCAAGTATTTTCCCCAAGAGGCATTGGATCGGATGGAGAGTCGGTTTCTAGGGTTAACTCAAGGGAACCGGTCGGTTCGGGAGTATGAGGCGGAGTTTAACCGTCTCAAAGTGTATGGAGGTCATATCATGGATGATGAGAAGGCCCAAGTGAGGCGGTTTCTGATAGGTCTTCGGGCCGAGTTGAGGAACCAGTGCCTAATAGGATCGTTTAACACGGTTGTAGAATTGATAGAGAAGGCCGCGTTGATTGAGGAGGGCCTAAGAGATGTGGTTGTGGCAGTCAACCCAATTCTTCGGGCAAGAGAGCCTCCACATCAGTCCGGTCCTAGCAATGGCGGTAAGACGGTGCATGGGCAGAAGCGGAAGTGGGAGGGTTCTTCCAAGGGTAACCAAGGTGGTCAGGGATGCATTGGATGCGGAAGCAAGGACCATAAGGTTGCGGGTTGCCCCCAGAAAGGTAGAGCGATCGGGGATACTCGGGTGTGTTACCACTGTCATGAGCCAGGGCATATCAAGCTGAAATGTCCCAGGTTGCAGCAGGGGGTGGTAGCGGCGGCACCGTCTGATAGGCGAGCTGCAGTGGCACCGAGGGTTTACACCATGGTGGAGTCGGGAGAGCCGAGTTCCAACCCGATCACTGGTAAAAATTCTAGACTTGCATAAGGGTCTTGTGGGTTTGTGACGGGGTTGAGGAGGAGACGTGGGAACCAGAGGCGAGGATGAAAGCAAGGTTCAAGAAGTGGTTCGAGAATCAATCAAAGACTTGAGCTTTCATCAAGGGTTCCCAGTTTCGAGTTTTTATTGTTGGAACATTATGTATTCGTTCTGGTTGTAAACGTTTAATACATTATGCTTCCTTTCATTAATAAGATGTGTAGTTCTTATTGTTGATGGTCAGTGTTGCCATGAGTTTTAACTGAACATGAGGTTCTGAAAAGAGTTTTTATGTGGATTTAAAAACTTGAGTTATAATCGGAAAAGATTATGTGGGTACCCTGTGTGACGGGGTATGTTGTGGGATAACCTGAGTAGTGGTTATGGAAAAGATGATATTCCGGGTTGGAATGTGTGTGATGCCGGTATTACCTTGTAAGGTCGTATGCGGATCACGAGAGGTAGTTTCAGTCGGGAGTGCTTATAGACGTATGTTGGGTCATGTTGCTCAAGGGACGGTTGGTCCTGTACAACTCTTAGGAGGATGGATAGTTCCTCTGATATCCAGAACTCGAAGGGTATATAGCTCAGGGTGGCGTGGTATGAGATAACGAGAACCCGTAAGGTTATACTTCCCAGAGTTGAGAGGTATGAGCGTGATATCCGGAACTCGCAAGGTATATAGCCCAGAGTAGAGTGGTATGTGATTACCAAGAACTCGTAAGGTTATACTACCCAGAGTTGAGTGGTATGAGCGTGATACCTAGAACTCGTAAGGAATATAGCCCAGGGTGGAGTGTTGTGTGATACCGAGAACCCGTAAGGTTAGACTGCCCAGAGTGGAGTGGTATGAGTGCGATGCCGAGAACTCGTTAAGGTGTATAGCCCAGAGTGGAGTGATACGTGATTACCAGGAACTCGTGGGGTTATAGGGCCAGAGTGAGTGGCATGAATTTGATACCGAGAGCTCATAAGGACCTTGTGGCCTGAGAGCGGAGGAGTATTGATACCTAGAACTCGTAGACTTGGTGTCTTAGAGGGTAGAGGTATTAGTTTGAGTTGTGAGCAATGACCTATGACCAGAGTCTTAAGCAGGTGACTGAATGTAAACCTCAGAGGTCAATAGTGTTTGATCTCGGGACGGGTTGAGTGGCCAGTATGGTCAAGTTTGACCCTTGTGTTATGAGTTGTGTGGTTGAGTTCATTGAGGATGGACTGAGGCGTTAGATTCGAGGACGAATCTATGTTAGTGGGGGAGAATTGTAACGCCCGTGTTCCGAAAAATGGAAATTTCGGAATTACATACGGGATTTATGCGGAGAATCTCTGGAAAATAATTCCGGGAATTTTTGGGAGTAATTTTGAAGTTACACCGCATTTTTCCCGTAGGGGGGTGTGCGGAATCGATTGAGAAGTTTGGGGTCAGTTTGTGAACTTTTGGGAGTTCAGGGACTAGACTCTAAATAAAATTAAACTGAAATAATCAGTTTAACACCAACCAATTCCACTCTTTTCTCCACCTGCAGCCTCCTTCTTTTTCCCCCCTACAAAGTAGCCTACTCCCTCCACAAGCAGCCTCCACCAAAGATGTCTCCATCAGCATTCTCCACCCTCCCTACAAAGCAGCCCTACTCTACTATCTTCTCCATTAATTGCTTCTTGCCGACACCTGCATTCCAAGAAGGCATTGAGAGGTTTGGCTGAGGAATCAGAGAGTTTTGAGTGGTTTTCAGAGAAGGAGAAAAAGAGAGAGAGAGAGAGAGAGAGAGAGAGAGAGAGAGAGAGAGAGAGAGAGAGAGAGCTGAGGTTGTCTTGAGGCAAAGAAGAGAGGGTGAGTCTTGTGGCTGTGTGTGGCGTGGAGAGCAAGAGAGGGTGAGTCTTGTGGTTGTGTGTGGCGTGGAGAGCAAGAGAGGGTGAGTCTTGTGGCTGTGTGTGGCGTGGCGAGCAAGAGAGGAGTGATTTTGGTGGCTGTGTGGGCGTGAGAGACGAGAGGTGAAGGAACAGAGGTTGCCGTGACGGTGAAGCTTCGTGGCTCTCTCGCAGCTTGTTCATCACCGTGAGTTAGGGTAACGTTCTTTCCCTCTTAGTCTGTTTATGTTGGTGTGTTGGTTTTGGTACTGCCGTTAGATGTTCCGAAATCGTTGGTTCATCCGGTGGTGAGGTTCGGTTAGGCGTGAGACACGTGTTAGGAGGCGTTTTGGTGTGGCGGTGTTTTGTGGCCGCGAGGTGTGAGCGGTGTTAGTTGCGGAGAGTGCTTGAACGTGACTCCGTGACGGTGGGTTGTTGTTGAGGAGTTGGTGTTCGATCGCGTGGCCAGGTTGGTGTGAGTGGTGCAAGTCGATGATGGCGATTTGCACCTAGATCGATCATTCCAGGGCTAGATCGATCGATCGGTAATGGATCGATCGATCTGGAGGTGAGACGATCGATCTGGTAAGCTCACGGCCAGCCAGGATCGATCGATCTGGTTTGTGATCGCGTGTCCGGATCGATCGATCTTGAAATAGATCGATCGATCTGTGGTCTTCAAGAGTCAAATCTTGTGTTTAAGTTTCTTGTTTGTTTTTTTTGTTAGGCACGCGTTTGGGGAATTGAAGTCTATTCATTCCGGGAAGTTTTGGGAATTTCCGTGCGTGGCTAAAGGTGAGTGCATGACCATAAGCTTATCTAAGCGGTTGATTGTTTGATGTGGTTTTCATGGAATAGGCCGTGTATGATCTCGGGTGGATCTAGATCGAGTATTCTTGAGATGGTTGATTGTTTCGGTATTTTCGTGTTTAACTATGTTAAATAATTTAATTCGTTTGTGTGTATAGCTTGTAGATGGGAGGATTGCCTCACTAAGTATTTGTTGAAATACTTATGCATCTCTTTTTTTTTGATGCAGAAAAAGAGTTTGTGTGTCCGTGGAATCAAGGCGAGGAAGAGGGATGATCTAAACTCGTTGTTTGTTTAAGAGTTTTTCCGTTATAGAGGATTTTTGTTTGGTCTAGTATTTAAGGATAAAAAGTCTAACGATCTCAAGTCCGGATTCTTGTTTATCAAGAACCGTTATAGACAACAGAAAATGTCTATGAAAGCCAAGGTGGCTATACATACCAACTTCGACTCTCAACTCAAGTCGTCGTATTCTGGAAAGATCAATCGATCCTTTATTCTTGCGGTTGAGCAATGAAATTGTATTTTATTGTTGGAGTGAGTAATTATTATTCATGAGTAGTTGAATAATTTTTGTTTGGGGTAGTAATTAATATTTATGAGAATATTAATTATTTATAAAAAAAAAAAAAAAAAAATTTCGAGTGCGGTCGTTTCAACATTACTCGAAGACGCCATTGCTAACCATACAAAAACAAAATAAATAACCCCCAAATAAAATCAAGAATCCAATATCATAAAAAAACTGTCACTTAGGCACTAAAATGACATAAATCTGTAGCTACAACAATCAAATTACATATCCATCACTAAAGCATCAGCAGTATTAATTGTTGTTTAAAAAAAATACAATGAATTTCGCCAAAAAACTTACTGGAATTTGGAAGAATCAAGCCACAGATGAAGATGAAATTGAAGAGAAAGATCTGCAACAAATAAAAGATGTCTCAATAAAAATTTAAAATTACGGATTTAATTTATATACTAGGAATAAAAAAAAAATTACAATCACCTAAGTCTAAGAGTACACCGTCAGAAGGTCACCGGAAAACTGAAAATGTGACACGCCAAACAGGCCTTATGGTGGGTCACCACGGGTGATGTTCTAACAAATGAGAAGAACAAAACTGTCACTTTGATGGAAATTGAATATAAATCTGTTGCTACATCAAACACAATTGTTTTCAAGCGCGGGTATTTATTTATAAAAAAATTTCTGAAGCTAATCGTTAATATCATCACCTGAAATCAATAGAATTAAGCTTCACTTGATGATGAAGAGCAATAGCTGCCAAAAAATTAAGTTGTTAATGGAAATTGACACACTATTTTAATAGATTGACAAGATATTCAAAATTTTGAAAAACCAAGGGATACAGTCGATTAACCTAGGGATTTCGGGCTTAATTAGGAGGAGACTCGCCGCAATTCTTGTAGACTCGCCGTCGCAGTCGTTCGTGAAGACTCGCCGGCGTTCCTGGAGTGGATTTAAACGGCGGAGGGGCAAAGGGGCTAAGATTACGCGTTACCAAGAGGAAAGATGTGAGAGAGGGTTTAATTAGGAGGAGACTCACCGTAATTCGTCTAGCTCGCCGTCGCCGTCGTTCGTGGACTCTCGCCGGCCTTCCTGGAGTGGATTTACACGGCGTAGGGAGCAAAAGAAACTCAACGGCGGAGGGAGCAAAGAGGGCAAAGAAAACTCAACGGTGGAAGGGGCAAAGATGTGAGAGATGGAATTGCTCGAGATTGACAGCGGAGGGGCAAAGGATAGTCGCCGGCGTTCTAAGAGATTGATGGCGGAGAGGACAAAAGGGGGGTTAGGGTTACGATGGAAAAATAGAAAGGGGGGTTAAGGTTCGGGTTTTGTTTCATCAATTTCTCAATTTTTTTTTTTTAATTTAAGTTTTAATTTCGTTTTAATACTTTATTAAAAAAAAGTTAATTAGAGGGGTAAAGGTTAAATGGTCTTTTAACAAGAATATTGAGTTAATCTAGCAATCCATTTTTTTGGGTGTTATTCTAGTTATTAATCATAAGAATTGAGTCAATCTGGGTAAATTTCAGATAATTAAAGTTAACTATAGTCTCGGATATTTTGGGTATTTGTTCGGATCTTGGATATTATTACCCGATCAAAACCAAAATCTGAATTATTTGAAAACTAGTACCGATCGGATAATTCACAAAAACAAAACCCGATCCAAACCACCATTTTCGGGTTGGTACTGATTCAAATCTTCTGATTTGGGTACTTAAAAAGGTACTTAAAATATACAAAAACATCTACTTCTAACACAACATTTAGCTAATTATTATCATTAAGGCAAAGTGTACCTAAAGGCCTTCATGAGTTCTTGAATAATAAGACACAAAGATCATCATATCCATCTTAGAAATATAGTATCAAATAATTTCTGCTTATATGAAGCCTATTTGGTATGCAAAAGAAGTTAGACCTTTGTTTTGAAACATAGTTTTAACCTTTTACTTATAAGACGAAAATACTCTTAAAATAAAAGTATTTAGTTATCTTGTCGGGTTTAATCCCTTTGGAATAATAGTTTTAACCTTTTAATCCCTTGTCGGGTTTTTTGTGTAAAGAAGAATAATGCGCAAAGTAATTGAAAATTGACTGTGACAACGGACAGTAATAGGATTAAACGACATAGGACGTTCCTGTGAATATCAGAACAATCTAACACTTGGTGATAAACTAGCAACAATAACCAAAAAAAAAAACAAACTAAGCTCATAAATTTAATTAATAATTATAAACAGAACCCACAATAAAACTAAGAAAAGATTATTGATTTTAGAGAAGAAAAAAAACAATAACAAAAGAAGTGGAACCTGTTAAGGAGCATTATATCAACGGGTACTCCAACATATCTGCTGGTAAGTCTCCATTACAGAGCATCACTAAAGCTGATCAGGACCAAACCCAGAACAAAAAAAACAGAACATAGATCTGATCCTAGGACACAACCCATTTAAGTCCCTCTGTAATGGAGGCATCTCTAGCAGATACGTTAGGAGTCCCTCTAAGCAACAAGAAGAGAAGATACAATTTTATTGGCTTGAGAAACTTAGAAAGAGTCATCATATATATACAAAAGTTTTCAGTTTCCTTAAATGGTTGAAATCATTGTTCACCTGTTTTTGATTTTGTCCCAAAATAACCACTTCGTATCAACAACTCTAACACTTTCACCCACACAAAAAAACGCACGCCGATGCACACTAGCCTTGTGAAAATAAATATAAGAAAATAACACTCCATGCCATTCTTTTCAAGTCTGGAAGAACTACACACTGTTTAAATATACAAAAACGGCATGTCATTTTAATCCTTCTCATAATCAAGAATCTCAGCTATGGTTGTGTGTATTTTTCTACACATGTTTTTTTTTTGGTCTAATTAAACGTTTGGTTCAAAAGGTACAGTACAAGAACTCACACATTGTCTTTATTCATGGTTATTTCAACAGTAGAGTTACAGCAAATCAGATTCTTATAGGTTCTCAAGAATCATTAGAAGGTGAATCATCAATGCAATGCCAAAATCTATTGTGAAACCACATTGTATCAGCCTTTACTGCGTAACCATCTTGGTTCCTATGCCATCCATAGTACGCGTGCGTCCTGTTCTTTATCGAGAATATCGCGTGCCCAAAGCTCGCTTCTCTGTAGGCTGAGTACTTTGGCTGAGGCTCAGTCATGCTACAGAAAACCATATTACACGTTCAAACTCATCATCTGAATCTAATCGAAAAATCGGTTCCAACGAAAGCAGAAATGTTTTAACAAAATTAG
The DNA here is from genome assembly GCA_963667165.1 of Barbarea vulgaris. Classification (NCBI taxonomy): domain Eukaryota; kingdom Viridiplantae; phylum Streptophyta; class Magnoliopsida; order Brassicales; family Brassicaceae; genus Barbarea; species Barbarea vulgaris. Next base: position 39,986,024 of record OY763887.1, on the reverse strand, counting down.
CTTACTTGGTGGCCAATCCCTCAATATTGCCTCCATCACCAATAGTGATGTAGACTGGAGCTGATTGATCTTTCACTGGACTACAAATGCCGTTAACTATGTTGTAAGCTATGTTTGATATGCGTTCCTGGTTTCACAATACCTCAGATTTCTCAGTATTTATGGTTTAAAAGGAGACGTGATGAAACAAAGTTATTGATCTTACTGATCTTTCGTAGGCATGGACATGACCTGCAAAAACAACATCTACTTTGTTCTTTACGAACCACGACTCATACATCACCCTCATGGTTTCACCTTCCATGTAATGGTAATCGTAGCTGTTGTACCATGGTGAATGCATAAGAACAATCAACCATGGAGTTTCTGTCCTGTTAACCTTTGGGAACTCTTTTTTGAGCCACATGTATTGCGGCGTGTACATACCTGTCCAAAAAAAGATGGAAAATTTGGGATCCTCGGATTTAAGAATATGGCATGAAAAAGTGTCAAGATTTACCATATGCTGAATACGAAGCTAGCACGATTATGTAAGCCGGCCCTCTCTTAATCGAATACCAGAATGGTTCTGTACTACCTGATGATCGGTAAGGCGTACGGTACCTATTCTTGAATGGCTTAAACGGCCTGGTTTCCCCCTACGAATAGCATAAAAACAATCCATTTCAATCTCAGTCTAATCCATGTAATGACTGGTCTAACTAGATGCTTGTATATCTCCTTTTGCTATAACATTTTTAAGCGTAAAGAGAAAACAAAGAAGATGAAGCAAGAAGCATTACAATCTCGGGTAGGAAATCAAGTTCATGGTTTCCTGTAGTCCAAATCCATGGCTGATAAGCTGTGCTTCTTTCAACAAATCTTCCCCAACTATCCCATCTTCTATTGTCATTATTTGGATAATGATCAGCATATGAGAGATCCCCAACAAACAAAACCGCTTGCCCTTTTGTTGGATTGTTCTCATAATGGGTTAACGTTATGTTTGAGTCATAAGTTTGCCCAAGATCACCTGCAAAACAACACAAACTTCAAGTCAATAGAAGATGATTGAATATGTTAAAACCATGAATAAGGTTTTCAGAACAATTTACCAATAAGACCAAACGTATAGGGGACGTCAGGACCGACCTCAGGAGGAGTAAAGAACCAGAACTTACGCTCCGTTTGTCCTACACCTACCACATAATAGTACTTAGTGTCATACTGCAAAAAAAAAAAACAGGAACCATTATATAAGATAACAATAATAGCAATGATGATAATGATAATTATGGTGATGATGGACCTCTAAGTTTCTGATGGGGCAATGATGGATATAACCAGAAGTATAATTGTAAAACTTGTAAGTGTAGGTTTTGCCACGAGCTTTGAGCTTTTTAGAGCTATTATTTTTCCAATACAGAACTGTGTTAGATCCTTCTGCTTCTTGTGTCACCCAAGAAACTATAATAGCTTTCCCTTCCACATCTCCTTGTGTTATATGAACCTTTTTGCAGAAAACCCCAAATTAGATTTACAAAAAAAAAAAAACAGGTTTGCATATTCATAAACGTTTCAATAAAACAAAGCTTGAATCACTCAGAATGGTACAATAAATAGTTTTTATCGTCATCACAAAAAGTGAAACCTAATATTAAATTGTAAAGTAACTTAACACTTTAGCAACAATAACCAAAAGAAAAGCTTGGAGATTTGATAATTAATAATTAATTAGATACAAATTAAGAATGTCAAAAAAAAAAAATTTGTTGATTTATAGAAAAATAAATAAATAGATTAGTCGTACCTGTTGAGGAGCATTATAACCATGTGGAACACGAAAGACATCGCTATCAAAAGGCATATCAATAGATTTTTCAGATTTTCTAACAAATCTGCTTGTGATGCTTCCATTACAGAACATCACTAAGCTCTCCAAGACCAAACAAAGAACAAGAACAACTGAACAGAAATCAAATTTTCGGACAGGATCCATTTTTTCTTTTTTTCTTTATTTTTCTGTAAAGGAGATTTTTGAGATTTTTGAGATTTATCCGATAAACAAGGGAACAGAAAGAAAAGCTTTAAGAAGAAGAAACAGGGGAAATGTATGAGCTTGAAGGAACGGAATATTCGTGACTGATGTTTAGGTGCAGGGTTTGTGAGCCATGACAACTCTGTTTCTATAGAGTTTTTGAGGAAATAAATATTTATTTTATTTTCCTTAGTTAGTTTTTTCTTTTCGTTTGACTCAAATAGCCCGGATATAGCATATTATGTGAACGCTTGGAAGATAATTTATTGTATTTATTTATTTAGTTCGGACACACAGAATCTATGCTATTATTATTTTTTGATTTTTTGTTTCTTTTGGTCAACTAACTTTTTTTTGTTTCTTCCTTTTGATTTTACTGGTTTTTATATTTTTTTTCTATGATTTTATTTTATTTAAAAATAATGCCGTTATGACTTTACTATGACGAACAAAACAGCAGTGCGGCGTCTTGAAATGTTATTTTCTATTCCTTATATGTGGACAGTACATTACAACGACTTCAAATTTTTTTTTCATTGAGTTTTTTTTTTTTTTTTTTTTTCATTGAGTTTTTTTCATACATTAAAATAAACTAAATAACGATAATAGATGATAAATGCCTTCAAGCCTTCAATAAAGTTAGATCGCCAAGTAAAGCATATGCTAATTGATTCATATCAAAGAAAAAAAAATGCATATGCTAATTGGTGGACGATGTTAAGTATTATTCTATTCCCTCATAGACAGTGAAATATGACTGGTCCGCAAATTTTGCAAAAACAAAAGAAAAACTAATGATATCAATTATTATACTGTTTTATCACGTTTAAAATCGCTCTAAAATTATAGTTCAGTTCTTTGAGTGTTAGTGATAGTATATATATCTAGAACATTGATAAGATTTACCTACATATATTAATGTTTTTTTTTTTGATAACTTAATGTTTTGTAGTTGTTTCTTCGAAATCTTTTATACATCTAAATAATCGAGAAAATCCGTTTTAAAAAAGTCGTAAAACAAGAGATTGACACAATGAACAAGCAAGTCAACGATTTCCGCTAATCCAACATTTCATGAAACAGAATTGCAGAAAATGAATTAGAATTCAACTTGGAATCATATTCATAAGCATCAAAGCCGGAAAAAAATTTGAGTTGAATTTTGCTCTAATATTTTTTTGGAGAAATAATTTGAAGGAGGGAAAGAGAGAGATAAAGAGAATGAATGTGAAAAACATGAATTTTATTATTTTTTCAGAAACAAATATAAATATCAGAAACATAAATTTGAATTTATTCTATTAATTTCTCTGAAAAAATTATAATGATCAAGAATATTGTATTTTTGCCAAACTAAAACTACCAACTACAAATTATGATCTGATCATTGTCAAAATACTAAAGTAGTGATCTTTAGATGTGATCATGATCTTTAGCTGTGATCATGATTAAACCAAAAATCTCGGTTCGGAATGGTTCGGAATTCTCGGTTCGCATATTTTGTCGCATGATTTTTAAATTTTTATAGTTTTAAACAAAATTATATCCTCAACAAAAGGCTGTAACATCAAAGACGAAAGAAACAAAAAGTTATTTGAAAAAAAGAGAGTCAAATAAATAGCATTGATTTATAGATTTATGTGTCTAGATAAATATATACTCCATCGGTTTCAGAATATAAGATGTTTTCGTTAAAGTACAAAGTTTAATAAAATAATAATTTAATATTTAACTATAATTCATTTGGCTAATGATATATAATTTTAATTGTCATAAAAGTATATATGCATTTAGTTCTTTACATAGAAACTTGAAAAAATCTTTAAGTATTTTATATTGTGAAATAAATAAATAAAACATCTGAAATATCATATAATATGAAACACAACGAGTATAAATAGTCTTCAAAGCGTTCACATAATATGCCATCTGCGTATTCGAGTCAAGCGAAACGAAAAAAACTATCTAAGGAAATAAGAATAATACTTATTTCCTCAAAAACTCGAGTGAAACAGTCAAAGAGAGGTGTCACGGTTCACACATCTAAAGATCAGTACGAATCGTGTCCGAACACATCTAATAGTTCGGTTACTAGAGCTGAACTAATCGGAAGCTTTGTAAATTGTGTTCGGTTATCCGAGAGTTTTAGTTCAGTTCAGAAGAATCAAATGGTTAACCAAGACCTTCTTCTTTCTCTTCTTTCGTCAGATCTACTATTCGAATCAGTCGCCGTCAAGATTCATAAGGTTTTAGAGATTGTAACAAATGTTGAAGATGAGTGAAACACAACGTTTATTAAAAGCCAATTATTTTATTTTTGTTTTTAAAAAATTTCTTTTCATATCCAACACTTTTCACGAATTTAAAAAACGTATATTCGTCTTCTTTAATTTCCGAAGAAAAATAACTTCCAACAACAACACTTCCATCAAACAAAATCAACTTTTTATTTTTAGATCTTTTTATGTCCTTCACCAAATCAAGTTTTTCAATATTAAAAACTAAATTTCTCAAGAACCCACTAACATATTTAAAGCTCTTCTACCAACAATAACAAACCAAACATAACACTTCAGAACAAAGCCCTAAGCAACTGCTTATATTGCTTATGCTAAAGGCCAACCCTGGAAAAATGTATTAATTTTGAAAAACTAAAATAACCATCTATTAATCTATTATGATCTGATCATTGTCAAAGACTCAAAATATTAAAGGGAGAATTGTATATATAGGATACATTTTTTGGACTTTGTCCGTATACATTTTTTTTTTTATGAATTGTCAATTATGCCAAAACTACCCTTTCAAATAGTTATAACAATTTTTTTTAAGAAAAAGGTAGGTCGTGAGTTAAAAAAGGCAAGCCGTATCTAAATTAGGAAAATTTTGTTAATGTTAATTTCAGATCAAATGTGTTCTAAATATTTTAGAATACATGTTCTGAATTTTGTACATGTTCTAGAAAATTTAGATTACGTATTCTACACACTTTTCATGTTCTACATAATTTAGAATTCATCTCTATTCTACGATGTTTAGAATTCAGATTAGCTTTATGTTCTACGAAGTTTAGAATACGTATTCTGCAGGTTACCTATATTCTACAAAATTTAGAATACGTATTCTGAAAAGTTACTCTATATTCTACAAAGTTTAGAATATGTATTCTAAACTTTATCCTATTTTTTACGAATGTTAGAATATGTATTCTACGATTTGGTCATGTTCTACGAACTTTAGAAGATGAATTCTGCATAATTGATAATTTCGTAAAATAAGGAAACTGAATTGTATATATTTATGGAAACCGAATATTTATTAAATCTTTAACATAAATGTCTAAATCTATTCTAAGGAAATTGAATATTTACTAAAATTACGTTCTACAGAATTTTGAATACATATTCTACTTAGTTTTAAAATAATTTTAGTATAAAATAAGTTGGTTAAGTTTTTCTTAAGATAAAATCGTTTGTTTCATAAGTTGGTCATGTTTTTTATATTGATTTCTTGTATTCCTGAGATAAATATGATGGGGATTTATGTAACATGTGGTGTATGAAGATGGTTTGACAACAAGGAGTATATATTTGTGATTGATGAAGAAAAATATGCGATTAACTTAGTAGTATTTATTAATTTTTTATTAATTAAATTAATAATTTTTTAAGAGAGGTATATATCCAATTTCTATTTTTTTATTTTGACTTTCCATTTATTTTTTGCTAACTTTCTTCATTTAATCAAATTAGTGAATATTTTAATTTTTTTAAATTAAATTACATATTAAAGGCACTTTTGGATATTGATTATTTAAAAAGTGTAGTTGGACAATGTTAAACAAGAAAAATGTATATGGACAAACTCAAAAATAAATATCCCTTAGAGCCAATTTCTCCAATATTTAAAAAGTGATGATTCAAAATATAAAGATAAATCCGTGATTTTTTTTTTTTTTTTGATATAGGGTATTCTATTAAAACTTGTGGAATGTTTACAAGATGATGAAAATACAACATAAGAGAAAATTAGAATTACTAGAGAAAGAGAAGCATAATTGAGGAAATAGTGAAGCATAATTCAGGAATTAATGATAAATATGTGATCTGTTTAACTCCTTCTAGATAAACTAATTCGTATCTACTTTGCGATAACCAATTAAAACAAGTACGAGAGATATTGTCTATCCATTTCTATATATACTAAATCAGCATTTATTTAGATAAAAACTGCAATATTATCCTGCAAACACGTCAGCAAAATATAGGTGCCGAGTCACAATTTTTTAAAAATTTCACATTAAATAAATAATTATTATTTTACACGATCTTCTAAATGCTATATCTTATAAAGCATGAGTCACCTGCCCAACCAAAATCTAACATCCGAGCCCATTTCGGTCAGTTCTTTTTACCTCATCAATGTGACAGATGTTCAGGGGCTTGACTCATCGTTCATACCAGACAAGACAACTTCTGTAAACACCAATAAAAACGGTACTCCTCTCCCTTATCCCAAAAAAAAGAAAAGAGCAGAAAAGATGATATGATTCTCTCTTGAGTAAAGGGGTAAGAAAATTTTCCGTGACCTCATTATTTTACTTGAGATTGAGATGATCACGCAAAGGTGGAAGTGAAGGGTAGGAAAATTTCCCGTGACCTCATTATTCACTACACCTTTGAATTAAAAAAAAAAAAAAAGAAGAGAAAAAAGAAAAGAAAAGAAAGAAGTAAAAAAAAAAAAAGATGATAAAAAAAGAATAAGTCTGGGGGAGAGAAAGAGTACTGATAGCTATGGTTGTCTTTGTTTTGGTATTCTGCGTGAAAGAGTCTAGAAGGTCCTGGGCATCGAGATCAGAGATGAGATCCAGCGATGAAGGTATTGTGGACTATGCTGTGAAATTGTGGGTTTAATCGGGAAATTTATGAATATCTACGGTGAAGTACATGGTGGTCTGGGTCCTTTCAGGTAAGAGTTTCTAGTGGATTACTAATGTGAATGTGAGTGTGGTATTCTTATGACGAAATGAGTTTCTGTGTTTTCAAACTTCTTTCTCTTGTTTAGTTTTCTGTTTTGCTTGAGGGCAAGCAAAAGCTAAGTCTGCGGGAGTTGATATATCATGGATATTACCGGTTTTAAACCATGATATAAGTGTTTATCGAGTCTAAACAGTGTCTTTAGAGTCTCTATCGAGTCTTTTATAGGTTTACATGCGTTGAGTGTAGCTAAGAAGACAAAGTTGGTGTCTCTGGTGATCAATGGTGTCGATCGAAGCCACCATTGGTGTCGCTCGACACCCATCGTCAGGCACTCATGTGGAATTACTCAAGTTATGAAGATTTGCATTTTTGCCCTAAAAGTTCCAGAAGTTTACAAGAGAGATCCAGCTCAAGTCTTAGACTATTTATTAGGTTTTTAGGTTAAGTTTTATGTATCCATCACTATCTATTCTTTATCTTTGCTTTTGATAAGTTTGGAGAGACTAGAGAGCTTGGGACTTTTCTTGTCACTTGTACTTCTGAGAGAAGATCTTGAACCCATAAACGAAGAAGACGACCCAAAAAAAAATGCTTCTCTCTCTCTCTCTCTGTTGGCGATAGAATAGATGATTTTCTCAACTGCCGTCGATCTCTTTCAGAGTTTCCTCCGACGGTTTTCTCCCGTGATTTTTGGGTCAAATCCGGCGGTTATTGTCCGTTGGGATCTCTCTCTGGCAGTTTAAGTTACAGTTACTCCAACCTCTCTCAACTCCCAAAACCGCCATGGATTATACCCTATATAAAGCAACCCCTCTTATCTCTCTGTTCTTACAATCGATTTACAAATTCGAAGATGGGAGACAACATCAGGCGAAAGATGCAAGACATTACTCTTGGTGTTAATGATGCCCCAATTGCTGTTCCAAAATCCGTATGTATCCAAGCGGCACGAGCGAACTGGTTCTCCATTATTGGGGCTTTGGTGAATCATAGGAAGCAAAACATGAGAGCTTTGATCAATCAGTTACCACGCCTATGGGGCATGGAAAACAACATTGTCGGCCGAATTATTGATGCCCGGAAGTTTCAATTTGTTTTCCAATCAGAGGAATCACTTAATCTGATCTTAAGGCGGGGTCCTTGGTCATTTAGCGAGTGGATGCTAGTACTCACCGTCACGTTCCTAACATGCCTGAAGAACAAATGAAGATCATCCCTTTCTGGACCCAAATTCATGGAATCCCGGCACAGTATCTAACTACGGAGATGATTGACGTTATTGGGAGTTCCCTGGGTCAAATAAGTGGAATTGACTTTGATGAATCAGCGACTCGAGTTGATTATGTACGGGTACGTTTAGAATGGAATATTGATACTCCACTGAAATTTAAACGCAATTTTACATTTGGACATGAGGAAAGTGTCATCCTCTCCTTTCGTTATGAATGTCTTCGTAACGTCTGTGTTATATGTGGGCTAATAACCCATGACAAAAAGGAGTGTGTCCTTTGCGTTTTGATGTTGAGGATGATCATCCGGAAATCCCTGATGAAGAGGATGACAATGATAAAGATATGAAGGATGAGGAGTCACCTGTGTTACACCCTGCTGCTGAAAAGATAGTAACAAAGGAGATTGGTGCCAAAGGAATTGATCCCACAATGGTTGCTGAACCATCCAGGACATCTGAAATGGCCAGTGAGAAGTCTTTCTCGCTAATTATGGACAGGGATTTAACTGCAGAAACATGGAACTATCTTCAGGCTAAGAGGGCGAAAGGAAAGTTTACAAATGAAGATTTTCTGGATGTGATGCATCAATACTCTTGTATGGAGAAATCAAGAGATTTTTCGATTAAACAGCCAAGAGATGATGCAGAATTACAGAATCCAAAACAGCAAATGGTGACAGATTTCAAGAAGGAGGAGAAACGAGAGTTCAATGAAGGCACAATTAGCATCCCAGGCATTGTTCAAGGTATTAATGTACCAACTGGAATGGTTTTGTCTGAAATGTCGCAGGGGCTTGATTATCTAATTCAACAAAAAGAAGAGGAACGTGCTCAGATGATTCAGCGTTTCAAACAGGGCTTTAAACAAAATGAGTATGTCGATGTCTTTGATGATTACATCGACAATGGTGGCGATGAATATCAGACCAAACGCAGGAAACTGGAAGTGGAGAAGAGGTTACAAGTTTCAACTTGTGAAGCAGCTGATCGGATGATCCTGAATCCTATAAAAAATAGATCCTTGAGGAGTTTGAAGGTTCTTGTGAAGTCGTACAACAGATAGACGGAGGCACGGGGGGCCCGGTACCCCCACCGGTCCCATAAAGATCGTCTCTTGGAACTGTCAGGGCCTAGGTGCGCCGCTGACTAAGTCTAGGCTAAAGGAGCTATGTGGCAAAGCTTCACCATATATTTTATTTCTAGTTGAAACTATGAATAAGTGTAATGTTGTTAGGGACTTGTGTGTTTATCTAGGCTATGATAATGTGTGTATTGCGCCTCCATCTGGTAGAGGTGGTGGTCTAGCTTTGCTTTGGAAAAAGGATGTAATCATAAGTAAAATTTTCTCAAGATGTAAGGATGATTGATGTTTCTGTGCAATATAATGGTATGGATTTCTGTTTATCTTGTATTTATGGGCACCCAAATCCACAATTTAGACATGAACTATGGGAACGCTTAGAAAGAACAAGCTTAATTCGACAAGGGCCATGGCTTCTTGTTGGAGACTTTAATGAAATCTTATCAAATGAAGAGAAACATGGCGGACCAGATAGAGATGAATGGAGTTTTCAGGACTTTAGAAACATGGTTTCTACATGTAATATTTCTGATCTAAGATCCATTGGTGACAAGTTCTCTTGGGCTGGAGTTAGAGGAATACATACAGTGAAGTGTTGTCTGGATAGGGTAATGTGTAATGAAGAATTCTTAGCCAATTTTCCGGCATCAGAGGCAGATTTTCTACAGTTCTATGGATCTGATCATAGACCGTTTGTAACATCGGTAGCTTTTGCAGAGGGAAACAAAAAACGTCATTGCCGTTTTGATAAGAGACATCTAGCAATTTTCGATTTCAAAGACTATGTTAAACAAGGATGGAAGTCCCCTGGTTTACGTCGGAATTATAAATTCTAGATCAAATACGTGAATGTCGAAAATCAAGGGCTACATGTAGACATCGTAATAAATTGAATGCTTCTAAACGGATAGAGGAGTTAAAGAACGAATTAGATGTGGCAATGTCATCTTCGGGCTCTATCAGAAGACAAATTCCAGGATTACAAAGAGATTTGGCTATGGCGTTCCGAGATGAAGAAACCTATTGGAAAACCAAAAGTCGAAATAATTGGTTAGAAGAAGGAGATCGCAATACAAATTTTTTTCATGCCTGTACAAAAACAAGGTACTCCAAGAACAGAATACATTCTATCAAAAACAACCAGAGCGTGACTATCAAAGGAGATAAAGCTATAGGAGAACACGCGGAAGAATTTTTTCAAAATATCTATAAAAGTAATAATAATCCAATGATACAGTCTATTTTTGATGATTTTATTTCAACTGTTACTTCGGAAATCAATGAAGCCATTACAAAAAAATTTTCCAATGCTGAAATATATGAGGCAGTCTGCAAGATCGGAGCTGATAGGGCTCCCGGACCGGATGGCCTAACGGCTCGATTCTACCAACAATGTTGGGACATTGTCGGAGACGATGTCATTTCAGAAGTGAAGCTTTTCTTCAATACATCCACAATGAAACCAGGAGTTAATCACACAAATATATGTATGATACCAAAGATTGATAAACCAAATACTCTATCGGATTATCGGCCTATTGGACTCTGTAATGTGCTATATAAAATAATATCAAAACTCCTAGTTTCACGTTTTAAAATTTTTCTGAATACGATTGTTTCGGATTCGCAGGCAGCTTTTATTCCTGGTCGTATGATTTCAGATAACATTATGGTGGCTCATGAATTAATGCATTCCTTAAAATCACGGAAATGAGTGTCTAAAACGTATATGGCCACAAAAACAGACATAAGTAAAGCTTATGATCGAGTAGAATGAGATTTCTTGGAAAAAACAATGATAGCCTTTGGATTTTCAGACCTTTGGATTAATTGGATAATGGCAACAGTACGAACAGTTAATTACTCAGTTCTCATAAATGGTTCACCCCAAGGGAATATTGTTCCTCAACGAGGACTCCGACAAGGCGCTCCTTTATCACCATATCTTTATATTCTTTGTGCTGATGTAATGAGTCATTTATAGGATGTAAAGGCAAGACAAAAGAAAATCAATGGTATTAAAATTGGTAATGGAGTTTTCCGTATTGCACATCTCTTATTTGCTGATGATTCTCTCTTTTTTTGCCAAGCTAATCGGAAAAATTGTTTAGCCATTAAAGAAATCTTTAGAATATATGAGATGTGCTCAGGCCAAATGATTAATACAAAAAAATCTTTAATAACTTTTGGTTCAAGAGTTTATGGACATACTCAGGAAAGACTCAAGAAAATTCTAGGCATCAATAATCAGGGTGGTGGAGGCAAATACCTTGGACTTCCCGAACAGTTTGGACGAAAAAAAAATGAAATGTTCAAAAATATTATTGAACGAGTTCGACAACGAACTTCATCTTGGAGCTCTAAGTATTTATCACCTGCCGGAAAAGAAAATTTACTTAAGTCTGTCGCACTAGCAATGCCAGTATACTCGATGTCATGTTTTAAATTACCAAATCAAGTAATTTCAGAGTTGGATAGTATAATGCTTCAATTTTGGTGGGAAAAAGGAGAACACCAACGCGGAATACCTTGGGTGGCTTGGAAAAAACTACAACTAGCTAAGAAACATGGAGGCATAGGTTTTCGAAATCTCGAACAATTTAATGATGCTCTTTTAGCTAAACAAGCATGGAGACTTCTCAAATCCCCAAATAGTCTTTTTGCAAAACTCTATAAAGCCAGATATTATAAAGATGACAATCTTTTTGATGCTACATCGAAACAACATCAATCATTCAGATGATCATCTATATTAGTAGGTTTAGAGTTGTTAAAAAAAGGCTGTCGGAATATAATTGGAGATGGAAAATCAACAAGAGTTTTCAAAGACGCATGGATACCCACTCATCCGCCGAAACCAGCTATATCGGGACACCATAATACAAAAATGTTAATTTGTGATCTGCTTAAAATTCAAGGAAGGCACATATCATGGAATGAAGACGCTCTAGATATTGTCCTAACGGATGAAGATAAGAGTCATGTCCGAAGCATCTACTTGGCGCAGAAGGAAGAAAAAGATCGTATAATATGGAATTTAACACCTCATGGTCATTACTCGGTTAAAACAGGTTACAGATTAGCAAGTGAAGAAGTCAATGCCAGGCAGCCTATCCAAGCACCACATGGAAATCCGATAATTAAAAACAAAGTGTGGAAACTGCCTATAATGCCAAAGATTAAACATTTTCTATGGCAGGTTTTATCAAAAGCAATAGGAACAATAATGAGGCTAAATACAAGAGAAATAAGAATGGATATGAAATGTCGATGATGAATCGATTAATCATCTACTATTTACATGTCCTATCTCTCTTCAAAAGTGGAGACTAACACAACTGCCTTATATGTTCCGATTCATACCAGCCATTAATATTGAAGAAAATATTGATTTCTTCTTAAATTTTCAAAGAGAAAAGAATCTTACAAAGGCACAAAAAATACTACCTTTTTGGGTTATGTGGCGACTTTGGAAATCTCTAAATGAATTAATTTTTAATAAAAAACCAATAATTCCAAGTAGAGAAATGGTCCTTGCTAAATCGGATGTCTATGAATGGATAACAAATGACAAATCAGTGGAGTCGGAAGGAAAATCTCCTACAGTTTCTTCATGGTCTAAACCACCTAAAAATTGGTTAAAATGCAACTACGACGCTTCTTATATTTCTACAACTAACCAAGCAATGGGAGGCTGAATAATACGTGATGAATATGGAATATCTAAATTTTCGGGATCTTCTAATATGGCCACTACTGCATCTCCTCTAGAAGCCGAATGTAAGGCGCTCTTAGTCGCTTTACAGATGGCTTGGTGTAAAGGTTATCATAAAGTCATCTTTGAAGGGGATTGCCAAAGCCTGGTAAATGTTGTTACTGATGTTCATGAAGATGTTACAATCCTGAATCTCTGCAAAGATATCAAGGCATGGAGAATGATATTCGAAGATATACGATTCACGCACGTCTTAAGAAGTTGTAATGAAGTGGCACATTTATTAGCTAGATTTGGTCCGCCAAATAACATTTTCTTTTCAAATTGTATTTATCCTCCTACTTGGTTAACAAACCATTTGTATTGTGACTTTGTTTTATCAAATTAATATATTTTATTTGCCGTAAAAAAAAAAAAAAGATCTTGGACCCATGTTTCCTATTTTACTTTTGATTCAGTTTTATATGATATTTATTTCAGCTATGTTTTGTGTTTCATCTGATATGTCTGAGTAGATCCTTTGTTAGGTTTAAGGATTCTCACAACTCACAAGAGATTTCATGATTTGTTAGGTTTAACACTGGTTAAGATTCAAACTTGTTAGTTATTCATCTAGGATTGTACTTAATGCTTGTTCTAGCTTGATCAGCTAGATGTAGGCCTATCAATTTAATCAAAAACCCACAGGCTCCGCCCCGTTAAACCCGCCGCGGGGCGAGTACGGGTCAAAACTTTTTTTTTCAAATTGCGGGTTGTGGGTGCGGGTCGAAATAGTTTTTAGCGGGGCGGGTGCTGGTCATCAAATTTTCTAAACGGGTTTGCGGGTACCCGCATTTAAAAAAAAAAATTAATTAATTAATTAATTATTATTAATTTATTTATTTTAGTAGTTAAAATTTAAAAATATTTAAAAAATATATATATATTATTATCCAAATTATTATTTTATTTTATATTTAAATTAGGATTTTATGTTTTTAATATAAAAAAATTATTAATAGATATTAATTTTACTAAAAAAAAAATTAAAAAACTAATTTTTTATTTTTTATTTTTCTTTAATTATTTGCGGGTTATCCGCGGGTACCCGCAAATTTAAGCGGGGCAGATACGGGTAAGGTTTTTTTGTTTGGCTGGTCGCAGGTTACGGGTTGATGCGGGTCAAAAATTTACTAGAACCCGCTGCGGGGCGGGCCGCGGGTTAACATGCTTGATACGGCTACCTAGAAGTATGATATTAGGTTTTTAAATTGGCGCGACAGTGTGATTTAAGATCTAAACTAATCCTAGTGAGCATGTTAGATAATTGCAACGACAGTTGGATTAGATAACTTGTGAACATATCGAACCTGCACTTAAACCTTGTCTGAACTTTAGGATTCGCAACGACACTTGGTCTCTTAGGTTTATGTCATAGATAGTTTTCGCAACGACAGGTTGTTAGCTATATTTTCCTAGACATGAGGTTTTCCTCCATTGATTACATCCTCTTTTATTTATTTCCTGCATTGTTATTTCAATACTTATTTACTGCTTAGCTGTATTTGAAGCAACACATCTATTTTGAAGCCACTGAGTCTCTGTGGATTCGACACTTAAGTACAACCGTGATCTTTTAATTTGAGAGAATAGCTCTAGGGTTAATTTGAGCATATCACGTAGTATTACACTTATATGTATCTCTTAAGAGTTTTGACGCTCACATATATTTGTTTATTTTTAAATATAAGTATAAGGTTGGACTTCTTGTTGCGAGGGATTAGATTTGATATAATATTTATCATCCTTTTACAAAGTTGATGATGGTGATATTATAGTATATGCATTGTATAGTTACTGGATCTGTATATCGAGTCTGTATATGTCCGGTTTACTTGGTTATTGGCTTTGGTTTAGACCTTTGGTAAATGTATATAAACCCCCAATTGTACAGTTTTATTGAATTAATGAGAATGAGATTAATTTACTAAAATGGTATTAGAGCTTTGAAAATATCTTGTTCTCTCTCTCTAACAAACTTTTCTCTTCCGCTTCGTTTGTTACTTCCGATCTACCGGATTCTCACCGGCGATCTCTTTTCTGACCTCATAATCGTGTTCCTTGAGATCAGGTGAATCGATTCCATCCTTTATTTGGCATTTCTCATCTCGATTTGAGCTTATCCAGCTTCACATCGATTTCCATGGCGAAGAAAAATGGAAAAGGTAATCGCCGTTGTAAGTCACCGGAATCACCGGAGGTTCAGTCACCGAAGATTCAAAACAAGGATTTAGACCTTTTCTCGCCTCGTCGAGCCTCTTAATTTTCAAATCAAGCTTCTTGTTCTTTCAATCACGCTGCGGCTCCAACAGCGTGTCTCACGATCATCTTCTCTTCCGTTTTAGGTATCTGACTCACATGATAACATTCATAGCCCTTATCATCTTCATAGTGCTGATCATCCAGACCTAGTTTTAGCTCTGGGACCTTTAGAAGGAACGCACTATGGTACATGGATTGTTGCTATAACCACAAGTATAGAGGCTAAGAATAAGATTGGGTTTCTTGATGGATTTATCCTTAAACCTGCTGAAGATGATCCATACTATAAGATTTGGTGTCGTTGTAAGAGCATGGTAAAGGCGTGGTTATTGAACAGTGTTTCGAAGAAGATCTACACTAGTATTCTCTACTTTCAGTATGCTTCTGAGATATATAAGGATCTTCACACTAGATTTCACAAATCCAACTTATCGAGGCTACACAAGCTCCAGAGCATGGATCTCTCATCCTATCACACGCAAACTCAGTCTCTTTGGGCAGAATTGTCGAGTTTTCAGCCACCTACTCGTACAATTGCTGGTTTGATAGCTGAACGGGAGACTGATCGTGTTATTGACTTCCTCATGGGTCTTAATGATAGTTATGTTGTCACTAGAAGTCAGATTTTGATGAAAAAGAGTCTACCAACACTTTCAGAAATCTACAATTTGTTGGATCAAGAAGATAGTCAGAAGTCTACTCGATTAGTTGTACATAGTGGACCAGAGGCTTCTGCCTTTCAGGTTCCTCATACTGGTCAATATGGACAGCAAGATCAATCGGGTAATACAGGATTTGGTGCTACTCAATATCAGAAGAAGGATCGACCAATCTGCACTTATTGTAACCGTGCTGGTCATGTTGAAGATAGGTGCTACAAGAAACATGGATATCTTGCATCTTTCAAATCCAAACAAAAGTTTAAAGGGTCTGTTTTTGCACCTCTTCTAGCAAATGCTGCAGTTAGTGATGTTCAAGATGATTCTGCAAGCAAGGTTGACAATGACCTCTCTCCAGCACAAATCCTGCAGCTTTTTTCGTTCCTTAGTGCTAAGCTTCAACCTCCAAGTAACACTGTCAAGCCTGAAGTTCACTCTGTCTTAGTATCTTCCATTGATACCCCTTCTTCATCAACTGTTTGCCCAAGATCCGGTACATTTTATCCCTCTATCATTTGTTCTTTTGTTGGTATTGATAGGCCTTATGTCTGTTCTATGGATAGTGATATTCAAGCTATCGACTCTTGGGTGATAGACACAAGAGCCACAAATCATATTTGTCACAATAAACATTCTTTATTTGACTTTCACTACCTTCAAAACACCATTTTAGTAAATTAATCTCATTCTCATTAATTCAATAAACTGTACAACTGGGGGTTTATATACATTTACCAAAGTCCTATACCAAATCCAATAACCAAGTAAACCAGACATATACAGACTCGATATACAGATCATGTAACTATACAATGCATATACTATAATAGGTGACAATGGATTTCAAAATGAATGTCAGAATCCATATCCATAATAATCTTTAAAACCCCATCTCCCAATAAGTGTAGGGTTATGGCGAAAACGTGCAAACCCAAACTCACTCATATATATATAGCTATAAAGTTACTATATATTTGGACCAGTCCCAGATTTCAAGAAACTCCCTCGAAAATTTGAAAGCATGCTTTCTTTCTAACATCTAGTTTTCAAGCAGCGAACATTTTGTTGTGTTTTAAGCAAATTTCACTAATTTTTAAAATGTGAGTCATTCTAGGCAAATTTCACTAATTTTTAATTAAAAGCAGATAAATTAGCCTATCACAGAAAGACATTTGTGAGAAACGTTTCTTATGAGTCTCTTGCTTAAGAGAAGTCTTTTTTTCTCTCACATACTTTTCTATTTTGTTTTTAATTTATTAGTGAGAGACGGTGGTGGGAAGGACCGATGGGAGTGCTCTTGGTATTTACACGTAATCATTTTCTTGACACATGTCCATACTATTTAAAAAAAGGAAGAAAAAAGTTTAGTAACTGAAAACCTTACATTTTTTTTTCTTCTTCTTATTTTTATGTAACGTTTTCAAATTGAAAGTAATAATCTCACCACCGACACCACCGACTAATTTCCACTGTTATTTATTCTTCATAAGATGTTTCGTCCTCTCTATAATCTGACTGCTCATGGTAACAATTTTGACGATGGGATTGTCTTCGTCGATTAACGCACATTAAATTAGAAACACCGTACTCTCTCTCTCTATCTCTCTTTCTCCTGTTCTTCTTCTAATTTCTATGTAATGTTTTCAGATTAAAATTAACAATTTTACCACCGATCAACTTTCACTGTTATTTATTTTTCAGAAGATGTTTCGTCCTCTCCATGATCTGACCACTCTTGGTGACAATTTTTGTGATGGGACTGTTTTCGTCAATTAACGCCCATCAAATTAAAAACAACGTACGGTCTTCTCTCTCACACACTCTCTCTTTCTTGTTCTTGTTCTTATTTCTCTATAACGTTTTCAGATTAAAATTAACAATCTCACCACTGTTCAATTTCCATTTATGTTTATTTTTCAGAAGGTGTTTCGTCCTCTCCACGATCTGACCACTCTTGGTGAAGATTTTTATGATGGGACTGTCTTCGTCGATTAACGCCCATCAAATTAGAAACAACGTTCTCTCTTTCTCTCTCTCTCTCTCTCTCTCTCTCTCTCTCACTCTCTCTTTATTTCTTTTTAACGTTTTCAGATTAAAATTAACAATCTTACCACCGATCAATTTCCAGTGTTGTTTATTTTTCAGAAGATGTTTCGTCCTCTCCACGATCTGACCACTCCTGGTGACGATACTTGTGATGGGACTGTCTTCGTCGATTAACGCCCATCAAATTAAAAACACTGTATGCTTCTCTCTCTCTCTCTCTCTCTCGGTTTGAAACGTCATCATCCTAGAGAGTAACACGTGTCCATCCTATTTTTTTAAAAAAATTTATATAAATAATTGAAAACCTGACAGCCTTTTTTGTTCTTCTTCATATTAATGTGTAACGTTTTCAGGTTGAAATGAACTATCTCACCACCGATCAATTTCCACTGTTGTTTATTTTTCAGAAGATGTTTCATCCTCTCCTCGATCTGACCACTCCTGGTGACGGTTTTGGTAATAGGATTGTTTTCGTCGATTAATGCCCATCAAATTAGAAAACCGTACTCTCTCTCTCTCTCTCTCTCTCTCTCTCTCTCTCCCTCTCTCTCTCTCTCCATCCCTTCTCTTCTCTTTGATACATTTGATTTTTGTAAATCGACTGTGGATTATAGAAGTGATTAATCTTCTCTCGCTTTCTAAGTCACTGATGATTTCTATAGATTTAGGGTTTTTCTAATTGGTTTTAAACACACATCAATCTCATCTCTCTTTTCTACGAAGAGATGTTAAAGGAACCAAAGATACAATAATCAATTTCCATTTACACCGATGCTTGGTTCTACAAACCTTGTAAAGGAACTCTCTGTCTTTCTTCCTACTTCTATTTTTGCTTCTTGATGATTTCTTTTTTGACTATGACTTCTTC
The DNA here is from genome assembly GCA_963667165.1 of Barbarea vulgaris. Classification (NCBI taxonomy): domain Eukaryota; kingdom Viridiplantae; phylum Streptophyta; class Magnoliopsida; order Brassicales; family Brassicaceae; genus Barbarea; species Barbarea vulgaris. The sequence goes on along the minus strand of OY763887.1, from coordinate 39,967,127 downwards.
CTCATCTCATAAAATTTTCAACTGATCTTAGGTTTTCCTTTTAGTTCCCAGTTCTTCCAAGGTTTGCTTCCTCCAATTCATAACATTATTGAAAAGCTTACACTTTTGATGATTTCCTTCCAATTCCCATATTTCTATTTTGATTATGTTTTAGTGCATCCAAATCTGAGAGATACAATATGAAATTGTAGGAGTTATAGACAAGTATCAGAGGTGCGATGATCGATGCTTTAAATCTATATGTATCCTAAACCTGGATCTTACAAGTTAAAAAGGTTGTTATATAACATATTGGTAAACAAAAAAATGATTAGAGAATGGGTTTTCTAAATATAATTGATTTCATTTTGTTTAAGGAGAGAGAAAAGTGAAACGAGACTTAACTTGTATCTGAAAGACCAGGATTGCGTAGAGTTAACATCTCTCATTTTAACTATGATTCATTCTTTATCAGATAGCTCCAGAGAAACATAAATAAATCTTCTGGAGCTATCTGATAAAGAAGGAATCATAGTAAAAATGAGATATGTTAACTCTACGCAATCCTGGTCTTTCAGATACAAGTTAAGACTCGTTTCACTTTTCTCTCTCCTTATACAAAATGAAATCAAATTATATTCAGAAAACCCATTCTGTAATCATTTTTTGTTTACCAATATGTTATATAACAACCTTTTTAACTTTTATGATCCAGGTTTAGGATACATATAGATTTAAAGCATCTATCATCGCACCTCTGATGTTTGTCTATAACTCCTACAATTTCATTGTATCTCTCAGATTTGGATGCTGCAAAACATAATCAAAATAGAAATATGGGAACTGGAAGGAAATCATCAAAAGTGTAAACTTTTCAATAATGTTATGAATTGGAGGTAGCAAACCTTGGAAGAACTGGGAGCTAAAAGGAAAACCTAAGGTCAGTTGAAAATTTTATGAGATGAGGAAGAAGACATAGTTAGAAAAGAATCTTCAAAAAGCAAAAATAGAAGTAGGAAGAAAGACAGAGAGTTCCTTTGCAAGGTTTGCAGAACCAAGCATTACAGTAAACGGAAATTGATTACAAAATCTTTGGTTCTGTTAACATCTTTTTGTAGAACAAAACCACAGAGAGCTGACATTGATGTATATTAAAACTAATTAGAAAAAACCCTAAATCGATCAAAATCATCAGTGACATAGAAAGTGAGAGAAGATTAATCGCTTCTATAATCCATCATTATACATAGAAAGCGAGAGAAGATTAATCGCTTTTATAATCCACGATCGACTTGAGAAACAATTATAGAATTCATATGTGTCAAAGAGAAGAGAAGGGCTTGAGGTGATTTGAGAAGAAGAGTTTTGAGACTCCTCAAAGTGTCCACATCAGCTACTAAAACTTCTTTTCTCAAGCTGACACGTCAGATTTAAGAGGATGCCACATTATCTCATTTACTCTTAGATTTTTTGTTCTTCCCAAATGGCTATGTCGTTAACACTCAAGTTTGCATTAGGGTTATCACAGTTTAACAACGATTGAGCTAACCTTTAGAGATAATAACGTCCATGAAAAATAAATAATCTCACCTCCTTCCACTCCCCCCCCCACTTCCTCTTAACTTCTCGTGTTAGAGTCTCTTATTTACTATGCATCCCTCCACCTTTCCCCTATGGTGAACGAATCATCACCAAAAAGGTAATAGAATCATCATTGTGGTGAAGCTATTTCCTTGGATGTATCAGTGGAGTAATCCGAAAGCTAATAGAAAACTACCTCTATGGTCTATTGGTTTTCTGATCATTGGAGAAATGTTTGAGTTCATGAAGCCTCATTATGCTCTTCATTTTCCAACATTCGTCAAGGAAAGAGTCCTCCCTCCTCAGGTTCTTTTGCTGATTTCTTTAAAATGCATACATTAACTTGTCATGCATGTTTAGAAATATTTTTCTTAAATACTCCTAACTTAGTCAATTATAACAAAAAAAGTTTACTCAAGTTACGTCAATTTTGCTTTGTATAGACATATACCATTTTTCGGACAAGCTTATTTGGAGCCTGTGAATTGAATATGGAGATTGTGAGACAAATAATGTACCTGGTATCACGAAAACTATAGTCTATAGCACGACTGTTTGGAAAAAAAAACACATTTTTGCAATGCAAGAAGTCCCATAAGCATGTTCGGAGCTTGATGTTCCAGTTTTGGGTTCACAAAGTTTGAAATTGAAGATTATATAAGACATCGATATCTTGGCTCGCACACACATGAAGTAATGAGCTAGGAACATGATGTCAATGGAAAAGAAAGCAAGGTCAAAAAGTCATCCATTTATGCTGTCTTTATCTATATTGGCAATTTTACTATCAACTGGCTAAAGTACATAGCATACTCTCAAAAAGTATTTATATCACCAAATTGTATAGATCTTAATTAAATGTCTTGCCAAGAAAGCTATGGGCGATATGCAACAAGAGAGACCCAGCTCGTGTCTTAGACTATTTATTAGGTTTTTAGGTTAAGTTTTATGTATCCATCACTATCTATTCTTTATCTTTGCTTTTGCTAAGTTTGGAGAGACTAGAGAGCTTGGGACTTTTCTTGCTACTTGTACTTCTGAGAGAAGATCTTGAACCCATGTTTCCTATTCTACTTTTGATTCAGTTTTATATGATATCTATTTTAGTATCCCTTGTGTTTCATCTGATATGTCTGAGTATATCCCTTGTTAGGTTTAAGGATTCTCACAAGCAGGGGCGGATCTAGAAGATTATTTCAGTGGGTGCACAATTGGCATAAAAATATAAAAAGAGAAATAGTAAGGTTTCCAACTTGGGATTTATGGGTGCGCACTAAGAGGATTGTAGCCAACTTATCTACTAAATCCTTTAGATATCCCTTTCAAAAAATTTGTTTATCAAGATTCTAATGGGTGCACGTGCCCCAATGTCTAACTCTCTGCATCCGCCCCTGCTCACAAGGGATTTCATGATTTGTTAGGTTTAACACTGGTTAAGATTCAAACTTGTTAGTTCTTCATCTAGGATTGTACTTAATGCTTGTTCTATCATGATCACCTAGATTCATGATATTATGTTGTTAAATTGACACGACGGTATAATTTGAGATCTGAACCGGATTCTCACCGGCGATCTCTTTCCTGACCTTATAATCGTGTTCCTTGAGCTCAGGTGAATCAATTCCATCCTTTATTTGGCATTTCTCATCTCGATTTGAGCTTATCCAGCTTCACATCGATTTCCATGGCGAAGAAAAATGGAAAAGGTAATCGCCGTTGTAAGTCACCGGAATCACCGGAGGTTCAGTCACCGAAGATTCACAACAAGGATTTAGACCTTTTCTCGCCTCGTCGAGCCTCTGAATTTTCAAATCGAGCTTCTCGTTCTTTCAATCACGCTGCGGCTCAAACAGCGTTCTCGCGATCATCTTCTCCTCCGTTTGAGGTATCTGACTCACATGATAACATTCATAGCCCTTATCATCTTCATAGTGCTGATCATCCAGACCTAGTTTTAGCTCTGGGACCTTTAGAAGGAACGCACTATGGTACATGGATTGTTGCTATGACCACAATTATAGAGGCTAAGAATAAGATTGGGTTTCTCGATGGATTTATCCTTAAACCTGGTGAAGATGATCCATACTATAAGATTTGGTGTCATTGTAATAGCATGGTAAAGGCGTGGTTATTGAACAGTGTTTCAAAGAAGATCTACACTAGTATTCTCTACTTTCAGTATGCTTCTGAGATATGGAAGGATCTTCACACTAGATTTGACAAATCCAACTTATCTAGGCTATACAAGCTCCAGAGCATGGATCTGTCATCCTATCACACGCAAACTCAGTCTCTTTGGGCAGAATTGTCGAGTTTTCAGCCTCCTACTCATACAATTGCTGGTTTGATAGCTGAATGGGAGACTGATCGTGTTATTGACTTCCTCATGGGTCTTAATGATAGTTATGATGTCACTAGAAGTCATATTTTGATGAAAAAGAGTCTACCAACACTTTCAGAAATCTACAATTTGTTGGATCAATAAGATAGTCAGAAGTCTACTCGATTAGTTGTACATAGTGGACCAGAGGCTTCTGCCTTTCAAGTTACTCATACTGGTCAATATGGACAGCAAGATCAATAGGATAATACAGGCTTTGGTGCTACTCAATATCAGAAGAAGGATCGACCAATCTGCACTTATTGTAACCGTGCTGGTCATGTTGAAGATAGGTGCTACAAGAAACATGGATATCTTGCATCTTTCAAATCCAAACAAAAGTTTAAAGGGTCTGTTTTTGCACCTCTTCTAGCAAATGCTGCAGTTAGTGATGTTCAAGATGATTCTTCAAGCAAGGTTGACAATGACCTCTCTCCAGCACAAATCCAGCAGCTTTTTTCGTTCCTTAGTGCTAAGCTTCAACCTCCAAGTAACACTGTCAAGCCTGTAGTTCACTCTGTCTCAGTATCTTCCATTAAATCCCCTTCTTCATCAACTGTTTGCCCAATATCTGGTACATTTTATCCCTCTATCATTTGTTCTTTTGCCGGTTTTGATAGGCCTTATGTCTGTTCTATGGATATTGATATTCAAGCTATCAACTCTTGGGTGATAGACACAGGAGCCACAAATCATATTTGTCACAATAAACTTTCTTTATTTGACTTTCACTACCTTCAAAACACCATTGTAGTAAATTAATCTCATTTTCATTAATTCAATAAACTATACAACAGGGGGTTTATATACATTTACCAAAGGCCTATACCAAAGCCAATAACCAAGTAAACCAGACATATACAGACTCGATATACATATCATGTAACTATACAATGCATATACTATAATAGGTGACAGTGGATTTTAAAATGAATGTCAGAATCCATATCCATAATAATCTTTAAATCCCCATCTCCCAATAAGTGTAGGGTTATGGCGGAAATGTGCAAACCCACACTCACTCATATATATATAGCTATAAAGTTACTATATATTTGGACCAGTCCCAGATTTCAAGAAACACCCTCGAAAATTTGAAAGCTTGTTTTCTTTCTAACATCTAGTTTTCAAGCAGCGAACATTTTGTTGTGAAGTGTATTCTTTGAAGTTTTCTCATTTAAATGAACTGATCACATAAACTAGATCAATTCATTTAACTTCGGTAAATACTTAATTAAGATAAACTTCCATTTTGCAATTAAATGATAAACACGCATAAATCCCAAGTCCAAAACGTCACTAAACACCCTAATCATCACCTTCATTTGGCTAGATATTTAAAGCTCATAAAGGTTTGGTTCAACATTTTCACAAAGACCTTTCGTACATGAATTGCATAAGGTCTAGATTGAGTGATCAAGTCAAAACTAGCATTAAGACAAATCTAATTAATGAGAAACATGCTAATTTAGCCTTAGACATCAATAATCAACCACTGATAATCATAATTTACCAAGCTCATGATCCAAAATGAAACTACACAGTAATTGATGAAACAAGTCATAATCATTGGTGGGTGAGATTAGGAATGAAAGATTTAAAGAAAATAACAAGAATTTTGCAAAAAAGTTGAATTGAATCTCATACAAAACAATCTCGGTCTAAAGACCTAAGAGAGAAACTGAGAGCAACAAAAACTTATTCACTACTTTATTTATTTTTGTGTCTTAATACATAAAAACACTAAGGGGAAAAGAAACGGTTTTCTGCCGGGACCAAACCAGGTCGGACTCAAACTAACAAAGGGAATGCTGTTGGAACCCAATTTTGACAAAATGTATTTGGCCAAATTTCAGACGACTTTTCTGGTGAACTCCTTCACCGGAATAACCGGATATTGGAGTCTTTGGAATACTTGTAATGAGAACTATAAGGTAATGTAATTACATGTCAAAATTGAAGTTAATTGAATAAGAAATAAAGGTCCAAAGTGGGTAGTTTGGAGGGAAAAATGTCAAAAAATTCGCGAACTTTCAAATTGTAGACGTTTAAAGCATGAACTTTCAAAATGCCATTTAAATGCCCAAGTTCTTCGTTGACTCATAATTAAATAGCAAACTTTCGTTGACCGGGTCATTTGAGGCACGTTGTTAAATTAATGTTTGCGGTGTTAAAGCTTCCGTTAGCAACTTCTGTTTAATCAAAACGACATCGTTTCAACATTTATTAAAAATTATCAACTTTTAAATTGTGGACGTTTAAATCTTCAACTTTTTTAAAATATCGTTTAAATGCTTAAGTTTTCGTTGACTTCAAAATTAAATGTCTAACTTATGTTGACTATGCCATTTGAGGCATGACTTTAAATCAAGTAACGGAGCACGTTTACGGTGTTAAAATACGTGTTAAAGTGTCTATTAGCAGCTTCCGTTCAATCAAAACGACCAATGTTTCGGTAACCATTGATTATTCGTCTTCTCTTTCTACTTCTGGTCCCTTCATCGAGATCCAACCTTAAGCAAAAAGTAAAAAAACTTCTCAAATTAAAATCCACCTTTGGAGAAATATAATCCAACGAAGTTTTTGCCACTTGGAAACTCTATAAAAGTCTCACGGAATTCTCTAAAAACCCTCAAGAGATTGAGTTTTTAAGCGTTGGTGATAATTGATTCGATCCGCATCCATCGAAACGTTTATTAAGAAAAATATTAAATTGTTTCAAATTTCTCTTCCCGGTTATCAGTTTAAGCGTTAAGCGTTGGCGATAACCAATTTTTTTTTGTTTTAATATTCATTGGGAAGTCAAATAACCGATTAAAGAATGTTAAAACTTTAACTCTGTAAAGCTTAAAAAAAAACAGTGAGTGTAAGAAATCAAATCGGTAATCACTAACGCTTCAGAAACTCAATCTCTTGAGTGATCTTTGAGAATTGCATGAGAATTTTCCGGAGAATATAGGTGGCAAAGACTTCGTTGGATTATGTTTCTCCAAAGAAAGATTTTAATTTGAGAAGGTTTTTCATTTCTTGATTATGGTTGGATCTCGATGAAGTGACCAAAAGTAGAAAGAGAAGACAAATGATAAATAGTTTTTGGAACATTGGTTGTTTTGATCAAACAGAAGCTGCTAACAGACAATTTAACGTTGTAAACATGTTGTCACTTTATTTAAAGTTATGCCTTAACTGTCATAGTCAACATAAGTTAGCCATTTAATTATGAAGTCAATGAAAACTTAGAGATTTAAACGATATTTAAAAAAAGTTTAGGATTTAAATGTCCATAATTTGAAAGTTGAAGATTTTTAATAAAACTTCAAACGACGTCGTTTGATTAAACGGAAGTTGCTAACATAAGCATTAACGTCGTGCTTCAAATGGCCTAGTCAACAAAAGTTTTCTATTTAATTACGAGTCAACGAAAAACTTGAGCATTAAAATGGCATTTTGAAAGTTCATGTTTTAAACGTCCACAATTTGAAAGTTCGCAAATTTTTTTGACATTTTTCCTGTAGTTTGGAAGGCTTAGAAACACTTGTAATTTTGACTAAGTGTCAAAATGAGCAAAATGGCCTACATTGGAAGAACAAAAATTTTCTCACTAGTATATATAATGTTACACTTACACTCTCACACTAAACCATCATGAAACACATGATAAAAACAAAGAAAGAACAGAACCTTACCCTTTCTAACGGTGATAACAAAGGATGCGGAAGAGAGCTTCGAAGCTTTACCGACACAGCAACCTCGTTCCTTCACCTCTAGCCTCTCACGCCACAACTCAGCCACCAAGCCTCACCCTCTCTTGCTCTCCACGCCCTCACCAGCCACACACACAAACACAAGAGCCTCCCCTCCTTTGTCTCCACACAAAACTCCACCTCACTCTCTCAAACTCTCTTCCTCTTCTCTCCCTCTCTCTCAAACTCTCTTTTCTTTTCTTTTGCAGGTCAAGTGTCGGCAATTCAGGCTGAAGGAGGAAATAATGGAGAGGGTGGGTGAAGGCTGCTTTGTCAAAAGGTGTGGGGAAGGGTGGCTGCATAGGCTAGGTAGAGAGGTAGACTGCTAGGTAGGGAGGGTGGAAAAGCTAGTGCTGAAATTCAGCTTAAACTTAATTAATGTTTGGTCCCTGAACTTTCCAAAAGTTCCCGAACGGACCCCAAACTTCTTAATCGATCCCGCACACCCCTACGGGAAAAATGCGGCGTAACCTCCACGTTACCCAAAAATTCCCGGAAATATTTTCCAGAGATTCTCCGCATAATCCCGGGTGTAATTCCGAAATTTCTCTTTTTCGGAACACGGGCGTTACAATTCTCCCCCACCAAACTGGATTCGTCCTCGAATCCTTGGACACAGTTCAATCCGCTATGAACTTAACACACCATCGTCGCAACGATCCCTACCCTCTCATGGTCAACCCGACCATACAACTCTACCTATCCAACAACTCCGTGAACCCTCTAGCGTCAACTTGCTTCAGAGAACTTTTGACAAGAGTTAGATAAGATAGCTTTTAATAATTAGCCATTCTTTTTAGCGATTCCTCATGACGAACGTAATAAAACAAACAAGTACCATACGTTCGAGAATCGGATATACCGCAAAGAACTGCTCATGAGCCATCCGATCAAACCACTTATCTCATTTTCCCTTAACAAGTTTAACTAGAAACACGACCCTATTCCCCAAGTCACAACCCAACCACTCTCGAGATCTCTATTCAACCGCTATGCTTATACTCACGTCATAGACATACACTGCTCCCAATTCAAACTCGTACCACTCCCACCCTTTGTGCAAGGCACTCTGGGCTCTGGGTACCTCATGCCACACTCACTTACAGGCCACAAAGTCCTGCAAGCTATCAGCATCCAACCTATACCACTCCCACTCTCAGGACTCGTCAGCCCTTCGAGCTCTGGGTATAGCAACCATACCCCTCGCACTCTCAGGTCACAAAGACCTTCAAGCTATGGGTATCACACTCATACCACTCCCACTCTCAGGACTCACAAGTCCCTGGAGCAAGCAAGTCTATTGTCTATAAGCATGTCCGACCGAATCTATCTCACAGAGTTCACACACCACATCACATGGTGACGCTCACCAACCATATTCCCATCCCGGAATATCAGCCTATCCTATAACCACTACACAGGTTATCTTAAGGTATAACCACTCATTCAGGGTATGCCATTTTTCCTTGTCCGAAGGATATTTCCAGTTTATACTTTAATAAACCTTTCTTTACTCACATGACTTCACAAGTCATAACTCATAAGAATACTCTTCTTATTCAATTTCACATAATATTCACCGTATATAACATGACATACAACTCAAAATGTGCAATTTGAAACTATCGATGGAAAACTCAAGCCTCAGCTTGCTCCTCGAACCACTTTTTAAATATCGTTTCCATCCTTGCCTCTGGTTCCCAAGTCTCCTCCTGCACCCATCACAATCCCATAACACCCTCAACATTGGAATCTTCTTCCGACGAAGCTCTTTGACCCTCCTCTCGAGAATCCTCAAAGGTCTCGCCTCAACGGTCATATTAGGCTGAAGATCTGTCGGAATCTCTTCCACTACCTCATCATTCTTATGTAAGCATTTCTTCAGCATCGACACATGGAAGACCTTGTGAAGTGCTCGCATAACTTCCGGTAACTCCAACCGATATGCAACCGGGCCAACTCTCTCAACAATTTTTGAACGGACCCAAATACCTTGAACTCAACTTAGTCTTAGTAATGGATCTGTTCGGACCCCACAACAATGCCATCTTGAGATATACCCTAACTCCCACCTCAAACTCGAGGTCTTTCCTCCTCTTATCGACATAACTCTTTTGTCGATCTTGGGCTTCCTTCATGTTCAGTATCAAAACTCGGATCTTCTCCGTAGTCTCCTGAACAAAAATCTGCACCCCACATACTCCTCTCCCCCACCTGGGTCCAACACAAGGGTGTACGGCATGGCCTCCCATAGAGTGCCTCGTATGGGGCCATCCCAAAGCTTGCCTGGTTACTAATCTTGTAAGCAAACTCTGTCAAGCTCAAGTGGTCCACCCAATGACCACCCCAGTCAAGCACACACATCGTACGCTGCGACCCATTTAGCAACATCCTTTTTCATCCCGATCCAAAGATAATACCGTTCCAGATCACAGGTACTTTTTAGACTTGACCGAGTTAAAATTCTTTCGGTTATAAAAAAAAAAACTATCTGTCTCCGTGAGGGGTCGACCTCACCCTATTTTTTTTTTAGCATTAAAATATTCAGAAATATTAATTATCACACATACACAACAATTCCAAATTATTCCAATTCAACATTCATTAAGACTTGTTCAATAAACTTAACAACATAAAACAACAACACGAGTCCTAAACATCCTCTGCCAAAAGCTACACTCACTCAACTTAGCAAACAACTTATGCTCTTGTACCCTTTCCAGAACAACTCTCAGGTGTTCCTCATGCTCCTCGGGATTCTGTGATCGGCCTGGAGCTTGGCTCTCCCGTCTCCGCGATGGAATACACCCGAGGCGCAGGTACTATCTGCCTGATCGGTGGCGCTGTGGTTGGAATCATCTGCAGTCCAGCACTCCGCTCATCTGCCTCCTCGACGGTGTAAACCTGAGGTGCCACCGCACTCTGCCTACTCGACGGTGCTACTGCTACCCCTCCCTGCTGCAACCTAGGGCATTTGGGCTTGATATGCCCCACTTCCTTGCAATGGAAACACACTCGAAGATCTGGAAGGACCTCTCCCTTCTGCGGACAGTTGGCCACCCTGTGATCCATACTTCCGCACCCAAAACATCCCTGGCCATTCTGGCTACTCCTCACAGGGCCTCCACGTCCTGCACTCCTCGAGGGACAACTTGCAAACTTGTGATCCCTGCTTCCACACCCGAAGCATCCTGGACCACTCTGAGTACCTTCAGAAGTGCCTCCCCACTTCCTCTTCTGCCCTGCCACCTGCCCACTCCCCTTACTCGACCCTGATTGCTGCTGCATCTTCTTGGCCTGGAAACTCAAAGTAGACGATGCTACCTCCTCCCTCAGACCATCCTCTATAGATGCGGCCAACTCCACCAACTCTCCCAATGTGCCAAACAACCTACCAAGGCAACGGGTCCTCAACTCAGGCCGCAAGCCTATCATAAACCGTCGCACTCGGGCCTGCTCACCCTCCATGACTCGACCAGCATAAATGGAAAGCCGGTTGAACTCTGTCTCAAACTCCCGGACAGTCTGGTCCCCCTGAGTCAGACTCAAAAACCTCGCCTCCAACCGGTCTACTGCCTCCTGTGGAAAGTATTTGGAGTTAAACTCCTCCACAAAATCTCTCCAAGTCAACTCCACCTGACCACTCCTGGCGACTACACTCGTCCACCACAGATGTGCATCACCATCCAAGTAATGAACTGCTAAGTCAACTCGGTATCCTTCTGGACACCTACATGACTGGAAGTTCCGCTCCAACCGGGACCTCCACATATTAGCCTCCTCAGGACCGACACCACCCAGGAAGAACGTAGTGCCCATCCTCTGCATCTGCTCCATCATCCTATGATAGGATGGGAGCTCCTCCTCAACCACAACTCTCGGTTGTGCCTCAACTACTGGTGGCACAACTGGAGCTTGAACCGCTACCTTCTCTGGATACCGCTCCAACAGCAAGGTCAACAGATCCGCAATACGGGCATCCTGGGCCTGGGCATCACCTGCTGCCACACCCGCAGCACCCGCTGGAACTCCAGCCTCACCGGCACTCTCACCGGCCGCACCCTCAGACCCCAACGGACCCGTATGCAAATCTCCGCCTTGCTCAACCGTGGCACTTTGTGCCTCCCCCAAATCCACCACTGGAACACGACCTCGGCCTCTACCACGGCCACGGCCACGTCCACGACCTCTAGCTCCTCTAGCCATCACAGCCAAACAGTCGATTCCTCGATCAAACCTTGCAACCACAGAACCGGCTCAACAACAGACTCAAACTTCCACGGTTCAGATTAACCGATCCAAACCGGACACCACAGCTTTAGCCACAAAAAAAAAATAATGTGATTAAAACTTTGGCCCCAAAAGACTAAACCAAGGGTCTTTTAACTAAACTCAACAAACAATTAAATAACACAAAACAACTTACCGTGGAATCTCTTTAAAGGCTCGAAGAGGATGATCTATAACTCCATACTCAAACAATTGACTAACTCACATAATCAATTCAACTAAAAAAAACACATGCTACTCAAAGCACCAAAAATCAAATCAACTCCAATTTAACTTTTCTAAACCCGTCCTAGAGCCGTAATGGCTCTGATACCAAATTGAAACGACCGCACTCGTTTTTTTTTTTTAAAAGCAATTAATTATTATTCCCATAAATAATAATTAACTTCCCCAAACAAATATTATTTACTCACTCCAACAACAAAATATCCTTTTTAAAACAACCGAAAGGATATTAAAACGATCGATCTTTCCAGAATACGACGACTTGAGTTGAGAGTCGAAGTTGGTCTGTATAGCCACCTTGGCTTTCATAGACAATTTCTGTTGTCTACAACGGTTCTCGATAACGAGAAACCGGACTCGAGATCCATAGTTCATTTATCAAAAAAATACTAAACAACACAAAAACCTTTTTAAAGCGGAAGACTCTTAAACAAACAACCGAGTTCCCTAGATCATCCCCTCTTCTTCGCCATAATTCCACGGTCACACAAACTCTTTTCCTGCATCAAACAAAGGAGATGCATAAGTATTTCAACAAATACTTAGTGAGGCAATCCTCCCGTCTACAAGCTATACACACAAACGATTAAAATTATTCAACGCATTAAACACGAAAATACCGCATTAAATCAACCAACTCAAGAAACACTCGGTCTAGATCCCCCATGAGATCCTACGACCTACAATCATGCAAACATATCAAATAACTCAATCGCTTAGATAAGCTTACGGTCATGCACTCACCTTTAGCCATGCACGAAAACTCCTAAAACTTCCCGGAATGAATAGACTTCACTTCCTCAAACACGTGCCTAACAAAAAAATCAAGTAACGAAACTTAGGACACAAGAAACCAAAATACAAACAATTTGGCCGACCAGAACGACCAGATCGATCGATCCTGGTCAGGATCGATCGATCCCACCTTGCCGTGAACCACCAGATCGATCGATCCCTGCCTGGATCGATTGATCCTGCCCAGATCGATCGATCTCGCCTGGATCGATCGATCCTGGCCGGCCGTGAGCTTACCAGATCGATCGTCCACCCCCAGATCGATCGATCCTGGTTCAGATCGATCGATCTAGCCCTGGATTGATCGATCCTAGTGCAATCGCCAACACCAATTTGCACCACTCACACCGACTTGGCCACACGATCGAATCACCAACTCCTCAACCACAAACACCAACATGAAATCATGCTCAAGCACCCTCCGCAACCACACCGCTCACAACTCGTGGCCACAACACCGTCACACCAACACGAAACCATTAACAACAACCTTAGCAACCGGCTCCGTTGCCACCACGCTCAAACCGAGCCTCACCAACACCACCACCGTGACTCACTTCCTCTGTTCCTCACACTAAACCATCATGAAACACATGATAAAAACAAAGAAAGAACAGAACCTTACCCTTTCTAACGGTGATAACAAAGGATGCGGAAGAGAGCTTCGAAGCTTTACCGACACAGCAACCTCGTTCCTTCACCTCTAGCCTCTCACGCCACAACTCAGCCACCAAGCCTCACCCTCTCTTGCTCTCCACGCCCTCACCAGCCACACACACAAACACAAGAGCCTCCCCTCCTTTGTCTCCACACAAAACTCCACCTCACTCTCTCAAACTCTCTTCCTCTTCTCTCCCTCTCTCTCAAACTCTCTTTTCTTTTCTTTTGCAGGTCAAGTGTCGGCAATTCAGGCTGAAGGAGGAAATAATGGAGAGGGTGGGTGAAGGCTGCTTTGTCAAAAGGTGTGGGGAAGGGTGGCTGCATAGGCTAGGTAGAGAGGTAGACTGCTAGGTAGGGAGGGTGGAAAAGCTAGTGCTGAAATTCAGCTTAAACTTAATTAATGTTTGGTCCCTGAACTTTCCAAAAGTTCCCGAACGGACCCCAAACTTCTTAATCGATCCCGCACACCCCTACGGGAAAAATGCGGCGTAACCTCCACGTTACCCAAAAATTCCCGGAAATATTTTCCAGAGATTCTCCGCATAATCCCGGGTGTAATTCCGAAATTTCTCTTTTTCGGAACACGGGCGTTACATCCATACTATTTAAAAAAGGAAAAAAAAAGGTTAAATAACTGAAAACCTCAAGTTTTTTTTTTCATCTTCTTATTTTTATGTAACGTTTTCAAATGGAAATTAATAATCTCACCACCGACACCACCGACTAATTTACACTGTTATTTATTCTTTAGAAGATGTTTCGTCCTCTCTATAATCTGACCGCTCATGGTAACAATTTTGGCGACGGGAGTGCTCTTGGTCTTTACACGTAATCATTTTCTTGCCACATGTCCATACTATTTAAAAAAAGGAAAAAAAAAAGGTTAAGTAACTGAAAACCTCACGTTTTTTTTTTCTTCTTCTTATTTTTATGTAACGTTTTCAAATGCAAATTAATAATCTCACCACCGACATCACCGACTAATTTACACTGTTATTTATTCTTCAGAAGATGTTTCGTCCTCTCTATAATCTGACCGCTCATGGTAACAATTTTGGCGATGGGATTGTCTTCGTCGATTAACGCACATCAAATTAGAAACATCGTACTTTCTCTTTCTATCTCTCTTTATCATGTTCTTCTTCTAATTTCTCTGTAATGTTTTCAGATTAAAATTAACAATCTCACCACCGATCAATTTTCACTGTTATTTATTTTTCAGAAGATGTTTCGTCCTCTCCATGATCTGACCACTCTTGGTGACGATTTTTGTGATGGGACTGTTTTCGTCGATTAACGCCCATCAAATTAGAAACAACGTACGGTCTTCTCTCTCACACCCTCTCTCTTTCTTGTTCTTGTTCTTATTTCTCTATAATCTGACCGCTCATGGTAACAATTTTGGCGATGGGAGTGCTCTTGGTCTTTACACGTAATCATTTTCTTGCCACATGTCCATACTATTTAAAAAAAGGAAAAAAAAAAGGTTAAGTAACTGAAAACCTCACGTTTTTTTTTTCTTCTACTTATTTTTATGTAACGTTTTCAAATGCAAATTAATAATCTCACCACCGACATCACCGACTAATTTACACTGTTATTTATTCTTCAGAAGATGTTTCGTCCTCTCTATAATCTGACCGCTCATGGTAACAATTTTGGCGATGGGATTGTCTTCGTCGATTAACGCACATCAAATTAGAAACATCGTACTTTCTCTTTCTATCTCTCTTTCTCATGTTCTTCTTCTAATTTCTCTGTAATGTTTTCAGATTAAAATTAACAATCTCACCACCGATCAACTTTCACTGTTATTTATTTTTCAGAAGATGTTTCGTCCTCTCCATGATCTGACCACTCTTGGTGACGATTTTTGTGATGGGACTGTTTTCGTCGATTAACGCCCATCAAATTAGAAACAACGTACGGTCTTCTCTCTCACACCCTCTCTCTTTCTTGTTCTTGTTCTTATTTCTCTATAATCTGACCGCTCATGGTAACAATTTTGGCGATGGGAGTGCTCTTGGTCTTTACACGTAATCATTTTCTTGCCACATGTCCATACTATTTAAAAAAAGGAAAAAAAAGGTTAAGTAACTGAAAACCTCACGTTTTTTTTTTCTTCTTCTTATTTTTATGTAACGTTTTCAAATGCAAATTAATAATCTCACCACCGACAGCACCGACTAATTTACACTGTTATTTATTCTTCAGAAGATGTTTCGTCCTCTCTATAATCTGACCGCTCATGGTAACAATTTTGGCGATGGGATTGTCTTCGTCGATTAACGCACATCAAATTAGAAACATCGTACTTTCTCTTTCTATCTCTCTTTCTCATGTTCTTCTTCTAATTTCTCTGTAATGTTTTCAGATTAAAATTAACAATCTCACCACCGATCAACTTTCACTGTTATTTATTTTTCAGAAGATGTTTCGTTCTCTTCATGATCTGACCACTCTTGGTGACGATTTTTGTGATGGGACTGTTTTCGTCGATTAAAGCCCATCAAATTAGAAACAACGTACGGTCTTCTCTCTCACACCCTCTCTCTTTCTTGTTCTTGTTCTTATTTCTCTGTAACGTTTTCAGATTAAAATTAACAATCTCACCACCGTTCAATTTCCTTTTATGTTTATTTTTCAGAAGATGTTTCGTCATCTCCACGATCTGACCACTCTTGGTGACGATTTTTATGATGGGACTATCTTCGTCGATTAACGCCCATCAAATTAGAAACAACGTTCTCTCTCTCTCTCTCTCTCTCTCTCTCTCTCTCTCTCTCTCTCTCTCTCTCTCTCTCTCTCTTTGTAATGTTTTCAGATTAAAATTAACAATCTTACCACCGATCCATTTCCAGTGTTGTTTCGTCCTCTCCACGATCTGACCACTCCTGGTGACGATTTTTGTGATGGGATTGTCTTCCTTGATTAACGCCCATCAAATTAGAAACACTGTACGCTTCTCTCTCTCTCTCTCTCTCTCTCTCTCTCTCTCTCTCTCTCTCGGTTTGAAACGTCATCATCCTAGAGAGTAACACGTGTCCATCCTATTTTTTTAAAAATTTTTTTTAAATAATTGAAAACCTGACTACCTTTTTTGTTTTTCTTCATATTAATGTGTAATGTTTTCAGGTTGAAATAAACTATCTCACAACCGATCAATTTCCATTGCTGTTTATTTTTAGAAAATGTTTCGTCCTCTCCACGATCTGACCACTCCGAGTGATGATTTGGGTGATGGGATTGCCTTTATCGATTAACGCCCACCAGATTAGAAACACCGTACGCTCTTCTCTCTCTCTCTCTCTCTCTCTCTCACTCTTTGGGTTTGACACTTCATCATCCTAGAGAGTGACACGTGTCCACCCTATTTTAAAAAAATGAAAGTTAAATAATTGAAAACTTGATAGTCTTTTTTTTGTTCTTCTTCTTATTTCTATGTAACGTTTTCAGATTGAAATTAACAATCTCACCACCGATCAATTTCCACTGTATTTTTATTCTTCATAAGATGTTTCATCCTCTCCACGATCTGACCACTCCTGGTGACAGTTTTGGTAATTGGATTGTCTTCGTCGATTAATGCCCATCAAATTAGAAACACCATACGCTCTCTCTCTCTCTCTCTCTCTCTCTCTCTCTCTCTCTCTCTCTCTTTCTCTCTCTCCCCCTCTCTCTCTCTCTCTCTCTCCCTCCATCCCTTCTCTTCTCTTTGATACATTTGATTTTTGTAAATCGACTGTGGATTATAGAAGTGATTAATCTTCTCTCGATTTCTACGTCACTGATGATTTCGATAGATTAAGGGTTTTCTAATTGGTTTTAAACACACATCAATCTCATCTCTCTTTTCTACGAAGAGATGTTAAAGGAACCAAAGATACAATAATCAATTTCCATTTACACCGATGCTTGGTTCTACAAACCTGGTAAAGGAACTCTCTCTCTTTCTTCCTACTTCTATTTTTGCTTCTTGATGATTTCTTTTCTGACTATGTCTTCTTCCTCATCTCATAAAATTTTCAACTGATCTTAGGTTTTCCTTTTAGTTCCCTGTTCTTCCAAGGTTTGCTTCCTCCAATTCATAACATTATTGAAAAGCTTACACTTTTGATGATTTCCTTCCAATTCCCATATTTCTATTTTGATTATGTTTTAGAGCATCCAAATCTGAGAGATACAATATGAAATTGTAGGAGTTATAGACAAGCATCAGAGGTGCGATGATAGATGCTTTAAATCTATATGTATCATAAACCTGGATCTTAAAAGTTAAAAAGGTTGTTATATAACATATTGGTAAACAAAAAATGATTAGAGAATGGGTTTTCTGAATATAATTGATTTCATTTTGTTTAAGGAGAGAGAAAAGTGAAACGAGACTTAACTTGTATCTGAAAGACCAGGATTGCATAGAGTTAACATCTCTCATTTTAAATATGATTCCTTCTTTACCAGATAGCTCCAGAGAAACATAAATAAATCTTCTGGAGCTATCTGATAAAGAAGGAATTATAGTAAAAATGAGAGATGTTAACTCTATGCAATCCTGGTCTTTCAGATACAAGTTAAGACTCGTTTCACTTTTCTCTCTCCTTAAACAAAATGAAATCAAATTATATTCAGAAAACCCATTCTCTAATCATTTTTTGTTTACCAATATGTTATATAATAACCTTTTTAACTTTTAAGATACATGTTTAGGATAATTATAGATTTAAAGCATCTATCATCGCACCTCTGATGTTTGTCTATAACTCCTACAAGTTCATTGTATATCTCTGATTTGGATGCTGCAAAACATAATAAAAATAAAAATATGGGAACTGGAAGGAAATCATCAAAAGTGTAAACTTTTCAATAATGTTATGAATTGGAGGAAGCAAACCTTGGAAGAACTGGGAGCTAAAAGGAAAACCTAAGGTCAGTTGAAAATTTTATGAGATGAGGAAGAAGACATAGTCAGAAAAGAATCATCAAGAAGCAAAAATAGAAATAGGAAGAAAGATAGAGAGTTCCTTTGCAAGGTTTGCAGAACCAAGCATTACAGTAAACGGAAATTGATTACAATATCTTTGGTTCTGTTAACATCTTTTTGTAGAACAAAACCACAGAGAGCTGACATTGATGTATATTAAAACTAATTAGAAATAAAACCCTAAATCGATTGAAATCATCAGTGACATAGAAAGTGAGAGAAGATTAATCGCTTCTATAATCCATCATCAGTGGCATAGAAAGCGAGAGAAAATTAATCGCTTTTATAATCCACGGTCGACTTGAGAAACAATTATAGAATTCATGTGTCAAAGAGAAGAGAAGGGCTTGAGGTGATTTGAGAAGAAGAGTTTTGAGACTCCTCAAAGTGTCCACATCAGCTACTAAAACTTCTTTTCTCAAGCTGACACGTCAGATTTAAGAGGATGCCACATTATCTCATTTACTCTTAGATTTTTTGTTCTTCCCAAATGGCTACGTCGTTAACACTCAAGTTTGCATTAGGGTTATCACAGTTTAACAATGATTGAGCTTACCTTTAGAGATAATAACGTCCATGAAAAATAAATAATCTCACCTCCTTCCACTCCCCCCCCCCCCCCAACTTCCTCTTAACTTCTCGTGTTAGAGTCTCTTATTTACTATGCATCCCTCCACCTTTCCCCTATGGTGAACGAATCATCACCAAAAAGGTAATAGAATCATCATTGTGGTGAAGCTATTTCCTTGGATGTATCAGTGGAGTAATCCGAAAGCTAATAGAAAACTACCTCTATGGTCTATAGGTTTTCTGATCATTGGAGAAATGTTTGAGTTCATGAAGCCTCATTATGCTCTTCATTTTCCAACATTCGTCAAGGAATGAGTCCTCCCTCCTCAGGTTCTTTTGCTGATTTCTTTAAAATGCATACATTAACTTGTCATGCATGTTTAGAAATATTTTTCTTAAATACTCCTAATTTAGTCAATTATAACAAAAAAAGTTTACTCAAGTTACGTCAATTTTGCTTTGTATAAACTGATATGCTCAAATTTACCCTGAGCTACTCTCTCAAATTAAGAGATCACTGTAGTACTTAGGGATCGAATCCACAAGGACTATGAAATACCCAATAAATCCCAGTAAAAGTATTATGCTAAACAAAGTGTAATGTAATGAAATTGCAATGCGAGTAATTAAACGAAGTGTAAATCAATGGAGAAAAACGCTAGGCATAGGGAAATCTCAGGAATCTTCAGAACTGTGAATCAATTGAATTATCAGGATTATAATTAAGAACCGTTCTAGAACTCAAACACAATTGTAAAACCTACCAGCTTTCGCTGCGTAAACTATCTATCCCTGAATCTAGAATTCCAAATTCCTTTGCTAATTCTAAGATCCAGACAAGCAGTAATGATCAGGTTCAATTTGTTCACAAAATCCCTAAATCAAATTCCTTTGCAGATAGGTATTTTGCTCACCTAAGATAGATCTAGCAATCAATTACACTTTCATGTCAATTGATAACCCTAAATCAGATTCTAGGTCGCGAATCCAGAATAAGCAATAAGTTCAATCCTAGATGAAGAACTCTATCAATTAACCCTAATAAATCACTGGTTCAACAATTCCTCAGAAACCCTTGAAAACCCATAGCCTAACAAGGAAGCTACTCAGACATGGTGAAAGAAACAAACATCATGATATGAATTGAAATCATTCAATAATATAAGAGTAGAGAACAAGAGTATCAGAGATTAGAGAAAGATGATACAAGCTTGAGATAGAAAGAGAGTCTGCTGCTTGATCCTCCCTAAAACTCTGATCTAAAACACAATATATAGCTAAAAACTCGTACAGAGACCAATGTTGAAATAATGGAAACTTCTGGACAAAATTGTAAATCTTCAGTAATCTCCGAAGTTGTCCGCCTGTGGTGTCGATCGACACACATGGCTGGTGTCGATCGACACCAAGTAATGTATGTCCTCAAAACATGATCCTTCTACGCAACTTCTTGGTCTTTGCTCCAAAATCTCCCATATTCTTCACATTAGTCCTAAATGCATACCTGAAGACAAAAGACTCTAATATACTCTAAAAACACCAAAAAGACTCGATTAAAGACTCTTATATCATGGTTAAAACCCATAAAAACCATGATATATCAACTCCCCCAGACTTAGCTTTTGCTTGCCCTCAAGCAAAACAGAAACTCAGCCTGTGAAAGAAGTTTGAAAACACAGGAAACTCATTTTGTCATAAGAGCACCACACTCACATTCACCATAGTAAAGCCACTGGAAATTCTTACCTGACAAGGTCCAGACCACCATGTACTTCCCCCAGACTTAGCAACTGTCCCAAACAACTCCACAATTCAAATAAACAATCCAAATTCACCATACTGACTTCTATAAACTAAGGTGAGGACTCATCCAGGGAGTATCAATCAGAGGACACATGGACTCTTTCTCAATCAGTTTTCCTGAACACACAGACTGTCTTTACTTCTGGTTCCTTTCCTCTCCTCTTTTCTCACTTCTGCAGTTAATTATATCAAAGGTGTAGGCGAATAATGGTATCACGGGAAATTTTCCTAACCTCGCTTCCAACCTTTGTGTGATCATTCCTTTCAAAGTAGAATAATGAGGTCACTGGAAATTTTCCTACCTCTCTACTCAAAAGAAAATCATTTCATCTTTTACTGCTTAGTATATAATTTTTTTTTTTTTTCTTTCTTTATTTATGAAGGGAAGAGAGAGGGGAACCATACTCACACAGACAAGTCTTTCAGGACTGAAGGGAGAATCCGATCCAATGTATATCAAGCCCCTGGACAAGCAAAAATAAAGTCAGGTTAATGGGCGAAGTCAGTGATGGATCCTCTGAAAGCTCAGGTGAACATGGGTAACATCGGTAGGTTGATCAGCCTTGGGGTTTTCCATTAGTCTCGGACACATGTCAAGCTTGAATCAATGGTCACTCAAGTTCCTGCAAATGTGGTGATTTCCTCGAAAAATCATAGTTTCCAAACTAAATTTTGACTCGATAAAACAAAAACTGGACTGACTCTAAGAAAACAAAAAGAGTGATGTTAGTAACTACCTCCCCCAGACTTAAACAACACTGTCCCCAGTGTTATTAAGCAAGGAGTTGGTGAAAAGGAAATAAAACTGATGAACCAAAGTGAAAAAGTCAAAATATTAGAACACAAAACCTGATTCCGTGGTATGGGTGTCGATCGACACAGACGAGTGGTGTCGATCGACACCAGGTCTGTAATCCGAAACTATGATGTTTCAAAATCGAGTCCAAGTTTGTGAAACCAATAATCCGAGTTCAACCACTGTTAGATCATCAAACGACCAGGTGAGTGACATGAAAAGAATAAAATATATTCACAACTTACCAGTGGGTTGCCTCCCACCAAGCGCTTGTTTAAAGTCATTAGCTTGACTTTGTAACGGTTTAGGTAGAGGGTGCATCATCCAGACGCAATATGTGTCCGTCCGGGATCTCGGCGTGTGCCCAATAATGTTTGACCCTCTGACCGTTGACTGTAAATTCATTGCCCTCAGGACTGAGCAAGACAACAGCACCATATGGTCGAACTTCCTTGACTGTGAAAGGACCTGACCAACGAGAACGCAATTTTCCAGGAAATAATTGTAAACGAGAGTTATACAGAAGTACCTGATCTTTGGGTTCGAAAGTCCTAGAAATGATCTTCTTATCGTGATAAGATTTGGTCCTTTCCTTGTACAGCTTAGAGCTTTCGTAAGCATGAAGTCGAATCTCATCAAGCTCATTGAGCTGAATCAAACGTCTCTCTGCGGCTGGCTTGATATCGAAGTTTAGCAACTTAACAGCCCAGGCGGCCTTATGCTCCAGCTCTACTGGAAGATGACATGCTTTCCCATAAAGTAGATGAAATGGTGTAGTACCAAGTGGCATCTTGAATGCAGTCCGATAAGCCCAAAGTGCATCATCTAGCTTTGCGGACCAGTCTTTTCTTGAGCATCCTACTGTCTTCTCTAAAATCTCCTTGATCTGCCTGTTAGAGACCTCAACTTGTCCACTTGTCTGCGGATGATATGGAGTAGCAACGCGATGATGTACACCGTGCTTCTTAAGAAGCCGCTCAAACACGCGGTTGATGAAATGCTTGCCACCATCGCTGATGACAATCCTCGGGACTCCAAACCGCGGGAAGATAATGGTCTTAAACAGCTTAAGGACCACTGAAGCGTCGTTGGTAGGACTGGCGATCGCTTCGACCCACTTCGATACATAATCAACAACAACCAAGATGTACTTGTTCTTGTAAGATGTCGGGAAAGGACCCATGAAGTCTATACCCCAGCAATCAAAGACCTCGACCTCGAGGATGAAGTTCTGAGGCATCTCATGCCGCTTACTGATCTTCCCTCTCCTCTGACATGCATCACATCGAGACACAAAGGCATGGGCGTCCCTGAACATAGTCGGCCACCAGAAGCCTGCTTGTAGAACCTTAGATACCGTCTTGAAGGTGGCAAAGTGCCCAGCATACTCAGAACCATGACAGTGAAACAAGACATCTAGAATCTCAGTATTAGCTATGCATCTACGATAGACCCCATCTGAACAATGTCGATATAAGTAAGGTTCATCCCAATAGAACCGTCTCAGCTCACGCATGAACTTCTTCTTCGAGTACCCTGTAAACGCATCCGGTTCATCTCCTGCAGCAAGGTAATTGGCAATATCAGCAAACCAGGGTCGATCTTGACCCTCAACAACAGCTAGTGAGTGGTTATCTGCCAAGCCGGAGCTGTCTGGAACGTGGGTGTCGATCGACACAAGGGCTTGGTGTCGATCGACACCAGGACCTGTTGTCCGAGAATACTGCAGATCACCGCTTGAAAAATCACACCATCCCGTTTCCAGTAAGTGCACATTCTCTTCTGGCAGTGAATCATCAATAGGGAGGTCGTCTTCAACCCTAATCCGCGAAAGATGATCAGCAACTCCATTTTCAGTACCTTTCTTATCCTTCACTTCGATGTCGAACTCCTGGAGTAATAGAATCCATCTTAACAGTCTAGGCTTAGAATCCTTCTTCTGCATCAGGTACTTGAGTGCAGAATGATCAGTATGCACTACTACCTTAGAGCCAACAAGATACTGCCTGAACTTCTCAAAAGCAAACACAACAGCAAGCAGTTCTTTCTCTGTGGTAGCGTAGTTCTTCTGCGCATCATCCAATGTACGGCTGGCATAGTATATGGCATGAAGCTTCTTGTCTTTCCTTTGTCCCAGCACAGCCCCAACTGCAAAGTCGCTGGCGTCACACATCACCTCAAAAGGCAAATCCCAATCCGGCGGCTGAATAATTGGAGTACTCACTAATGCATGCTTGAGCTGTTGAAAAGCATCAAAACAATCAGTATCAAACGCAAATGTGACATCCTTACAGAGCAAAGCGGTGAGTGGACGTGCTATCTTGCTGAAATCCTTGATGAAACGTCTATAGAATCCAGCGTGTCCAAGAAAGCTTCTCAATGTCTTGACATTAGAAGGAGGCTGCAGATTAGTCATCACCTCAATCTTAGCTCGACCAACCTCAATACCAGCCTCTGATACCCTATGCCCAAGAACAATGCCATCTCTGACCATAAAGTGGCATTTCTCCCAATTCAGAACCAAGTGCGTCTCTTCACATCTAGCTAGCACTCTGCATAGGTTATCCAAACAATCCTTGAATGAGGATCCATAAACTGAAAAATCATCCATAAATACTTCCATACTGTCCTCAATCATGTCTGTGAAGATAGACATCATACACCTCTGAAACGTAGCAGGAGCGTTACATAGTCCAAAGGGCATTCTGCGGTATGCGAAAGTGCCATAGGGACATGTAAACGTGGTCTTCTCCTGGTCATCTGGGTGAATAGGAATCTGAAAGAACCCTGAATAACCGTCAAGGAAACAGTAATAAGGGTGATTAGCTAACCGCTCAAGCATCTGATCAATGAAGGGCAGAGGAAAATGATCCTTTCGTGTAGCGGCGTTCAGCTTCCTGTAATCAATGCACATTCTGTGCCATGTCACAGTCCTAGTCGGTATCAACTCATTCTTCTCATTCTGTACCACTGTGACTCCTCCTTTCTTAGGCACAACATGCACTGGAATGACCCAACCGCTGTCGGAAATTGGATAGATGATTCCTGCATCCAACAGCTTCATGATTTCTTTCTTAACCACATCCTTCAGGTTTGGATTCAGCCGTCTCTGATGTTCAATTGATGACTTAGTTTCATCCTCAAGATGTATCCTATGCATGCACAGATCTGGAGAGATACCTGAAATGTCATCAAGAGAATAGCCAAGAGCTTTGCGAAACTTGCGCAGCTTACTTAGCAATAGGGTGAGCTCTGCGTTGTTCAAAGACGCATTAACAATAACAGGATAAGAATTATGTTCACCAAGGAATGCGTACCTGAGCCCCGCAGGGAGTTGCTTAAGCTCTGTCTTTGGAGCTTCCTCAAAGCTCCAATCAGCTACTTTCTTGTCTGTCCAGACACCGGTGCCGATCGACACCAATGATGGGTGTCGATCGACACCCACTACGTGCATCACTTCCTTGGTTGCATCCATTAGCTTGACATACCCAGCAGCAATATCATCTAAATGCTCAACCTCATCCACTGAAGCAATCAAGGCACGTTCCAGAGGGTCCTCACAATGCAACTCTTTGAAACTCTCCTCAACAAGATCTGTGAGAGTCTCGACGCAGAAGGTCTGACCATCGATCGTAGGTCGCTTTACAAGCTTATCCATCTCAAAGTTCATAACCAAATCGCCTACATTCAGACCAATGCGTCCCCTTCTGACATCAATCATGGCACCAGCTGTAGCCAAGAATGGTCGTCCCAATATCAACGGATCCTTAGGCTCTTCCTCATATGTCAACACAACGAAATCCGTAGGAATCAAGCAACCTCTGATCTTGATAGGAACATCCTTAAGGATACCGTCTGGAAGACGAACAGAACGATCAGCAAGGATGAGAGTGATCCTTGTCGGCTGAAAGTCTGTCATACCAAGATTCACAGCCACTGATCTGGGCATCAAGTTCACACTAGAACCAAGATCACATAAAGATCGTTCGAACTTTTCTGCAAAGATGGTGCAGTCAAGAACGAAACTACCTGGGTCTGGAAGCTTCTCTGGAATCTTGTTCTGAATCACGGCACTAACCTGTGCGGAAATCATCATCGCACCCTGTTCAACATTCAAATCCTTAGTGACCATGCGTTTCACGTACCGTCTGATTACGGGGGATGTTTTGATGGCATCAATCAACGGTAATTCAACAATGAGCTTGTCCATCATAGCCTTACACCTGGCATCGTCTATCTCTTGCTTAGACTTCCTGGGGTTTCGAGGATAAGGGATCCTCGGTTTGTATGATGATTCGGTGATCGGCGTAGCAGATGATGAAGAAGCCTTGTCTGTCTGTGAAGGGTGTCGATCGACACCAGGTGTTGGGTGTCGGTCGACACTAACATCATGTGTCGTGTCCTTGGTAGCGATCGACACAGCTTTGTCTCTGCCCATCTCTTCTGTATCAACTGGTGTCGATCGACACATAGTGTTGGTGTCGATCGACACCAACTCCGGAGGAACAACATCTTCGTCTTCGTCTTCGACTTCTTCTAAGTCTATCTTTTCTTCAGGTGTCAGAGTACTCCTGATCACAGGCTCAACCTTCTTCCCACTCCTCAATGAGATGGCATTCACTGGATGCCTTGGATTAGTGTCCGTCTTCCCAGGAAGAAAACCGTCCTGTCGTTTAATAGCTCCAGCTGTCTGAGCAACCTGAGTGTCTAACTTCTTGACATGAGTGTTTAGCTGCTCAAACTTCCCATTCAGATCCTGATACAGTGAATCTAGCTTTCCATTGAATTCCACTGTAATCTTCTGTTGACCTTCTAGAATCTGCTCAAGCATCGATTCCATCTTACTCTCTGTAGTAGGTGGTGGAACGCTCTGATATGAAGATGAGCCATAGTTCCTCTGATTGAAGTTGTTGTTGCTCTGATAGGGCTTCTGATACTGAGGCTGCTGAGTGAAAGTAGAGGAGGGCTGATTCCCTTGATAGTTGCCTCGCGGACTGCCCCCATTGTAGCCTCGGTTTCCTTGTGAGTTACCGAAACGCTGAAAGCCTGTGCCACCGACATAGTTAACATCCTGTTCCTCATGATCATTCATTGGCTCATAGGTTTCAACCTCAGCAGCAAAATGGACCTGCTTCTTGTTAATTAGTAGGTTGTGAACCGTATCAAGTTTCGCCTTTACCTCAGCTATCTGACTTCCATCCAAGTTCCCAGCTTGCTTCTTTCTCTCGAAATCAGCATTTTAGTACTGTTGCTTGAAGCCAAATTCTCTATTAGTACCACAGCATCGTCGGGATATCTGGTATTGAAGTTGCCATTACTTGCAGCGTCCAGAGCCATCTGATACCTCCAATCGATACCTCTGAAGAAAATCCCAAGCAGCTGAACCTCACTGAACCCATGGTGTGGACAATCTCTCTGATAAGCCCTGAACCTCGCCCAAGTGGCCTTGAATGCTTCTGTAGGCCCTTGAGAGAAGGCTGAAATCTTCGTCCTCAGCTCTTCAGACCGTGCATCATCATAAAAGTTGCTTAGGAAAGCATTTTTAGTGTCCTCCCAAGTGGTCAGTGACCCCGGCTTCAACTGCTTAAGCCAATAAGCTGCTTCCCCAGCAAGAGAGTATGGGAAGAGCTTACAGAAAAAATAGTCGTTTGATACCCCATTAGCCTTGATGCTGGTGACTAGATCCTCAAACCGCTCAATATGATCCATAGGGTGCTCATGTGAGAGCCCGTGGAAAGGGTTCTGACCTACAAGAGTGTAGTATGCAGGTTTGAGTTCGAAGTCATTCCTTTGAAACGGAGGCGGGCGGATGGCAGACCGGTTGGCGTAGAACTGCTCTGGCCGGTTGTAATCCCCCAATGTCATTGCGCGTGGACCTAAGGCACCAGGTGCACCTTGTCCAACCAAAACCCCACCAGCCGCTGGTGGGTGTCGATCGACACCAGGTGGTGGGTGTCGATCGACACCAGCACCCTGGACGGGTACCACATCCTCAACAATGACTTGGCCGTTGTCATCGATCCTTTGGCCCTCTGCATTGTATGCATGGCCATCTCTGTCCCGGAGAACTCCATGTTCATCAGCCATGATGATAGTACGCAACATCGCTTCTGAATTCTTCGCTGTCCGGGTTCTTCGTTCTAACTTAGCTAGCTCTTGATTTGAAAGGGTTACTAGCTCAAGATTCTTGTTGCTCCGAGTTTTGCGATTAGGCATGCACCTGAAACACACAAGAAAGAAAGAAAGAACGAAATCAGTAACAAAATAAAAGAAAATTTAGACAAAAACTTAAACTTAAATCTAATGGTAAATTCAATAGTCCCCGGCAACGGCGCCAAAATTTGATATGCTCAAATTTACCCTGAGCTACTCTCTCAAATTAAGAGATCACTGTAGTAATTAGGGATCAAATCCACAAGGACTATGAAATACCCAATAAATCCCAGTAAAAGTATTATGCTAAACAAAGTGTAATGTAATGAAATTGCAATGCGAGTAATTAAACGAAGTGTAAATCAATGGAGAAAAACGCTAGGCATAGGGAAATCTCAGGAATCTTCAGAACTGTGAATCAATTGAATTATCAGGATTATAATTAAGAACCGTTCTAGAATTCAAACACAATTGTAAAACCTACCAGCTTTCGCTGCGTAAACTATCTATCCCTGAATCTAGAATTCCAAATTCCTTTGCTAATTCTAAGATCCAGACAAGCAGTAATGATCAGGTTCAATTTGTTCACAAAATCCCTAAATCAAATTCCTTTGCAGATAGGTATTTTGCTCACCTAAGATAGATCTAGCAATCAATTACACTTTCATGTCAATTGATAACCCTAAATCAGATTCTAGGTCGCGAATCCAGAATAAGCAATAAGTTCAATCCTAGATGAAGAACTCTATCAATTAACCCTAATAAATCACTGGTTCAACAATTCCTCAGAAACCCTTGAAAACCCATAGCCTAACAAGGAAGCTACTCAGACATGGTGAAAGAAACAAACATCATGATATGAATAGAAATCATTCAATAATATAAGAGTAGAGAACAAGAGTATCAGAGATTAGAGAAAGATGATACAAGCTTGAGATAGAAAGAGAGTCTGCTGCTTGATCCTCCCTAAAACTCTGATCTAAAACACAATATATAGCTAAAAACTCGTACAGGGACCAATGTTGAAATAATGGAAACTTCTGGACAAAATTGTAAATCTTCCAAAATCTCCGAAGTTGTCCGCCTGTGGTGTCGATCGACACACATGGCTGGTGTCGATCGACACCAAGTAATGTATGTCCTCAAAACATGATCCTTCTACGCAACTTCTTGGTCTTTGCTCCAAAATCTCTCATATTCTTCACATTAGTCCTAAATGCATACCTGAAGACAAAAGACTCTAATATACTCTAAAAACACCAAAAAGACTCGATTAAAGACTCTTATATCATGGTTAAAACCCATAAAAACCATGATATATCATAAACATACACCATTTTCGGACAAGCTTATTTGGAGCCTATGAATTGAATATGGAGATTGTGAGACAAATAATGTACCTGGTATCACGAAAACTATAGTCTATAGCACGATTGTTTGGAAAAAAAAAAACACATTTTTGCAACGCAAGAAGTCTCATAAGCATGTTCGGAGCTTGATGTTCCAGTTTTGGGTTCTCAAAGTTTGAAATTGAAGATTATATAAGACATCGATATCTTGGCTCGCACACACATGAAGTAATGAGCTAGGAACTTGATGTCAAGGGAAAAGAAAGCAAGGTCAAAAAGTCATCCATTTATGTTGTCTTTATCTATATTGGCAATTTTACTATCAACTGGCTAAAGTACATAGCATACTCTCAAAAAGTATTTATATCACCAAATTGTATAGATCTTAATTAAATGTCTTGCCAAGAAAGCTATGGGTGATATGGAACAAGAGAGACCCAGCTCGTGTCTTAGACTATTTATTAGGTTTTTGGGTTAAGTTTTATGTATCCATCACTATCTAGCTATTCTTTATCTTTGCTTTTGCTAAGTTTGGAGAGACTAGAGAGCTTGGGACTTTTCTTGCTACTTGTACTTCTGAGAGAAGATCTTGAACCCATGTTTCCTATTCTACTTTTGATTCAGTTTTATATGATATCTATTTCAGTTATGTCTTGTGTTTCATCTGATATGTCTGAGTAGATCCCTTGCTAGGTTTAAGGATTCTCACAAGCAGGGGCGGATCTAGAAGATTATTTCAGTGGGTGCACAATTGGCATAAAAATATAAAAAGAGAAATAGTAAGGTTTCCAACTTGGGATTAATGGGTGCACTAAGAGGATTGTAGCCAACTTATCTACTAAATCCTTTAGATATCCCTTCCAAAAATTTTTTTATCAAGATTCTAATGGGTGCACTTGCCCCAATGTCTAACTCTCTGCATCCGCCCCAGCTCACAAGGGATTTCATGATTTGTTAGGTTTAACACTGGTTAAGATTCAAACTTGTTAGTTCTTCATCTAGGATTGTACTTAATGCTTGTTCTATCATGATCACCTAGATTCATGATATTATGTTGTTAAATTGACACGACGGTATAATTTGAGATCTGAACCGGATTCTCACCGGCGATCTCTTTTCTGACCTCATAATCGTGTTCCTTGAGCTCAGGTGAATCTATTCCATCCTTTATTTGGCATTTCTCATCTCGATTTGAGCTTATCCAGCTTCACATCGATTTCCATGGCGAAGAAAAATGGAAAAGGTAATCGCCGTTGTTAGTCACCGGAATCACAGGAGGTTCAGTCACCGAAGATTCATAACAAGGATTAGACCTTTTCTCCTCGTCGAGCCTCTGAATTTTCAAATCGAGCTTCTGGTTCTTTCAATCACGCTGCGGCTCCCACAGCGTTCTCGCGATCATCTTCTCCTCCGTTTGAGGTATCTGACTCACATGATAACTTTCATAGCCCTTATCATCTTCATAGTGCTGATCATCCGAACCTAGTTTTAGCCCTGGGACCTTTAGAAGGAACGCACTATGGTACATGGATTGTTGCTATGACCACAAGTATAAAGGCTAAGAATAAGATTGGGTTTCTCGATGGATTTATCCTTAAACCTACTGAAGATGATCCATACTATAAGATTTGGTGTCGTTGTAATAGCATGGTAAAGGCGTGGTTATTAAACAGTGTTTCAAAGAAGATCTACACTAGTATTCTCTACTTTCAGTATGCTTCTGAGATATGGAAGGATCTTCACACTAGATTTCACAAATCCAACTTATCTAGGCTATACAAGCTCCAGAGCATGGATCTGTCATCCTATCACACGCAAACTCAGTCTCTTTGGGCAGATTTGTCGAGTTTTCAGCCTCCTACTCGTACAAGTGCTGGTTTGATAGCTGAACGGGAGACTGATCGTGTTATCGACTTCCTCATGGGTCTTAATGATAGTTATAATGTCACTAGAAGTCAGATTTGGATGAAAAAGAGTCTACCAACACTTTCAGAAATCTACAATTTGTTGGATCAAGAAGATAGTCAGAAGTCTACTCGATTAGTTGTAAATAGTGGACCAGAGGCTTCTGCCTTTCAGGTTACTCATACTGGTCAATATGGACAGCAAGATCAATAGGGTAATACAGGCTTTGGTGCTACTCAATATCAGAAGAAGGATCGACCAATCTGCACTTATTGTAACCGTGCTGGTCATGTTGAAGATAGGTGCTACAAGAAACATGGATATCTTGCATCTTTCAAATCCAAACAAAAGTTTAAAGGGTCTGTCTTTGCACCTCTTCTAGCAAATGCTGCAGTTAGTGATGGTCAAGATGATTCTGCAAGCAAGGTTGACAATGACCTCTCTCTAGCACAAATCCAACAGCTTTTTTCGTTCCTTAGCGCTAAGCTTCAACCTCCAAGTAACACTGTCAAGCCTGTAGTTCACTCTGTCTCAGTATCTTCCATTAATGCCCCTTCTTCATCAACTGTTTGCCCAATATCCGGTACATTTTATCCCTCTATCATTTGTTCTTTTGCCGGTTTTGATTGGCCTTATGTCTGTTCTATGGATAGTGATATTCAATTTATCGACTCTTGGGTGATAGACACATGAGCCACAAATCATATTTGTCACAATAAACATTCTTTATTTGACTTTCACTACCTTCAAAACACCATTTTAGTAAATTAATCTCATTCTCATTAATTCAATAAACTGTACAACTGGGGGTTTATATACATTTACCAAAGGCCTATACCAAAGCCAATAACCAAGTAAACCAGACATATACAGACTCGATATACATATCATGTAACTGTACAATGCATATACTATAATAGGTGACAATGGATTTTAAAATGAATGTCAGAATCCATATCCATAATAATCTTTAAATCCCCATCTCCCAAAAAGTGTAGGGTTATGGCGGAAACGTGCAAACCCAAACTCACTCATATATATATAGCTATAAAGTTACTATATATTTGGACCAGTTGTTTTCTTTCTAACATCTAGTTTTCAAGCAGCGAACATTTTGTTGTGTTTTAAGCAGATAGTGAAATTATATTGAAATACAATTTGGGTACACAAACTTGAAGCTTCTCGATATCAATTATCAATGGACTCCTGTTTTGTTCATACTCATGATTTGTTTTGACAGTTATGTCTCGTACCTAAGGTTTCCTTTCAGAACCCATCCGACGACGCCCCCACATGTCCCAGCTTTCTTCCTTTCTTGTTTGAAATACCCAAAATGTCTTTTCACACAAAAGGTGTCATGTATAACTATATTGAAATGCAAAACAAACAAAATAAGGAACTGAATTGCATTTGTTAGAATATGATCATAGTTTTGGGACACATGTTTCAATTTAGAATAATATGGCTATTAGTTTTTGATCCCCCCTCCCCCCCCCCAGAAAAAAGTATACAGTTATGGTAGTTCCCTTGTTAAAAACCTTGTCACTGAGACGATGGAGGGTAGGTTAATTAGATCTTGACCAGTTTTTTATTCCTGCTTTGATGGATTTCCTAAGATGTTCCTTAGACCTGACGCTTTCCCCCACTTGATTACATCCTTATTTACTTTCTTTGCATTGTCTTTCAATATATCTTTATTGCTTAGTTGAGCTTGAAACGAACACATATATTCTGAAGCCGCAGAGTCTATGTGGATTCGATCCCTAAGTACTACTGTGATCTCTTAATTTGAGAGAGTAGCTTTAGGGTTAATTTGACCCCGATCAAAATTTGGCACTGTTGCCGGGGACTCTTTTGAGTTTCCAATAGACTTAAGTGTAGAGTTCAGTCTAAGTTTTTTATTTTCCAGTTTACTTACATCGTTCTTTCTTTTTATTTGGTGTGTTTCAGGTGTATGCCTAACCGCAGAACTCGAAGCAACAAAGACAACGAGCTTGTAGTTCTTTCGAATCAAGAGCTCGCACAGTTAGAACGCACGATCCGAAAAGCGAAGAAACCAGTTGAAATGGTTGGTCCTGTGGTACTACGACCAGATGAGGCTGGAGTTCTAAGAGAACAGGAGGGTCATATTTGCAACGAGCAAGGCCAAAAGCTTGATGCAGAGGGCAACGTGATTGTCCAGGATGAAGGTGTCGATCGACACCCACCCCCTTGTGTCGCTCGACACCAACCGGCAGCTGAACGTGAAGTTGCTGTTGTGCAGAGGTAAGGACAAGTTGGGAGAGGCAGGACACTAGGAGATTACAATAGGCCTGATGAGTTCTATGCTAACAGGTCTGCGATTCGTCTCCCAGCCATTGAGAGGAACGAATTCGAGCTGAAGTCGTCTTATTACTCCTTAGTGGGACAGCATCCTATCTCTGGATTTTCACATGAACACCCTATGGACCATATTGATAGGTTCAAGGATCTGGTAACTAGCATGAAGATCGATGGAGTCAGCTATGACTATCTTTTTTGTAAGCTCTTCCCACACTCTCTTATTGGTAAAGTAGCTTACTGGTTGAAGCAGTTACCGACGGGATCTCTGACTAGTTGGGATGAGACTAAGAAGGCTTTCTTGAGAAACTTCTATGTTGATGCACGATCAGAGGATTTGAGAAATAACATCTCTCAGTTTTAGAGCTTATCAGAGAGATTGTCCGCATCATGGTTTCACCAAGGTTCAGTTGTTGGGTATTTTCTTCAGATGAGTTTATTGGAGGTACCAGATGGCTCTAGATTTAGCAAGCAATGGGAACTTCAACACAAGATCTCCAGAGGAAGCTTATGATTTGATTGAGAACTTGGCGTCTAGCAATAGCACCAAGAATGCTGACTATGAACGTCAGAAGCAGGCTGGAAGTGTAGATGGGAAGCAGATTGCTGAGTTGAAGACAAAGTTGAATTCAGTTCACAGTATTCTGATGAGTAAGAAGTCAGTTTATTTTGCTGCAGAGGTGGAGACATTTGAGCCCGAGCAGGTGTATGAGGAAGAGGATTGCAACTACATTGGTGGCACTGGATTTCAGGGTCAGCATTATGGAAATCAGCAGAACAAAGGTGGTTACAGGGGAAACAATCAGCGGAGTACGTTCACCGGTAATCAGAACTCTTCTGGTTATATTCCCAAGAACCACTATCATAAGCCCTTCCAGAGCAACAATGACTTCAACAGGAACTATGGATCATCCTCCTACTATTAGCAACCTCCCGCTAGCTCTGAGCAGAACGAGATGAAGTCTATGCTGGATCAAATTTTGGAAGGTCAGCAGATGATTACGGTTGATATTAATGGGAAGATTGACTCGCTGTATACCGATCTGAACGGTAAAGTCGATGCTTTGAACATTCACATGAAGAAGCTCGATCTCCAGGTTGCACAGACTGTTGGGTCTGTCAAACAGCTTGATGGAGTTCTTCCAGGAAGAAATGATAATAACCCCAAGTATCCTTACAATGCTATCAGGTTAAGAAGTGGTAAAGAGTTGAATCATGTATTGGCAAGGGCTCAGAAGGGTGAAGAGATTGTGGACTTAGAAGAAATCGATGAAGAATTCACAGAGGAGTCGCCAGTGTCGACCGACACACATCATCAGTGTCGATTGATGAAGAGTTCGTGGATGAGCCGCCAGTGTCGACCGACACACATCATCAGGGTCGATCGACACCCTTGTCCACATCTAGAGAGGAACCAACACCGGCTAGTGTCGACCGACACCCACCCATTGGTGTCGATTGACACCACTCGTCACCAGACGCACCGGTTGTTGAAAAATTGTAGAAAGCGCATGAGCGTGTTTACGTACCCAAGGTTCCTTTCCCTAAGAACAACAGGAGGTCTAAGCAAGAGCTGTATGATGCTAAGTGCAGAGCAATCATGGATAAACTCACCATTGAGATTACATTGATCGATGCTATCAAGACTTCGCATGTGGTAAAGGGGTGTTTAAAGAAGATGCTTACGCAGGATATTCGAGAAGAGGAAGGAGTTATGATGATGACTGAGGTCTGTAGTGCTGTTATTCAGAACAGGATACCGGAGAAGCTTGTTGATCCGGGTACCTTTGTCTTGGATTGCTCCATCTTCCAAGCAAGGTTTAAGAATTCCTTGTGTTATTTGGGTTCTTGTGTGAGTTTGATGCCGTATTCAGTTGCTGTGGGACTCAGGATGACAGACTTCATGCCTACTAAGATAACTCTGATCCTTGCGGATAGGAGCATTAGGACACCAAACGGTCTTTTGGAAGATGTGCCAGTGAGAGTCGGTGATTGCATGATACTGATGGATTTTGTTGTGCTGAAGTACAGTGATGAGCCTAAGGATCCTCTTATCCTAGGTAAACCTTTCTTAGCCACTGCTGGAGTGCTTATTGATGCTCGAGGAGGCAGAATAGCTCTGAATGTGGGAGAGTCGGTCATGAATTTCGACATGGACAAATTTATCCAGCGCCCTACTATCGACTGTCAGACTTTCGGTGTCTACACTTTGGATACTCAAGCAGAGGCGATCCCACATGCACCAGACTCCTCGGAACTTACCTCGCAGCTCTCCGCCATTTCTAATCAACTCAAGAGAATGGAGGATCAAGTTAAGGAACTGAATAGCAAGCTACTCGACCAAAACTTTGATGTGAGGAAAGTTGAATCAGATGTCACCAACACCGGGTATAGGATCAGTGCCATGGAGGAGCATCTAGAATGGAAGATTGAAACTTTGCTACAGTTTTTCAACAATCCAATCGAGTATTCAAAGTAGATGGATGTTCAGGCATTTAAAGCATTTGTACAAGAAGAAAGAAATCAACCCGCAACACCGGAATGGCCTAGTGAAGAAGACTACGCAACAAATCACGATGAAGACTACTATGAGGAACGGGAAATTGAAAATAGTTTTGAGGATCGCTCCCGAGAAGATGCAGAGTTCGATGACCCGCCAACTAAGGGGACATGGGACGAGAACCTCGGGGATACTCATGCCATTCCGAATCATAGACATTCTCCTGGGCACAACCGTAATGTATGTTTCCCACATTAATTTTCCAGGCTAACAATAATGCTCTTTCCAGGGTGAGTAGCCAAGAAGAGTGACTTGAGGCCTTTATAAAGGAATGCATGGAGAAGCAGCAACTCAGCATGCAAACAATCATTGAGAGGATTGATACAATTGAACGAAGCGTTTGGGGACTTGGGAGTCGCATCACGAGCTTGGAATTAGAGCTCAACGATGAAGATCAAAATTTGTGGATGGAACTTCAAGACCATGAAGACATTTGTGAGGGGCAACCTTCCAACTGTCATCCGCACAATTCCCTCTGATCACGACTCTGGTGTCGATCGATACCAGCAGTTGGTGTCGATAGACACCAACACCCATCTCCGGATAAGTCTTCGTTTACCAATCTCTGGTTTGGCACCACTGGGGACAGTGTTGTTCAAGTCTGGGGGAGGTAGTTATTAACTATGTGTTTTCTTTTCTGATGAGTCTTTCGAATTAGTAGAGTCCATTTTATTGAGTCAAAATCAGTTTATGAAACTATGATTTTTCGAGGAAACTTTTACATTTTGCAAGAACTTAAGTGACCATTTGATTCAAGCTTGTTAGGTATCTGAGACTAATGGAAAAACCAAAGGCTTAATGGTGGACTTGAGACGCCCATATTTCCAGCAGACATCCACTAACTCCCGAGCCAATTTCTGTTAGTTCCTCTTACCTCATCAATTTGACAGGTGTTATGGGGCTTGACTCATCATTCATACCAGACAAGACAACTTATGTAAACACCAATAAAAGCGGTACTCCTTGAAACGACCCGACCCGTTTTTTTTTTTTTTTAAATACTTAATTAATTATTATTCTCATAAATAATAATTAATCCCCCAAAACATTTAACAATGCTATAATATTTAATTAACTCAGTAAATAACATACAAGTACAAAAAAAACGTTTAATATTTCCCCGAAGGATATTCGCCCCAATGATCTTTCCAGAATACGACGACTTGAGTTGAGAGTCGAAGTTGGTCTGTATAGCCACCCTGGCTTTCATAGACAATTTCCGTTGTCTATAACGGTTCTCGATAAACGAGAATCCGGACTCGAGATCGTTCAACCATTTATCCTTCGGAAAACTTAAACTCACGAAAATAAATTATTTAACTTATAAATAAAATACTTTCGCATAACTCCTTAACAATAAAAATACGATTACAGAAACACCAAGTTATCTGTAAGAAATTATTCAACTTATAATAAAACACTTAACAAACAACGAGTCCATAGATCAACCCCTCTTCCTCGCCTCGATTCCACAGTCACCTCTTTTCTTTACCTGCATCAAATAATATGAGAGGCATAAGTATTTCGACAAATACTTAGTGAGGCAATCCTCCCGTCTACAAGCTATACACACAAGCGAGTTAAATTATTTAATAAAGCTAAACACAAAAATACCGAAACAATCAACCATCTCAAGAAACGCTCGTTCTAGATCCTCTCACGATCATACACGGCCTAAATCATGAAAACCACATCCAATAATTAAACCGCTTAGATAAGCTTACGGTCATGCACTCACCTTTAGCCACGTACGGAAATTCCCAAAACTTCCCGGAATGAATAAACTTCAATTCCCCAAAAGCGCGCCTAACAACAAACCAAAAAGAACCTTAAAACACAAGATTGACTCACTTGAAACACCAGATCGATCGATCTAGGCTTAGATCGATCGATCCCAACTTGCGTAAACTTCTCAGATCGACCAAACAGGTCTAGATCGATCGATCCTGGCCAGATCGATCGATCCTGACCAGATCGATCGATCTACACCAGATCGACCAACACGATCACCTTCACACTTACGCGCCTCGAAACAAAACATGAATAAATGAATAACTAACCGTTGAAAACTTAATCCCACCGTTGAAACTCAACTCCAAAATATCCTGAAGCTAACTTCAAAGTTTCAAGATGATCCGACGATAAACGAACTCGCGATTGCCCTTTGAATCCACGTTGGTCCGGTTCGCGTCTGAAACAGAGCGCCTCACGGAAACGTGAGTAACTTCTAGAATATTAACTCAAATTCAATTCCGCAAATTGGTACATCTAGATAAGAGACTTAACTACAACTCCACAAAAATTCACTACCTTTGCAAATGATTTGCTAGGTCAAACTCCTGTTTCCTTCTCACCCACGAAACAGCTCTCCAACTTACTCTTCTTTTGCACACCACCACAGCAACCTCCGTCTCCTTTTCTTATAGACTCACACGCCCACTCAGCCACCAAGACTCACAAGTCTCTTGCTATCCACGCCCACACACCCAGCCACCAAGCTCACTCCTCCCTTGATCTCCACACCCACAACTAACACAAGAACCTCCTCTCCTTTGTTTCCACACAAAAACTCAACCTCACTCTCACAAACTCTCTCTCCTCTCTCTCTTTCTCTCTAACTCTTTCTTTCTCTGCAGGTGGAGGAGAAGTGTCGGCCAAGAGCAAGAAGAAAGGAGAAAGTGGCTGCATAAGAAGGTGGAGAGGTGGGGCACTAGGCTAGCTTGTAGGGGAATAGGTGCAAGACTTTTAGGGGGAAAAAGAGTGAGGCTGCGGTGGAAAAGGAAGGTGCAAGAGGTTGGTAAAAATCTGATTAATCAGATTAAATCTTATTTAGATTCTAGTCCCTGAACTTCCCAAAAGTTCACAAACTGACCCAAAACTTCCAAATCGATCCCGAACACCCCTACGGAAAAAATGCAGTGTAACTTTTAGGTTAATCCAAAATCTCCCGAAAATATTTTCCAGAAATTCTCCGCATAAATCCCATATGAAATTCCGAAATTTCCATTTTCCGGAACACGGGCGTTACAATTCTCCCCCACCAACTTGGATTCGTCCTCGAATCCTTAGACACAGTTCAATCCGCTATGAACTCAACACACCAACGCCGCGACGACCCCTACTCTCTTATGGTCAACCCGACCATACAACCCTACCTATCCAACAACCCCGTGAACCTTCTAGCGTCAACTTGCTTCAGAGAACTTTTGACAAGAGTTAGATAAGATAGCTTTTAATACTAGCCATTCTTTTTAGCGATTCCTCATGTCGAACGTAATAAAACAAACAAGTACCATACGTTCGAGAATCGGATCTACCGCATAGAACTGCTCATGAGCCATCCGATCAAACCACTTATCTCATTTTCCCTTAACAAGTTTAACTAGAAACACGATTTTATTCCCAAGT
Organism: Barbarea vulgaris; assembly: GCA_963667165.1. Lineage (NCBI taxonomy): Eukaryota > Viridiplantae > Streptophyta > Magnoliopsida > Brassicales > Brassicaceae > Barbarea > Barbarea vulgaris. Next base: position 39,927,630 of record OY763887.1, on the reverse strand, counting down.
CACAACCCAACCACTCTCGAGATCTCTATTCAGCCGCTATGCTTATACTCACGTTATAGACATACACCGCTCCCAGCTCATATTCGTACCACTCCCACCCTCTGTGCAAGGCACTCTGGGCTCTGGGTACCTCATGCCACTCTCGCTCACAGGCCACGAAGTCCTGCAAGCTAACGGCATCCCATCTATACCACTCCCGCTCTCAGGACTCGTCAGCCCTTCGAGCTCTGGGTATAGCAACCATACCACTCGCACTCTCAGGTCACAAAGACCTTCAAGCTATGGGTATCACACTCATACCATTCCCACTCTCAGGACTCACAAGTCCTTCAAGTTGAGGGTATCCGGGGAAATCTTCATCCCCGCCTCTGGAGATATCCATCTCCCATGACTCGTACAGGACCCACCAGTCCTTGGAGCAAGCAAGTCTAACGTCTATAAGCATGGCCGACCGAATCTATCTCACAGAGTCCACACATCACATCACATGGTGACACTCACCAACCATATTCCCATCCCGGAATATCAACCAATCCTATAACCACTACAGAGGTTATCTTATGGTATACCATTTATTCTTGTTTCGAAGGATGTTTCCAGTTTATACTCTAATGAACTTTTCTTTACTCACATGACATCACAGGTCATAAACTCATAAGATTACTCCTCTTATTCAATTTCTCATAATATTCATCGTATACAACATGACATACAACTCGAAATGTGAACTTAGAAACCATAGATGGAAACTCAAGCCTCAGCTTGCTTCTCGAACCACTTTTTAAATCTCGTTTCCATCCTTGCCTCTGGTTCCCAAGTCTCCTCCTGTACACCGTCACAATCCCATAACACCCTTATGATTGGAATTTTCTTCCGACGAAGCTCTTTGACCCTCCTCTCGAGAATCCTTAAGGGTCTCGCCCCAGTGGTCATATTAGGCTGAATATCTGTCAGAATCTTTTCCAATATTTCATCATCATTACGTAAACATTTCTTCCGCATCGACACATGGAAAACCTTGTGAAAGGCTCGCATAATCTCCGGTAACTCCAACCGATATGCAACCGGGCCAACTCTCTCAGCAATCTTGAACGGACCCAAATACCTCGGACTCAACTTAGTCTCAGTAATGGATCTGTTCGGACCCCGCAACAATGCCATCTTGAGATATACCCTATCTCCCACCTCAAACTCGAGGTCTTTTCTCCTCTTATCGGCATAACTCTTTTGCCGATCTTGGGCTTCCTTCATGTTCAGTTTCAAAACTCGGATCTTCTCCGTAGTTTCCTGAACAAAATCTGCACCCAACATACTCCTCTCCCCCACCTGGGTCCAACACAAGGGTGTACGACATGGCCTCCCATAGAGTGCCTCGTATGGGGCCATCCCAATGCTTGCCTGGTAGCTATTATTGTAAGCAAACTCTGCCAAGCTCAAGTGGTCCACCCAATGACCACCCCAGTCAAGCACACACATCCTCAGCAAATCCTCGAGAGTCTGGATGGTCCTCTCGGACTGCCCATCCGTCTGAGGATGATATGCCGTACTTAAGTGCACCCTAGTGCCCATCTCTTCCTGGAATGCCTTCCAGAACTTCGAAGTGAACTTAGGGTCCCGGTCTGACACCATACTCACCGGTACTCCATGAAGTCTCACTATCTCCTGCACATACTTTCTAGCCAGAACCGTAGCTCCATCGGTTTTCTTAATGGCTAGAAAGTGCGCCGACTTGGTCAATCGATCAACAATGACCCAAATAGCATCCTTGGTCCGAGAAACAGGTAACCCAACTACGAAATCCATCGTAATCATATCCCACTTCCACTCGGGAATGGGTAAACTCCGCAACAGCCCGCTCGGAACCTGATGCTCTGCCTTTACTAACTGACACACATCGCACTCTGCGACCCAGTTAGCAACATCCTTTTTCATCCCGACCCAATGATAATACCGTTTCAGATCACGGTACATCTTAGTCGCTCCTGGGTGAATCGAAAACTTGCTCGCATGAGCCTCACTCAGAATCTCTCGCTTCAACTCCTCATCCTTGGGTACACATACCCGCCCATGCACAAGAATAGTCCCATTATCTGAGACATGATACTCTGAACCCTCAGCTCTAGATGCCTTAATCAACTCTTCATCTTTTTCCTGAGCCAACCGAACCCTGCTCAAAAGATCTGCCTGATTAGTCGCCTCCAAGCCCAACGGTTCCTGAGATATAGCACACAACCTCAACGTGCTAATCTCGCACACCAAGGACTCTATGTCCCGCTCACTAGCCGAAGATACTCGCTTGCGACTCAAGGCATCTGCAACCAAATTCGCTTTACCAGGATGGTAAGCTATCTCCAGATCATAATCTGCCACTAACTCCATCCAACGTCTCTGCCTCAAATTCAACTCGGGCTGAGTGAACAAATACTTCAGGCTCTTATGATCTGTGAATATCTGAACCTTCCCGCCATAAAGATAAGACCTCCAAATCTTTAAGGCAAACACTACCGCAGCCATCTCTAGGTCATGGGTAGGGTAGTTGCCCTCATGTTTCCTCAATTGCCTTGAAGCATAGGCAATCACCTTACCCCGCTGCATCAACACACAACCAAGGCCAACTCTCGAGGCATCCGTATACACCACATAAGGCTCACCCGGCTCGGGCAATGCCAACACTGGTGTACTTGTCAGCATCGTCTTCAGGTTTGCGAAACTCTCCTCACACTCTGGAGACCAAACGAAAGGAACATCCTTCCCTGTCAGCTTTGTCATAGACTTAGCCATGCTTGCGAAACCCTTGACGAACCTCCGATAATAACCTGCCAAACCAAGGAAACTCCTGATCTCCGTGGCATTCCTTGGCCTCGGCCAATCGTTGATGGCCTGAATCTTCTCTGGGTCTACTGAAACTCCCTCCTCAGAAACAATGTGACCCAAGAATCCAATCTCCCTCTGCCAAAAGCTACACTTACTCAACTTAGCAAACAACTTATGCTCTCGTAGTTTTTCCAGGACAACTCTCAGGTGTTCCTCATGCTCCTCGGGATTCTTCGAATACACCAAGATATCATCAATAAAAATGATCACGAATTCATCCAAATACTCTTGGAACACGCTGTTCATCAATCTCATGAACGCGGCTGGTGCATTCGTCAACCCAAAAGGCATCACCACAAACTCATAATGCCCATACCTCGACCTGAAAGCTGTCTTCCGGATGTCCTCCTCATTGATCCGAATCTGATGGTATCCAGAAGCCAAGTCTATCTTGGAGAACCAAGTAGCCCCTTTCAACTGATCCAACAACTCATCAATCCGTGGAAGAGGATACTTGTTCTTCACAGTGACTCGGTTAAGTCCCCGGTAATCGATACACAACCGGAAACTACCATCCTTCTTCTTCACAAACAACACCGGTGCTCCCCATGGTGAAGTACTCGGCCTGATAAAACCCTTACTCAACAACTCCTCCAGCTGCTTCTTCAGCTCTGCCATCTCTGCTGGGGCCATCCTATACGGGGCCTTAGATATTGGCGTTGTTCCAGGTTCCAACTCAATCGTGAAAGGATCTGACCGTGACGGCGGCAATCCCTGCAGCGACTGAAACACATCCTGGAAATCCTGAACAACCCGAATATCTCTAACCTCCAGATCTCCAACAGTCTCAGGGGTAACAATGGTCACTAGATAAGCCTCGTAACCTTTCTCGATCCTTCTCTCAGCCTGAATGACCGATATTACGAGACTCCCGGAAGTTGGTCTCACTCCCTGATAAACCAACCTCTGCTTCTCCCTCTCGAATATTACACGCCCGCGTCGACAGTCTAGATGCGCGATGTACTTACTGAGCCAATCCATGCCCAAAATGACGTCATACAACTCCACTGAGCATATGATCAAATCCGCTGGCATAGACTCTCCGGCTACCTGAACATCCACGCCTCTAACTCGACCAAGAATAGATAGAAACTTCCCTCCCGCAACTTTTACAAAACCCAACGACTCATTGGGTTTGCCTCGCAAATTGGCCTTCTCGGCCAATTCCGGAGCGACAAAGCAATGCGATGCCCCAGAATCGAATAACACATGGGATTCAACACCCCCCACAAATAAGGTCCCTGCACATACCCATGTGCCGAGAACCTTAACAACCCTTCACGGAGACAGAAAGTTTTACAACCGAAAAAAAAAATTAACACCGATAAGTCTTAGAAGTACCTGTGATCGGCCGGGAGCTCGGCTCTCCCGTCTCCGCGATGGAATACACCCGAGGCGCAGGTGCTATCTGCCTGACCGGTGGTGCTGCGGTTGGCACCATCTGCAGTCCAGCACTCCTCTCATCTGCCTCCTCGACGGTGTAAACCCGAGGTGCCACTGCACTCTGCCTACTCGACGGTGTTACTGCTACCCCTCCCTGCTGCAACTTAGGGCATTTGGGCTTGATATGCCCCACTTCCTTGCAATGGAAGCACACCCGAGTATCTGGAAGGACCTCTCCCTTCTGCGGGCAGTTGGCCACCCTGTGATCCATACTTCCGCACCCAAAACATCCCTGACCACTCTGGCTATTTCTCACAGGGCCTCCACGACCTGCACTCCTCGAGGGACAACTCGCAATCTTGTGATCCTTGCTTCCACACCCGAAGCATCCTGGACCACTCTGAGTACCTCCAGAAGTGCCTCCCCACTTCCTCTTCTGCCCTGCCACCTGCCTACCCCCCTTACTTGACCCTGATTGCTGCTGCATCTTCTTGGCCTGAAAACTCAAAGTAGACGATGCTACCTCCTCCCTCAGACCATCCTCTATAGATGCGGCCAACTCAACCAACTCTCCTAATGTGCCAAACAACCTACCAAGGCAACGGGTCCTCAACTCAGGCCGCAAGCCTAACGTAAACCGTCGCACTCGGGCCTGTTCACCCTCCATGACTCGGCCAGCATAAATGGAAAGCCGGTTGAATTCTGTCTCAAACTCCCGGACAGTCCGGTCCCCCTGAGTCAGACTCAAAAACCTCGCCTCCAACCGGTCTACTGCCTCCTGTGGAAAGTATTTGGAGTTAAATTCCTCCACAAAATCTCTCCAAGTCACTTCCACCTGACCTCTCCTGGCGACTACACTCGTCCACCACAGATGTGCATCACCATCCAAGTAATGAACTGCCAAGTCGACTCGGTATCCCTCTGGACACCTACATGACTGGAAGTTCCGCTCCAACCGGGACCTCCACATATTAGCCTCCTCAGGACCGACACCACCCAGGAAGAACGTAGTGCCCATCCTCTGCATCTGCTCCATCATCCTATGGTAGGATGGGAGCTCCTCCCCAACCACAACTCTCGGTTGTGCCTCAACTACTGGTGGCACAACTGCGGCTTGCACCGCTGCCCTCTCTGGATACCGCTCCAACAGCAAGGTCAACAGATCCGCAATACGGGCATCCTGGGCCTGAGCATCACCTGCTGCCACACCTGCAGCACCCGCTGGAACCCCAGCCTCACCGGTACTCTCACCGGCCGCACCCTCAGACCCCAACGGACCCGTATGCAAATCTCCGTCTTGCTCCACCGTGGCACTCTGTGCCTCTCCCAAACCCACCACTGGAACACTACCTCGGCCCCTACCACGGCCACGGCCACGTCCACGACCACGACCTCTAGTTCCTCTAGCCATCTGTACTTTCAAGAACAGATACTAAAAACCTAAAACAACTCAAACAAAAATCAATAAAACACAACTCACCGTGGAATCACTTGAAGGCTCGGAGAGGATGATCTATAACTCCATACTCAAATAATTGACTAACTCACATAATCAATTTAATCGAATCACTCATGCTTCACCCAGCACCAAAAACTAATTCATTTTTAAACCATCCTAGAACCGTAATGGCTCTGATACCAAATTGAAACGACCCGACCAGTTTTTTTTTTTTTAAAATACTTAATTAATTATTATTCTCATAAATAATAATTAATCCCCCAAAACATTTAACAATGCTATAATATTTAATTAACTCAGTAAATAACATACAAGTACAAAAAAAACGTTTAATATTTCCCCGAAGGATATTCGCCCCAATGATCTTTCCAGAATACGACGACTTGAGTTGAGAGTCGAAGTTGGTCTGTATAGCCACCCTGGCTTTCATAGACAATTTCCGTTGTCTATAACGGTTCTCGATAAATGAGAATCCGGACTCGAGATCGTTCAACCATTTATCCTTCGGGAAAACTTAAACTCACGAAAATAAATTATTTAACTTATAAATAAAATACTTTCGCATAACTCCTTAACAATAAAAATACGATTACAGAAACACCAAGTTATCTGTAAGAAATTATTCAACTTATAATAAAACACTTAACAAACAACGAGTCCATAGATCAACCCCTCTTCCTCGCCTCGATTCCACAGTCACCTCTTTTCTTTACCTGCATCAAATAATATGAGAGGCATAAGTATTTCGACAAATACTTAGTGAGGCAATCCTCCCGTCTACAAGCTATACACACAAGCGAGTTAAATTATTTAATAAAGCTAAACACAAAAATACCGAAACAATCAACCATCTCAAGAAACGCTCGTTCTAGATCCTCTCACGATCATACACGGCCTAAATCATGAAAACCACATCCAATAATTAAACCGCTTAGATAAGCTTACGGTCATGCACTCACCTTTAGCCACATACGGAAATTCCCAAAACTTCCCGGAATGAATAAACTTCAATTCCCCAAAAGCGCGCCTAACAACAAACCAAAAAGAACCTTAAAACACAAGATTGACTCACTTGAAACACCAGATCGATCGATCTAGGCTTAGATCGATCGATCCCAACTTGCGTGAACTTCTCAGATCGACCAAACAGGTCTAGATCGATCGATCCTGGCCAGATCGACCAACACGATCACCTTCACACTTACGCGCCTCGAAACAAAACATGAATAAATCAATAACTAACCGTTGAAAGCTTAATCCCACCGTTGAAACTCAACTCCAAAATGTCCTGAAGCTAACTTCAAAGTTTCAAGATGATCCGACGATAGACGAACTCGCGATTGCCCTTTGAATCCACGTTGGTCCGGTTCGCGTCTGAAACAGAGCGCCTCACGGAAACGTGAATAACTTCTAGAATATTAACTCAAATTCAATTCCGCAAATTGGTACATCTAGATAAGAGACTTAACTACAACTCCACAAAAATTCACTACCTTTGCAAATGATTTGCTAGGTCAAACTCCTGTTTCCTTCTCACCCACGAAACAGCTCTCCAACTTACTCTTCTTTTGCACACCACCACAGCAACCTCCGTCTCCTTTTCTTAGAGACTCACACGCCCACTCAGCCACCAAGACTCACAAGTCTCTTGCTATCCACGCCCACACACCCAGCCACCAAGCTCACTCCTCCCTTGATCTCCACACCCACAACAAACACAAGAACCTCCTCTCCTTTGTTTCCACACAAAAACTCAACCTCACTCTCACAAACTCTCTCTCCTCTCTCTCTTTCTCTCTAACTCTTTCTTTCTCTGCAGGTGGAGGAGAAGTGTCGGCCAAGAGCAAGAAGAAAGGAGAAAGTGGCTGCATAAGAAGGTGGAGAGGTGGGGCACTAGGCTAGCTTGTAGGGGAATAGGTGCAAGACTTTTAGGGGGAAAAAGAGTGAGGCTGCGGTGGAAAAGGAAGGTGCAAGAGGTTGGTAAAAATCTGATTAATCAGATTAAATCTTATTTAGATTCTAGTCCCTGAACTTCCCAAAAGTTCACAAACTGACCCAAAACTTCCAAATCGATCCCGAACACCCCTACGGAAAAAATGCGGTGTAACTTTTAGGTTAATCCAAAATCTCCCGAAAATATTTTCCAGAGATTCTCCGCATAAATCCCATATGAAATTCCGAAATTTCCATTTTCCGGAACACGGGCGTTACACTCCTCTCCCTTGTCCGAAAAATAAGAAGAAGAAAACGGATATAAGTCAATGTTGCCGAGGGATAGAGTGCGTAAACCCGTGCATCCTTCGCAGTTCCGCGGAAGCTTATATCCGCAAACCTTAGTAGTCCTAAGCATAGTCAGTACTATAACCCCAATCATGGCTACTAATAAAACTAATAAAATAAGAATAGGAAAGAGACGGATTAGGAGTAAGTGACCCGAGTGATAGAGTGTGTAAACCTGTGCATCCTTTGGAGTTCATGAATCGAAACCCGTCTACAAAAAAAAAAAAAAAGAGAAAAAGAAAAAGAAAGTAAAAAAAAAACAAGATACTAAGAAAAAGAATAAGTCTGGGGGAGAGAAAGAGTAACGATAGCTATATGGTTATCTATGTTCTGGTATAGTATGTGAAAGAGTCTAGAAGGCTCTGGGCATCGAGATCAGAGATGAGACCCGGCGATGAAGGTAATGTGGACTATACTGTGAAATTGTGGGTTTTATCGGGAAAGCCATGAGTGTCTACGGTGAAGTACATGGTGGTCTAGATCCTTTCAGGTAAGAGTTTTTAGTGGATTACTATGGTGAATGTGAATGTGATATTCTTATGACGAAATGAGTTTCTGTGTTTTCAAACTTCTTTCTCTTGTTTACTTTTTTTTTTTGTTTGAGGGCAAGCAAAAGCTAAGTCTGGGGGAGTTGATATATCATGGATTTTACCTGTTTTAAGCGATTATATAAGTGCTTTTTCGTGTCTTAACCATGTATTTCGAGTCTTTATCGAGTCTTTTACAGGTTTTGTGCGTTTAGGACTTTCTGGATGATTATGGAGCATTATGGAGCATTTGTTGCTGAGAAGACAAAGTCGATGCATTCAGTGGTTGATGGTGTCGATCGACACTCATCACTGGATAATATAACCTTGACCGCTTCACCCATGGTTTCTCTCTTCTTCGTTATGCCTTTGTTTTTTTTTAATTCTTCTTCGTCTGTAAAATCATTGACCCATTACAATATTTGTTATCCGAATCTCTAATCTTCTAACAAAATCCAAATTTGACATAAAACATAGATGAAATAGAGAATTTGGTGATTTACCTCATTAAGCTTGTCTAATGTTTGGAGAGTATTAGTCTGCTTCTTTGGTTTTCCGAATAGCTGATTCATAAACATGGTGAAATTAACCACACTGAGATCTCTCCTCTACAAAAATCAAAACATTCAATCGATCAATCGACTCAGCGAATTTGGTTTTTTTTTTTAATACAAAATTTGGATTCCCAATCTTAAATTACAAATAAGGTCTGATGAATCTGTTGAATAAATTAATTGTTAGAACAGAAACAAACCTGGGGGATTTGAATGTAAGCTTGCTTGGTTGATTGAGAGGTGGGATTACTCGAGAAATGAGGAAGAAGAAGAAACGGCGTGAAGTTAACGGCGACGGATACTCAGAGGGGGCAGAGAATTTAACGGCGGAGGAAGCAAAGGTAGATAAGTGATGGTCGGAGTGAAGTTTGAAGGAGAGGGAAGGAGGCTACACGGAGACGGAAGAAGGCCTGGAGACGCAGAGAGGAAGAGATTTAGGGTGGAGGCAGACATGGCTGTAGCTTAGAGAGTTTCCTCGAGGCTAAAGCTCTGAAGCTGATGGTAAAGGGATAAGGTTTAAGGGTAAAAATTGGTTCGGGGATTCATGAAAAAAAAAAATTCAGGGATTTTTTTTTTTTTTTCTCGCAAGGATTTTTTTTTTCTGCTATAGTTTTGTTTTTTCCTAAGGGTCGACGCTGAACTTGAAAATTATACCCGTTTAATCCACATTTTTCTTTAGCATTTATTAAAAGCTATTATATAGTAACAATATCGAAAATAAAAACTTTAATAGCAGTCTGTTAAAATGAGCTATGATAATGTGCTATCAATGCCCATATTTGTTGTAGTGGAAAACTCTGAAACTGTGGCTGTGAATAATCAAGTGTAAAATAAAGCATAGGTCTAAACAATGACCTAAAAATCCTATTTATAACCTAAAAACACGTTCTGGGCTTAATTGCAAATCAGGGAAAGTTCTGGGGCAAATCTGTAATTCGTGAAAAACTCATACAGAAATTTTGACCTCTAGTGATGTCGACCGACACCTGTGGGTGGTGTCGATCCACACCAACACCATGATGGCTGTCCGAATTTGTTTCTCAGAATTTGTTCCAAAATCACACCAAAATCGCACGGAAGCCCAAAACGTACCCAAACCTGCAAAAGACTCAAAAAGACTCTAGAAATACCGAAATACTTTATAAATAAGACTTATATTATGGTTAAAAACCGGTAAAAACTATGATATATCAACTCCCCTAGACTTAGCTTTTGCTTGCCCGCAAGAAACACAAAAACTAAACAAGAGAAAGAAGTTTGAAAACACAGAAACTCATTTCGTCATAAGAATACCACATTCACATTTACCTTAGTAATCCACTAAAAACTCTTACATGAAAGGATCTAGACCACCATGTACTTCACCGTAGACGTTCATAGATTCCCCGATAAATCCACAATTTCACAGCATAGTCCACATTACCTTCATCGCCGGGTCTCATCTCTGATCTCGATGCCCAGAGCCTTCTACACTCTTTCACGTACAATACCAAAACAAAGACAACCATATAGCTATCGAAACTCTTTCTCTCCCCCAGACTTATTCTTTTTATTATTATATTTTTTTTTTACTTTCTTTCTTTTCTTTTTTTTTTATAATTCAAAGGTGTAGTGAATAATGAGGTCACGAGAAATTTTCCTACCCCTTTACTCAAGACGAGAATTATATCATCTTTTCTGCTTTTTATTTGTTTTCTTTGGGATAAGGGAGAGGAGTACCACTTTTATTGGTGTTTACAGAAGTTGTCTTGTCCAGTATGAACGATGAGTCAAGCCCCAGAACACATGTCACATTGATGAGGTAAAAAGAACTAACAGAATTTAGCTCGGGTGTTTGTGGATTACTGCTGGAAATATGGGCGTCTCAAGTCTACCATTAAGCCTTTGGTTTTTCCATTAGTCTCAGATGCCTAACAAGCTTGAATCAAATGGTCACTTAAGTTCCTGCAAAAGGTGATTGTTCCTCGAAAAATCATAGTTTCATGGACTGGTTTTGACTTAATAAAAACAAAATCGATCGACTCGACCGACTCGACAGACTCATAAGAAAACAAAAGATAGAGTTAGTAACAACACTGCCCCCAGTGTTACCAAACCCGAAGTTGGCGAGAAAATAAAAGAAAAATTGAAAAACGAAAAACTTACCAGTGGGTTGCCTCCAACTAAGCGCTTGTTTTCAGTCTTTAGCTTGACTATGCCGAAGATCAGGCATCTGGTAGATCCGAGAGTACCAATGAATGCCTCTCAGAAAATTGTCGCCTCATCCATGGTGGAGTATAAATGCACGGTGCATGAGAACGACCATGGAATTGAGGAACATCAGCAGGACGGGACGTTAGTCTGGGTGGGACACTTCGCAAAATCATCAAAAGAAGAAACAAGCGCTCCACGATAATCTCATGGCTTGGTTAACTGTGAAACAGTTTGTGTACCTTTAAAATTCTTATTGATGATATCAGATGGTTCGGGTCCAGAAGGTGCGTACCTTTGCTTTTCCGGGGGTGAATGAAGTGTGGGATGTGGAGCTGGCTGTTTGACAACGGCTCTCGGAGTTGTAGTATTAAGAGCATTCTGAAAACCAACTGTTTCAGACAAATCTGGGCCAACCTGTGGTGGATGTCGTCCAACACTAGTGGTGGTATCGAACAACACTGAGCCTGCAGCTCGGATCTCTGCACTTTTTCTACAATTCCACTCTACAATCCTTGTTTCCATCACAAAAACGTCTTCCTCCAGTAACCTCTCAGTGATTAGAACCTCGTCTTGGAGTCTAGTCTGGAAGAGATGACTACCACTCCAATCATCAAGCTCAGAAGCCTGCTTATTCACTTGCTCACTAGGACCCAACTCTTTGACATACCCAGCAGTAATGTCTATGGAGATCTCTACAGAAAATGTCTGACCATCAATAGTGGGTATCCTTCTAAGGTTGTCCATGTCAAAGTTCATGACCATATCACCCACAATCAAACCTATTTTTCCATTCCTCACATCAATCATAGCACCAACTGTAGCCACGAAAGGTCTTCCCAAAATAAGAGGATCCTTAGGATCTTTCTTATATTTCAAAACCACAAAGTCTGTGGGAATCAAGCAGTCACCATTTTCACTAGAACATCTTCTAAGACACCTTATGGAATCCTTTTGGATCAATCAGCCAAAATAAGAGAAATCCCCGTTGGCTTAAAAAGAATCATCCCCAGGCGAACAGCAACAGAGTGAGGCATCAAACTAACACTTGAACCCAGATCACAAAGAGAATTAGAAAAGAAACATGTGGAGATGGAACAATCGAGCTCAAAAGCATTCTTGGTGCTATTGCTAGAGATTTGGTGTTGAAGTTCCCATTGCGCGATGAATCTAGAGCCATCTAGTACCTCCAATCAACTCCTCTGAAGAAAATACCCAATAACTGAACCTGAGAGAAACCATGATGCGGACAATCTCTCTGATATATAAGCTCTGAAACGAACCCATGCCGCCTTGAATGCCTCAGTAGGCCTCTGCGTAAACTGAGAGATGTTGTTCCTCAAATCCTCTGAACGTGCATTATCATAGAAGTTTCTCAGGAAAGCCTTCTTCGTCTCTTCCCAACTAGTCAGAGATCCTGTCGGTAACCTATTCAACCAGTAAGCTGCTTCCCCCAATAAGAGAATGTGGGAAGAGCTTACAGAAAAGATAGCCATAGCTGACTCCATTGATCTTCATGCTTGTTACCAAATCCTCGAACCTCTCAATATGGTCCATAGGGTGTTCATGTGACAATCCGGAGAAAGGATGCTGACCCACTAAGGAGTAATAGGACGGCTTCAGCTCAAATTCGTTCCTCTTAATGGTTGGGAGACAAATCGCATACCTGTTAGCATAGAACTCATCAGGCCTATTGTAATCTCCTAGTGTCCTTCCTCTCTCGGCTTGCCCTTGCCTCTGTACGACATCAACTTCACCTGCATCTGTTGCCGGTTGGTGTCGAGCGACACCAGGGGGTGGGTGTTGGTCGACACCTTCGTACTCGACAATCACGTTGCCTTCTGCACCAAGGTTTTGGCCTTGCTCGTTACAAATATGACCCTCTTGGTCTCAAAGAACTCCAGCATCATCTAGTCGTAGTACCACTGGACCAACCATTTCAACTAGTTTCTTTGCTTTTCTGATCGTGCGTTCTAACTTTGCAAGCTCTTGATTCTAAAGAAGTACAAGCTCGTTGGTCGTAGTACCACTGGACCAACCATTTCAACTAGTTTCTTTACTTTTCTGATTGTGCGTTCTAACTTTGCAAGCTCTTGATTCTAAAGAAGTACAAGCTCGTTATCTTTGTTGCTTCGAGTTCTGCGATTGGGCATACACCTGAAACACACCAGACAAAAAGAAAGAACGATGTAAGTAAACTTAAAAATGAAAACTTAGACTGAATTCTACACTTAAGTCTATTGGAAACTCAAAAGAGTCCCCAGCAAATGGCGCCAAAATTTGATATGCTCAAATTATCCCTCAGAGATACTCTCTCAAATTAAGAGATCACGGTAGTACTTAGGGGTCGAATCCAAAAAGACTTTTTGGTTTCACAATAGACGTATTCGCTTCAAATCCAGCTAAGCAATAAAGTAGTATTGAAATCACAATGCCGAAAAGTAAATAGAAGATGTAATCAATAGGAGGAAAGCGTCAGGTCTAGGAAACTTCTCAGGAAATCAATGAGGCATATAAAACAACTAGTCAAGATCTAATTAAGAATCGTTCTAGAACTCAAATCACTAATGCATAGCTAACCAACTAAAGTTGCAAAAACTATCTATGACATAAACCTAAGAGACCAACTGTCGTTGCGAATCCTAAATTTTAGACAAGCTTTAAGTACAAGTTCGATATGTTCACAAGTTATCTAAACCAACTGTCATTGTGAATATCTAACATGCTCACTAGAATAAGTTCAGATTATAAATCTCGCTGTAGCACCAATTTAACAACCTAATATCATACTTCTAGGTGATCAAGCTAAAAGAAGCATTAAGTACAATCCTAGATGAAGAACTAACAAGTTTGAATCTTAACCAGTGTTAAACCTAACAAATCATGAAATCCCAATGAGAATCCCTAAACCTAACTAGGGATCTACTCAGACATGGTGAATGAAACAAACATCATAAATAGAATAGAAATCATAAAATAAATCAAGAGAAGAAGTAAAGAGTATAAAAATCTTCTCTATGAAAACTCTGAAAAGGTGGTTGTGAATAATCAAGTGTAAAATAAAGAATAGGTCTAAACAATGACCTAAAAATCATATTTATAGTCTAAAAACACGTTCTGGGCTTAATTGCAAATCTGGAAAACTTTTAGGGCAAATCTGCAATTCGTTCAAAACTCGTACAAAACTCGTACAAAAATTTCGTCCTTTAGTGGTGTCGACCAACACCAGTGAGTGGTGTCGATCGACACCAGCACCATGATGGCTGTCCGAATTTGTTTCTCCGAATTTGCTCCAAAATCGCACCAAGCACGGAAGCCCAAAACGTATCTAAACCGGCAAAAGACTCAAAAAGACACTAGGAATACCAAAATACTTTATAAATAAGACTTATGTCATGGTTGAAAACCGGTAAAACCATGATTTATCAAGCATGTCAAACAAGAATTCAACAAAAAAGCGATGAAGCGACTTGCCAACACCGTCGCCGACTGGAAGGAACTTTGGCAACTCAAAGGTAATGCTGGCAAACCCGTTTTCATTACTACTACCGTGTAGGAAGGTCTTATCTGTTTTTGGCGTGAACCGAATTCGATGAGACTTTCCGCCATGGCTTCGGTCTCTCGACTTACAGTCGGCGAGGATGGCCTTTTGCCTACGCTTCATACAGTCGGGAAAACAGTTTTTGCCGGTGTCCGTTTAAAGATTGTAAGTGTATTTTTTCTTTTTATTTAAATTATATATATTACCTTTTATTGAATTTAAAAATATTATTTTAATTAATTTTAAATATCTTTTTAAGGCTGAAGAAGAAGGCGAACTTCCATCTCTTTCAAAGTTGTCCGAGCGGACCCACAAAAAGAAGAGTGGCGCTTTTGTGGATGCTAGATTAGAGAGAATCTACAATGAGATCAACACAAGGATTAAGGAGCGTCCGACACAGCTTTCTCAACAAAGCGATGATGGTACTCCCGTGGCGTTGAGTACATTGGATAAAGTCAAGATCTTCGAATCGGTAATTAATATTTTTATTTTCTCTTTATTTTATCTAATAAATATCTTGATTTATGAAATATATTTAAATTTTTTTATTTTTAAATTTTAGGTCGCTCCAAAAAAAAAGGATGGATTCTAGGTATGATATCCATTCACGATGTTCCAATTGCCACTTCTTCTTATAGACGCAATGCAGATGATGATCCCGTACATCTTCGAGCTAAGATCTCATCTCTAGAGACTCTCCAACAGCATACAATCCGCAAGCTTCAAGGAATGGATAGCTTATTCGATATTTTGGCATTAGGCAATCCCGAAATAGCAAGAGCATTTGAAGGTAAACAGGCGGAGGATCGAGAAGCAGAGATGGGGCAATCATCACAACAACGTCAAGAAGATGAAACCGAATTGCAACGTAGAGCCGCTGAAGCCGCTAATGCGGAATTGTTCGGGGATATTGATTTTACTAATTAGATTTTTTTAATGTTTTTTTTAAACTTTAAATTATGTTTTATGTATAATTTTAATTTTATTTCATTTTATTTTTAATTTTAATTTAATTACGAAAATAATTAATTATCATTCAAATATATCATAAATTAATAAATATACATTAAACACCTACGACGATTTAACGACAACATTTGAAACTGTAAGCTGTTAGCTCGTCGTTAATTTTACGAGTAGTTTACGACGATTGGTAAACAGGTCGTCGTAAATCAGTCGGTACGTTTATGACGGATGTACAACGAGCCATACAATAGTCGTCGTTATTTCGATGTACTTGTAACGATGAATTAACGTCGATTTGTTCACACTACGTCGAAAATTTAACGTGTTGTTTATGACGCAAATAAACGACGTAGCTTCTGTACGTCGATTATACGACGATGTCGTGTACGTCGCGTTTACGATGATTTATTCTTTGTTGTGAGTCGTACGACCTGTTTACGACGAATTGTGCATTACGACTCGAGTTTTACGACGATTTCGTCTTCGTCGTAAACCTGTTGTAACCGTCTGTTTATGACAAAATAACATCGATATCAGTCGTTGTTACACCTTTGTTTTCTTGTAGTGTATGCAGTAGCAACTTCGATGTAAATTTTTATTGATTAGATAGAAAAATATATATATTTATCCTGTTGCTACTTGATATAGGATCGGAATCACTCCGTCTTATAATCACTTGATGATCGAGAGATTCCAAGCCTTGGTTGCGGAAGATGATCGTTGGTAGAGATGGAGATGGAGATTTATGATTGATTCCACAATCACACACGAAATAAGAAGCTTGATTCCACAAGTTCTTAATCCGTTAAATCAATAGAGTAAAATGATTCCACACTAGACTCTAAGGACAAGAACACAAGAGCAAAGGAATCCACCTAAGACTCTAATGGACAACACAAAAGAAAAGACTTTTGTAAACTGAATAATACTTTTATTTCTAAATGATTGGTGAATACAAATGAAGGACTAAGGGAGCTTATATAATGCTCAGTTACACGTTCTAATGTGCTAAAGAAAGAAACAGAATTTTCGAATTAAAAGAATATGGCCGTTGGAGCATTAAAGAAATGATTTCGGCCAAATAAGGAGAGATGATTTCGTCTTCTGTATCTGGACGGTTTGGGTGGATAAGAAAGCTTCTTTGGAACCTTCTTAGTCACTTGTATGGTCTTTAATACGTGGACAAACAGATTAGGAAGTAGCCGTTGAGTATTAATGCCTTGAAGTATATTCGGCTCCACAAAAGGAAAATGTAAGCAGAAGGGGATTCGCCTCATCCTCTGAATTCTGGTGCAGCTAGGCTCGTGTGGGGAAGCTCCTGAGTGATGATAGAAGACTCCTGGTCGCCAAACATAAGTCTGAGAGCTCCTAAACCAATCGGATAGAGAACTTTCCATGTATAGAACCAAACCGACCCATTTTAGAAAATGGGGAGTAACTTGAGGATCCGGTGGGAATTTCTTTGGATATTTGCTATTCTGGAACCATGAGAGACCCATTAATATTATCCAAGTTGTTTTGGGTCGAGATCGTTTCTGAGTTGGCCTGTGTAGCATGATCTTTGGCCTAGATTTGCAATTGGATCCGAAACAGGTCCACCATCTTGTAAAATCAATAACTTCCAAGTCTGTGATTATTTTTATGTGAATCCACTTCTCCGTGAGTCTCTGATGAGTCAAGCTTCGGGAACAATTTGGTTTGTTGCTCAAATCCTTCTGGTTTCCTCGTGATACTCCATGAAAGGCACATATGTCCTTGGTTTTGATGGACCTTGTACCTCCGATTTTATTGAGCTCTGGTTCAGCTTCTGGCCTGATGACCTCATCATACCCTCCCCCTTGACTGAGTTTTGTCCTCAAAACTGATTTACATGCACAGAGATAAGTCAAGTTAGTAACTTGGATTGTTTGAGGGCTTAGAAGATTACCTTTGCTTTTCGGTTCTATGTGGCTTGGGTGTGTTGGATGTAGTGCATCCGGTGGTTCCTCCTTGATAAAAAAAGTCTCATTGAAACTTTCATATTTCTCCACTGAAAATTCGTGCCGCAATGATCCAGTATAACCTTGGTCTTGAACTGGTTCCAAAAACAAGTGTTGTTTTGATGAAGCTTCTCCTTGGTCTTTTCTCTTCTCCATTGTACCTATAACTTTATCAACACTTAAAGGCAAGAGCAAGTGTATTATTCTGGCATTAGAATCCTCAATAACAGAGTGTCTCATGATAAGACTTACTTTGACACCATTCTCATATTGAACAAGGTCTTGTATTATGTTTACTTGGAGATCATAACAAATGTCTTGTTGTATCTTACTCCTCATGATGGATTTGGCTTGATTGGGTTTTGTTATCTCAGTGTTCTGAAAATCCCTTTGATCCAAGACTAAGGCTGACTCTTCTTGCTCCTTTGTTATGCCTAGACCTGTATCAACATCCTTTGGCAAAGACAAGTGTATTACGCTAGAATTGAGAGCAAAACCTCGTTTATCCTTGTGTTCACTATCAGCCATTGGTTCTAAAGGTGTTACTATTTTCCTAGTTGGACATGTTTTGGCAAGGTGTCCTTTACCTTGACATCTATAACATATCACATCAACTGAACTCAAAGGATTAGAGGACTTACCTTGACTTGGTGTTACTTGCAGCTCACGTAATTGCTTTGTAGTTCGCATAGGAGTTTGAAATAATTTTTGTCGAACCTCCTTTGCCCTGACTGTTTTCTTAGCCTCTGGTTGCTTCTCCACAGTTTCTGAAAACACTCTCTTGTGCTCATGAGGATAAGCAAGGTGGTTCTCACGTGTTGACAGCATTTTTGGTGCTGACTTTAAGCTCCTTGGGGTTGCTTGGTACTTGGATGTTGTCGTGTTGTTGCTCTGAGTTTGGTGCTTCTTCACAAACTCCTTATACATCCTTGCTTTGAGGTCTCCCCAACCCTTTACTCTATTTCTGTTGTAGAAAGTGGGTGTATCTTCTCTCAGCCACCACTTGTAAGCATCTCCAACAAGACTATCAACAGCATATGACAGCTTTTCATCTTTTGGAACGTTGTGTGCTCGCAGCCAATGCTTCATATTGGTCTCCCACCGTAGGTAATCCCCTGGTTCTTTGCTAGAACCTGAAAAGATTAGGGATTTAGACTTGTAAACACTTCCCTTACTGATTGGATTCCTTGAACCGGCTGAAGTACCGATGGTTTGCAATCTAGATGTGGACTGCACTCGGTTTGGGACAGCTCTGTGGGGATAAGGCTTCACTACAGGATTTGGAGGTTTGTAATCCTCATGTGAATCTCCTCTGGATTCGTCATCATCCTCATCCTCATATAACTCCATGCTTGGTTGGCTCCGAGTTGTTGTTTCTTGAGGCGCGTTGGTGTATAACTCTACATAGTGTTGACTTGAGGGGTACTGGTCTGGTGGCTCCGGTTCAAGCTCGACTCCATCAGGTTCATCTCCATATTCTGAGCTGGAGTAGTCATCTTGGGGCCACGATTCGTCACAGCCAGACTCATACGGGCTAATGCTTTGCTTGATTTCTTCTTGGCTCCAATTCTCGTCATCGAAATCCTCCTCTTCTGAACTAGAGTAGTTCATGAATTCTCTGCTTCTCTTTTCTAGTTTATACCTTGAAAAATAAAAGAAATAGATTTAGGTTCGTGCTCAATCAAAGCTCAGAGAAAGAGATATCACAATTAATGGTAACGATTTCGGAAAAAGAAATTTTTCTTTTTAACTTCAAAAATATGGAAACAATTAAACCAAACTATTTTTATTTTTATTTTTATGATATGGGACGAAATTAATTTTTTTTAAAAAGGAAAACAACTTTTTCTTTTGATTTTCAAATATATAAAAATAAAACAAAGCAAGAAACGATTTTTTTTTTTTTTTTGAATGGGTTTTGAGTTTATAGAAAATAAAACAACAAAACAGAAAATTAAAAAAGATAAAGGTTGAAAATATACAACCTATGGGATAGGAGCTTTTGATGCTCTGATACCAGATGATATAGGATCGGAATCACTCCGTCTTATAATCACTTGATGATCGAGAGATTCCAAGCCTTGGTTGCGGAAGATGATCGTTGGTAGAGATGGAGATGGAGATTTATGATTGATTCCACAATCACACACGAAATAAGAAGCTTGATTCCACAAGTTCTTAATCCGTTAAATCAATAGAGTAAAATGATTCCACACTAGACTCTAAGGACAAGAACACAAGAGCAAAGGAATCCACCTAAGACTCTAATGGACAACACAAAAGAAAAGACTTTTGTAAACTGAATAATACTTTTATTTCTAAATGATTGGTGAATACAAATGAAGGACTAAGGGAGCTTATATAATGCTCAGTTACACGTTCTAATGTGCTAAAGAAAGAAACAGAATTTTCGAATTAAAAGAATATGGCCGTTGGAGCATTAAAGAAATGATTTCGGCCAAATAAGGAGAGATGATTTCGTCTTCTGTATCTGGACGGTTTGGGTGGATAAGAAAGCTTCTTTGGAACCTTCTTAGTCACTTGTATGGTCTTTAATACGTGGACAAACAGATTAGGAAGTAGCCGTTGAGTATTAATGCCTTGAAGTATATTCGGCTCCACAAAAGGAAAATGTAAGCAGAAGGGGATTCGCCTCATCCTCTGAATTCTGGTGCAGCTAGGCTCGTGTGGGGAAGCTCCTGAGTGATGATAGAAGACTCCTGGTCGCCAAACATAAGTCTGAGAGCTCCTAAACCAATCGGATAGAGAACTTTCCATGTATAGAACCAAACCGACCCATTTTAGAAAATGGGGAGTAACTTGAGGATCCGGTGGGAATTTCTTTGGATATTTGCTATTCTGGAACCATGAGAGACCCATTAATATTATCCAAGTTGTTTTGGGTCGAGATCGTTTCTGAGTTGGCCTGTGTAGCATGATCTTTGGCCTAGATTTGCAATTGGATCCGAAACAGGTCCACCATCTTGTAAAATCAATAACTTCCAAGTCTGTGCTTATTTTTATGTGAATCCACTTCTCCGTGAGTCTCTGATGAGTCAAGCTTCGGGAACAATTTGGTTTGTTGCTCAAATCCTTCTGGTTTCCTCGTGATACTCCATGAAAGGCACATATGTCCTTGGTTTTGATGGACCTTGTACCTCCGATTTTATTGAGCTCTGGTTCAGCTTCTGGCCTGATGACCTCATCACTACTGCATCTAAGATGCCAAATTTCCATTGTCTACATACATCTTAATGCAGTAGCAACTTAGATGGAAATTTTTATTGATTGGATAGAAAAAATATATTTTGAAACCTCCTTACTTGATTGTAAACACAATTGTGATTATTTTTTAGAATGATTGTAGCTTGGGAAAAGTTTGTATTTAAGTTGGGATTGGTACCGTGAAAAACCATGAGATGTTGCCTCCTTGAAAGCAAGAAAGCAGCTCTCACTTCATTGAGGCGAACTGATTCAAGGTGTGAGAACATATCTTGTTGAGTTCGAAAGATTCGCTCACAAAGAATACATT
Source organism: Barbarea vulgaris (assembly GCA_963667165.1). Classification (NCBI taxonomy): domain Eukaryota; kingdom Viridiplantae; phylum Streptophyta; class Magnoliopsida; order Brassicales; family Brassicaceae; genus Barbarea; species Barbarea vulgaris. Next base: position 39,906,345 of record OY763887.1, on the reverse strand, counting down.
GAAATATTTTATATGGTGTTATAAATTGCATGATGTTTTAGTATGATTGATATTGTTCTATAAATTATATTAGAGGAATATAGGTAGATAATAAAACATTAAATTAAGTGATACCAAAAATAGATATGGGTGTGTGAATGTATACCTAGGACATATTTAATCTCCATTTTAAGGAAATTTAAAAGTATTAGCTATCAATTTTATGTGTTGTTCTAAGTAAAGAATATATATTGTAAATAAAGAACAATATCAGGTTTGAAAATTAAATTTTAATTTTATTTGTTCATATGTTAATTATGGTTTTGTTATTATTTACATTAGTGCATGTATTTTTTGTATCTTATAAAGAAAACTAAACAAATGTATATAATATAACACAATTAATTAGTGTGTAACGGTAACTCAAAAAATTAAAAAGGAAAACTGATTAATGAAAATATCAAAAGTTAGATATTATTGTATTTGGAAATAAGTTATGGGATTAGATGGTTGGCTGATTATTACTTTCCCCCCATGTAGGCTCTGACATTCTGGTTTTGTTTTCCCACAAGAAAGACCTTCTCTTTTGAGTTTAATGGATGAACTGTTTTAGCTGCAAAAAAAAAAGTATGTTTTAAATGCTATAGTTGATGCATGCATCTAGTTTTTGTATCTTATATATATAATATAACAAAATTAGTTAGCGTGTAACGGTTACTAAGAAAATTAAAAAGAATTATTAATTAGTTATTATTATATTTGGAAATAAATGGTGGAATTAGATTGTTTTCTGATTATTATTTTCCCCCATGTAGCTCTCACATTTCGGTTTAGTTTTTCCTCTAGGAAAACTTTTTCTTTAGAGTCTAAGCGAGGAATAGTTTTTTCTTATGCCAAAATAATACCCATATTAATTAGAAATAATACCTATGAACCAGTGACAATTGTATTATAAAGCAAAGGTATATTATGAATTGTAGAAGTATTCTTAATATGTTTACGTAACCTTTAAGTTATATTATCAAGGAATAGAGGGACTATAAATGAATAAAAAACAAAGGGTCAATTCGGTGAATATACATGGAAGACTAAATATTTAGGTAGACAACATGGATTATATTTTAATTAGTTGTCTCACCTCATAAATAGATAAAATTACCACAATACCCCTATAATATCAAGTTGTACATGAGATAAGAAGAGAAGTGTGTAAGACAGTAAGAGCATTAAATGCTCAGATATCTCTCAAGTTTCAGCCGGTGATGGTTAGCTTGCATACAATAATATTTTCTAAACGTATGGTCACTCTTGTGTTGATAACATTGTTATCACTACGTGAAGATGTTAACACGATAACTCTAACACATGTAACCTCTCTCATTCAACACTTTTTATTGTTTATGGTTTGCCCCAAGACAATGATACCGGCTAACACATATAATCACTTTTTCCGGTAACAATATTATCCATAGATGATGATAGTAACTAGCTTAATAACATTTGATAACATTATAACCCATAAACAATTTTTTTTTATAATAAATACATGATAACAAGATAATAATGTTATCCATAGAAGATTTTATTACCGTGGTAACACTAAAACATAGAACATTTCTTATTTTTAAAGGTTTACCCCCGCTTTTACTATGAGACTAATCAAGTTAAAACAGAGCTAATAAAGACGGACGGCGCCATAGTTCTGATTCATTTATGTAAATACTATAAATGAAACAGAGACGAATCTTGAAGGCTCAGGTTATCAAGCATAAAACGTCCTCCTTGTTGCATAACCTCACCCATCATCTGGTTCTCTTATGTCCCTTTATATGTAGGCCAACAAAAAATATTACAATGGGATTATATTATGGAAAAAGAAAAAAACAATCATGCATAGTATATGTAGTTTTGCTTCTATCATTTAAACACAAATATATAAAAATATTAGTTGACAAAAGGACGGTGCAATGCAGATGTAATAATTAAATACCAAAATGTACATGCACCAGTTCCAACACCGTCTCCTCTCTCTCTTCTGATGTCACGTGTCCGTTATTTTAGGCTGAGCTACTCGGGTGTTTGGTATGATTCGATCATATAAAAGAAAGCCCCTCCACTCCATTAAAATTTCCTTTGACATCACCAACACTTACAAAACTATGATCTTACAACACAAGTCTACATAATTACCAAAACAATAATTCCAAGAAAAGATTTCAGACAAAAAATAAAACGATTGACTGAATCTGATAGTCAAAAAAGCTATTCGTAAAAAAAACCTAAGCTACACCCACAATAGAAACTACTCTCTGAAGCCAAATCAAGCACAAAATTGTGATTCTTGCCACATACCGATCACGGAAAACACCCAAAACAGTTTAATAATTCATGCAATCTAATTCTCAATTATTGTTCAAGACATAAGAAAATCAGATATAATCTTTGTTTCCTCCGCAAACAATGACCAGTACAACTAACACAAAATCATTACGAGCAATAGAAGAACTAAGAAAGTACCAATCCTTAGTGCAAGGTGCAAGGTCACAAGACAGATGGTGCCACTAAGTTTGGAGGTACAGTGCAATGCAAGGAAACCTCGAGATCACTGTTGTAGCCAACACAGTTTTACAAACCCAGTTGAAGATATGAAGCACTTTCCTCAGCTTGTTTCGATTGCCTTTAGCTGTTATTTGTTTTAAGAGTTTCGATTGGCTTTGATCAACAGTTTCTGGATTAATTGGAAATTTTCCTATGTATATCCATGTTGCTGTTTTGCTATTGCTGGTGAAAAACAGATGATTCTATCGACGATTTATCTTCGGCGGTGGTTCCTTCACCAGAAAATCGATCTCTCCGATGGCAAAGGTTGACAGATGGAAACCTTTCTTTTCCTCATCTTACACGTATAATCACACGTGTCTTTGGGTGTTATTACTTAATCCAGTCTTCTTCTATAAGTGGTGCTTAGTTGGGTTCTTTGTGGGCTTAATTTTACTTCATAATCCGTTTATGTATGTTGGGCTTGCATTTAGCCTTGTAACAATGGGTTATTGAATAAAGTTTACTCTTGCGGACAAAAAAAAAAAAGCCAACACAGTTTTACTTGAAAGGAGTGGTATCTTCATCAATATCTTAGGCTATAATCGCACTATGCAAAATAGTGTATTAAGAAAGCCAAGTCAATATATATACTCTTTTCCCATTTTACACAAAAGCTTAAGTAAATACGACATTCTCAATGCACAAGCTTGGCAAATAGTGAAACGACCGCACTCGTTTTTTTTTTTTTTTTTTTTTAATTAATTAATATTCCCATAAATATTAATTACTACCCCAATCAATTAATATTCAATTACTCATGAATAATAATTACTCACTCCAATAATAAAAATATATTTTTATTGTTCATCCGTAAGGATATTAGATCGATTGATCTTTCCAGAATACGACGACTTGAGTTGAGAGTCAAAGTTGGTCTGTATAGCCACCTTGGCTTTCATAGACAATTTCTGTTGTCTATTAACGGTTCTTGTAAACAAGAATCCGGACTTGAGCTCGTTAGATCGTTATCCATTCAGATTGATTAATACCCATATTAATAATTTAACTTCATAAATAAAATATCTTCGCATAACTCCTTAATTAACTTCATGTTAATTTACTCAATTCTCAAATTGAATACAACTTAATTAATATAAACACCCAGACCGACAAGTCTAGATCATCCTCTATTCCCCGCCCTGATCCCACGGTCACACACTATCTTTTTCTGCATCAAATAAAAGAGATGCATAAGTATTTCAATTTAATTGAAATACTTAGTGAGGCAATCCTCCCATCTACAAGCTATACACACAAACGATTTAAATTATTCAATGTATTAAACATGAAAATACCGACAATAAATCAACCATTTCAAGAAACACTCGATCTAGATCCCCCATGAGATCTTACAGCCTATAACCATGAAAACACATCAAACAATTAAACCGTTCAGATAAGCTCATGGTCATGCACTCACCTTTAGCCACGCACGAAAATTCCCAAAACTCCCCGGATTGAATAGACCCTCAATCCCCCAACCGCGTGCCTAAAATAATCAAATAACGAAACTTAAGACACAAGTTTGACTCTTTGAAAACTCAGATCGATCGATCTTGTTTAAGATCGATCGATCCAGACTTGCGATCACTTTCCAGATTGATCGATCCTGGCCGGATCGATCGATCTGGCCTGGATCGATCGATCGATCCTGCATGGCCGTGAGCTTTCCAGATCGATTGATCCAGCCTGGATTGATCGATCTGTGTGCATGTCGATATCACGGACTTGCACCACTCACCTCATCTTGGCCACGCGATCGAACTCTAACTCCTCAATCACAACCCACCGTCACGGAGTCACGTTCAAGCACTCTCTCCGCAACCAACACCGCTCACACCTCGCGGCCACAAATCACCGCCACACCAACACGTCTCCTAACACGTGTCTCACTCCTAACCGAAACTCACCACCGGATGAACCAACAATTTCAGAACATCTCACGGCAGCACCAAACCATCACACCAACATAAAACAACTAATAGGGAAAGAACGTTACCCTAACTACCGGTGATGACGAAGGATGCGAGAGAGCTTCGAAGCTTCACCGTCACGGCAACCTCCGTCTCCTTCACCTCTTGACTCTCACGCCAACACACAGCCCCCAAACTCACTCCTCTCTTGCTCTCCACACCACACACACAGCCACCAAGCTTACGCCTCTCTTGCTCTCCACACTCACACCAAACACCAGAACTTCTCTCCTTTGTCTCAAGACAAACTCAGCCTCACTCCTCTCTCACCAAAAGCTAACACTTACTCTCTCTTTTCCTTTCTGCAGATGGAGGTGTCGGCAAGAAGAAGAAATGTGATGAGTGGGGATAGTGGAGTAGGGCTGCTTTGTAGGGAAGGTGGAGGCTGCTGGTGGAGAGGTGGGTAACTCTAGAAGTGTAGGCTGCTGGTGGAGAGGTTAGTGGAATGGTTGGCTGCAAAAATTTAGCTAAAATCTTATTTAGGGTCTGGTCCCTGAACTTCTAAAAGTTCACAAACTGGCCCCAGACTTCCAAAATCGATTCCGAACACCCCTACGGGAAAAATGCGGTGTAACTTTAAGTTACTCCAAAAATTTCCGTAAATATTTTCCAAAAATTCTACGCATAAATCCCGGATGTAATTCCGAAATTTCCATTTTTCGGAACACGGGCGTTACAATTCTCCCCCACTAACATAGATTCGTCCTCGAATCTAACGGCACAGTCCATCCCCAATGAACTCAACCACACATCTCGTAACACAGTGGTCACACTTGACCCTACTGGCCACACAGCCAGTCCCGAGATCAAACACTATTGACCTCTGAGGTCTACATTCAGTCACTAGCTTAAGACTCTGGTCATAGATCATTGCTCACAACTCAAACTCATACCCCTCCACTCTAAGACACCATGTCCTACGAGTTCTGGGTATCAATACCACTCCGCTCTCAGGCCACACAGTCCTTATGAGCTTTTGGTATCCAATTCATGCCACTCCACTCTGGGCACTATAACCTTACGAGCTCTCGGTAATCACATACCACTCCACTCTGGGCTATACACCTTACGAGTTCTCGACATCACATACCACTCCACTCTGGGCAGTATAACCTTACGGATTCTCGATATCACATACCACTCCACTCTGGGCAGTATAACCTTTACGGATTCTCGATATCACATACCACTCCACCCTGGGCTATCTACCTTACGAGTTCTGGGTATCACACTTATACCACTCCACTCTAGGTAGTATAACCTTACGGATTCTCGATATCACATACCACTCCACCCTGGGCTATATACCTTACGAGTTCTCGATATCACATACCACTCCACCCTGGGCTATATACCTTACAAGTTCTGGGTATCACACTCATACCACTCCACTCTGGGTAGTATAACCTTACGGGTTCTCGGTATCACATACCACTCCACCCTGGGCTATATAACTTACGAGTTCTGGGTATCAGAGGAACTATTCATCCTCCCTAGAGTTGTACAGGACCAACCGTCCTTTGAGCAACCATGACCCACCATACGTCTATAAGCACTCACGACTGAAATGACCTCCCGTGATCCGCATACGACCTCGCAAGGTAATACCGGCATCACACACATTCCAGCCCGGAATATCATCTTTTCCATAACCACTACTCAGGTTATCTCACCACATACCCCGTCACTCAGGGTACCCGCATAATCTTTTCCTGATTATAACTCAAGTTTTTAAATCCCCATAAAAACTCCTTCCAGAACCTCAGGTTCACTTAAAAATTCTTGGCAACACTGACCATCAATAATAAGAACTATCCGTCTTATTCACTCATCATGCAATATCGTGTACAACACTAAACGATTACATAATGTTCAACAATAATAACTCGAAACTGGGAACCATCGATGAAAGCTCAAGCCTTTGATTTCTTCTCAAACCACTTCTTGAACCTTGCTTTCATCCTCGCCTCTGGTTCCCAAGTCTCCTCCGCAACCCCGTCACAATCCCATAAGACCCTTATCATCGGAATTTTCTTCCTACGATCCTGCTTGATTCTCTTCTCGAGGATCCTTACTGGTCTTGCCTCCAAGGTCATATTAAGCTGAAGATCTGACGGTATCTTAGCTATAACCTCATCATCCTTATGCAAGCACTTCTTCAGCATTGACACATGAAAAACCTTGTGAAATGCTCGCATAACCTCGGGTAACTCCAACCGATACGCAACCGGTCCAACCCGCTCAACAATCCTAAACTGTCCCATATACCTCGGACTCAACTTAGTCTCTGTAATGGACCTATTAGGACCCCACAACATAGCCATCTTAAGATACACTTTATCTCCCACCTCAAACTCGAGGTCTTTCCTCCTCCTATCAGCATAACTCTTTTGTCGATCCTGTGCTTCTTTCATGTTCAGCTTCAAAACTCGGATCTTCTCCGTAGTTTCCTGAACAAAATTTGCACCAAACATGCTCCTCTCCCCCACTTGGGTCCAGCATAATGGTGTATGACATGGCCTCCCATACAGCGCCTCATATGGAGCCATCCCGATACTCGCCTGGTAGCTATTATTATACGCAAACTCTACCAAGTTCAGATGGTCCACCCAATGACCTCCCAGTCAAGCACACACATCCTCAGCAAATCCTCGAGAGTCTGGATGGTCCTCTCGGATTGCCCATCTGTCTGAGGGTGATAGGCCGTACTCATGTGTACCTTAGTACCCATCTCAGCCTGAAAAGCCTTCCAAAACACCAAAGTGAACTTGGAATCACGGTCTGAGACTATACTCACAGGTACCCCATGAAGCCTCACAATCTCATTGACATACTTTCTAGCCAACACCGCAGCTCCATCGGTCTTCTTAATGGCCAGGAAATGTGCTGACTTGGTCAGACGATCAACAATGACCCAAATAGCATCCTTGGTCCGCAAGACGGGCAAGCCGACCACGAAATCCATCGTAATCATATCCCACTTCCACTCCGGAATGGGTAAACTCCACAACAACCCGCTAGGAACCTGATGCTCAGCCTTCACTAGCTGGCATACATCACAAGCCGCAACCCAGTTAGCCACATCTTTCTTCATCCCAACCCAATGATAATACCTTTTTAAGTCCCGGTACATCTTGGTTGCCCCTGGATGAATCGAAAACATACTCGCATGGGCCTCACTCAGGATCTCTCGTCTCAGATCCTCATCCTTAGGTACACATACCCGCCCATGTACCAGAATAGTCCCATTCGCAGAGACCTGATATTCTGATCCCGCATCTCCGGAAGCTTTAATCAGACCTTCATCTTTTTCCTGGACCATCCGAACCCTACTCAAAAGATTCGCCTGATTTGCTGCCTCCAAGCCTAACGGTTCTTGAGATATAACACACAACCTCAACGTGCTAACCTCGCTTACCAAGGACTCCATGTCCCGCTCACAAGCCGAAGCTACCCGCTTGCGACTTAACGCATCTGCAACCAAATTTGCCTTTCCGGGATGGTAGGCTATCTCCAGATCATAATTTGCCACTAACTGCATCCAACGCCTCTGCCTCAAGTTCAATTCTGGCTGCGTAAAGATGTACTTCAGGCTTTTATGATCTGTAAACACCTGAACCTTCCCGCCATAAAGATAAGATCTCCAAATCTTCAAGGCAAAAACCACTACAGCCATCTCAAGGTCATGGGTAGGATAGTTGCTCTTGTGCTTCCTCAACTGACGGGAAGCATAAGCAATAACCTTCCCTTGTTGCATCAACACGCAACCAAGACCCAATCTTGAAGCATCCGTGTACACCACAAAAGGCTCGCTCGGCTCTGGTAAAGCCAGAACTGGTGTACTCGTCAACATTGACTTCAAGTTCCTAAAACTCTCCTCACACTCTGGAGACCACACAAACGGAACATCTTTTCCTGTCAGCTTTGTCATGGACCGAGCCATACTCGCGAACCCATTGACAAATCTCCGATAATAGCCCGCTAGACCAAGAAAACTCCTGATCTCAGTGGCATTCCTCGGCCTAGGCCACTCCCTGATAGCCTTAATCTTTTCTGGGTCAACCGAAACTTCCTTCTCGGAGACAATATGACCCAAGAATCCAATCTCTCGTTGCCAGAAACTGCACTTGCTCAACTTAGCGAACAACTTCTGTTCCCGCAACTTCTCCAGAGCATTCCTTAAATGCACCTCATGCTCCTCAGGACTCTTTGAATACACCAATATATCATCTATAAAAATGATCACGGATTCATCCAGATACTCCTGGAACACTCCGTTCATCAATCTCATAAATGCTGCTGGTGCATTCGTCAACCCAAATGGCATCACCACAAACTCGTAGTGTCCATATCTTGTCCTGAAAGCCGTCTTAAGAATATCCACCTCATCAATAGGAATTTGATGGTAACCCGACGCCAAGTCAATCTTGGAGAACCAAGTAGCCCCTCTCAGCTGATCCATCAGCTCATCGATCTGCGGAAGATGATACCGGTTCTTCACTGTGACTCGGTTAATCCCCCGGTAATCGATACACAACCGGAAACTCCCATCTTTTTTCTTCACAAACAGCACCGGCACTCCCCACGGTGAACTGCTCGGACGGATAAAACCCTTATCCAACAACTCTTCCAGCTGCTTCTTCAGCTCTGCCATTTCTGCTGGAGCCATCCAGTACGGAGCCTTGGATATCGGCCTTGTGCCTGGTTCCAGCTCAATCATGAAAGGATCAGACCGAGACGGTGGTAACCCTTGCAACGACTGAAAAACATCCTCGAACTCCCGAACAACAGGAATATTCCGAACCGCTACCTCTCCAACAGTCTCTGAGGTAATAATAGTCGCCAGATAAGCTTCACTACCTCGCTCGATCATTTTCTCAGCTTGCATAGCCGAGATCACGAGACTTCCGAGTGTAGGTCTCACTCCTTGATAAACCAACCTCCCTTTTTCTCTTTCAAACACAACACGTCCCCGGTGGCAATCCAGATGCGCTCTGAACTTCCCCAGCCAATCCATACCCAAGATAACATCATACAGTTCCACGGAACAGATGATCAAATCCGCGGGCATAGACTCCTCGGCCACCTGAACATCCACGTTCTTAACCCGACCATGACTGCTCAGAAACTTTCCCCCAGCGACCTTAACAAACCCAAAGTGCTCATCCAGGTTGCCCTGGATGCCGCACTTCTCGGCTAATTCTGGAGTAACGAAACAATGCGATGCTCCAGAATCGAACAAGATGTGAGATTCAATCCCTCCCACGATTAAGGTCCCTACATAACCCTCATATGCTAAGAACCCTAACATATCCTTACTAGGCAAATAACTTGAACTAACAAGAATTTTAACTCAAGTAAGTCTAGAATTTTTACCAGTGATCGGTTTGGAACTCGGCTCTCCCGACTCCACCATGGTGTATACCCTGGGTGTCACTGCAGCCCGCCTATCTGTCAGTGCCGCAGCTACCACTCCCTGCTGCAACCTGGGACAATTTGGCTTGATATGCCCTGGCTCATTACAGTGGTAACACACCCGAGTAACCCCGATCGCTCTATCCTTCTGGGGGCAACTCGCAATCCTATGGCCCTTGCTTCCGCATCCAAAGCATCCCTGACCACCTTAGTTACCCTGGGAAGGACCCTCCCTTTTCCGCTTCTGTCCATGCACCGGCTTACCGCCATTGCTAGGACCGGACTGATGTGGAGGCTTCCTTGCCTGAAAAATTGGGTTGACTACCCCAATCAAAGCGCACTCGTTTTTTTTTTTTTTTTTTTAATTAATTAATATTCCCATAAATATTAATTACTACCCCAATCAATTAATATTCAACTACTCATGAATAACAATTACTCACACCAACAATAAAAATATATTTTTATTGTTCATCCGTAAGGATATTAGATCGATTGATCTTTCCAGAATACAACGACTTGAGTTGAGAGTCGAAGTTGGTCTGTATAGCCACCTTGGCTTTCATAGACAATTTCTGTTGTCTATTAACGGTTCTTGATAAACAAGAATCCGGACTTGAGATCGTTAGATCGTTATCCATTCAGATTGATTAACACCCATATTAATTATTTAACTTCATAAATAAAATATCTTCGCATAACTCCTTAATTAACTTCATGTTAATTTACTCAATTCTCAAATTGAATACAACTTAATTAATATAAACACCCAGACCGACAAGTCTAGATTATCCTCTCTTTCCCGCCCTGATCCCACGGTCACACACTATCTTTTTCTGCATCAAATAAAAGAGATGCATAAGTATTTCATTAAATACTTAGTGAGGCAATCCTCCCATCTACAAGCTATACACACAAACGATTTAAATTATTCAATGTATTAAACATGAAAATATCGACAATAAATCAACCATCTCAAGAAACACTCGATCTAGATCCCCCATGAGATCTTACGGCCTATAACCATGAAAACACATTAAACAATTAAACCGTTCAGATAAGCTCATGGTCATGCACTCACCTTTAGCCACGCACGAAAATTCCCAAAACTCCCCGGATTGAATAGACCCTCAATCCCCCAACCGCGTGCCTAAAATAATCAAATAACGAAACTTAAGACACAAGTTTGACTCTTTGAAAACTCAGATCGATCGATCTTGTTTAAGATCGATCGATCCAGACTTGCGATCACTTTCCAGATCGATCGATCCTGCATGGCCGTGAGCTTTCCAGATCGATCGATCCAGCCTGGATCGATCAATCTGTGTGCATGTCGATATCACCGACTTGCATCACTCACCCCATCTTGGCCACGCGATCGAACTCCAACTCCTGAATCACAACCCACTGTCACGGAGTCACGTTCAAGCACTCTCTCCGCAACCAACACCGCTCATACCTCGCGGCCACAAATCACCGCCACACCAACACGTCTCCTAACACGTGTCTCACGCCTAACCGAAACTCACCACCGGATGAACCAACAATTTCAGAACATCTCACGGCAGCACCAAACCATCACACCAACATAAAACAACTAAGAGGGAAAGAACGTTACCCTAATTACCGGTGATGACGAAGGATGCGAGAGAGCTTCGAAGCTTCACCGTCACGGCAACCTCCGTCTCCTTCACCTCTTGACTCTTACACCAACACACAGCCCCCAATCTCACTCCTCTCTTGCTCTCCACACCACACACACAGCCACCAAGCTTACTCCTCTCTTGCTCTCCACACTCACACCAAACACCAGAACTTCTCTCCTTTGTCTCAAGACAAACTCAGCCTCAATCCTCTCTCACCAAAAGCTAACACTTACTCTCTCTTTTCCTTTCTGCAGATGGAGGTGTCGGCAAGAAGAAGGAATGTGATGAGTGGAGATAGTGGAGTAGGGCTGCTTTGTAGGGAAGGTGGAGGCTGCTGGTGGAGAGGTGGGTAACTCTAGAAGTGTAGGCTGCTGATGGAGAGGTTAGTGGAATGGTTGGCTGCAAAAATTTAGCTAAAATCTTATTTAGAGTCTGGTCCCTGAACTTCCAAAAGTTCACAAACTGGCCCCAGACTTCCAAAATCGATTCCGAACACCCCTACGGGAAAAATGCGGTGTAACTTTTAAGTTACTCCAAAAATTCCCTGAAATATTTTCCAGAAATTCTACGCATAAATCCCGGATTTAATTCCGAAATTTCCATTTTTCGGAACACGGGCGTTACAAATAGACTACGTCAAATCTGAAAAACGTTACGTCTATTTAGGAAATCAAATCACATAACCATATATATTTGATGATAATGACGGTCCCCACTTAGGACAGATAATAAAACCATGATATGAATAAAATGTCCATTTGGTAATCAATTATTAGTGAAGGTACCATCCAATGTTCAAATCCTATTCGTTTTGGTGTACTGTTACAAACACTTGGAGATGATGACGAGGACCCCCATTGAACTTGAGAAATTGTGTTTTGAACAAAAGAAAGCCTCAGTAGGATGAGGTCTTAAATCATTGCATCATAAGCATGACTGAATCATTTGTAAAGTTGTTGACTATATGAGCAAGTATATTAGTGAATGTATGGCTTCAGAATATAAACTCGTAAATTTGTTCGTTTCTTTACAAATTGATTTCTTTGTTTTCTAACACACTTAGAGATCAAGATTTGAGAGAAACATTGGTGAGTGATTTCGAAATTAACGAGTACTAAGACTCAAAAGTGGGTTACTGAATTAGTCCCTTCATTCAATTTTGTTCAGCAAGTCCCTGCCATTGCCTTATCTGAATCTCCAAATCATGTTAGAGGTAGAGGTCATAAGTAGAGAGTGTTCTAGCCAAGGCTGGAAAATGGATATAGAAGAAGTTGAGTTCAAAGTCTTTTTATTCATCAACCGAGAACATAATTTTTACTTTATGACGACCAAACAGCTAGTGAATGTTTTGGATTAGAGCGTTAATTCATCCAAGAAAAAGAAAATCCACATGCAACAAAAAGGTCTAGAATGAATATACTATTTATGATAAACCGTGTTAAAAATATAATGGGAAACTTACTAGAGTAACCCAAACTGAGGGTTTAATTACTAGAGTATCTAATAAAATGTAAAGGTTAATTGGGTTATTTTCATGTCTTTTTTACCCTTTTTTCCTTTGTTAGAAAAAAAAAACCAAAAATACCCTTAGTATCCTTTGCTCGAGATTGACGGCGGAGGGGCAAAGGATACTCGCCGGCGTTCTTAGAGATTGACGGCGGAGAGGACAAAGGGGTTAGGGTTACGATGGATTTGAGAAAGGAGAAAATGAGAACACTTGGGTTTTTTTCGGGTTTTGTTTCATCAATTTCTCTTTTTTGTTTTTTTTTTTTGAAAATTCAATTATATTTTAATTTCATTTATATACTTTATTAAATTTAAAAAAAAAAGTTAATTAGAGGGGTAAAGGTTAAATGGTCTTTTAACCTGAATATTGACTTAATCTAGCAATCTATTTTTTTTGGGTGTTATTCAAGTTATTAATCATATGAATTGAGTCAATATGGGTAAATTTCAGAAATATAATTGAAAAAAAATTTATCAATCTACTAAATCAGCAATTTTAAATTATTTATTCAAACATTAAAGTTTTCAACTTTCCTTTCTGTAATGTAAAATTTTATTCAGTAACAACAGATTTTTACAAATCTACATTGCTTTTATGAGATTAGAAAGTTTAGGAAAAAATAGAAATAAAGGGAAAAGTTTGCTAATCTTACCTGCATCATAGCCCGGGGATTTGTAGTGTACGTTGTTTCAATTGTTTTTTCCTTCTGCAAATGCTAGGACAAACACTGAGTGATGATGAGATATTTTATCATCTACAGTAAATGACATTGTTATATTGTGTTAGACTATCTCAATCTCGAACCCATAATGTGAAGCAACTCTCTTTACATCCTCCAAACTTAGCTCGATTGAGAGAAACAAAAAATGTAATGTGATATCTCAAAGTTATAGCAAAATTGTGGAAATAGTCCAATGCTTAATTACATTTGTGTGGCGGTATGTGTCCGCAAAGTGATACAACAGAGGTCCTACATTTTTCCAAACCTGATGGAAAATTAATTTAGATAGTCAGGAGAAATAAACGATCAAAGGCATAGGAAAGTAGGTCACATAGTCATTTTGACGGGAACAAAAAAGTGTTGTAACAGAGAGACTACTCCGTTTCTTGGATATGGTTTCGATGTACTCGATGATGTTATGAGCGGTGTCGCTGAAAAAGCAAGTCACAACTGCATCGCACAATCCTGTAATTCGGTGTTACAGGTTACATGTAAACAAATGAATGGAGTATTTGGAATGAAACGTATAGCATATTGGCTTAAACAAAAGCATGTAGTCACAGTTTCCTACTGGCATGACTTGATTGTAGCTACATGAAATCACCAATACAAGTTGCTTAATCACCCTTTCGATTGAGTTCCCTTATGTTTTACAGAGAAAATAGACCAAGTCATTAAAACATAGTTCGCCTATTTTCCGGCCAATTTCCGACCAGGGGTGGTCGGAATGTGGTTGGAATTCGAATGTTACCGTTGTTATATACTGACCAATTTCTGACCAACGCTTCGTTGGAAATATTTCCGACCAATTTCCGACTAACCGTAGTCAGAAATTGGTTTAGTCGGAAATTGGTCGGTAAGTTTTAAAAGTTTGTTCACCTATTTTCCGGCCCTTTTCCGATGCTTTTCCGACCAATGTTTCCGACTAAATACCGACCAACCGTATGTGGTCGGAAATTTCCGACCAATTTCTGACCAACTTCACTTTCATCGAAAATTAGTCGGAAATTGGACGGAAATATCCGACCATTATATGTTGGTCGGAAATGTTGGTCGAAATGCACAATTTTTCTTGTAGTGAACTAACAACACATTCCAAAACCATAGGCCAGTTGTCTCTGCATTTCGATAAGACATACCTGGCAGGATGAATATCAGGAATAGAAATAGGGCGTAGTTGATCCACACATATCTCACCTTGAAGAGGATGGCTTTTTGAGAAGAGAACAGACGGAAAAGCAAAAAGTAAGGAATATAAAAAGATAATTAATATAAGCAAGTAAGAAAATCTTACTAATTAAGAATAAAACTTGAGCATATCATCATGTAGTATGAAAATTCATTTCCTTGGCTTATGAAACCTGTTCCAGTGGACAAGACTTGTTATGCTCTTCACTATCATCAAAGGTACAAAAATATTTGCTTCTGCATTGCATACCTAGACAAGAAATTTCAAGGGCCAGAAGTCCAAGTCCAGCACCAGGGACTAAACATGTAGGAAGGGTGCTGCAAATCATATAATTAACTTTGTTAGAAGAGTGTAGAAATATGCTCAACCAAATACTTTTCTTGTCTATCTCGCTTCTTAGTTCTCAAGAGGCAAAAAAAAAAAGGAAAAAGTCTTGTCTATCTTGCTTGTTAGACACCAAACTTGGATACTGGATAGATAGTACAGACAAAAATACTTTTTTCTACAAACTCAGAATGCATTGGTGAGAGGTTAAAGACTCAAAATTCAGGAACAAATAACAGTAACATGGCGTACCTCTCCTTCTGAGGATTAGGAAACAAAAAATCAAGCTCTTCAAGGATAGGCTTGTTCCATCCAACCATTGGCTATTCTCAAAGCAACCATTGTAGTAACCAACCTTACTTTCTCTCCGCCTTAAAATAATTTTTTTTTTTCTAAACAACTAATAGCCACCGTGCAATAACATGACCGATCTAGCCAACATAATTTAAAAAGACCATGAACCTAATAGATCACCTTGTTCCTCGTTTCTTCTTCTTTGTTTTGTTAAGACGGTTTCTTCTTCCTCCTCCTCTTCATCTTTTCCTTTTTTATGTTAAGATCAAAACGATTACCTAGAAAAATATAATTTACCATTAGATGATGTTAAAAGATTATTTATTCAAAATAATCAATCAAACGTTCTACTCAAACAACAAAACCATCACAACTAAAAACCCTAAACAACGACAATAATTTTCAATACAGAGAACAATATTAGGTTATATGAAAACTTAAACTCACTATTTATATGGATGGAATAGGCGGTTGCATAATCTGGAATTGGCATATTTTAAAGATATCTAATATTAAATTAATAGAAATTTTTCTTCAGATTGTGTTTAATCCAATATTTAGTAAATATTTTCGGATATTCTAGGCTGAATTGAAAAAAAAAGAAATATCATAAGATCAGCTCCTTAAGTGGGCTACTTGTGTTTAAAAAAAATGAAAGGCTTAGTGGGTTTAGAATAGAAACCCAAAATTGACTATGAAGCCAAATCATCCAAATTGGGTTTTAATTTATAATCGTAAGGCCCATGTTAAAATATTAAGCTAAATCACTGGAAAATATTCTTTTTTTTAGTTAGATTCTGTTTACACTCAAAGGCAAAATTATAATTGCAACCCCAACAATAGCCTCGGAAAGCTCCGCTGCCCAAAAAAATGATGTCAAATATTATATATATAGATGGGTCTTCTGTGCATCTGTTTATAATTTCATTTGGATTTGCCATTTTGAGACTATTTTCCCACCGAGAAGCTTCTTTGGTGTAACAGAATAAGCAGACTACATGGACGATGACACAAGCTGACCATACACACACCAGAAAGAGAAAAAGTCAAAGAATCTATACAAACATGTGTCATTCAAGCAACATGCGGTAGCATATATGGAGCCGTTCACTCTTGATGTCTTCATCTCAAAACGCTTTGCTTCAGCATCTTTCCCTCACCATCTCACATGTAAGCAAGTTGCTGCTGCGGGAAAAATTTCTAAAGACAAGATGTGATATCTTGGCATGTATGTCCATAGGGATGATCTTGTTTACACGGCTTCTTATAGACCAAGAAAAGTTTGAAGGAAAAATCAGAGCTGTTGTCCAGTCCCTTATTGATTACGGAGTTGATGTTAAAATTTATCTCGATTAGAAACTGATATGTTTTTGTGCTTGCTGAAGCAGAACTGGATTATATTTTACTGCCAAACCTATTGATTTAATCAAAACCAAATTAAACCATCAAATTAATACAGTACGTGTCTAAAGCAATTATAAAATATTAGCTGTGTTGATGCTCTCTAGAGAGAGCTATGGGGTCAATACACAACCATGGTTCTAAGGAGTGTCAATAAAAAATTCCTAAAATGGTGGAAAGCAAAAGAATTCAACAAATTGATTCGTTTTAAGCAATAGAAAGGTATTGATGGTGGGGTTGGTTTAACATCTTCAAATGATGTATACATTGTGAGAGGGATATATTGTGGAACTATAATGATGTATTCTAATGTGAAGAATGAAAGCATTGAGCCATCGATGAGGCATAACATCAAACATGTTTGTTTAAAGAAAACTCTCTTCAGAAGAACATAGGCAGCATTACATTACCCTATATGTACCTTTAAATTTAATGAAGTAGTATATATCAACAAATTAATAAACAAAGTTAACATAATCTGAAATTTTATCCTCTGTCCATACTACTAAATATAAGAAGGAGATATTATATTGTATTTACTTAAAGAATTAACGTAATGATATTAAAACAATAAAATAAATTTAAACAAAATACAATATTAAATCTAAATGATGTCTAATCTAAACACCATTGACATTATTGTTTTCAATAATACTAGGGTTGAGTCCGCGCTCACTACGTGCGGGTGATTGCGTAGAGCTCTGGTTGAATATGTATTCTTGGGTTGTTTAAAGTTGTTTTCTATGTTTTCTTGGGGAAAGTTTCGTATTTGGTTTTAATCTCCTATTTTGTGGTTTCCTTGTTTGCAGCTGTTGTTTTAATCTTATTTTCAATTCAGATATTTAAATGGTTGTTGTCTGTGTTTTTGTTTGTTTGTTTCGTGTTCTTAGTGTCTGCCTCTTTTTTTTTACTATCTTTTTCCCCAACGAAATTTTTTGTTGTTATTAACAACGCTATATCTTGCCTCCGTTACCTCAGGCTTATCCATCATGTTTCCCCATACTATATAGTTTCTCATTATTCGGTGACTATATAATTGTTTTCGAATTTACATATATGCATGCTTTGTTGGCCTCTTTTTAAGAGTCTGTACCGTCAGTTATCTTATGTGTTTTTGAGTGAGATAAAATCTTGTGGTTGGAATTACCAAACAAAAAAAAGAAGCGAAAAGCAAGTTCAAATCAGACTTCACCTTACTCTTGTAGGAATCCCAGAAGGATATTAAATAACCTTTGAAAGTATTTGCAACCAAAAAAGGGTATTGAGGATATATCTTATTAGAATTGCTTATAGTTGTTGATCCAAGAGAAGAATATATTTTAAACCTGCAAAATTCAACGACAATATGTATCCTCTACTTAGTTTAAGTATCTGACAATGCTCATGTTATGTTGTGATATGCCTCTATTTTACACCTTTTAGATGACATTTCTGTAAGATCGTGAAATCCGGGATCAAAAATTACGAACAAATTCCAATTAAGGAAAGTACAGATACGCGGAGGCGAGATATTATCTCTTTCCTTAATTCAATAAATCTCCCGCAGTGTGGCGGTTTGATGAGATTTTGAATCCCAGGATACAACCGTGTTGAGACTATAATCGCAACACCCGATTATAGAATCTGCGAACCAGATCTACGATATACTCTCGAGACTTACTCGTAAAAAAAGAGAAGAAGGAGATTGTTTTTGTTGCTGGAAGCTTTTGTGTTTTGAACTTGATGATTAATAATGAGGCGTGAGATCTCTTTATATAGGGGAGGAGTTCCTTGATCTACAAGGAATAGATAAGCTCTGCGAGATTTTCCTTTTTCTGTTAGGAAAGGATATTCTGCTTATATTCCGTGAATATTCCGCCTAGTTCCGATAGGATAAGGATTCGGAAATATTACGAAAATCTTTTGACTCAATCTAGAATCTTCTAGATTTATCCGGAATTAATAATTTTGACTCGATCTAGAATCTTCTAGATTTATCAAGAATTATACAAAAAATAATATTTGCATAACGGTCATCCATCTCCTACTCAAAAGTTTCCTCATTTCTTATTCAAACATAACTTCAATTTTGACATGTAATTACATTATCTCATAGTGCTCATTACAAGGATTCCAAAGACCCCAAGATCCGGTTATTCCGGTGATGGACATCGCCGGAAAAGTCGACGGAAATTTGGCCAAATACATATAGTCAAAATTGGGTTCCAACAATCCCCCACATGAATAGAACATGACTCTAAACATATGACGACTCTACAGACTCGATAGACTAGACAGACTTGACTGACACGACGGACACGACTGACAGACTTTCGAGAGTATAAACGAAAAATCACTGTATATGAGATAGTAGCGTATTTCAGCCTTGAACCATTCATTGTTAATATCTGTCGAGTTCACTCGGCCAGGAGGTGAACATGATGTCTTGAACCACCCGGATTTTTATGTAAACTTAGACAACAGGTACAACCCAGTTTCTTTTTCTCGTAGAACTAAGTTCTCTATTGTGTTCATTGTGGCCTTGAACTGGCCTGGTTAATCATGAGTGAACTTGGAGAACATAGCCTGATCTTCATCCTCCTAGAAACGGCCTCATTTCACACTCACTAGGTGACTTCCACTCACTCATGTCATATAATAAAATATCCTGTAAATACTCTGCATATATGAAAGTTGTGGATTCATTCATTAAAAGCAATGCTTAACCTATTAAAACTTACAGGAAACACTGTTAGTCATCTGAGAATTGGGTAGTGACGTAAAGTCTTTCAGTGCTTTTATCAGATTTTGCTTGATTTAGTTGTCCCTTTGAACCGACATTCTGGGATCTCCAGTCACGTTGGTGGGGTGTCCATCGAGCATCCTCTTTAGATCACAGGCTTTAAACCCATTCCCTTCGATGATTTCAAAACTTGATCTCGTGCCAAACCTTTAGTGAACGGATCCGCTAAGTTGTCAGCCGACCTGATGTAATCCACAGTAAGGACACCAGTTGAGATCAAATGTCTAATGGTTTTGTGTCGCCTTCTGATATGACGAGATTTTCCATTATAAAGCTTATTCAGTGCCCGGGATATAGCCGATTGACTATCACAGTGAACATGTAGTGCCGGGACTGGTTTCTCCCACATCGGGATATCTTCCAAGAAATTTTGAAGCCACTCTGCTTCCTCTGCTGCTTTGTCTAAAGCAATGAACTCAGATTCCATGGTTGATCTGGCCAATAGAGTTTGTTTCGAGGATTTCCATGATACTGCTGCACCTCCAAGAGTAAAGACATATCCACTTGTGGACTTCGAGTTTTTGGAGTCAGATATCCAATTTGCATCACTGTATCCTTCTAATACTGCAGGTTCTTTACCATAGTGCAACCCATAATCCTTGGTGTAACGTACATAGTTCAACACCCTTGTGATGGCTTTCCAGTGTGTTTGACCTGGATTACTTGTGTAGCGGCTTAGTACATTTACTGCGTGCGCTAAATCGGGTCTAGTGCAGTTGGTCAAGTACATTAGACTCCCGATTACTCGTGCATACTCCACTTGCGATACAGCTTCACCTGAGTTTTTGGTCAAGTGAAGTTGCGGATCTACTGGAGTTTTTGCTGTCCCATTTGAGTAGTTCTTGAACCTCTCAAGGATATTTTCAGCATAATGGGCTTGAGACAGAATGATTCCGTCAAAAGTTCTTATAATCTTGATACCTAGAATGACGTCCGCAAGACCCAAGTCTTTCATGTCAAACTGTCCACTAAGCATGTTCTTAGTTTGTTGGATTATATCTTTATTACTGCCCATGATGAGCATGTCATCAACGTACAAACACAACAGAATATACCCGCTAGGAGTACTCTTGATGTATATGCATTTATCACATTCATTGATGCTGAATCCATTTGACATCATTACATTGTCAAATTTTTCATGCCATTGTTTTGGGGCTTGTTTAAGTCCATACAATGACTTCACCAGTCTACAGACTTTGTGTTCTTGTCCTGGGACTATGAAACCTTCAGGTTGTTTCATATATATCTCCTCTTCTAGATCACCATTTAGAAAGGCAGTTTTAACATCCATTTGATGGATTTCCAGGTCGCGTAAGGCTGCAACTCCTATCAGCATTCTGATTGATGTTATTCTCGTTACAGGAGAATAAGTGTCAAAGAAATCTAGACCTTCTTTCTGTCTGAATCCTTGCACCACAAGTCTTGCCTTGTACTTATCAATAGCACCATCAACCTTCAACTTTGTTTTGAAGATCCATTTACATCCTAGTGCTTTAAACCCTTGAGGTAAGTCAGTAATTTCCCATGTATGGTTCTGCATAATGGAGTCGATTTCACTGTTGACTGCTTCCTTCCAATAGGATGCCTCGGGTATAGACATAGCTTCTGTGTATGTCCTTGGTTCATTCTCTAGAAGAAAGACCATGAAGTCAGGACCATATGATTTCTCCTTACGAGCTCTTTTGCTTCGTCTAGGTTCATCTTCTTCGTCTGCTTCAGTCACTGAAACACCAGAAGTACTGGCCTCATAAGAAGTAACACTTTCTTCATGAGTTCGTTTCAGATTCCGTTTATCTTTACACGGAAAGATGTGTTCAAAGAATGATGCGTTCCTTGATTCCATTATTGTATTCACATGGACGTCTGGTATATCTGACTTGTGTACCAAGAACCGATAAGCGCTGCTGTTGTGTGCGTAACCGATGAAGAGACAGTCTACCGTCTTAGGTCCGACTGTGACCTTTTTTGGGAGCGGTGCCGCAACTTTTGCTAAGCACCCCCACACTTTCAGGTATTTGTACGAAGGTACAGTACCTTTCCAAAGCTCATATGGCGTCTTGCCAGTTACTTTGTGCGGTATTTTGTTGAGGATATAGTTCGTGGTAAGCAATGCTTCCCCCCACAGATTCTGGGGTAGCCCAGATTCCTGCAACATCGCATTCATCATTTCTTTCAGAGTTCGATTTTTCCTCTCTGCAACTCCGTTAGATTCTGGTGAATAGGGAGCAGTCGTTTGATGTATAATGCCTTTTTCTTGACAAAACGCATTGAACGGTCCATCATACTCACCTCCTCTATCACTTCTAACTATTTTGATAGTCTTTCCCAGTTGATTTTCTACTTCCGTCTTGTATTCTCTGAATTTTTCCAAGACTTCATCTTTACTATGTAGCAAGTACACGTAGCAGTACCTTGTACAATCGTCTATGAAAGTAACAAAATACTTTTTACCGCCTCTACTTTGGATGTACTTTAAGTCGCACAAATCTGTGTGTATTAAACCTAGAGGAAAGTACAGATACGCGGAGGCGAGATATTATCTCTTTCCTTAATTCAATAAATCTCCCGCAGTGTGGCGGTTTGATGAGATTTTGAATCCCAGGATACAACCGTGTTGAGACTATAATCGCAACACCCGATTATAGAATCTGCGAACCAGATCTACGATATACTCTCGAGACTTACTCGTAAAAAAAGAGAAGAAGGAGATTGTTTTTGTTGCTGGAAGCTTTTGTGTTTTGAACTTGATGATTAATAATGAGGCGTGAGATCTCTTTATATAGGGGAGGAGTTCCTTGATCTACAAGGAATAGATAAGCTCTGCGAGATTTTCCTTTTTCTGTTAGGAAAGGATATTCTGCGTATATTCCGTGAATATTCCGCCTAGTTCAGATAGGATAAGGATTCGGAAATATTACGAAAATCTTTTGACTCAATCTAGAATCTTCTAGATTTATCCGGAATTAATAATTTTGACTCGATCTAGAATCTTCTAGATTTATCAAGAATTATACAAAAAATAATATTTGCATAACGGTCATCCATCTCCTACTCAAAAGTTCCCTCATTTCTTATTCAAACATAACTTCAATTTTAACATGTAATTATATTATCTCATAGTGCTCACTACAAGGATTCCAAAGACCCCAAGATCCGGTTATTCCGGTGATGGACATCGCCGGAAAAGTCGCCGGAAATTTGGCCAAATACATATAGTCAAAATTGGGTTCCAACAATTTCTATTATAGATTCTTGCGCTTTCATTGTATTGTTAGGTATTAGATGCATCATTTGCATATTATCTTGTTTCATAGGTCTTGGAGTTGAAGCATGCAAGAAATGGCTCAAATTGGAGAAATGATGGTGAAGAACTATTCCGAAGTGTCTCACAGATCGACTCATATGAATACCTTACATTGAGATTCAGATCCAGATTCCTTCATAAAAGTTATAGGAAATTGAGCTAGCTTTGAAATGGAGGTGGTCGCGAGTAATTTGGGTCAGCGGTTAAGGAGATACGCCTAATTTAGTGAGCAGCGGTCTGCTGCTGGTCAAATGATCTATCCGCAAAAATCCGAGGTTTGCAGCGGGATGGTGCAGCGGCTTGGTGCTGACCGGTGGAGCTCAGCGGGATGGTGTAGCAGCTTGGTGCTGACCAGTAGAGCTCAGCGGGATGGTGCGGCGGCCTGGTGTTGACCGGTAGCGACTAATCCGAGTTTCATCAAGCTTCTAAACCAAGTCCAATCCGGTTTAACCCAAGTCTAATTAGTTTCATTTCAGATTTTATCTAGTTGGTTAGATGTTAAACCAACCTCTTAGCTTCTACTATATAAGTTAATTTACCCTAATTGTGAGGGGTTATGCTTTGTTTTTAGAGAGATTCTCTCTAGCCTCTTTGAGGTTTAGGAAGAAAACTCTTGTGTTAATCTTTCAAATTCAAAGTATCAAAACTGTTTCTCTTCTTAAATCCTCCAACTATTCATCTTATGATCATGTTTATGCAAAGATCAAGTCTATTGCTTTGTGTTTTCATGGAAATGAATGAGTAGTCTTTTAGATGAGTTTAGGATTTGGTGATTGAGATGATTTGATGGATTAATGATGATGTATAGGACTAGATCTTATGTATTCTTTCATTTAAGTTGCTAGTAATGCTATATTAGGTAAGGAATTGTTAATCTAGATCTTTTGCATTTTCATACCCAAAAGGTGTTTGTTAAAATGCTTGAATGAAACTTAAATGAGCTTTTCATGCCTAGCCTATTGAAATAGTTGATTAGGGTGAATAGTGGTTGGATTAGAACTTGTTACTATTGCTCACTAGTCATTTGAATTGCCAATGGAAGTTGATGATGATTCATTGATTAGTGTAGAGGCTAATACCATGGAAGTGGATTAGTCTAGCTAAGTGATCCTTTAGCCTAAGACATTGTTCATCATGTGTTCTTGCATCATCAAATGTTTATCATCTCACCTAAATCATTGCCATTCCCGAAACTCATCGCTTTTCTTTATTTGATTTCAAACCGTTTTAGTTATTTCCCGCTTTGTTTTAAATTTCAATTTAGAAAAAACCCAAATCATTGTTTGCTTAGCTTAAGATTAGATTTGCATTCTTAGTGTGTTAATGCTAATTTCCTCATGGATTCGATCCTAAAGTACTACAACGTACTAAGGGTTATTTGATAGCCCGGTTCTTTAAAAAACCTCTTTATCAAATTGGCGCCGTTGCCGGGGAAATTAAGCATTTAGCCATTAAGATTTGGTCTTGTTTTAAGACTAAGTATTATTTTTGCTTCATTTTAGTTTGTTTGGTTACTAACTTTCTTTCAAGTGTTTGATCTTCTTGCAAGGTACAATCACAAGGGAGAAGGAAAATGTCTTCCTACATGACATCTATGTTGAAGCTCATGTTGGAAGAGCAAGAACGAGGGATAGCTTGGCATCCCAGCAGCTATCAAGGAGCTTATGAACCATCCACATCAAGAGAGTATCAACCAGATCAAAACTATGCTCAAGAGAACCAATGTGAATATGGTGAGAGATTTCAATCTTTGGACATGGAGAATGACTATGGAACAATCTATTTTTCCCAAATCTCTATTGAAGAAGAGAATTGCAACTTGTTGAAGTTGATTTTGGAAGAGCAAGAGAAGTTTAATGAGAGCCTTCGCATGATTGACACCAAGATGGGTGATAGGACTCAAGGTTCAAGTGTTGTTGAGACAACGCGTGTGGAGTCCATCAACACCGAACTTACACAATGGATCGAGGACAGAATAGAACAATGCATTCATCCTCTTGAACCCAATATAAAAGAGGTGTTTCCCATTGATATTGGAGAAGTTTTGAAGGAGGATGCTCAAATCAAGGATGAATTCCTCCACGAAGCCGAAGAGGTTATCAAAGAATTTGAATTGCTTCTTGAATGCACGGTTGATGAGAATCTTGTGATAAGATATGAAGAACAAGTTGAACCCGTGCCAATCATGAGTCATTCAACCAAGAGAAATGGAGAAAGAGTAGGCATGGTTGGAAGCACATGTGAAGATCCTTGTGAAGGTGGTTTGGTTGTTGATTATATAGTCGAAAAGCTTCTTGGTATAACCTCCACATATGAAGTTAGCATTGATGAATCGAGGAAGATAATCTTTGAGGAGATTAGGATGAAAGAGTTTAGTGGATGGTTCTATGATGAATATAATCCGGGTGATACATGGATTCATCTCGTTTCCTCCCATCAATGGACTCACCCGAGTACATCTCTTCAATTTAAGGTCCACTTCACTTCCTTTGTATATAGTTTTCTTTTTCTAGCTTTATCTTTTGTGTGTGTTTATGTCTTCTTCTTGAATTTTATTTCACACCGAGACGGTGTGAAGTAAGTTTGGGGGAGAGACCCGTCTCTAATCTTGTGTTTTGTGATCTTATTTTTCTTTTTGCATACTTGAGTCTCATGCATTCATCTATGTGCATAGAAAAAGCAAAAAAAAAATTCAAATTTTGAAAAATACAAAAATAAACATGTAGCTTTGCATTTGCATATTGTCTTTAAGATTGAGTCTAAAAGCATATAGGTTCGCATTTACATATGAAATGCATTGGGGATATTTGCCTTGTTGAAGTTCAAATTTTGGATTGAGATCGAAGCCCTTGTTCATAGTTACTTGATGCATGATTTTCAATC
Source organism: Barbarea vulgaris (assembly GCA_963667165.1). NCBI lineage: Eukaryota > Viridiplantae > Streptophyta > Magnoliopsida > Brassicales > Brassicaceae > Barbarea > Barbarea vulgaris. The sequence goes on along the minus strand of OY763887.1, from coordinate 39,880,323 downwards.
TTGAAAAGCTGGAAAATCCATCATTGGACCCTTTCCTCTTTCGAAAATCTCTATCATTGTAAGCTTTGCATGATTTTCATTACAACTCTCTTTATTATTGGACATAACTTGAATCTAATTTCTTGCTTAGGGAGTTAAAATGCTTCTTCATGGGTTTCCATAGACACATTCGAGTTATCTTATACCTATTTTACCACACTTGCTAACTCGAATGGCCATCTTCATCTTTAAGATGGTTTCTCCACCTTCACCCTAACCATTTTCTTTCAAACCATGCATTGATTTTGATTGAGTGAGGCCTCTTGTGTGCTTTCATTTGCAAAATCCCTAGAGAAGGTGATCGACAAGTCCTCTCTTCCATTAGACTAAGAATGTAATTATAGCTTAGGAATGATTAATGATCTTTGATGGGAAATAGTCATTAGAATGAAGGACAAGTGCGGAAAGCCCGAAAAAGAGTCTTGTATATATAAAAGCTTCTAGAGAACACTTAAGAAAAGAAATAGTTGCTCAAATGTGAAAAAGAAAAGAAAAATAGATAGTGCTTCCTCCCTAGAGTTGAAAAGCTCATAAAAGGAAAGAGAGAGCACCAAAAAAAATATAATGATTAAAGAGAAATGAGCATGTGTTTATATATGAAAAAGTTCTCTAGTTAGCCAAAAAGGAAAATAAGAGACTCGGGTTAAAGTCCTTATAAAGATCGAAGCTCATTGTTTGGGTGTCTAAGAGTTTTGGGGAATAAGATGTTCAAGTCATGGGATATACATAGATAAATAGATGAAGACATAAGAATGGGTAGGATCATGGAAGAGAGCCTTGTACCAACATTTGGTCACATTCTCTATTGCTTTTGCGAAGTGACTTGCATTTTGTTTGGAAATAAACCACAAACACCATTGAACCTTCTCTTTTCCATATGTAAGCCTTTGTTATACCTAGCCAAATGAACTTGATTGAGACTCCCTTAGCAAGACCGCACTTAAAAGCTAAATGAATGTGAAGAGTTGTCTTGAGATTGATTGCAAGTTTGCTTTGGTTTCGAGTATGATTAGAGAGTTGGATTGGTATGATTATGGTGAAGTACGAGAGAGTAATGTGTTAAGTTATGCATTGTTTAACTTTGTTCAAGGACTTCGCGTTGAATCCATTCTTGAACTTTATGGTTTTGAATCCCCCTTTTTGAAACTCTTTTCTTTGCTAATCTCTTGTAGTTTGCTTGAGGACAAGCAAGAGATAGTTTGGGGGAGTTGATATGCCTCTATTTTACACCTTTTAGATGACATTTCTATTATAGATTCTTGCGCTTTCATTGCATTGTTAGGTCTTAGATGCATCATTTGCATATTATCTTGTTTCATAGGTCTTGGAGTTGAAGCATGCAAGAAATGGCTCAAATTGGAGAAATGATGGTGAAGAACTATTCCGAAGTGTCTCACAGATAGACTCATATGAATACCTTCCATTGAGATTCAGATCCAGATTCCTTCATGAAAGTTATAGGAAATTGAGCTAGATTTCCAATGGAGGTGGTCTCGAGTAATTTGGGCCAGCGGTTAAGGAGATACGCCTAATTTAGTGAGCAGCGGTCTGGTGTAGCGGTCTGCTGCTGGTCAAATGATCTATCCGCAAAAATCCGAGGTTTGCAGCGGGATGGTGCAGCGGCTTGGTGCAGACCGGTGGAGCTCAGCGGGATGGTGTAGCAGCTTGGTGCTGACCAGTAGAGCTCAGCGGGATGGTGCAGCGGCCTGGTGTTGACCGGTAGCGACTAATCCGAGTTTCATCAAGCTTCTAAACCAAGTCCAATCTGGTTTAACCCAAGTCTAATTAGTTTCATTTCAGATTTTATCTAGTTGGTTAGATGTTAAACCAACCTCTTAGCTTCTACTATATAAGTTAATTTACCCTAATTGTGAGGGGTTATGCTTTGTTTTTAGAGAGATTCTCTCTAGCCTCTTTGTGGTTTAGGAAGAAAACTCTTGTGTTAATCTTTCAAATTCAAAGTATCAAAACTGTTTCTCTTCTTAAATCCTTCAACTATTCATCTTATGATCATGTTTATGCAAAGATCAAGTCTATTGCTTTGTGTTTTCATGGAAATGAATGAGTAGTCTTTTAGATGAGTTTAGGATTTGGTGATTGAGATGATTTGATGGATTAATGATGATGTATAGGACTAGATCTTATGTAGTCTTTCATTTAAGTTGCTAGTAATGCTAGATTAGGTAAGGAATTGTTAATCTAGATCTTTTGCATTTTCATAACCCACAAGGTGTTTGTTAAAATGCTTGAATGAAACTTAAATGAGCTTTTCATGCCTAGCGTATGGAAATAGTTGATTAGGGTGAATAGTGGTTGGATTAGAACTTGTTACTATTGCTCACTAGTCATTTGAATTGCCAATGGAAGTTGATGATGATTCATTGATTAGTGTAGAGGCTAATACCATGGAAGTGGATTAGTCTAGCTAAGTGATCCTTTAGCCTAAGACATTGTTCATCATGTGTTCTTGCATCATCAAATGTTTATCATCTCACCTAAATCATTGCCATTCCCGAAACTCATCGCTTTTCTTTATTTGATTTCAAACCGTTTTAGTTATTTCCCGCTTTGTTTTAAATTTCAATTTAGAAAAAACCCAAATCATTGTTTGCTTAGCTTAAGATTAGATTTGCATTATTAGTGTGTTAATGCTAATTTCCTCGTGGATTCGATCCTAAAGTACTACAACGTACTAAGGGTTATTTGATAGCCCGGTTCTTTAAAAAACCTCTTTATTATGTTGTCCAGGAAATAAACACAAACTATAAATGATTAACAACCATTTATTTCCGTCTTTATAATTATGCCTTTAGGGACCAAACCAAACTAATGATCGAATTCAACAAATATGAATTGAAGAGAGAGAGCAGAGCACAACGAGAATACTTACTTCTGCTTTCCTCAAATATTTCATTAACACTTTCTACGTTTCTCATGATTTGAAAACTCATTTCTCTTTGTCATAGTTGCAAATTCCGGTGAAGGAGGACGAGACTCTCTAGCAATTGGTTCATCCACTGACGATTTAGACTGGGACTCTTCTTCACTCTGTGGTAGAGCCACATATATGAGAAACGTAAGCAAGTTTACAACGAACAAACCACATCAAGATATGCGTAACACTCGTCTTAAACCCTCTCCAGACCGGCGTGTCAACAACATTAACTTCTTACTCAAGTAACGATAAAACCAGGAATCAACTTTATTAATAAAGGAAATTCGTTCCGCAAGTATCCAATAAAAAGATCCTCAAACGATTCTAGAGTCGAGTAAATAAATAATAACGGAAATAAATGCGATAAAAGTAGTGTTGATCCCAAAATAGCACCATACTGCCCGCACACCCGACTACTCAGCACGCTCACCTGAAAATAAAAAAGGGAAAAGGAAAGGGGGGGTGAGTAACAGGGGAGTTACTCAGCAAGGTATGGTGTGCTAAGCCACGCAAGTCAAACCCGGCTTATACAACAACCCCGAGAGTCTAGACCTAAGCATGTAGCATCCATGGCACCTAGAGCACCCAAGAAAATACAAACAACGGGTCCTAGTATGGGATAGTGCCCAGTCACACCCTCCGTGGGGGCTTTAGTATGGGATAGTGCCCAATCACACCCTCCTTCGAGGCATATGGGATAGTGCCCAATCACACCCTCCGTCGAGGCCCGTATGGGATAGTGCCCAATCACACCCTCCGTAGAGGCCGCCCATATTCCGCTAATACGACAACCCAACTATATATAAAACCCCATCCCCAAGTCTTTCCATATACATATATATATATATATATATATATATATATATATATATATATATATATACCTCACTATCAACCAAAACATGTGAAGCAAACAATATGTGATACATCTAACAACCTATGTCCGATTTAACAAGAAAGACAACGACTCGATCATAGAGACAATACACGTTCAGATACTAAACTACCGATGGAAGAGTTCAGGCGAAGTAAGAATTGCGCGGTTAACCCTCACCTTAGCCACTAATGAGGGTTTCTCACTCTCGGATGCTTGAACAGACTCTGAATCTGTAATCGTCACGAAAAATGGGTTAGAAATGATTGATAACCGAAAAACCGACTTAGACCGGCTAATCGGACCGAACCAAACAACCAGACCGGACTGACCGAACGGTCAAAGTCAACGGTCAATGGTCAAAGTCAACGGTCAAAGTCAACGGTCAACTATCAACCTGGTCAACCCAAGTCAAACCAGTCAAACCGGTCAAACCAGATCAAACCGGTCAAACCAGATCAAACCAGGCCAAACCAGATTAAACCGGTCAACTGAGTCAACTCTGCGAGTCACGGCGGCGGCGACTTACCGGAAAGATCGCCGGCGGCGGCGGCGGCGCGTGGATGACGACGGCGGCGCGTGGGATTCGCTCACGGAGCTTCCGGCTGCGCGTGAGGGCGCGTGCGGCGGCGCGTGGATCTGCGCTTTGGGCTCCGGCTTCGTCTCGACGATACGGTTCTACTGGTGGTATCTGTTTTGTGAGATTCAAAGCGGTTTGGGAGATACGCTCGATCGAAGGTTCGGATCTAAAATCAACTAAACTCAAGCTTAAGTCCACACTTAGAGACTCACGGTGGTTACCTCTTCGGCGACGGCGGTCAAAGTGGAGGCTCTAGCTGGCTCGGTGGATAGCTCTGTGGATCTAGGGCGGAGCTACAGTGATTCACGCACAAGGATTTGGTTAAATCAATTCACTACACAACATAAGGGACCAATGGACAAGTCCAAGCCATCGGGGCTTACCTAAGGTCGGCGGCGGTTGATGGTGATGGAGCAGACTCGGCGGCAGCGGTGGCAAGGTTTGTGTCTTGGCGGCTGAGGGTCCCTAGGGTGAGCCACAAAAATCTGTGCCTTCCTTTTATACACCCGAGGAAAAAATAGAGTGTGGCTAGGGTTTTGTTTTGCGATTTGGGCCTCGATTTGGGCCTCGAGGCCTTTTGCAGAGTCCGGTCCGTTACAATTCTCCCCCACTATAGAGGAATTCGCCCTCGAATTCACGTCCTGATCAGTGTGTCCATTTAACTCCTCGAAAAGTCCATAGTAGCCCATCCTGAACCTATACTCTATCTCCCATGTCTCTTCCTGGATCCCATCTCTCTCCCAGCAAACTTTGACCATTATGGTCTTCTTTCCTTGAATTTTTTTCTCTTGACGTTCTAGAATTTTTACTGGTTGACTCGGCGCGAACAAATCTCTTCTGAGATCATTTGCTGGCTGCTGCAAAATAAGCTCTGGCTCTCTAACAACTTTTCTCAGCACTGACACATGAAACACATCATGGAAGTCTTTCAGTTCTGGCGGTAAAATAAGACGGTAAGCCACTTTTCCAATCCGCTCGACGATCGGGTACGGTCCCATGTATCTCGGCTTAAGCTTCTTCCGCTTCCTCGTTACATCTGCCCCTCGAAATGTCCTCATCTTCAGGTATACTAAGTCACCTACTACGAATTCCAGATGTTTTCTACGCTTGTCTGCATAACTCTTTTGGCGGTCATGGGCTTCTTCTAACCGAGTCTTGAGCATTTTTACTTGTTCCACCATGTCCTGAACAAGTCCCAAACCAACACCTCGCCGCTCCCCCACTTCTGACCAACATAGAGGCGTACGACATGGTCTACCGTAAAGAGCCTCATACGGTGCCATCCAATGCTCGAATGATAACTATTGTTGTAAGCAAACTCTGCCAACGGTAGATGTGTTCCCCAGGTTCCCTTCCAATACAATGTACAAGCCCTAAGCATATCCTCCAGAGTCTGAATAGTCCTCTCCGACTGACCATCTGTCTGCGGATGATATGTTGTACTCAAATGAACCTTGGTTCCCAGTTCCTTCTGGAAAGCTCGCCATAAGTCCGATGTAAACTTCGTATCACGGTCTGACACTATGCTGACAGGGACCCCATGTAACCGCACGATTGTATCAATATACTTACGAGCCAACAATTCTGACCCGTCTGACTTCTTTATAGCCAAGAAGTGGGCAGACTTGGTGAGTCGGTCCACAATCACCCATATTGCGTCCCTCCCACCAGTTGTCGCTGGGAGTCCGGTAATGAAATCCATAGTCACCATATCCCATTTCCACTGTGGCAAAGGTAAGTTTTGTAGTAACCCGCTAGGTACCTGGTGCTCTGCCTTCACCAGCTGACAAGTCTGGCACTGTGACATAAAATTGGCCACGTCCTTCTTCATGCCGCCCCAATGATAATACTGTTTCAGATCTCGGTACATCTTTGTGCTTCCCGGGTGAATAGAAAATCTAGAGTGGTGAACTTGCTGCAAAATTTCCTTTCTTAGAAGCTCATCATCCGACACACACACTCGATTCCTGAACAGAAACGTCCCATTCACAGCTGTGTGGTACCCTATCACCTCCTTCTCAATCAATTTTTCCAATGATTCATCCTTTTTTTGAGCCTCTCGTATTCTCCACAGCAAATCTGCCTTATCCACTTCCTCAAGACCAGATGTCTCCCCCACTATGGAAACTGCACATAAGCTTAGATCAGCAACGGCCCCAACAAGTTCTTGGACATCTTTTATTTCCGATACGTCACTCTGACGCCTACTCAATGCATCTGCCACATGATTGACCTTACCAGGATGATACGTGATCTCCATATTGTAATCTGCTAGTAACTCCATCCATCTACGCTGCCTCAAATTCAAGTCCGCTTGAGTGAATATGTATTTCAAACTCTGGTGATCCGTGAAGACTTTTACCTCCTCTCCATACAAGTACGCTCTCCAGATCTTAAGCGCGAAGACAACTGCTGCCAACTCGAGATCGTGTGTAGGGTAATTCACCTCATGAGGTCTTAACTGACGTGATGCGTACGCGATGACTTTATCCTCCTGCATTAACACGCAACCCAATCCAGAACCACACGCATCGGTGTAAACCGCATATGGCACTCCTGGCCTTGGTAGTACCAACACCGGCGTCTCCGTCAAGTGCCTCTTTAGTTCCATGAAACTGTTGGAACAAGCATCTGTCCACTCAAACTTTACATCCTTTCCTGTCAGCTGTGTCATCGGTTTAGCGAGGCTAGCAAATCCCTTGACAAACTTCCGGTAGTAACCTGCTAGTCCCAAGAAACTACGCACCTCTGTAGCACTTTTAGGTGTCGGCCACTCAGTGATTGCTACAATCTTTTCCGGATCTACGGCGACTCCTGCTTCCGAGACCACATGCCCCAAAAACCCAATCTTCTGCTGCCAAAAACTACACTTACTCAGCTTGGTAAACAACTTCTGCTCTCTCAACTTGTTTAGTACAATTCTCAAATGCCACGCATGCTCCTCTTTGCTGCGAGAGTAAATTAGAATGTCATCAATAAAGACGATCACACACCTATCCAAGTGCTCTCGAAACACATCGTTCATTAGCTTCATGAATGTTGCCGGTGCATTGGTTAGTCCAAATGGCATAACCACAAACTCGTAATGCCCGTAACGTGTCCGAAAGGCCGTCTTCCTCACGTCTTCCTCTGCTACCGCTATTTGATGATAACCTGACGCCAAGTCGATCTTAGAAAACCACGAAGCCCCATGCAGCTGATCCAGCAACTCATCAATTCGAGGCAGCGGATACTTGTTCTGGATGGTGACCTTGTTCAAACCCCGATAGTTAATACACAACCTGAAACTGCCGTCCTTCTTTTTCACAAATAAGACAGGCGCTCCCCAGGGTGAACTACTTGGCCGAATAAACCCTTTATCAGTCAGGTCCTCTAGTTGTTTCTTCAATTCAGCCATCTCTGCCGGAGCTAAGCGGTATGGTGCCCGAGAAACAGGTGTCGTCCCTGGTTCCAACTCAATAGTAAGGGCACACCCTCGTTCCGGTGGTGGTCCCCGCAATGGCTCAAATACATCTTCGTATTCAGCAACCATTGGTATATCACGCAACTCTTTCTCTTCCACGTCCTTCACTATGGCGATAGTTGCTAAGAATGCCTCAGCTCCTTTCTCAAGCAATCCCTCCGCGTGAAGCATTGAGATAACCGGAACACTCGTGCTCGTACGAATTCCTTGAAAAATAACCCTCTTTTCTGCTCGGGAAATATGGGCTCTAGCCCTTGGGCAATCCAGCAACACTCGATGTCGTGCTAGCCAATCCATCCCTAGAATCACGTCATAGCGGTTAAGCTCCATTTCCACTAGGTCACTGTTTAACTCAACCCCTCCAAGTAGTACTGGCACGTCCTTATGAATACCCAAGGTTCCCAGCTTCTCCGTACCAACAGTCTCAATCTGCTTGGACTTTGTCTCAAACGCACCACGAAAAGTCCAACACTTGACAAGAGCCAGACTCACAAAGCTATGCGTAGCTCCGGTGTCAAACAATGTATACGCTGCCCCACCCCCAATCAAAACCGATCCAGCTATCTGCTTAGGTTCCTCATGGTCCCCCACAGTAAACACTCGTGGGGCGGTAGCTTGGCGCTTGGGCGGTGGTCCAGGCGCCATTGGCCCCTTCTTCGGACAATCTCTGCTTATATAACCCGGCTCACCACAGTTGTAACAAACCCTTGGTCCCATCGTAGGCGCTGCAACCTGCCTGCTAAAAGGTGCGTCTCCCGGCCTCTTCGAACAGTTCCTCGATAAATGGCCTAGCTGCCCACAAGAATAACACTGAACACACTCCCCAAAATGGTTACGAGAACAACGAGGGCACCTTGGTGGTCCTGACTGCTCACACGTCCTCTTCTGGATCTCTGTGGCTTTTCCTGATTTCTGTTGAGTTCCTTTATTGAGCTTCTGTTCCTCAGCTAAACCCGACTCCTGAATCGCCGCCTTTTCTACTAGCTCTACCATGCTATAGTAGTCCCTCAGAGAACAGCGGTTCTGAATCTCCACCCGTAAACCCTTCAGAAACCTTCTGATCAGCTCTTGCTCGTCCATAACCCTCCCAGCGAACCTGCGGAGACGACTGAACTCGAGCTCATACTCCCTAACGCTCATAGTACCCTAACGAATATCTTGAAATGCATTCTCCTTTTCATCCATAGTCTCACGAGAAAAGAACTTCCTCGTAAACTCCATCTGAAAGTCCTCGTAAGTCAACACATAGCGACCACGGCTCCTCTCAACGACTCCTTCCCACCAAACCAGAGCATCGTCCCTTAGATGCTGAGTGGCTAGGTCAAGGCGGTGCTCGGCTGGACACCTCATGTGATCCAAGTTGCGCTCAAGCTGCCTCTTCCAGTTATCCGCAGCAACATCATCAACAGATCCCCCAAACAACTCTAACCTCATCTCCCTCATCTGTCTCATCAGTTCCCAGTAACTAGGTCCCTGGTGGTGCACGGCAGGTAGTGGTGGTGGTGGTGGTGCATTCTGCTGCACTCTAACATTCTGCACTGCAACTCCCTCTGCCTGAGCCGCAGCTTGCTGAGCCTGCTGGGCGGCGGCGGCTTGCTTGGCTTGGACAGCGGCCTGACGAGCTATCTCCTGCGTAGCAACCCGAGCAGCTTCCTGCGCAACCTGTTGTACAGCCTCTTGTACAGCTTGTCGTGCTGCCTCCTGTGCAATCTGCCTAATTGCTTCTAGGCCAACCTGTCCAGCAACATGCTGACCATCCACGACATAAGTGCTCTCAGACTCCACCTCACGAGCAGCTGCTCTCCCTACGACCCTGGTCCTACGGGCGCCGGTATTTTTCTTTGGTCCCATCTGAAAATAAAGAACGTAATGGTTAAACTCCGCTTCGAACCACAAACACTAACGAGAATCGAATTACGCTGAACAGAATGGTGCTTTTTTTTTTTTTTTTTTTTCCAAAACGTTTTTCCCCCTCCCAAAAATATTTTAGAAAACCGTCGAAAACCGATTTGAATACTCTACTCCTACACTGCCTCCCGGGTCAGAACCGGTTTGGCAAAACTGGAGCTCTGATACCAAAATGTAACACCCATCTTAAACCCTCTCCAGACCGGCGTGTCAACAACATTAACTTCTTACTCAAGTAACGATAAAACCAAGAATCAACTTTATTAATAAAGGAAATTCGTTCCGCAAGTATCCAATAAAAAGATCCTCAAACGATTCTAGAGTCGAGTAAATAAATAATAACGGAAATAAATGCGATAAAAGTAGTGTTGATCCCAAAATAGCACCATACTGCCCGCACACCCGACTACTCAGCACGCTCACTTGAAAATAAAGAAGGGAAAAGGAAATGGGGGGTGAGTAACAGGGGAGTGACTCAGCAAGGTATGGTGTGCTAAGCCACACAAGTCAAACCCGGCTTATACAACAACCCCGAAAGTCTAGACCTAAGCATGTAGCATCCATGGCACCTAGAGCACCTAAGAAAATACAAACAACGGGTCCTAGTATGGGATAGTGCCCAGTCACACCCTCCGTGGGGGCTTTAGTATAGGATAGTGCCCAATCACACCCTCCTTCGAGGCATATGGGATAGTGCCTAATCACACCCTCCGTCGAGGCCCGTATGGGATAGTGCCCAATCACACCCTCCGTAGAGGCCGCCCATATTCCGCTAATACGACAACCCAACTATATATAAAACCCCATCCCCAAGTCTTTCCAAATACATATATTTATATATATATATACACCTCACTATCAACCAAAACATGTGAAGCAAACAATATGTGATACATCTAACAGCCTATGTCCGATTTAACAAGAAAGACAACGACTCGATCATAGAGACAATACACGTTCAGATACTAAACTACCGATGGAAGAGTTCAGGCGAAGTAAGAATTGCGTGGTTAACCCTCACCTTAGCCACTAATGAGGGTTTCTCACTCTCGGATGCTTGAACAGACTCTGAATCTGTAATCGTCACGAAAAATGGGTTAGAAATGATTGATAACGGAAAAACCGACTTAGACCGGCTAATCGGACCGAACCAAACAACCAGACCGGACTGACCGAACGGTAAAAGTCAACGGTCAACGGTCAAAGTCAATGGTCAACTATCAACCTGGTCAACCCAAGTCAAACCAGTCAAACCGGTCAAACCAGATCAAACCGGTCAAACCAGATCAAACCAGGCCAAACCAGATTAAACCGGTCAACTGAGTCTCACGACGAGTCACTGAGTCAACTCGGCGAGTCACGGCGAGTCACGGCGGCAGCGACTTACTGGAAAGATCGCCGGCGGCGGCGCGTGGGATTCGCTCACGGAGCTTCCGGCGGCGCGTGAGGGCGCGTGCGGCGGCGCGTGAGGGCGCGTGCGGCGGCGCGTGGATCTGCGCTTCGGGCTCCGGCTTCGTCTCGACGATACGGTTCTACTGGTGGTCTCGGTTTTGCGAGATTCAAAGCGGTTTGGGAGATACGCTCGATCGAAGGTTCGGATCTAAAATCAACTAAACTCAAGCTTAAGTCTACATTTAGAGACTCACGGTGGTTACCTCTTCGGCGACGGCGGTCAAAGTGGAGGCTCTAGCTGGCTCGGTGGATAGCTCTGTGGATCTAGGGTGGAGCTACAGTGATTCACGCATAAGGATTTGGTTAAATCAATTCACTACACAACATAAGGGATCAATGGACAAGTCCAAGCCATCGGGGCTTACCTAAGGTCGGCGGCGGTTGATGGTGACGGAGCAGACTCGGCGGCAGCGGTGGCAAGGTTTGTGTCTTGGCGGCTGAGGGTCCCTAGGGTGAGCCACAAAAATCTGTGCCTTCCTTTTATACACCCGAGGAAAAAATAGAGTGTGGCTAGGGTTTTGTATTGCGATTTGGGCCTCGATTTGGGCCTCGAGGCCTTTTGCAGAGTCCGGTCCGTTACAATATGACTAATCAGTCATATTTTCCTCAAACCGGGGAGTATACTCTGAACCTGTACCAACACATTCCATCACAATGAAACTTCTTTACATATTTTAGTCAATATTTTAGTTGGAAAGAGGCGGTGAAGCTCTGGAAAAGTTAACTTATTGATAAGAGTCATATCAGAAAATATATTTAAATTCGCAATAAGTGAATATATGTGAGTGGATTACAACTTCTTTTACCAAGAAATCTACCTATTGGATAAAACAGTTATAAGTACTTTTTTAGGTGTTTCTAAATGTTAACCCTATAGAATCCTGTAGCTTTACATAAATGTACAGTAAACGGATGAATTGTTTTCTTCTGCAGCAAAGCTAATCAGTCATCAATACAGAAAAGTGGTTCCAGAATAGAAATGTGATGGAGAGCCAATAGTCACAAATGTAAGCCAATATCTTATGTAATTCAATGGAGAATGCATTATCAGCCAAACAATCTACTATACCAAATTCGTAGGAAATCTAATTTATCAAACGAACTCTTCCACCATACGCCCAAGAAAACAGAGTAGGACCCAAGAAATCATACGAAGATCAGTCCCAAAAAATTAAAATGCAGAGAACAGACTTATATAGTTAGACTAGAATCGGATCCGCACGTACGTGCGGGGTTATATTTGTGAGAAAAATTTATTTGATAATTTAAATTTAAGTTATCATTTGGTTGTAAATGTTAAGCGATGTTACATGTATATTTCTTAAACTTATCAAAATATCTACATTTACATGTATTATAGTTTGATTAGAGGTGTTTAAATCGGATTTGGATTCGGTTTTAGTTTTGCGTTATTTCACTATACAACTTAGGTATATCAATTTTGGAACGGAAACTGTCTTGGTTAGAATATGTAAAAAATCTTCTGTCCCATAACCGTTTCCTTTTAAATAATTATCCGCTCGTCAATTTTAACCAAAAAAAGTTTGTATGTCGGCATGTTTGTTATAAAAAAATTGGATAGGGTTTTTAAATAAGATACATGTATTTTCGTTTGAATATTTAATTTTTATAAAATTAATGGAAATTATCCAAAAAAATTATAATTCTAAAAAATTCCTAAAATATCCGTCTCGATATGGATTCTTACCCATCTCATAGTTAACTCTTACCAAAATTAGTGATAATTTCAGAACTGAATTTACCTAGACAAATTTTCCAATCTTGTACCATTATCCAAAAATTTTATCCCGTTATTTTTATCAAAAATCGTTAGAGTAATGTTTTTGTTACCCAAATTATCTGTTCCCGTCTAATGCCCATTATTTTCAGTTCCAATACCAAAAACAAACGGACCTTTTAAAAATTATACTCTATGTTTTTAAAAGTTCTTTTAATATTTTCAAAAGTTACCCAAAATTCTTAAAATACTTGACTCAATGTGGATTTTTACCCGTTTCATAGTCAACTCTTACCAAAATTAGTGATAATTTGAGTGTTGAATTTACCTACACAAATTTTCCAATCCCGTACCGTTATCCAAAATTCTTATCCCGTTTTTTATCAAAATCGTTCGAGTAATTTTTTTTCTTATCCAAATTATTCGTTCCTGTCTCATACCCACTATTTTCAGTTTCAATACCAAAAACAAACAGACCTTTAAAAAAATACTCGATGTTTTTAAAAATTCTTTAAATGTTTTCAAAAGTTACCCAAAATTCTTAAAATACTTGTCTTGATGTGGATTCTTACATGTATCATAGTCAACTCTTACCAAAATTAGTGATAATTTGAGAATTAAATTTACCAACACAAATTTTTCAATCCCGTACCGTTATCCAAAATTCTTATCCCGATTTTATCAAAAATCGTTCGAGTAATGTTTTTTGTTATCCAAATTATATGTTCCCTTCTCATACCTACTATTTTAAGTTCCAATGCCAAAAATAGACCGACCTTTAAAAAATTACTCGAGTTTTTTAAAAGTTCTTTAAATGTTTTCAAAAGTTACCGAAAATTCCTAAAATATCCATCTTGATGTGGATTCTTACCCGTCTCATAGTAAACTCTTACCAAAATTAGTGATAACTTGAGAATTAAATTTCCCTACACAATTTTCTGATCCCGTACCGTTATCCAAAATTCTTATCCCGTTTTTATCAAAAAAAATTCGACTAATGGTTTTTGTTATCCAAATTATCTGTTCTAGTCTCATACCAACTATTTTTAGTTTCAATACCAAAAATAGACTGACCTTTAAAATAGCAGATTGATTTCGTTGAATAACAATATTAGAGTAAAAATTTAATCATCGTTTTTGAAAGTCTATGTAATTAGTAAAATGAATTACTTAAAAACTGGTATAATTTTAAAAAATAAATTACAAAGATTCATGATTATTCGAACTAATAATCATAGAATCATGAGATTTAAATATAAGATTTATACTATATATAATTATGGAAATATTGTATATTGATTTAATTATGACTTTTTCTACTAACAAATTATGAAAATATTGATTTAGTTAAAAGAAATATAAGATTTATTATATAAAATTACGAAATTTCCATAACATGATGATTTGAATTTTGAAAAACAAACAAAAATCATATATATATATATCCATCTAGAGTGTCCACATCATCATCTTAGTCATCCAATAAAAATAAAACATGTCATCAAATAAGTTTTTTTTTTTTATTAAGAATTAATTACATTGTAAAAACAAATTTTTCATTAGCATTATTTAAATATAGTAGTTAATGAGTATTAAGAGATTTAAAAATAAAATAAAATAAAAAAGTGAAAGTAAAAACAAAAAAGAGTCTTAAAATGACTATAAAGAAAAAACTTTGTAACTACATTTTTTATATTTTTACTAACATAATATAATGAGGGGGGATGAAAACAAAAATAAGATAAATAAATTAAAATTTATATAAACGATATTACAGTATAAAGAAATGAATGACTAAATAATGAAAAATTATAGATAGAAATAACCACTACAGTTGAATGATTCAATATATAATGTAAAGTAAAACAATAATAACAAAAATGTAATATACTTATAATATATGTAAGCAACTTTTTTTTTTTGAATTAAAGATAATTTACAATATTCACTTGATACATGTTTATTTATATTTATTAATATTTATAAAAAAATAATTAAATAAAATGGGAAAGAATTAAAAAAAACTGAAAGATAATGTTAGTAATCAAAGTGTTGAAAGGATTTAACAAATTGAGTGTGAAAAAACTATAGAGCAATGATAGTTAACTTTCTCGAAATAATATAAATATGTACACCAATATTTTTTGGAATACTGTATGTTGGATTTTTTGAAAACATCTAAACTTTTTTAAAAATTTGAAAGTGTTATAGTCTTCATATTTTAAGTAAAAGATTCAAAAATTTTACACTTAAAATAACAAATATCGAATCGGTAAATACAAACTCAAATGTTACACAATAAAGCATACATTTAGGGGTGATACATAATCTTTGTAGTTTATCATGAGTGGAAATGTGGTGTTGTCTATGTTGTGATAGAAAAAAATATGTTTGAGGATATTTTTGAAATCGAATGGTTTTAACCTTACGGTATGCTAAGTTTTGTAGAAAATAATGATTGACTTTTTTTTTTTGGTCAACTGATAATATATATTGGATAGAAGAGATGTTGCCATATAGGCTGATTACAGATGCCAAAGTAAGAGAAATATCAAACAAACTAAAGCCTAAATGAACCGACAAACTTATCTCGGAACTAAAATAATGACTGACTTTATAATTAATAATTTATTTATATTTATATATAATTTAATTTTTATAATATTTTAATATTAGAATCCCGCGCAACGCGCGGGTTACTATTCTAGTGAATAAAAAATTATTTGGAGGTAAAATAGAACTTTATTAATTGGCCGCCTAGACACCGTATACTCGATCATCCATTTGTTTTTTTTTTTTTTTTTTTAATTATTATTATTATCATCCAATTGTTTCTTTCACCTATTTAAATAAAATCATTGCGACCTAATAATTATGTACCCATGCCCTTCGAATGCGAACATATTGATGGATACATTTCGTTGACAACAAGATCTTAGAAAGATCGGAACTTTACAAGTTGCAAGAAAAAATAAAAAGAAACAAGAAAAAAATTAATAAAATTTCTTAGATATAAAATATCCAAAAACTAGAAATTGTAATCACCACAAGAGTTTTTTTTTCTCTTTATTGAACACATATCTATTATAAGTCTTCTTCTAAAACATATAATTTCTATCTCTCTATATATTATATATCTATACACAAAGATTGATAGTGACAAGACCAATATTTCGATTGCTATCTCCAGTTCTTCTGGTTTAAATATCAGAAAAAAAGGATCAAAAGATAATGCAAAAGCTGGATTTTTTTTTTTTTCCATGAACCAGATTGCGACATTATTATTTTGATGATGTAATTATGGAATCTGGTTCTTGTTTTGATGATTGATTGATGTCTCTCAACTATGTTTTCTCAATGAATCTTTATTAGTATTGAAACCCGAAGCTAGATGTGTTGTAGAGATTCTGTGACTGAGCTTCCCAGCTTGCAGATGGCTGAAACAAAGAGATATAAAGAGAGGTTACTTCTCTGTCAAGAAACAAGAACTTTGAATAATCAGACAAGTTTTCAGTTTCATATTTTAGGTTTTTCTTACAGCTTCAATAGATGTTGTTTGGTTCGGGTTTATCGCAGATAAATCTAGAGATCCTTGCTGATCTAATGGAAACAATGGCATATCAACCATTATTGATTGCTTTGAAGCACCAACTACTGGAAGATTTGTAAAGTAAGCCTGAAACTGAAATTTCATAACCAAATTATAAAAGGTTCTTGAGTAATAAGTAATAACAGTATGATCTTGAGGTTCTTTAGAGAATGTGTTTTCACCTGTTTAACAGATACATCTTCAACGTTAAGCTCCAGTTCCGGATTCAGGACAGCGAGTTTCATTGACAAGAACTGCATAGTTTGTCTCTTGAGATTAGACTTATTCTCTTTTGGTTTTGAAATGAAGTTACAGAGAGTTTCATGGTTTCATTACTTACCTCAACTTGTTACATAAACGATAAAGTTTGACCATTCCACATCGGTAAAATATTTTTGGATGCAGTTCAGTAAATATTATAAATAGAACCAAAATGAATCAAAATTTTGATAAGGAAATAAGTTCAAATTGATATGAAAATCAGATTTAAATATTATAGACCCAGAAATCCGTTAATTTTTTTCTTAAATTAATTTAAATTAAGTTAATTTGAATTAATATATTTTGTAAAATTACAAATTACTATGATTTTTATTATAAAATATATTTTTCTGATCGATTGATTAATATATCTCCGTTTCTAAAAATTTGATTCATAACATATGCAAAAAAAATCTACATTTTTGTTAACTATATATATTATATGATTAGTTCAAAATAATTTGAATATAGATCAAAGAAAAATGGTAGAAGAATCATAATTTTAAATTGTAACAAAATCTTCAAAATGAAATAAATTAAAATAAATAATATGGTATAATTAGATATCAAATCTTAGTTTTTCAATTTTGATTGGTTAAATTTTTTTTTTTTAAATAATTAAAATTTCGTCCATAATTAATAAGAGAAAAAATGAGTTTAAGTTTTTGGAAACTAATAATTATTTTAAATTTAATTTACGATTTTTAGTTTAATTCTATAATTATTTACAACTAAAAATTTTATTTTAAACAATAATTTTTTTATATTAATATTCACATAAATCTTCTAATAAAAGATTTTTTGATTATATAAATCTTTTATTTTTAATAAATATTTTAAAAAATCTTAGTTTTTGGAAACTAATAATTATTTTAAATATAATTTACAATTTTTAGTTTATTTTTATAATTATTTACAATTAAAAAGTTTATTTTAAACAATAACTTTTTATATTAATGTACACATAAATCTTCTAACAAAGATTTTTTTAGAGATTTTTTGATTATCTAAATTTTTTATTTGTTAATTAAATTTTAAAAATTCTTTTAATTGTGTTTGGATACATGGATATAAGTTAAGATACAAAAACATTTTTGCCATTAATGAATAATTTTTTTTTGTTCTTTATTCCAATGGCATTACATGTAATATTTTACAAAACAAAGGTTTCTATCCAAATGTCCTTCCCTTTTAATAGTATAGATGTTCTCTAATACATACCTTAAATATGGTGAGAAAGTAATGCATCATCACCTCCACTATCAACAAAAAGAGTTCTCACTCCAAGGCTATATATTTTAAAGATGTAGTATCCATTAAACAATGCAGCGGTTTTTGCAAAGCATAAAATTCACTGCATAATCACCAAAAAATAACATTAAACAAATCTATTGTTCACTAAAGTGATCATAATAGACAAAAACTTCGATTATATACTTACAAAGAGTAATAAAAGTGCTAACTTTACTGCTAAGTGGTGATGATGAAAAAATATATACCCTTGTATCCCATCAACATAAACACCATGAGTTCATCGTAATTAGATTGAGATATAGCAAAAGGAGGAACCAAATAGCAAAGAGCGAGTTATTTATATTTGCCTAAAAATTACTTGAATATCATATACCTACAAAAAGGAACTGAAAGGAGAGTAAAGAAATAGACTACTGATGCAACCATAAACAATATTTAACAAATCTAAAGAGGGGCACATGTTTAAGCGTAGTTGACGAAGAATAGCATAAAAAGCATGAGAACAGGAATCAATTAATTAGCTCAAATACAAAACCATATGATATTATCAACTGACACTATGCTTTTCTAAATGATCCAGAGTTGGAAACACGGGGAATGTTGTAAAAATGCTCTTTTCAGATATTAGAATGTATACTGGGAACTCTACAATCATATTGCATAACACAGATAACCATGATGCACCATTAAAAAATCTTAATAACAAAACATGTAGCATAAATCTAAACCAACACATCAATCCAAGAGTCTTAAATTGAAGAACGTGAGAAAGGAAAAAATAACAACTTACATGCTGGAAAAATTGTACAATCCCAGCAGAGAAGAAGCCACCAAACTGTCCAAGAAAAGGACATGTCAACTCAATCGAACTATTAAAGGATAGAAACTAAAGAAACAAAGGAGAAAAAAAAAAAAAAAAAAAAGGATGAACAAACTATCAACTTTTAAAGACAAAAGAAACAGAACAAATGTAAACGCAATCAATGTATGAGAATCACTATGGACTGAACAAATGCAACAACATATACTAAATTGATAGAGATGAATTGGTAAAAAGTTAATAAATTTTTAAAATTTGGACCTTAATAGCAAGCTCTCTTGTTGTTCCATTGCAATGAGTAAACTGAATATGGTAGAGGAGCTCTGAAGCCGGTATAAGAAAAGGTTTGGTTTTTCCAGAAGCGGTCCTGGCAGTTCCAAGTACATGTTTTCCCCTCAAAAATGGTAGAACTGATTTAGATTGAATCTGTGAAGATCAATTTAGAACTAAATTTTTGAAAAAGATAATACCAATAACGCAAACGCTTTATTAATCATTATAGTATTACCAGTAGTTGCTACCACCACTTTATCTCCGTCATATTCTTCTTCTTCTGAACAAAACAAATAATATGGCATCAAAAGGGTAAATATTATTTGGTAAGGGGTTAAAAAGGCATAATCACCAAACTAAACTGAGGTCATGTGGTTGCCCTACAAGAAGCTCAGCTTTCAATTGCACTAATCTGTGTTTCAAATCACACGATTTAGTTTTTTTTTTTCCAAAAGAAAAGATAAATAGAGGAGATTGACTGAACAATACCTATACCACCATCGATTCTAGATTCCAATATAGAGGCGTCTGCAGTTGAGTGCTCGATCCATTCACCGGTCATTAGGAAGATAATATAATTCATCTATCTCTCGAAACTGCATCATCTTAATCGGAATCAGAATCCACGGCATAATATGAAAAGGGGAAGCAACTCAAATCTTCGCTGATTACCCGTGTATCACTGTGCTTCGCTTCCATGGAGGTTTCGTTGTTCTCGATTTCAGATGAAGGAAGAAGAAGAGACGGAGGAAGAAAGTAATATTTATTTTTATTTATTTTTTTAGAAAAAGGAGGACATGTGTCACACTATAGAGTGATATCACTGTGCTTCGCTTCCATGGAGGTTTCGTTGTTCTCGATTTCAGATGAAGGAAGAAGAAGAGACGGAGGAAGAAAGTAATATTTATTTTTATTTATTTTTTTAGAAAAAGGAGGACAGGTGTCACACTATAGAGTGATATCACTGTGCTTCGCTTCCATGGAGGTTTCGTTGTTCTCGATTTCAGATGAAGGAAGAAGAAGAGACGGAGGAAGAAAGTAATATTTATTTTTATTTATTTTTTTAGAAAAAGGAGGACATGTGTCACACTATAGAGTGATATCACTGTGCTTCGCTTCCATGGAGGTTTCGTTGTTCTCGATTTCAGATGAAGGAAGAAGAAGAGACGGAGGAAGAAAGTAATATTTATTTTTATTTATTTTTTTAGAAAAAGGAGGACAGGTGTCACACTATAGAGTGATATCACTGTGCTTCGCTTCCATGGAGGTTTCGTTGTTCTCGATTTCAGATGAAGGAAGAAGAAGAGACGGAGGAAGAAAGTAATATTTATTTTTATTTATTTTTTTAGAAAAAGGAGGACATGTGTCACACTATAGAGTGATATCACTGTGCTTCGCTTCCATGGAGGTTTCGTTGTTCTCGATTTCAGATGAAGGAAGAAGAAGAGACGGAGGAAGAAAGTAATATTTATTTTTATTTATTTTTTTAGAAAAAGGAGGACAGGTGTCACACTATAGAGTGATATCACTGTGCTTCGCTTCCATGGAGGTTTCGTTGTTCTCGATTTCAGATGAAGGAAGAAGAAGAGACGGAGGAAGAAAGTAATATTTATTTTTATTTATTTTTTTAGAAAAAGGAGGACAGGTTTCACACTATAGAGTGATATCACTGTGCTTCGCTTCCATGGAGGTTTCGTTGTTCTCGATTTCAGATGAAGGAAGAAGAAGAGATGGAGGAAGAAAGTAATATTTATTTTTATTTATTTTTTTAGAAAAAAGAGGACAGGTGTCACACTATAGAGTGATGACGTGGGAGAAGAAGGAGAGCTGACTGAAGTTTTATATGTATGTTTAACGTATTTTTACCTATTAAACACCAGTGAATAACATTAATATTAAACACGATTGTCTTCTAATACCAAAAAATAATATTAACATTAATTTTATCTATGTTATTAAACAAGACATATGGCATAAATGTTAATCACCATTGAATAATTAATATATATGAAGCATTAATTATTATTTTTAAGAATAACTGGCATAATTCATCAACATTTTAAACTTTTAAAGATAAAAATATCAAAAACTTGAACAATATCGCACGGGTTCTTTTCTAATGTAAAGTAAAACGATAATAACACAAATGTAATATACATATAATATATGTAAGCAATTTTTTTTTTGAATTAAAGAAAATTTAAAATATTCACTAAATACATGTTTATTTATATTTACTGAATATATCTAACAATATTTATAAAATATTAAATAAAATGGGTAAGAATTAAAAAAATAAAAATAATGTTAGTAATCAAAGTGTTGAAAGGATTTAAGAAATTGAGTGTGAAAAAACTATAGAACAATGATAGTTAACTTTCTCCAAAGAATAGAAATATCTATACCAATATTTTTTGAAATACTTTATAAGAACACAAAAGTTACAGTTAGAATTTTTGAAAACGTCTAAACTTTTTTAAAAATTTGAAGTGTTATAGTCTTCGTATTTTAAGTAAAAGATTCCAAAATTTTACACTAAAAATAAAAAATATAGAATCGGTAAATACAAACTCAATTGTTACACAATAAACCATCAACTTAGGGGTGATACATAATCTTCGTAGTTTATCATGAGTGGAAATATGGTTTTGTCTATGTTGTGATAAAAAAATATGTTTGAGGATATTTTTGAATCGAATTATTTTAACCTTAAGGTATGTTAAGTTTTGTAGAAAATAATAAATTTGGTTTTATAATTATATTATAATTAATGATATATATATATATATATTTATATTTATAAATAATTTAAAAATTTTATAATATTTTAATATTATAATTCCGTGCAACGCGCGGATTACTATTCTAGTTTTGTTATCAAAAAAAAAAGATATGTGTCACACTCTGGCGTGATGACGTGGCAAGTTGTGGGGAAGTGTCATCTTTCTTTCATATATATAAATAAATTAATACCACAATAGATTAATAAAATATCAAAGTGAGATTTTACTTTATAAGATTGTTTTTGTTTGCAGATGGAGATAATTTATAAATTACATGATGTAATAAACCAAAGAGCCATAAAGTGAAGCTTACAAACCTATGTTTTATGTGAATATATGAACCTATGTTTTTGCCTTATTCGAATTTCCAAGTTTAGTTTGAACAAAGAGAAACCGTCTATTCAGCTCATTTGCCTTATGTACACTCATCCTAGTTATAATTATCATTATACACACACAAACACATATATAAATCTTTTTTCCTGAATTAATCTTTTTTATGATTAATTTTGATGATACAGATACAGATTAAAAACAAACAGATAATTAAAACCACACCATGCAGTTGTAGTTGAATGAAAAAATATGTTTTTGTTTATACTAACAAATTTATAATGATAAGCCAAATGATAGAGGAAATGTGGCAGCATAATGTTAATAAACGCTAAAAACAAATTTATATCTATCACAAAAACTACTACATAAACTAAACATAATCAATATATTACCAATATTCAATTTTTACCTAATTTTAAAAGGAAAAAATGTCAAAAAATTCACGAACTTTCAAATTGTGGACGTTTAAAACATGAACTTTCAAAATGCCATTTAAATGCCCAATTTCTTTGTTGACTCATAATTAAATAGCAAACTTTCGTTGACCGGGTCATCTGAGGCACGTCGTTAAATTGACGTTTACGGTGTTAAATCTTCCATTGGCACCTTCCGTTTAATCAAAACGACATCGTTTCAACTTTTATTAAAAATTATCAACTTTTAAATTGTGGACGTTTAAATCTTCAACTTTTCAAAAATATCGTTTAAATGCTTAAGTTTTCGTTGACTTCATAATTAAGTGCCTAACTTATGTTGACTATGCCATTTGAGGCATGCCTTTAAATCAAGTGACGGAGCACGTTTACGGTGTTAAATTGTCTATTAGCAAATTCCGTTTAATTAAAACGACCAATGCTTCGGTAACCATTTATCATTCATCTTCTCTTGCTACTTCTGGTCGCTTCATCAAGATCCAACCTTAAGCAAAAAGTAAAAAATCTTCTCACGAATTCCAGAAAATTCTCACGGAATTTTCTAAAAACCCTCAAGAGATTGAGTTTTTAATCGTTGGTGATAACTGATTCGATCCGCATCCATCGAAATGGTTGTTAAGAAAAATATTAATTGTTTCAAATTTCTCTTCTCGCTTATCGGTTTAAGCGTTAAGCGTTGACGATAACCAATTTTTTAAAAAAAATATTCATTGTAAAGTCAAATAGCCGATAAAATAATGTTAAAGCTTTAACTCTGTAAAGCTTAAAAAAATGGTGAGTGTAAGAAATCAAATCGGTTATCACTAACGCTTAAGAAACTCAATCTCTTTAGGGGTTTTTGAGAATTCCATGAGAATTTTCCGAAGAATATAGGTGGCAAAGACTTTGTTGGATTATGTTTCTCCAAAGAAAGATTTTAATTTGAGAAGATTTTTCACTTCTTGATTATGGTTGAATCTCGATGAAGTGACCTAGAGTAGAAAGAGAAGACAAATGATAAATAGTTTCTGGAACATTGGTTGTTTTGATCAAACGGAAGCTGCTAACAGATCATTTAACCATGTAAGCATGATGTCACTTTATTTAAAGTCATGCCTCAAATGTCATAGTCAACATAAGTTAGCCATTTAATTATGAAGTCAATAAAAACTTAGGGATTTAAACGATATTTTTAAAAAATTTAGGATTTAAACGTCCCCAATTTGAAAGTTAAAGATTTTTAATAAAACTTGAAACGATGTCGTTTGATTAAACGGAAATTGCTAACAGAATCATTAACACCGTAAACGTCAATTTAACGACGTGCCTCAAATGGCCCAGTCAACAAAAGTTTGGTATTTAATTACGAGTCAACGAAAAACTTGAGCATTAAAATAGCATTTTGAAAGTTCATGCTTTAAACATCCACAATTTAAAAGTTCGCGAATTTTTTGACATTTTTCTTATGTTAAAAAGCTTATGTTAATCTAAAATAATCAGTTGACAAAAAAAATCTAAAATAATCATATATGTGTATTGGGTATATTATCCATTGGTTTTATTCTCATAAAAAGGGCCGTAGGTCAATGCTCATACTAATAAACCATAATTTTAAAGAACAAAAACCCCATGTGCGTATTAATAAACTAAAAGAAATAGTTCAGAGAAAAATATGAAAAATATTAGCATTTCTCTGCCAAAATCTGTTTTGAGGCACATACAATTCTATATCATTTAATCACACATAACTTCCGAATGAAGAACTACAAATGTGTAGTAAAACAACAAGCAAAACGAAAAGAAAAAGAAATGCCAACAAACTGATTTACGTGGAGATATTCAAAAATCACCAATATTTTTAAATTTTTTTTTTATGAAAAAGTGTATACATAACTAAGCATAGTTGAATTTAACAAAATAATACTCCAGGAATAAGCTTAATCCTATTACAAATTTTTACAAAAAAAAAAATCAACAAAAGCAAAATCTTTTATCTACATGTATGTATGTGTACATATATTTTTTGACTCCAAAAAGACAGTAACTATGATTCTTAGTCAAAATTGCATCCAACTTATTGATCTCTCTATTTATGTAAGAAAAAGGCAAATTTGCGTAATATTCATATTTTTCAATTATTCTTTACTATAATAAGAACTACATATTAATCAAAACATGATATTAAATAAAATAAATAAAAACCATACGAAACAACGGCTGCATAGCACATAATATATGTGTATATATAAAATTTCACATATCGTATATATATTTACTTAGAAAAACTTTATTAATAGTAAATCATTGTATATGGTCCTTCAATATATATATAACATTTAAAAGTTTAATTATCAATTAAAATTCTAAAAAAAAGACGATAAAAAAGATTGATAAATATAAATTATAAATAATTAACGTATACACAAATGGGTCTGTTTAATCAAATTCAGTTATATAATGGGCCGAAGTAAATTAAAACTGCAATAATGAGGAGACACGTCATACTTGCTCTGCATGTGAAGAAGTTTAAAGGGCGTTAGTCAACTTTTTAGGTTCTCAAAAATGCACGCACGGAAAATCAAAGGAGAAAAAAAGAGTATCGCGAAAGAAGAAAACATCCGACGATCTTATTCATCGATTCTCGCCGGAGTTTTGTCTATGTTAGTTCGACTGAGGAAAAACGAGTTTCTTTTGGCCAATGCTTCATGGTCGCTTGACTAGCTTCTATTCAGTTCCCAAAAATATCGACTCTTCCTCTCCCACATGCTCCAAAGGTTAGCATCTTCCTCCTCTTCTCCTTGCTTACAGACATTTTACGAAATTTTTTGAAACTAATTCCGTGAAATTCTCCCGTGTGTCATTTCGTTTAGTTCACTCTCCATTTTGTGTCACTTTTCGTAAGTTTTTTTTTTCTTGTGAGGAGACTTAGTTTATATATTCTTCTGATCATATTCTCTTTTGGTCTAGTTTGGTTTGAGTGCCTAAAATGTTTGATGTTTTAATTTGATTCATGCTACGGTTGGATTCATTTGTACTGTTTCAAGCTGTAGATTTCATCTTTCCAATTTTCAGAAATTTTTAATGGAGTCGATTGGGATGAGAATTAAGCAGAGGAAGAGGGAGGTAGAAGCCATGAGAAGACGAACAGACCATGATTGTGACGTTGAAGACATCACTCCGGTAGACTTTAATTATCTTTTTCTTGATTTAAAGTTGTCAGATCTGTGTAATGTTCATTCCGAGTTTCCCATGTGTAAAAAAGATCAGGGAAGTGTGGCTACTGATCAGATCTCATTTTGTTCTAAATTGACTCTTTGGACAGCAGGTTCCACCTCAATCAAACGTGTCTTCACCTACGACTTCATTTATGGCTCCAACTCAACAAACTTCATGTTCACAGCTTAGAGTTTTTATCATTGTGGCATCGTCACCTGTCAGTAGTTTCCAAGATAACCTGATTGATATGGATCAGTACATTAAGGTATGATCATATCACCATTTAAACCCACAAAGGTATTGATGTTTCTATTATGCCTTAGTGAATGCAATACAATATTCTGAGTTCAGCTCAGTCACATGCGTGTTTGAGAATGCTCCTTTTTTCTCCTGCAGGGTTAAAAAGAAAAACTCTTTGAATACGACTTATGCAAGGTGGAAGTGGAAGAGCGCCTAAATTGTTTGGAGGCTGAACAAAAGCAGACTGAGCAAGAGACCAGTACCTTGCAAGGTAGTAACTATTATCTGTGTTAAAATTAGATATTGTTTTATTTGATACTCCTTTTCTCAACTTTGGTAACCATAATGAGGTTTTGAGATGCACTGATATATTAGTTCTTTAACTCTGAAACCACTTTTAACTTAGTTTGGAATTTCACAATATGTTTAACGGAGGCTTATTTTTATAATATTCTACGCCAAAATGATGGTAATTCTTACCTTTGAATTTCATCTCCGCTTCTCTGAAACCTCTCGGTCTTCCGTTCCCAGAATTCCGATCCAAAGAATCAATGATGAAAGAGATAGAAGAGAAGCATCGTGGCACTATAGCATCGCTCTTCTCTTGTTTGTACAGAAAGGCTCCGCCTCCGCAGTCTTATTTTCTGTCAATGTAAGGAGTGTTTGGCATTGTAGCGTTTCTCGGTTCAGTTGCTTTGACCTCCCTTACTAGGTATAGCCACATTTTTTGCTGATCATATTGCCTAAACTTTGGCCACCATTTGAGTATCTTATGTTATTTGGTATAACAGAGTATTGTCTGAGTATTTGGGACAAGACAAAATGCTCACTTTGGTATGAAAATCGTCACAATGTGGACCGCATAGTACTGAGTATCTAAAACTTACAAGTATATGAGACGTACAAGCATGTTGAAGCAGCTCTTCCACACATCAATTACGGTGACGCAGTCTCTTTAGATGGTTTCATCGCAACACAAAACGGATTTATATATCCTGGCTGCAGGTACTTTACCTTCTTTTATCCTTACTTATATCCATTTTAGTTCTTATATTTTAGAGTATAAAACTCAAAATTCGACATTGGACTTAACAAAATTATCAAATCTATTGTTTTGGATGTTAGAACTCCGGAAATTTATTTTTTCCGATAACATTAACAAAAATGAAGAAGTGGTTCTAGAAAAACCCTGCTAAGGAGAACTAGGAAAAATATAGGAAGCTATCATGAGTCTTAAGCCGAGATCAGCCAAATCTATGAGTTCCGAAGCATGTGTAGTAGTAGCACATGTCTAATTACATTTTAATTATTATATTTAATATTAAACAATGTGAGTGATTCTGAGTTTTTACTTAGAATTTTCTTGCATAATTTACTAGTGTTCATGTTATATGTTTTAACATGTATCCTGAGATGCTGAAATTATCCTAAATATTGAGGATGATTTAGTCATATTATTATGCTTGGTGTGATATTAAATATGATTTGCGAGTAATTATGTTGAATTATTACTCGTGAATTGTGGAATTGTTAAATATTGGATATGCATAGTAGAATTTGCCTCACTGCTAATGCAAAAGAGGGAGAAGAAAATGTCCAACAAATTGGTCTCAGTCGTGGTGCTACGTTTGCTCCAAACTATCATCAGAGGTTACATTCTTTGGGTGCTGGTAATGGGGATCAAATGTTTGTGCATCCCTGGAAAAGTATCTTAGCGAACATTAAAAGAACATTTAAAGAAGGGAGGTATGCTAGTGAGAGTGGAAGAAAGATAAAGGAAGAATTGGTTGGCAAATGGTTTAATCCACACAAAGTCATGCCACTATGGACAACAAGACCAAGTAATTTTACTGGGTTTGCTATAGTTGACTTTGGTAAAGAGTGGGAAAGAATCAGAAATGCGACCATGTTTGATAAGCATTTTGAAGTCCATCAGTGTGGGAAGAGAGACTATTATGCCGCACGTGATCGTGATCATGGTGAGAAACTTTATGGCTGGGTTGCAAAAGAGGATGACTACTATCCCAAAACTGTTATTGGTTACCACATTAAAAAGCAAAGGGACTTGAAAAGTGTTTCTAATAAAGTGGCAGAAGATAAAAGAAGAACATTGACGCTTGTGTCAAACTTTGAAAGCACACTGGAGACCAAAAACAGTAGCCTTCAACAAATGGAGAGTATACACAAAAAAACCAAGTCAAAGCTTGAGGAAAGAGGGAGAGAGAAGGATGAAATGATCAGCACGCATAATGAAAGTAAGTTCTCTTACGATGAAATGAATTATGTTATGATTGAGGTGTTTGGACTTGAGCATTGGATGAGAAACCATTCCTAAAACTAACTAAAGAGAAAGATCCAGCAAAAGAAGCTGATAAAAAATAAAGCCAAAGAGCTTTGTTCCTTGTGGGAAGGCCACTTGGGAGACTCGGCTTGGCATCCATTTAAGGTCGTTGTAAAAGACAGAACCCCTAAAGGTAACAACCATTACATTCACCATTTTACCTCTTATACAAATTGTATTATATGGTATCTTAGCTCCTGCAATATTCAAAAAAGACGAGAGAGAGAGTTTTAATGATTTTGTAAGAAGAACTGAATGAAGAAGATGAGAAGCTACAAGAACTGAGGAAAGAGTTGTGTAAGGAAGTGTTTAAAGCTGTGACATAAGCCCTTAAAGAAAGGAACGAGTATAATGGAAGTGGTTGTTACAAAGTGCCTGAGGTATGAAATTTCAAAGAAGGATGAAAAGAAAGTTTTAAGGAAGGAAACATCATTCATGTATTGTTTGATTCTGGAGCAACCAATAGTTTTGTAAACCCCGTGGTAGCCTCGAGGTTTAAAGGGACATTCTTTGTTAATAAGATGAATGTTTCTGTTCAAACCCCGAGAAACAAAATCCTTCAAGCTGAAAATATATTCTAGGAGTACCCCTAAATATTTCTGAAACAATTATTGGTTGCTCCAGAATTAAACAATACATGCGTGAAATTTCCTTCCTTAATACTTGCTTTTCTTACTTCTTTGAAATTCCTGAACTCAGGCACTTTGTAACTTCCACTTCCATTATACTCATTCTTTTCTTTAAGGGCTTATGTCGTAACTTTAAACACTTCCTTACCCAACTCTTTCCTCAAATCTTGTAGCTTCTCATCTTCTTCATTCAGTTCTTCCTACGAAATCATTAGAACTCTCTCTCTCGTCTTCTTTGAATATTGCAGGAGCTAAGATACCATCTAGTAACATTTGTATAAGAGGTAAAGTGAATGTATTGGTTGTCACCTTTGGGGGTTCCGTCTTTTACAACGACCTTAAATGGATGCCAAGCCGAGTCTCCCAAGTGGCCTTCCCACAAGGAACAAAGCTCTTTGGCTTTTTTTTATCAGTTTCTTTTGCTGGATCTTTTTCTTTAGTTAGTTTTAGGAATAATTTCTCATCCAATGCTCAAGTCCAAACACCTCAATCATAACATAATTCATTTCATCATAAGAGAACTTACTTTCATTATGCGTGCTGATCATTTCATCCTTCTCTCTCCCTCTTTCCTCAAGCTTTGACTTGGTTTCTTTGTGTATACTCTCCATTTGTTGAAGGCTACTGTTTTTGGTCTCCAGTGTGCTTTCAAAGTTTGACACAAGCGTCAATGTTCTTCTTTTATCTTCTGCCACTTTATTAGAAACACTTTTCAAGTCCCTTTGCTTTTTAATGTGGTAACCAATAACGGTTTTGGGATAGTAGTCATCCTCTTTTGCAACCCAGCCATAAAGTTTCTCACCATGATCACGATCACCTGCGGCATAATAGTCTCTCTTCCCACACTGATGGACTTCAAAATGCTTATCAAACATGGTCGCATTTCTGAATCCTTCCTAGTCTTTACCAAAGTCAACTATAGCAAACCCATTAAAATTACTAGGTCTTGTTGTCCATAGTGGTGTGACTTTGTGGGGATTAAACCCTTTGCTGACCAATTCTTCCTTTATCTTTCTTCTACTCTCACCAGCATACCTCTCTTCTTTAAAAGTTCTTTTAATGTTCTGCAAGATACCTTTCCAGGGATGCACAAACATCTGATCCCCATTACCAGCACCCAAAGAATCTAACCTCTGAGGATAGTTTGGAGCAAACCTAGCACCACGACTGAGACCAATTTGTTAGACATGTTCTTGTCCCTCTTTAGCACCAGCAGTGAGGCAAATTCTACTATGCATATCCAATATTTAACAATTCCACAATTCACGAGTAATAATTCAATATAATTACTCGCAAATCATATTTAATATCACGCACCAAGCATAATAATATCACTAAATCCTCCTCAATATTTAGGATAATTTCAGCATCTCCGGATACATGCTAAAGCATATAACCTGAACTCTAATAAATTATGCTAGAAAATTCTAAGTATAAACTCGGAACCTCTCACATAGTTTAATATAAAATAAAATAATTAAAAACTTAATTAGACATGTGCTACTACTACACATGCTTCGGAACTCACAGATTTGGCTGATCGGCCTAAGATTCTTGATAGCTTCCTATATTTCTCCTAGTTCTCTTTTGCAGTGTTTTTCTATTGAGTTTTTAGAGGTGGTGTGGCAAATGAGAGAACTAAGGGGAGGGGGAGTTTATATAGTAAACGCCTAAGCAGCTGGAGGTGGGCAAGACTTATCCAGCCGGCAGCACATGTCTTGGTGACACACCAACTGATGGTGGCAGCTGTCCTAGTGACTCAATAACAGCCGCAAAATTAATCAGCTAGTGGCATCTGTCCCGGTGACACACCAACTGCCACAAGATTAATCTACCTGTAGCACCTGTCCCGTCCCGGTGACAAACCAACCGCTGGTGGCATCTTTCCAGGTTACTTACCAACTGCTGTGAAATTAATCTAGACCGCACATTCAAGTTGGCTCCTTGTGCAGGTTACGCTGCTGCTTCCATCCCAAGTAGCTCCATGACATGGCCGATTTATGACCACATATTTTTCTCGATATCGGAACGTACATTGTTTGGACTTGATCCTTAGCGTGCCTCACCCGGTACCGTTCCACCCTCGTTCCACGACTTACTAAAACTTAAATACTCGGATAACTCTAAGTATTTCTCGAGAAAACTAGGTTTTTACTCTTGAACTCTAATATTTACTTTGTAAAATAAGTGATTCCTCGGCAAAGAGATTAGAGCACCCGACTAAAAGGAAACTACTGACCCGATGAACGTTCTTTACCAATATATATGGCTTTGAACTAGGCGTACCTTACTCAATATGACCGTTTATCTATAGTCTCTGTTTTGACAAGATCCAAGAGAGTTGCATATTTCCTGCTTACTAGGATTTTCCATAGTTTCATAAGTTGTGGAGCGTTATTGGTTCAGGACAATGCGTTACGTGGTCGAACAAGCTGAGTTTGATAAGGAACCCTGTGGTTC
Organism: Barbarea vulgaris; assembly: GCA_963667165.1. Taxonomy (NCBI): domain Eukaryota; kingdom Viridiplantae; phylum Streptophyta; class Magnoliopsida; order Brassicales; family Brassicaceae; genus Barbarea; species Barbarea vulgaris. The sequence continues at coordinate 39,848,719 of OY763887.1, read as the reverse complement.
AAGTAGTGGCCAAGATCATAGGACACATTCTGTTTTCCAAGGAAGAGACATGTTCTTTGAGAGAGGATGAGTTTATGCTGATTCATTTTGGGCTTCAACCATAAGCCCGCGATATCTGCGATAAGGCACCTCCACTTACGCTCGACACCAACCTTGGGGCTATTTTTGCATCAATTCTAGCAAAGAAGAAGTTTCATGGTCTTAATACCATGTGCCCGAAGTTTGGAGCTGTTGTGAGTCTTTTGACTCCGATTTTCAAGTATCATGGAATTGATATCACAAGGACGGAGTCTGTAGAAAAGCTGGACATTCTTGATAAAGACTACATGAAACGAGCTTCCATCCTCAAGGCAAGCTACAAGTACTAATTATGCAATCACGATGGGAGTACACAGTATTGCCAGATACCACTCCATGCTCTCACGGTTCTCACATCTCTACAAAATTTGGAGTATCTGCCCCAGCCAGAGCATGTGTGTCATCTTACATCCGCATCTCGGCACAGGGGTAGCTCTTCTCGAGCGAGTACTGCTCAGTTGGGAAAATGGTCAATTTCAACATCAACTTTTCGTTTGGTGCCTTTTCATACACTAACTAACACTAACTAATATTTAGTGCGTTTTTCAACTTTAACATACAAAAATTTCAAAAAAATTACACAAACTTTTATATGTGCCGAAATCAACTTTGACCGAAATAGTATTAGTCAAACCGCTGAGTTAGATCATGTGGCATATTTCTTCCAAGTCATATGCCACATGTCTAGTTTTTTCTTCAGATGCCACATACTTTCCAAAAAAAAAAAACATCACGGAACTTTTGAAGTTTTATGCAATGTATTGGATTTATATTTTTTTAACACTAATAATTGAGAAACATAAACACTTTTATTAGTTAAGCCACTTTATCTTTTTTTTATCTCTTCTGTAGCCGTAACAACCGTAGAATTATGACCATTAGACGATACATTCTTGAATAATTTTGATAATAGTTAATGTAATAATGTGTGGGCTTGTAATTATTTAAGAATGTATTGTCTTAATGGTCAGAATTTTATGGTTGTTACCACTATAGAAGAGATAAGAAAAAAGGATAAAGTGGGTGAACTGATTTTGAAGTTATTGGATTTACATTTTTTAAGACTAAAAATTGAGAAATAAAAACACCTTTATCAGCTAAGCCACTTTATCAGTTTTTTATCTCTTCTGTAGCTGTAACAACCGTAGAGTTCTGACAAGTAGACGGTACATTCTTGAATAATTTAAGAATGCACTGTCTAATGGTCAGAACTTATGGTTCTTACGGCTATAAAAGAGTTAAGAAAAACCAATAAAGTGGCTGAACTGATTATGGTGTTTTTGTTTCTCTATTATTAGTGTTAAAAAAATTTTAGACCCAGTACACATAAAACTTCAAAAATCCTGTGATTTTTTTTCTTTGAATTTTTCTTTTTTGAATGTACATGTGGCATCTGACTCAGCAAAAATGTAGACATGTGGCATATGAATCAACATAAATATGGCACGTGGCATCTGACTTAGCGGTTTGTCTAACACTGTTTCGGTCAAAGTTGATTTTGGCACACATACGAAAGTTCATGTAGTTGTTTTGCAAATTTTATAAGTTGAAGTTAAAAAACGCACTGAATCTTAGTTGGTGTATGAAAAGGCACCAGGTGAAAAGTTGATGTTGAAATTGACATTGAATCTCATCTGGAGGATGATAGAGTGCCGGATCCTTATATGCATCAGACTCTTTCAATGGAACAGCTCCTTCCCGATTACACCGGTGAGTATGATCTCCCTCCCCTTTCTGTAGATGCTTCAGATGGAGATCGTTAGGCTTGAATGATCGAGTCGCAGAGGAAGAACAATTGGATGATACATAAGATTTTAGGAGCACTTGCAAAACTCAAATGTCCCAGACCCCCTTCTTGTTTCAAAACTGCAGAGACTAGAGAGAATATGGAGACATATGCAGGTATGGCTGCTGCTACAGTTGATCCTAATGTTGCTGGACACGGGACAGCAGATGATGATGATACTGGTGCTCCTGTACCACAAACTCGGTGTTGGAGGATGCTAGGCGAGGCTCAGAGCGGCACTTGTGAAAGAGACCATGACGTGTAGTATCATCTCTTCTTTCTTTGTATTATTTCATTCCTATTTTTGTTTTTATTGTATTTTTGTGTTTTCGTATCCTTCTTAAGATTTATCTCCACACCGAGATGGTGCGAAGTAAGTCTGGGGGAGGGTACTTGTTGGGACTAATGCCATTTTCTTTGTTTTTTTTTTATCTTGAGTCATTTTGATGTTTTTCTTGAGTCAGTCCTAGTCATTTTATCGAGTTAAAACTTTGGTGAAACTATGAGCTTTTCTTGGAACTAACCACTTTGCGTTGGCACTTGAAGGACCATTATTACAGAGGTTGATTGACGATTTTACTAAGTAGAACGCCTTGAGTGGATCAATCAAACTCATGAAAAGTTCTTGCTTCTAGAGTGTTGGATGATCCAGCGTTGACTCTGCACCAAATAAACTTCCTCTTCTCAGTGTGGGGCTTGGTATACATTGCACCTGATTCCTCTTTCAACATTGTCAAGATAAGTTTGTCGTGACCTCTCTTTGATCTTCCCTTAAAAAATGAAAACAAAACCTAAGTTCAAGAATGGTAACCAAAGTTCCATGAAAAGGACTAGGAAGGTAAACCACACTCACATACGCGTCTCCTCACAAGGAATATGACAGTGAGGGAGTCCGTTCGAGAGCTAATACAATAGGTTGTCAAAAAAAAGAGAGAAAAAGAAAAGAAAAGGGGAAGAGAAAATAAGAGGGCTTGTGAAAGGACTGTCTATGTGACTAAAGCTTGTAAGGTAAAGAATATTTAAGTCCTTTGATCGATACTCCCTTGATGTGACCGCACGCTTAATCAATTTGAGTCGTATTTGAGAGATTGTTAAGCTTAGGGTAATTATTTTGACATATAATCTGATGTTGGCTTTATCGTACATGGATTCAAAGGTGTTGGTCAATGTGATGTTCTAAAGATTTGGTGAGTTTCTGTTTTCAAATCTCGACTCTGTTCTTGGTAGTTTGCTTGAGGACAATCAAAAGACTAAGTGTGGGGGAGTTGATATATGATAACATCGTATTTTTACCTCTTAAGTTTTTGAGAAAAGTTTGGTATTAAATCATGGCAATAGAGCCCAAATCATCTATTTTAGGTTCAAGGAGGTTTTGTAAGTTTAAAGGCAAAATGGAGCAAAAGGCGAGCAAAACCCGTGTTTAGATAGTTTCAGACTGCCAGAAGTATGACATCCATTAAAGGCCTTTCCGATTATAAAATTTGGAGTTCTTAGTGTCTATGGAAAGCTAGAAGAGTCAAGATTCACCTCGAACAACAATCAATGCAATCCATTCTGGCGTTTGGAAGATAGAGTCCAAAGAGTGAAGCCCTGTCAAGACCGATCACAAGGAGTGTGACTAGTGAGGTGCCTGAAGACAAGACCGGGTGCCAGGCCCGTGACCGGTCTGGGGCCCCTCGCATAGAACATTCCTAAAACGATGAGTTCAGTTCTAAAAACCCTAAACCGACCCCAAGACCTATAAATACGCATTCTTATTGATGTTATGCTGTGTGGAGCCACCAAAGAACTCAAGGAAACTCAGACGAACCCTAGAAGACTAGAGAACCCGCCGCCGCCTTTCTTGCTTGTTGAAGACCTTGAAGCTCTGCCAAACCTCTTCTCTTTTTATAATAATGAATTGTTTAATCCTTGCTTTGATGATTCCTTTAAGCATGATTGAATAGTTTACTTGTTGGGTTTAAGGGGACATCAAAGTGGACAATGTAATCTATAGCTTTATGTGGCGAGATCTGTAGCTTAGCATGATTCATTTACATTGTTCTTTTGGTCAAAGCTTTCTCTTAATGCATGTAGTTAGCGTCATGAACTAGCACAAGTACTTAGGTTTTGCTAATCGTTTGCCTAATTTCTAGAAACTAGCTTGGATGAATGTCGTGTTATAAGAAGCACATAACACTTACTTATAGGGCTTCATGGACCAGAATCAAGCTCGTTAATAATGCTTTGATATGTGCATCATTGCCTGCGTGAGTTGAGTAACGAAGTACAAGAATTTTAGACGATTATCTCTATGGATTATAGGTTAATTGTTCATTAGTGTTTCGTATGTCCGAAACTTGGAAGTAAACATGCATTGTCTTAGGTTTCTCTTGAATAGATAGTTCATGGAACCCCCTACAATCCCTTGAATGCCCAACACTTTCTCTTATTGTTTACACGTTCGTTTTATTGCTTTTATTTCGTTATTGCATTCATGACATAAAACCCCCCAATTTCTTATTTTCGTTCTAGCTATACTTTGGTCTATAATGTTTGCAGTACAACTTCTCTCTCTGTTGGATTATATCCTTAAATACTACATACGATTCACTGTGCACTTGCAGTAGTCGTGTGGTCTTTTGAGGTAAAAGATTGACTGCAAAAACACACGCATATCAATATATTACGGTTTTAATGTATTCTACCTAAGGTTTTCAAAAGTTTTTTGAGTCTTTTCAAAGGTTTTAGAGTCTTTGTAGGTTGAAACATGCTTAAATGAAGTTCGATGGCAAAAGAAACAAGGAAAAGATGCAAATGTGCATGAATGGCCATTTTGGAGTTTAGATCGATCGATCGATCCAATATGAGGAGAAGGGTCATGAGTTTCTGGATTGACCATTAATCCATACGAAATCGATTGATCTGGATTTCCAAATCAATTGATCCAGCTAAGCCATGAATTTCCAAATCAATTGTTCTAGAAAAGATCGATCGATCCATTCCCATATCGATCGATTTGGCCTTATTGCGAGTAAACCGCATAAAAAGGAAATTTAATCTTTTTACGAATGTTTTTAACCTAAATCGTGTTTTTCCTATATATTGTAGTTTTTAGCCATTTTTAGGCTACACTTTATTTTCTGTTTAGACTTTTGGCTTTTGGCAATTTGTAAGCTATGGGGACACTAATCTCTGACTCTACATCTCTGAGAAGATTTCTGAACCCTTTTGGATTTCTATTCTATTGATTATGATTTTTTATATCTCTCTGTGTTTTCTCTGTTTCTATGCCTGAGTAGTCTTTTAGTTAGGTTTTAGGCTTTCAAGGGAATTTATGAATTTATGAATTAGACATAGATAGGATTTATTTTAGGAGTCTTCATCTATTGTTGATCTTATTGCTGGAACTTGATTAGCTACCTAGTTTCAGATCTTAGGTTGTTAAACACATCAAAAGTGTTTGTTAAAAAGCTTGAAAGAAAATAGATGAGTGGTGTGTCCTTAGCTAGCAAAAGTTGATGTTAAGGCATTATGTGAACCGATCAAACCTGCTCGTTAATGCTTGTTTAGAAATTTAGGTTCCAACAACAGTTTAGATACCTAGGTTGCTTGATAAAGTAATTGATACCACGACAGTGGATTAGTTATACATTCATGTTTGAGTTCTAGACGGTGCTTATATGTTCCCTGAATAGTTTTCTTGTTCATGATTTCTAAATTCCCGAGAACAACCCTTCACCTATCGCTTCGTTTAATTGAAATTTACACAATTTTAATTGCTATTTTTGTTTACTTCACATCAAATATCTAATTCATTGTCTTAGATTAGTTTCATTCTTTAAGAGTCGTAGTGTGACACTTGGTCCTTGTGGATTTGATCCTTACATTGCTACAACATTTGTTGTGCACTTGCAATAGTTTTTATAGGGTTAAAATTCTGTGTATCAACCTTACAATCTCTAAGGATTATATGGCTGTAAAGTTGGACATGTCAAAGGCTTGTGATAGAGTTGAATGGAGCTATCTACAGGAGCTTCTCAATACATTGGGCTTTCATCCAAGGTGCACACATTGGATCATGCAGTGTGTATCTACAGTCACATTCTCAGTATTGATGAATAATCAACCTATGTGATGATAAAACCAGGCAGAGGGGTAAGACAAGGGGATCCTTAATCTCCCTTTCTTTTTGTTTTGTGTACAGAAAGTCTAACGCATCTGATAAATAGAGCAGAAAGACAAGGACTGTTGAACGGTATTAAGTTTTTAGATGATGGTCTGGTGGTGCATCATTTGCTTTTTGCAGATGATAGTATAATCATCTACAAGGCTGATAAGGATCAATGTAAGGTGGTGAAGCCGATTCTTAGGACTTATGGAGATGCAACTGGTCAAAAAATCAACCCTTCTAAAGTCCTCCATCACGTTTTGCTCATAATTTGAAGAGGAAAAGAAGGTTCCATTACATAACAATTTTGGAATAACAGCAGAAGGAAGGGCATGGACTTATTTAGGTCTACCAGAGTGTTTCAGTGGTTCAAAGATTGAGATGGTGGCATATATAAAGGATAAGCTCAAGGCAAGAATTTCTTGCTGGTTTTCAAGGTCTTTGTCTCTTGGAGGGAAGGAAGTTCTAATTAAGGCAGTGGCGACGGTAATGCCAGTCTATGCGATGTCGGGTTTTAAATTGTCGAAGGCAACAACAAATCTAACCAGTGCTATGCCAGAATTTGGGTGGAACTCCTTTGAGCACAAAAAAAAAAACACAGTGGGTAAGTTGGGAGAAACTATGTCTATCAAAAGAGAATGGTGGAATGGGGTTTAGGGATATTGAGTGTTTCAATGAAGCCTTATTAGCAAAGTAGGCTTGGAGATTGCTTCAGGAACCTAATTGTCTTTTGGCTAAACTATTACAAAGCATATATTTTGAAGTTTGAGAGTTTCTCAATTCTGATCTGTGATGAGGACATCAAGTACAGCTTAACCCAATGAGCAAACTACAATCACCGGAGTCTACCCGAGAAGAACTATGAGCCATGTTTAGTCCATATGAAGCCCAAGGTCAACTGGTCCAGCCCAACGACCACTTGGAGTATATTCTTAGCTCAACTACAGAGTGCCTCGAAGCGGAATAAGCTCAATAAGAGTTCACACGAAAGAGATATTCAACTTACAAATCGAGTGTTTCCCAACTTACCCGGTTTGGACCTACGAGTACTATTTGGAGATTTCCGATCGAACCACAAAGATTTAGGCCACAAGCCGACCTGTTCTGTAATCCTGATCCATCAGAGAATCTCAGACAATTGGATTCATACCGAACCAACATCTGAAGTAAAAGCTATTCAACTTTTAAACCGGTTTATTCTCGGCTTGCCTTATTTGGAAGCTCGCGGGTTTAATCACATGCAAACAAGACTTTGGAGACCAGAAGAGACTTTAAGCCAATAAGAAGAGATACCTTTCCATGCACCAGCATACACAAGATCAGGCGGATCTCCTTGTGGTCACACTTTCCTTATATGGCGGCATTCACACTTTATGTCATAACTCTCCAACAGTTATATCTTTGCTACTTCTGCGACTTGAGCACATTTTCAATGAACCTGGACGTCCCAATATCACATCAATTCGAACCCAAGCTTTCCATACTCAAGACATCTCGCACTTGCCTTATTTGAACAGATTCTCTCTTTAGTGTCCAATGGCTCTTTGTCTTTAATTTTGTGATACTTTTTTCATTTCTAGTTTTAGACCATTGCCTCTGAGTACTATATAAGCTCAAGCTCATCACTCTTGTAAAACACCCTTGATCAATTTAGTAAAACAGAAAACATTTTGTTCCTTCACAAAGTTGCGAGTTTCTTTGTGTTGTTTTGTCTTTAGAATTTAAGTGAGTGATTCACTTCCTTTCTATTGATTTTACGGATCAATTTGTGGCTAGCCTTGTTCGTCCCACAGATTGAGCGAGTCAATCCTATCTTCCACCTCCATTTCTACCATCGTTTCCACCTTCCGCGAGATAAGGCTTGGAATCTCTTGATCATCAAGTGATTATAAGACGGAGTGATTCCGATCCTGTATCATCTGGTATCAGAACACAAACCTCCTATCCCTCAGGTTATGATCATCCAACCTTTATCTTTTCTATTTTTCAGTTTTGTTGTTTTAATTCTTAATAATTCGAAAAAAAAAAACAAATTTTTTTTTTTTGTTTCTTGTTGTTTATCTGTTTTTTATTTTAATTTCATTCAGAAATCATAAGCAAAAAAAAATAAAAAAATTATTTGGTTCTGTTTTGGTATTTTAAAATTCGTTTTACAAAAAAAAAAAAAAAAAAAAAAAAAAAAAAAAAAAAAAAAAAAAAAAAGTTATTCCATAATTCTTTGTTCGGCCAATTAGTTGTTGTTTCCTTATTTATTTGATTCAACTTTGATTCATCTTTTTTTCCTTGTCTGGTGCGAGGAAAACCAGAGACGCCATGGAGTATTTCTCGGAGGAGGAAGAAACTTATGAACATTCCTACGATGACAATTGGAGCCATGGAGAATTTGAGCACACCTATGATTCTGGCTGTGAAGAATCGTATGAACCTTCCCATGATGACAACTCGATTTTGGACTATGGAGAAGAACATGGTGATGACGGACCTGAACCAGAACCACCCGATTATTCGCCAAAACACCAACCACCACAGGTGGTACCAAGATGAAGACGACTCCGAAAGTGAAGATGCTGATTCACAACTCAATTCTGGAGATGAACAAAGGCGTGCAGTACCATGTCTATGAAGAGGAGTCAAATTATGCTGAAGATGAATCATGTTATAATGAAGAGGGCTTCCAAATCAACCCCGAAGACGAGTCACAAACAGAAAACATGTTTGATGAGGAAGAAAAACGTGAAGAAACTGAATCAGAATGAAAAAGGATGACAACCCGTGGTGTGAGATTCCTTACTTTAACCATGAAGAAGAGACAGATTATCAATACTCTCGAGAAGATTTTGCTGACGAGAAAGAATTAGAAAGTGAGGCTGGAAGAGATGATTTTAGAGAAGCATACACCAAGGAGGATGAAGACCTAGTCGAGGAGCCTCAATACATCCATTTCTCAGGCCATAGTCAAGGACCAGACGCCTACACACAGTGGGAAAACAACATGGAAGAATGGTTTGCATCAAACAACACTCCCGAAGAAGAGAGAACCCTCATTGCCGAAAATACTCTCACTGAAGATGCTTATAGATTTTGGGATCGAGAAGAATCTACTCGGCTCCACTTTGATGAGCCAGCCTACTCTTGGGAAGACATGAAACAACTCATGTATGATGAGTTTGTGAAGGATGCTGCAGTTGAGAGCCAATACTATGTGAAGATCGATACACACACCGAGCCAAGGAGATGGATACTAGCAACTAGAGCGACTCCAAAAACAGTGCCAAAGAAAGTTTTCTGTCCCAAGCTAAAGAAAGTGTCACTAAACACTTTGAAGAAGAAAAAAAAGGCTAAGCATACAGTTCAAGCAAAAGACATTCAACAAAAGTCAAATTCCAAAACTGTAGCTCAAAAGTCAAGTGCAAAGCCACTTCTTGCATTGCAAGCCAATGACACCCAAGGTAAGTCCTCTAAGCTTGCTAAAGAAACTGAAATTAAATGTTATAGGTGTCATCTAGAAGGACATTATGCTATTAATTGCCCAAGTAGAAAAACTGAAAAGACTATACCTTTAGATTCGAAAGCTAATGCTAGTTTAATTCAATCAAGTTTAGAAAATTCTAGTTCTTGTGTGATGCACTTGCTCTTGCCAAAGAATGTTGATGCAGGTCAGAAAATGGAGCATAGGGGCCATGAAATGATCACCAATACCATTCCATGCTCGCTGGATCCTCGTGATAACCCGTCTTTTCAGACCTACACAATCGCCCAGAAGTAGTATAAAGGGCTTGTCAATCCAAATGGGTGTGATGCTAGCAATCAAGATGCAATCGAAGATCTCTTAATTCAAGCCAAGCATAAAGGATAATGAATCTAGCAACCTAAAGATGAATAAGAACAGAATTTGAAAGTAAGAGCAAAGTGCAAAAATAGAGTAAATGACAAAGTAAACAAAACAAAGCATAAAGAAAACTAAAAACAGAGTAATCAACAAGAAACAGAGACTAAGAAAGCAAGAACAACCAAATGGGATGAAGATCCTAAGGATGGGGTAATTGGCTTATGATTCTTCTCAATCTAACAAGGGTGCTTAACAATCACTCAATCAGAGCTAATCCTTAGACAATGAATTCAACATCAGATAAATCCACTCTCGTGATAAATACCCTCAAATTAATGAAACTTCCTAATCCTAACTCTCGTTAGTGAAACATAACAATGGCAGGCAATAAGCATCAATCCATTAAAGCCGAAATGCACTCTAGAACAGCCAATCTTGTGGGCTAGAATATGCAAATCTCTGGAATTGGTTGGATCAGGATCTTCTACAAGCACCTCTCGGTGGAGAAGACCCTAGATTCATCTTCCAATTGATCAGAAAGGAAAAGGCATTAAGATTACCCAATCCAGTAAGGACTTAATCAAAACAAGCTTAAACACCCAAGAAGATCAAGAATCCTACATAAGCCTATCCCATCCTCAAGAATCTAATCATTACTCAGAAATCATCCTCAAGAACACAAACCCTGAAGATGAATTAGTCATAATCATAATCTGGAGTAAGAGATGAGAAAGATTTCCAAAAGAAAGCACACTACAAGAAAGCAGCCGGAAAACCGACGGAATTTCCGACGGACCCGTGTCCGTCGGAAAATTCCGACGGTAAAACGACGGATTTCCGACGAAATTGCATTTTTTTAAGTCGTCGGAAATCCGTCGGAAATCCGTCAGAAATTCCGACGGATTTCCGACTGACTTCTGACCGTCGGATATCCGTCAGAAATTCCGACGGATTTCCGACGGACTTCTGACCGTCGGAAATCCGTCGGATATCCGTCAGAACATTCCGACGGCTTTCCGACGGATAAAACCACCGGCGGTTTCCGACGGATTTCCGACGGAATAGTCGGCGATCGTCGGAAATCCGTCAGAAAATATAAACGTTAAAGGAGCCGTTGGTATCGCAGGTTACCGTTGTATGGTGCCGTTACATTCTGACGGATTTCCGACGGATTTCCGACGGAATAGTCGGCGATCGTCGGAAATCCGTCGGAAAATATAAACGTTAAAGGAGCCGTTGGTATCGCAGGTTACCGTTGTATGGTGCCGTTACATTCTGACGGATTTCCGACGGATTTCCGACGGAAGCGAGTTTATAAATATGTTTCCACACTCTTCATTTCATTTTACTCCAATTCCATCTCTCTCTCTATTTTCTTATGATATTCATGCGATTATAAACAAAAAAAAGTGAAAAGATATGTCTAGATATTTTCGATCATGGATGGACGAACCAATGATGAATTCGGAGACAAACCTCTTAAACGAGGAATATGCACGAGGCATAGTCGAGTTCATGAAATTGGCTAGAAATCAACCGCGTGTACTTAAATCAGGTAAGTTGAAATGTCCATGTTCAATTTGTAGAAATTCTCGTAATGTTGCGGTAGAGATAGTTTGGCATCACTTGTATACCAATGGATTTACGCCGGGTTATAAGATTTGGTATCTACATGGGGAAACAAATTATGATCATGGTAGTAGTAGTAGTGGACCAACAGTCTCGGAATTTGTAGGAGATAGAACGGAAGTAGATGTAGGTGTAGGCACCGTTGAGATGGTAAATGATGCGTTTAGAGAGAATGTACAGTATGGCAGTGAAGAGAGAGATAGGTTTGAAGAACCTAATTTAGAAGCAGGAAGATTTTTTGGTATGTTAGACGCATCAAAGCAGCCACTTTATAAGGGGTGTAGAGAAGGTCATTCGCCTTTATCATCTGCCACTAGATTGATGACGATTAAGACGGATCACAATTTGTCAGAGGAGTGTGTTGATGCGATAACAGATTGGGCGAAAGATTTACTGCCTGAAGATAATCTTTTACCCGCATCGTACTACGAGGTACAGAAACTTGTAGCTGGTCTTGGTTTGCCGTATAAGGTGATAGATGTGTGCATCGACAATTGTATGCTATATTGGAGAGAAGATGAAAACTGTAACAGCTGTCGATTTTGTCGCAAACCGCGGTATCAGGAAACGAGTGGTCGAGTTCCAATTCCATATAAACGTATGTGGTATTTACCAATAACAGATAGATTGAAGAGGTTATATACATCTCAGCGTATGACAGAGCCAATGAGATGGCATGGAGAGCATCGTCAAGATGGAGATATTACACATCCTTCAGACGCAGAGGCGTGGAAACATTTTCAGTCTACCTATCCGGATTTTGCGTACGAGCGCCGGAATGTGTACCTCGGGTTATGCACAGATGGTTTTAACCCATTTGGGAAGCATGGAAGGAAGTATTCGTTGTGGCCTGTAATTGTAACTCCTTACAATTTGCCTCCATCTCTGTGTATGCGTCGAGAGTTTTTGTTTCTCTCCATTCTTGTTCCTGGCCCAGATCATCCGAAGAGATCACTCGATGTATTCCTCCAGCCATTGATTTATGAGTTACAAATGCTATGGGAGCATGGTGCTGAAGCCTACGATGTTTCATGCCAACAAAATTTTAACATGCGCGCGGTTCTTATGTGGACCATAAGCGATTTTCCAGCATATGGTATGTTATCTGGATGGACAACTCATGGGAGATTATCATGTCCGTATTGCCAAGACAACACTGATGCATTCCAACTTAGGAACGGAAGAAAGATTTGTTGGTTTGATTGTCATAGAAGGTTTCTACCGAGTGATCATCCGTATCGTCGGTCTAGAACATTGTTTACGAAGTCTAAGAAAGTGTTTGATGCGCCACCTCCTGAGATAGACGGATATACTTTATTAGAACAATTGAGAGATTTTGGTGCTGATAGGACTCCTGACTGTGGGGGTAATGGACATGAAGTTGTGTACGGTGCCGGTGAAGTTCATAACTGGCACAAGAAGAGTATTTTTTGGGATCTGCCTTACTGGAAGACCCATTTATTGCGGCACAATCTAGATGTGATGCACGTTGAGAAAAACTTCTTTGAGAACATCATGAACACTGTCTTAAACGTCAAAGGGAAGACGAAAGACAATATCAAATCTAGATTAGACTTGGTCGATATTTGCGATAGGGCTTTTCTTGAAGTTCAGCCGGATAGTAAATACATATTTCCTCCGTACGGATTGCAAGGAGATAAGAAAAGGGAATTTTTTGATTGGATTCGCGATGATGTCAAATTCACTGATGGGTACGCATCAAATCTGCGTAATTGCATAGATTATGGAGAAGGGAAATTTACAGGAATAAAGAGTCATGATTGTCATGTTGTGATGCAGCGGCTTCTTCCTTTCGCTTTTGCCCATCTTCTTGATCCAGATGTCTACCAAGCAATTGCAGGAGTTGGTTCTTTCTTTCGAGATTTATGCACAAGAACAAGTTTATGCACCGAAGTTCCTTTGGAGAAGGAAAACGAGTTCGTATTTGAGGTAAGTTAAATTTTTATTTTTATTCAAGTTTTAATTCATTTTCAATTTTTATTCAACTTTTTTATTGCTTCCGCAGGCTATTCCGAGGTCTAAAGGCCGGTATTATGGTCTTCCCGACGATACTTCATCCTCCGTTACTTCACGCTATTACGGAGGTTCTCACGGCGCACATTTAGAAGCTGAAGTGGATGAACTCAAGACTACGGTGCAACGCCTCACGGAGGAAAATCAATCGATGGCGGCTAAGATGGAAGCATTCATGGCTCGATACCCACCACCACCACCTTAGATCTTGTTTATGTTTTTTAAATTATTTGTTAGAAACCAATTTATGTTTAATATTTTTTGTTCTTTTATTTTTTATTTCGAATAATTTAATATTAAAGTTTTATGTTTTTTTCTATTTTAAAAAACAATTATAATTTTATTATTTTCAAGTATGAGAATTTTCAAATTATTACAAATATTAATTAACTACCGGTTCTTAACTTATCATTCAAACCAATATGAATATAACAAAATAAAAAATCAATTCAATTGAAACGGTTAAAAAAAAAGCCATGAAACCCCAAACCGTCGGAAATCCGTCGGAAATTTCCGACGGATTTCTGACAGATTTGGGCAAACCGTCGGAAATCCGTCAGAAATTTCTGATGGATTACCGACGGTTTGGGGTTTCATGGATTTTTTAACAAATTTTACACAATAAACCTCAAATAACTAATTATATTATAAGATTATTAGAGATAACACAATTTAAACTTAGTATTTAGGTTAAATTATTGTTTTCAACCTTTTGGGATGATTTACACTTAACTTCTACATAATTAAATATATACTTTAACTTACATGTTTACTAGTTCTTAAGTATAAATCTTAATTTTGATAAATTTCTTATAAACGGAGGTGAATATTGTAAATTTATCATTGAAATCATTAATAAACCACACTACAAACACATTTCAATTGAAACGAATCGAAAAAACTCACGAAACCACGAACCCGTCGGAAATCCGTCAGAAATTTCCGACGGATTTCTGACGGGTTTAGGGAAACACGTGTTGGTTTTTAAGGTTTGTCTGACAAAAGGAATAACATATATTTTTCTAAACTCCGTCGGAAATTTCCGACGGATTTCCGACGGACAGTGAAATTTTGGCAAAATCAAACGTTTTCGTGTCCCGCGTTAGTTGAATAACATATATTTTTCTAAAGTCCGTCGGAAATCCGTCGGAAATTTCCGACGGCTTTCCGACGGACAGTGAAATTTTGGCAAAATCAAACGTTTTTGTGTCCCGCGTTAGTTGAATTTTACGAAATAATTTCATATGAAGATTTTCAAATGTTAGATTTAAGTTTTGAATGTTAGATTTAGGTTTCGAATTTTAGTTTTAGGATAATAATGTTAGATTTAGGTTTTGTAATTAGATTTAGGTTTGAAATGTTTCTTTTAGGTTTCTAATGTTTAGTTTTAGGTTTGGAATGTTAGATTTAGATTTTGAAATTTTAGATTTAGTTTAAGGTTTGAAATCTTATATTTAGATTTTCGATTGTTAGATTTAAACTTTGATTTGTATATTTATATAGGATATTTGTAAATTTATATTTTTTTTTCTTTTTCAATATTTGAGAATTAATTTTTTAATTATATAAAATATGAATTTTGTAATTGTTTTAAATTATTATTATTAATATTTATTTCATTTCTATATTTTTAAATATAGAATTATTTATTAAATTATTTATTTAATTATTTTGGATTTTAAATAATTTTTTTTTGAATTAATATTCGAAATATATAATTATTTATTAAATAATTTTTTTTTAATTATAATTTAGCCAATCCGTCGGAAATTCGACGGAAATCCGTCGGTAATACCCCGTCGGAAATATTCCGACGGATTTCCGACGGGGTATATTCTGACGGATTTCCGACGGAATGATGAAACGAGTAAACCGACGGATTCCCGACGGCTTGCCGGAACACGGAAACCGACGGATTTCCGACGGCTTGCCGGAACACGGAAACCGACGGATTTCCGACGGCTTGCCGGAACACGGAAACCGACGGATTTCCGACAGATTGCCGGAACCGAAAAACCGACGGATTTCCGACAGATTTCTGATTCATATTTTCCGTCGGAAATCCGTCGGAAATACCGACGATTTTCCGACGAATTTTCCATTTCCGACACACATTTTTGTTCTAAGGATGACACACATTTTTGTTCTAAGGATCTCTGGTAACATATATGATATCAAGATATGCCACAAGTGAAATTGAAAACTCATATAGAAAACTAAATATCATCTTATTTTTCTCCTATAATATCATAAACATTATCTCATACAATGTTGTTTACATTATCTCACATGTAAACAATCATAAATTTGTTTTGTTTGCATTAATTTTTTAGTTTCATGTAAATCAACAACTTCTTACTAATCAATAAAAAATATGGTTTCTTTAAAATTAGGATATGCATTTATGGTGATATTATAGTTAATTGTGTTATTGCACTTGCCCTATACCATATCGTTCTTATTAACAATAGAATATTCCAATTAATAAAATAGCAAATAAAGGAGAGAATTGGTTCTTTAATATATGATTTAGAGAAAAATCGAATTTTTCAATTGTTTTCATTGACTCTTGCTAATATAGCATATAAAAAGGAACACACAAGGAAGAAAATTACTATTTGACTTTATTCCTTAATCAAGAAGAAGATACATCTTTAAAATTCATATAAATATTTGAGTAGATTGGAACAAATAAGCTTACTTCAACAATACATAACACTATCATCATCTACATAGGAGCGGTGTCTGGCGTTTCCGTATCTCCTTTGATAGGAGTAGAAGAAGTACCACCTGTTTGACTCGAACACTCACACTCGCCTGAAAAGGGACCAGAGACATAGGAATCATCTGTCTTCCACCTCTTTACATCCCTTTCTTGTGACTCTCCAAGTACTTCAAACCCTCTTTTCCCTCTGTCTTGTGCTTGAGGAACAACATTCACAGCTTCCAAGGAGCCATTAAAGGTTGGACAAAGCAGCAACTTCTTAAGATAACTCCTCTTGTGCTCATAATGCCTCTGGCAGTAGTCACAGTACTGGGTCCAAAAGGTAGCACTTTCCGGAGACTCCACTGCAATGAAAGGACCTCGACAGGTATGACAGCGCAAGTGCCGGTTGAGGTAACACCTCTTGTACTCATGCAGTGTCATGCATTTGTCGCACTTAGTCCAGAAGGTAATACTTGGAGGTGGAATCCTCTTTTGGTCATAAGACTTTCTCTTATCACTATCTTTCAGAAGATTCCACGCTTCTGAAAGTAGACAGAAAGCACCCTTAAACTTGTTCTTGGCGGGGTGGAGCATTAGAGCTAATTCCATGTATCGTTTCTTTATTTTTACATAAGAAGCTAGAGGATCCACACCGAGGATCCCATACCAGTAGGATTCTCCAGAGGTTTTCTTCTCTCCAGATATGTAAACTTCAATCATCACCAACAATTGTTTCAGGCCGTTGAGCTCCGGAAACAATGTCTGAGCCCTTTTTGCCAAAAAATTCGATGCATTGTAGTCCATGTCTGTAATCTTCCACTGAGCAATTTCCATTGCCATTGTTGCTTCAAACTTGTTAAGTTCCATTTCTTAAAGAGTTACTTCGTCACCAAACACTGTCCTTCCAGAATCCTTTAGAAAACTTCGCACCTGTCTCAGTGGAAAATCAAACGAGTGAGAAAATATTCAGTGAAATATTTTATCAGAAGAATATGATTATGTGAACTTAATGTAAAAGAGAACAGATATTCAGTGGAGTATTTTAGTCATTTGGTCATTAATTTTGAAATTTACCATATCTAATCCAGAAAACAAACACAAACAATTTGAATATGCTAAATATCAAAAACCCTATAAAATTTGAAACTGTAAATGAAGTTTTCTGGAATACAAACGATAAGGGTAAAAAGGTACAACAACAAAAAAAACAGAGAAGAAGAATAATCAAAGAAAAAAAAACATACCTTACTTCGCAGATTCCTTTTCGATTTTTAATTTCTCCCTTAAGGACATTTCAACTATATATACTAGAGAAATGAATATATGGTTGGGAAATTTTTTTCGCATTCAACTTTAAAATTAACCTATTTTTCTAATTTATTTAACCATGGTTTAAATTTTAACTTAGTTATAAATATTTCTTTTTGACTAAATTTATAAATATTTTAGCAAGTTTTACATAGGTTGAGATATTGTCGAAATCTTTGTTTGGATAAATTTCATAAATTTATTATTATGGTAAAAAAAAAATTGTTCATATCAATAGATGTTATATGTGTATAGATATTATTGCCACTAGGTGCATGAATATAATTGTTCTATCTTAATGCATGAATATAAATTATAAAAAGTAACTTCAATTTTTCTTTCTTTCTTTTTATCAAAAAGAGTAAATTTTCAAAATGAATTTTGAATATTTTCATTTGCTTCGTAATGGACCTTTAAAATCATATCAAAAGGATAAATTTTCATCATGGTAAAAAATCTCCACATATCAAGAAATGTTAAATATGATATGTAAATTATTGTCACAAGATATCAAGATGCATGAATCTATTATTTTGTCTTAAAGCATGAACAAAAATTAAAAAGGATAAATTTGATTTTTATTTCTTTCTCTTTATCAAAAAAGGTAATTTTTTAAAATGACTTTTGACTATTTCATAATTTTCATTCAAAAAAAAAATATCTATCAAAACTAGTACAATATTACACATAAATTGCCAAAACAACATTTGGGTTGAACCACATTTATTAAGGGAGAATTTCAGAAATAAGATAACACCCTCAATGTACATATATTTAAAAGTACCACCGTTAGTGGGTCTTTTGATATGTACAAATATTTAACTATAATAAAATATTTTATGAATGTGTTAACGGGTTGGAGTTCGAATCCATGCCCGTAATAATGTACAAAACTAACAATTAATATTATTTTGCCAGTACACTCTAGAAAACATGCAAGAGCAACACGTCAACATCTTTGAAAAGGTCGCTTTCAAATTAGAGGATATCGAAAACAAAAATTTCAAGTGAGAAAAAGCGATTTTATATTGTAAGAACGGGAAGAATTAATAAATGCTACATCAGTTTGTTTTACCAGAACCATTACTTGCATGAAGCTGTGTGAGCTCATTCATACTATTGAGAATCTGAGATTATAACAAAATCTGAAAATGTCGCTTTCAAATTAGCTCTACAAGTGAGACGACCACGCCCGAATTTTTTTTTATTTTTTATTAATGAATTAATATTCCCATAAATATTAATTACTTCTCCCAATCAATTAAAATTCAACTACTCATGATTAATAATTAATCAACTCCAACATTAAACAGTATTTATCAATACTTAACCAATTTATTCCAAAAGTACTTAGCCCAACAATTTATTCATAATCGAAAAACACTTAAAACAAACAACGAGCTTAGATCATCCCCTCTTCCTCGCCTTGATCCCACGGTCACACATTTTCATTTTCTGCATCAAATAAAAGAGATGCATAAGTATTTCAATAAATACTTACTGAGGCAATCCTCCCATCTACAAGCTATACATACAAACGATTTAAAATATTTAACGTTGTTAAACACGAAAATACCGAAATAAATCAACCATCTCAAGAAACACTCGATCTAGATCCACCCGAGATCATATACGGCCTATATCATGCAAAACACATCAAATAATTAAAACGCTTAGATAAGCTTATGGTCCTGCACTCACCTTAGCCACACACATAATTTTCGTAAAACTTCCCGGGATGATTAGGCCCTCGAATCCCCAAACGTATGCCTAAAAATAGCAAAATAAAGAAACTTAAGACACAAGTAACCAATTTCGAAGGTTGGCCAGATCGACCAGGGTGCCAGATCGATCGTTTTTGACCAGATCGATCGATCTTGGTCCGGATCGATCGATCCCTCCTTGCGAGTACTCTCCAGATCGATCGATCGATCCTGGCCTGATCGATCGATCCTGGCCAGATCGATCGATCCTGCCCAGATCAATCGATCCTGACCAGATCTATCGATCCAGAGCTGCCGAGAGTTTTCCAGATCGACCAACCAAGGCGAGATCGATCGGTCCTGACCAGATCGATCGATCCTCAGCCAGATCGATCAACACGATCACACCTCCAACACTCACGCGTCTCACCGTGACGATGCCAAACACCACCGACGACACCGCCGAGGCCCCATCACGACCTGCTCACCAATCATGAACACCACAATGGCGCTGTCAACATCATCTCACGGCTAGACCAACAGCACACCATCACGGAGTTACGCTTAAGCACCCTCCGCAACCAACACCGTCCATGTCGTCACGTCTCGGTCTCCAAACGTCACCACCGTGACTCACACACTCTGATCTTCTCACCGAACCACCAAAATGATCATGATACAATCAAAGAAGGGACAGAACCTTACCCTATCTACCGGTGATGACAAGGATGCGAGAGAGCTTCGAAGCTTCACCGTCACGGCAACCTCCGTTTCCCTCACCTCTTGTCTCTCATGCCAACACAGCCACCAAACTCACTTCTCTCTTGCTTTCCACGCCCAGACACAGCCCCCAAACTCACTCCTCTCTTGCTCTCCACACCACACACAGCTCACCTTCTCTCCTTTGTCTCAAGTCAAATTTAGTTCTCTCTCTCTCTCTCTCTTGAAACTGAAAGTGTCGGCAAAGAGAGAAAGGATGCAGGTGGAGAAGATAATGGGAAGGTGGTGACTTTTAGAAAAAGGAAGTGCAGAGAGTATAGCTGCTTTGTAGGGAGGAAGTGGAGGAAGTAGAGCTGCTTTGTAGGGGGAAAAGTGAAGGCTACGCATAAATCCCGGATATAATTCTAAAATTCCATTTTTCGGAACACCGGCGTTACAATTCTCCCCCACTAACATAGATTCATCCTCGAATCTAACGCCTCAGTCCATCCGCAATGAACTCAACCACACATATCATAACTTGACCATTCTGGCCACACAACCAGTCACGAGATCAAACACTATTGACCTCTGAGATCTACATTCAGTCACTAGCTTAAGACTCCGGTCATAAATCATTGCTCACCACTCAAACTCATACCTCTACACTCTAAGACACCAAGTCCTACGAGTTCTGGGTATCAATACCACTCCGCTCTCAGGCCACAAAGTCCTTATGAGCTCTCGGTATCAAATTCATGCCACTCCACTCTGGGCAATATAACCTTACGAGTTCTCAGTAATCACATACCACTCCACTCTGGGCTATACACCTTACGAGCTCTCGGCATCGCACTTATACCATTCCACTCTGGGCAGTATAACCTTACGGGTTCTCGATATCACATACCACTCCACTCTGGGCTATACACCTTACGAGCTCTCGGCATCGCACTTGTACCATTCCACTCTGGGCAGTATAACCTTACGGGTTCTCGATATCACATACCACTCCACCCTGAGCTATATACGTTACAAGTTCTGGGTATAACACCCATACCACTCCACTCTGGGCAGTATAACCTTACGGGTTCTCGATATCTCATACCACTCCACCTTAGGCTATATACCTTATGAGTTCTGGGTATCAGAGGAACTATCCATCCTCCCTAGAGTTGTACAGGACCAAACCGTCCTTTGAGCAACCATGACCCACCATACGTCTATAAGCACTTCCGACCAAAACTACCTCCCGTGATCCGCATACGACCTTGCAAGGTAATACCGGCATCACACACGTTCCAAACCCGGAATATCATCTTTTCCATAACCACTACTCAGGTTATCTCTCAACATACCCCGTCACTCAGGGTACCTACATAATCTTTTCCCGATTATAACTTAAGTTTTTTTTTTTTTTTTAATCCCCATAAAAACTCTTTTCAGAACCTCATGTTCACTTAAAACTCATGGCAACACTGGCCATCAACAATAAGAACTACTCATCTTATCAAAGAAAAGAAACATAATGTATTAATCGTTTACAACACCAAAACGAATACATAATGTTCAACGATAATAACTCGAAACTGGGAACCATCGATGAAAGCTCAAGCCTTTGATTGCTTCTCGAACCACTTCTTGAACCTTGCTTTCATCCTCGCCTCTGGTTCCCAAGTTTCCTCCTCAACCCCATCACAATCCCACAAGACCCTTATCATCGGAACTTTCTTCCTACGATCCTGCTAGACTCTCTTCTCGAGGATCCTTACTGGTCTTGCCTCTAAGGTCATATTAGGCTGAAGATCTGACGGAATCCTAGCTATAACCTCATCATCCTTATGCAAGCACTTCTTCAGCATTGAAACATGGAAGACCTTGTGAAATGCTCGCATAACCTCGGGTAACTCTAACCGATACGCAACCGGTCCAACCCGCTTAACAATCCTGAACGGTCCCATATACCTCGGACTCAACTTAGTCTCTGTAATGGACCTATTAGGACCCCGTAACATTGCCATCTTAAGATACACACTATCTCCCACCTCAAACTCGAGGTCTTTCCTCCTCTTATCGGCATAACTCTTTTGCCGATCCTGCGCTTCTTTCATGTTCAGCTTCAAAACCCGGATATTCTCCATAGTTTCCTGAACAAAATCTGCACCAAACATGCTCCTTTCTCCCACTTGGGTCTAGCATAATGGTGTATGACATGGCCTCCCATACAGCGCCTCATATGGAGCCATCACGATAGTCGCCTGGTAGCTATTATTATAAGCAAACTCTACCAAGCTCAGGTGGTCCACCCAATGACCTCCCCAGTCAAGCACACACATCCTTAGCAAATCCTCGAGAGTCTGGATGGTCCTCTCGGACTGCCCATCTGTCTGAGGGTGATAGGCCATACTCATGTGTACCTTAGTGCCCATCTCAGCCTGAAAAGCCTTCCAAAACACCGAAGTGAACTTGGAATCACGGTCCGAGACTATACTCACAGGTACCCCATGAAGCCTCACAATCTCATTGACATACTTCTTACCCAACACCGCAGCTCCATCGGTCTTCTTAATGGCCAGGAAATGTGCCGACTTGGTCAAACGATCAACAATTACCCAAATAGCATCCTTGGTCCGAGAGACTGGCAAGCCGACTACGAAATCCATCGTAATCATATCCCACTTCTACTCTGGAATGGGTAAACTCCGCAATAACCCGCTCGGAACCTGATGCTCAGCCTTTACTAACTGGCACACATCGCAAGCCGCAACTCAGTTAGCCACATCTTTCTTCATCCCAACCCAATGATAATACCTTTTCAAGTCCCGGTACATCTTGGTCGCCCCTGGATGAATCGAAAACATACTCGCATGGGCCTCACTCAGGATCTCTCGTCTCAGATCCTCATCCTTGGGTACACATACCCATCCATGCACCAGAATAGTCCCATTCGCAGAGACCTGATATTCTGATCCCGCATCCCCGGAAGCTTTAATCAGACCTTCATCTTTTCCTTGAGCCATCCGAACCCTACTCAAAACATCCGCCTGATTCGATGCCTCCAAGCCTAACGGTTCCTGAGATGTAGCACACAACCTCAATGTGCTAACCTCGCTCACCAAGGACTCCATGTCCCGCTCACTAGCCGAAGCTACCCGCTTGCGACTCAACGCATCTGCAACCAAATTTGCCTTTCCGGGATGGTAGGCTATCTCTAGGTCATAATCTGCCACTAACTCCATCCAACGCCTCTGCCTCAAATTCAATTCTGGCTGCGTAAAAATGTACTTCATGCTCTTATGATCTGTAAACACCTGAACCTTCCCGCCATAAAGATAAGATCTCCAAATCTTCAAGGCAAAAACCACTGCAGCCATCTCAAGGTCATAGGTAGGATAGTTGCTCTCGTGCTTCCTCAACTGATGGGAAGCATAAGCAATAACCTTCCCTTGTTGCATCAAAACGCAACCAAGACCCAATCTCGAAGCGTCCGTGTACACCACAAAAGGCTCGCTTGGCTCTGGTAAAACCAAAACTGGTGTACTCGTCAACATAGACTTCAGGTTCAAAAAACTCTCCTTACACTCTGGAGACCACACAAACGGAACATCTTTTCCTATCAGCTTTGTCATAGACTGCGCCATACTCGCGAACCCGTTGACAAAGCTTCGATAATAGCCCGCTAGGCCAAGAAAACTCCAGATCTCAGTGGCATTCCTCGGCCTAGGCCACTCTCTGATAGCCTTAATCTTTTCTGGGTCAACTGAAACCCCCTTCTCGGAGACAATATGACCTAAGAAGCCAATCTCTCGCTGCCAGAAACTGCACTTGCTCAACTTAGCAAACAGCTTCTGTTCCCGCAACTTCTCCAGAATATTCCTCAAATGGACTTCGTGCTCTTCGGGACTCTTCGAATACACCAATATAGCATTTATAAAAATGATCACGGACTCATCCAAATACTCTTGGAATACTCCGTTCATCAATCTCATGAATGCTGCTGGTGCATTCGTCAACTCAAATGGCATCACCACAAACTCGTAGTGCCCATATCTTGTCCTGAAAGCCGTCTTCCGGATATCCACCTCATCAATTGGAATCTGATGGTAGCCTGACGCCAAGTCAATCTTGGAGAACCAAGTATGCCCTCTCAACTGATCCAACAGCTCATCGATCCACGGAAGAGGATACCGATTCTTCACTGTGACTCGGTTAAGCCCCAGGTAATCGATACACAACCGGAAACTCCCATCTTTTTTCTTCACAAACAGTACCGGCGCTCCCCACGGTGAACTGCTCGGACGGATAAAACCCTTACCCAATAACTCTTCCAGCTGCTTCTTCAGCACTGCCATCTCTGCCGGAGCCATCCTGTACGGAGCCTTAGATATCGGCCTTGTGCCTGGTTCCAGCTCAATCGTGAAAGGATCAGACCGAGACGGTGGTAACCCTTGCAACGACTGAAAAACGTCCTCAAACTCCTGAACAACCCGAATATCCCGCACTGTAGCCTCTCCTACAGTCTCTGGGGTAATAATAGTCGCCAGATAAGCTTCACTACCTCGCTCGATCATTTTCTCAGCTTGCATTGCCGAGATCACGAGACTTCCGAGTGTAGGTCTCACTCCCTGATAAACCAACCTCCCTTCTTCTCTTTCGAACACAACACGTCCCCGGTGGCAATCCAGATGCGCTCTGAACTTTCCCAGCCAATCCATACCCAAAATAACATCATACAGTTCCACGGAACAGATGATCAAATCTGCTGGCATGGACTCCTTGGCCACCTGAACATCCACATTCTTAACCCGACCATGACTACTCAAAAACTTTCCTCCAGCGACCTTAACAAACCCCAAGTGCTCATCCAGGTTGCCCTGGATGCCTCACCTCTCCGCCAATTCTGGAGTGACGAAGCAATGCGATGCTCCAAAATCAAACAAAACGTGAGATTCAATCCCTCCCACGACTAAAGTCCCTACACAACCCTCATATGCTAAGTATCCTAACATAACCTCACAAGGCAATAACTTTGAACAAACAAGAATTAACTCGAGTAAGTCTAAAATTTTACCAGTGATCGGTTTGGAACTCGGCTCTCCCGACTCCACCATGGTGTATACCCTAGGTGTCCATGCAGTCCGCCAATCAGTCGGTGCCGCCGCTACCACTCCCTGCTGTAACCTGGGACATTTCGGCTTGATATGCCCTGGCTCATTACAGTGGTAACACACCCGAGTATCCCCAATCGCTCTACCTTTCTGGGGGCAACTCGCAATCCTATGGTCCTTGCTTTCGCATCCAAAGCATCCCGGACCACCTTGGTTACCCTTGGAAGGACCCTCTCACTTCCGCTTCTGTCCATGCACCGGCTTACCGCCCTTGCTAGGACCGGACTGATGTGGAGGCTTCCTTGCCTGAAGAATTGGGCTGACTACCACAACCTCGTCTCTCAGACCCTCCTCAATCAACACGGCCTTCTCTACTAGTTCTACAACTGTGTCAAACGATCTTATTAGGCATTGGTTCTTCAACTCGGCCCGAAGACCTATCAGAAATCGCCTCACCTAGGCCTGATCATCATCCATGATATGACCTCCATACACTCTGAGACGGTTAAACTCCGCCTCATACTCACGAACCGACCGGTTTCCTTGAGTCAACCCTAAAAACCATCTCTCCAACCGGTCCATGATAAATGGCTTTTTACGCCGGTCTATCAAATAAACCTTTTGTGCGTAGCACTTAAGGGTCGATTCCACGGAGAAACAAGAATAGCACATCAAAAATACAAGTTTCAACTCAATCTAAGCACATAGAAGTCAAAGATTTAAGTAGCAATATTCAAAACAAAACAATAAGATAAACGAAAAAACAATTAAAATGATTTGAAACTTTAGATAATGAAAACAAGCTTTCGGGATAGAGGGATTTAACTCAGGGTGACTAATTGTGAACTAGTGGAGCATCTAACAACTTAAACAAGCTGATCCTTAGGCCTTAAACACTAAACTTGATTAATTCATTTCCATGACATTAATCACTACTCTAATCACACAATCATCAATAACTTCCGTTAGCAATTATGTAACCAAAGAGCATTAATAACAAGTCTAACTAACCACCTAACATCTTAATCAATCATTCCCATGAGCTAAGCATGCTAAGCACTTATTAAGATCAATCAAGCATTTTGTCGAACACCTTGTGGGCGTGAAAATGCCAATCTTCTAAATCAACTTGATCAAGGCTAATCTAGCATTAAGAACTACTAATAAGCAAGGATCTATCATAAACTAAACCTATACTCCACTAATCCACTCTCAATCACCCTAAATCTTCCTCAACCCTCAAGCTTTAAAAGACTACTCACTCTTAGCCATGAAAACACAAAAGAAATGGATTGTTCTTTGCATAATCATAAATAAAAGATGAATAGAAAGAAAGATTAGAAAGATTAAACAAGATTGATTCTCAAAATCTCACAGGTTCATACAAAGTTTTCCAAAGAGAAACCTTAAGGTGGCTAAGAACAATCCTAAAACAAAGCATAACCCTCTCCCTAACTAGGTTTAGAGTATTTATATGGAGAGCTCTTAAACTGGTTCAATACATAACCAACATTTAATCAAGTCTGGTTTAAAACGAAAATAGAGTAATCAGGTCCGGTTCGCCGGGTGCTCTAAGCCGCTGGTTTTGGCCGCTGGTTGTCTCGGGCACATGAAACCGATGGACCAACCCGCCGTGGTGTAGCGGGCACATCATCCCGCCAGAGTATCCCGCTGGCTGGCAGCGGGTTCACGATCCCGCCAGTTCATCTCGCCAGGATGTCGGGAAGTTTTGGAGACATCTCTGGGGTCTCACGACACCGCCAGTTCATCCCGCCGGCGTGTAGCTGGTTCACGATCCCGATGAAACATGTCGCTGGCTGGCTCCGAGTTTGCCAATGCTTCCTCTTGTGTCCTTCTTGCTCCATTCAATCATCCTTGTTGCTCATTCACTTCAAAACCTATAACACAAAGGGAAAATGCAAAACATGCACCTAGAGACACTAGAATGAATGCCAAATGACATAGAAAACATTGGCGATGCAACTAAAATGCATATAAAATCCCAATATATCAATAACTCATTCCAAAACCTAAAAACAATAAAACATGCAAATATATGCTCCTAAACTCTAATTATGCAATGAAAACATAAGAATTTATATGAGAAATGTTATCTAAAATGGTGTAAAATAGAGGCATATCAACTCCCCCAAACTATCTCTTGCTTGTCCTCAAGCAAACTACAAGAGATTAGCAAAGAAAAGAGTTTCAAAAACGGGAATTCGAAACCATAGAGTTCAAGAATGGATTCAACGCGAAGTCCTTGAACAAAGTTAAACAATGCATAACTTAACACATTACTCTCTCGTACTTCGCCATAATCATACCAATCCAACTCTCTAATCATACTCGAAACCAAAGCAAACTTGCAATCAATCTCAAGACAACTCTTCACATTCATTTAGCTTTTAAGTGCGGTCTTGCTAAGGGAGTCTCAATCAAGTTCATTTGTCTAGGTATAACAAAGGTTTAGATATGGAAAAGAGAAGGTTCAATGGTGTTTGTGGTTTATCTCCAAACAAAATGCAAGTCACTTCGCAAAAGCAATGGAGAATGTGACCAAATGTTGGTACAAGACTCTCTTCCATGATCCTACCCATTCTCATGTCTTCATCTATTTATCTATGTCTATCCCATGACTTGAACATCTTATTCTCCAAAACTCTTAGATATTTAAATTATGAACCTCAATCCCTATGTCTAAACAATGCCTTGAACATCTTATTCCAAAACCCTTAGACACCCTAACAATGAGTTTCGATCTTTATAAGGACTTTAACCCGAGTCTCTTATTTTCCTTTTTGGCTAACTAGAGAACTTTTTCATATATAAACACATGCTCATTGATCTTTAATCATTCTTTTCCGTTTTTTTTTTGGTGCTCTCTCTTTCCTTTTATGAACTTTTCAACTATAGGGAGGAAGCACTATCTATTTTTCTTTTATTTTTCACATTTGAGCAACTATTTCTTTTCTTAGGTGTTCTCTAGAAGCTTTTAAATATACAAGACTCTTTTTCGGGCTTTCCACACTTGTCCTTCATTCTAATGACTATTTCCCATCAAAGATCACTAACCATTCCTAAGCTACAATTACATTCTTATTCTAATGGAAGAGAGGACTTGTCGATCACCTTCTCTAGGGATTTTGCAAATGAAAGCACACAAGAGACCTCACTCAATCAAAATCAATGCATGGTTTGAAAGAAAATGGTTAGGGTGAAGGTGGGGAAACCATCTTTGTAACGCCCGTGTTCCGGAAATGGAAATTTCGGAATTTATATTCGGGATTTATGCGTAGAAATTCTGGAAAATATTTCCGGGAATTTGTGAAGTAATTGGAAGTTACACCGCATTTTTCCCGTAGGGGTGTTCGGGATCGATGTGGGAAGTTTGGGGTTTCCTTGTGAACTTTTGGAAAGTTCAGGGACCAAACTTTAATTAAGTTTAATCTGAATTTCAGCACTAGCTTTTCCACCCTCCCTACCTAGCAGTCTACCTCTCTACCTAGCCTATGCAGCCACCCTTCCCCCACACCTTTTGACAAAGCAGCCTCCACCCACCCTCTCCATTATTTCCTCCTTCAGCCTGAATTGCCGACACTCACCTGCAAAAGATAAAGAAAAGAGAGTTTGAGAAAGAGGGAGAGAAGAGGAAGAGAGTTTGAAAGAGTGAGGTGGAGTTTTGTGTGGAAACAAAGGAGGGGAGGCTCTTGTGTTTGTTGTGTGTGGCGTGTGGTGTGGAGAGCAAGAGAGGGTGAGTCTTGTGGCTGTGTGTGAGGGCGTGGAGAGCAAGGGAGGAGGTGAGTCTTGGTGGCTGAGTGGGCGTGTGAGTCTCGAGAGGAGTAAGCTGGAGAGCTGTTTCGTGGGTGAGAAGGAAAAAGGAGTTTGACCTAGCAAATCGTTTGCAAAGGTAGCGAATTTTTGTGGAGTTGTAGTTAAGTATTATATCTAGATTTACCAATTTGCGGAATTGAATTTGAGTTAGTATTCCAAAAGTTATTCACGTTTCCGTGAGGCGCTCTGTTTCAGACGCGAACCGGACCAACGTGGATTCAAAGGGCAATCGCGAGTTCGTCTGTTGACGGATCATCTTGAAACTTTGAAGTTAGCTTCAGGACACTTGGAGGTTTAGTTTCAACGGTGAGATTAAGTTTTAAACGGTTAGTTGTTGATTTATTCATGTTTTGTTTCGAGGCGCGTAAGTGGTGAAGGTGATCGGGTTGGTCGATCTGGTGTAGATCGATCGATCTGGTCAGGATCGATCGATCTGGCCAGGATCGATCGATCTAGCCTTGTTTGGTCGATCTGAGAAGCTCACGCAAGTTGGGATCGATCGATCTAAGCCAAGATCGATCGATCTGGTGTTTCCCGTGTTCGTTTCTTGTGTTTTAAGGTTCTTATTGGTTTATTGTTAGGCACGCGGTTGGGGGATTGAAGTTTATTCATTCCGGGAAGTTTTTGGGAATTTCCGTGCGTGGCTAAAGGTGAGTGCATGACGGTAAGCTTATCTAAGCGATTGAGTTATTTGATGTGTTTGCATGTTTGTAGGTCGTATGATCTCATGGGGGATCTAGATCGAGTGTTTCTTGAGTTGATTGATTTATTTGCGGTATTTTCGTGTTTAATGCGTTGAATAATTTTAATCGTTTGTGTGTATAGCTTGTAGACGGGAGGATTGCCTCACTAAGTATTTGTTGAAATACTTATGCATCTCCTTTGTTTGATGCAGGAAAAGAGTTTGTGTGACCGTGGAATTATGGCAAAGAAGAGGGGATGATCTAGGAACTCGGGTGTTTGTTTAAGAGTCTACCGTTTTAAAAAAAAGGGATTTTTGTGTCGTTTGGTATTTTTGGATAAATGATCTATCGATCTCGAGTCCGGTTTCTCGTTATCGAGAACCGTTGTTGACAACAGAAATTGTCTATGAAAGCCAAGGTGGCTATACAGACCAACTTCGACTCTCAACTCAAGTCGTCGTATTCTGGAAAGATCGATCGTTTTAATATCCTTTCGGTCGTTTTAAAAAGGGTATTTTGTTGTTGGAGTGAGTAAATATTTTTCTTGAGTAGTTAAGTAATATTTGTTTGGGGAAGTTAATTATTATTTATGGGAATAATAATTAACTGTTTTAAAAAAAAAAAAAAATGAGTGCGGTCGTTTCAATCTTAAAGATGAAGATGGCCATTCGAGTTAGCAAGGGTGGTAGAATAGGTAAAAGATAACTCGAATGTGTCTATGGAAACCCATGAACAAGCATTTTAACTCCCTAAGCAAGAAATTAGATTCAAGTTATGTCCAATAATAAAGAGAGTTGTAATGAAAATCATGCAAAGCTCACAATGATCGAGACTTTCGAAAGAGGAAAGGGTCCAATGATGGATTTTCCGGCTTTTCAAGATTGAAATCATGCATCAAGTAACTATGAACAAGGGTTTCGATCTCAATCCAAAATTTGAACTTCAACAAGGCAAATATCCCCAATGCATTTCATATGTAAATGCGAATCTATATGCTTTTAGACTCAATCTTAAAGGCAATATGCAAATGCAAACCTACATGTTTCTTTTTGTATTTTTTTTTTTTCAAAATTTTCAAAATTTTGGGCTTTTCTATGCACACAGATGTATGCATGAGACTTAAATATGCAAAATTAAAAATAAGAACTCAAAACACAAGATTAGTAGATGGGTCTCTCCCCCAAACTTATTTCACACCGACCCGGTGTGAGAATAATCTTGAGAAAGAGACTAACGCAACAAACCACATAATACAAAAACATAAAGCGATAATATTCACAAAGGGAATAAGGAGTACCTAGTACCATGAGGAGGATGAGAAGAAGTAAGACTCGTTACTCGAGTATTGAGGTGGTGTAGGCGACCGTCTAGCTCTTCTTTTCTTCCTTTGGCGGGGATGATATGACGACGCTCTTGGAGGCTATGGTATATCCATATGAGTACTTGACACTTCTTGGAATGAGTGTCTCACTCCCATGTCTTCGTCCAAGTTCTCTCCCACATTCGCTTCTTCTCCTTCTTCTTCTTCCATTGGTTGCTCCATTACCGAGTCTACAACGTCCGCAGGTCGAGGGTTAGAGCACCCCGCGCTTGAGAGCTTGCTCTGTAAGCTTTTAACTTCTTTTGTGAGACTCTTAACTTGGTCGACAACTTTCCGGAGTCCTCTTCCTTGCCACTTAACAAGCCTTTGGAGCAAGTGAATATGCTCGTGTGCTTTTCGGAGACTGGGCTCTTGGATAGGTTCGTCATAGGGTTGGAAGTGGTACCTTGAGCTACCGTATACGGATGGACAAGGCAAGGGTGAAGCTGCCCTCGATGGACCCACGTTTGGTTTTCCTGAGCCACACTTTCCTTTTACAATGTTCTCAAGTTGGCCATGCTTCAAGATATCATAGAGGTGCTCTTCTCCGTGCTCAAAAGACAAATTCTCAACTACGTGGAGAGTAGTGAGGTTCACTTGAGGTAGCAATATCTTTCTTTCTTCATCGTAGGTGGTTTGAAAACGGTAGGCATAAGACCCATTAAGAGTACCCGAGAGATAGAAGGACTTCTTGAGATAGTATTTATCGATGCGAGTGAGTTCTTTCACTTCTCCTCTCAACTCAATGCCTTTTGCCATAAAGAGCGGTGTCAATAGTCCTCCCATGCTTACTTGTGGAGTCTTGTCCATTGTAGTCATGATCCACCGATGAATGTATTGGAGATAGTAAACGAACATCCCCACCATGCTCACATCACGTCGGTTGGTGCGGAGTCCGCGCCCATTGTTAAGATGTTTCGTAAATGGTTTGACACCCAACAATAGAAACCTCATATCCGCTCTTTTTATTGATCCCGTCTCCCTTCTAGCATAGAATGAATGGGCGATGACCTTTTGAACATAGCGGATGGCAGGGTGACGAATGCGAGACGCTTTGGTCGAAGCTTTTTGAAAGGACCCAACCCCAATGTTTCTCCACAATAGTTTGGGTTCACTAAGCGAGACTTCGAATGTGATAGGACCTCCTTGTGTAAGACCTTAGTTCTTGGAAGTCGACCGTGTGCCTTGTCCCGTGTATGGTGAACTCTATGTATCCCCCACTATCCAACTCATCTTCTTTGTAGTTGTGCAAATTTACTTTCAAGGTGGCGAGAAACGCTTTAGTGAGATCAACATAGGTGTCAGAGGCCAAACTCAAGAACTTCCTTAGCCCCATGCTATCAAACATTGTTTCAACGTCTTCAAGAAGTCCCATCTCACTTAGAAAGTCGGGGTCGGGGTAGCGGGTTGCAACAAACGAGACTTTGTCAAGTTTTGCCTTGTATTGAGCTTTCGTCCACTTGTATTTATTCTTTATCTCCGTTGCTTCCCTTATGCCTTTCGCTTTCCCTTTTCCTTTGTCTTTAGGAGCTACTTCTTCCTCACTATCGGAGCTTGTAAATTCCTCTTCAATGCGTTCCATACCACTATCCTCCTTTTCATTCTCAAACCGCTCAACCTCTTTCCCTTTACTCTTTCTAGTTTGTTGTTGAGCTTGAAGCTTGGAGGTTTGAGAGCATTTTTTTTCTTGCGTTGTGCTTTTCTTTTTGCTTGCCTCCGCTGCGGTTAGCTTTGACCTTGTCATTGTGTTCTATAAAACAAATTCAAACACTTTTGCACAACGTTAGCAAAAACTCACCAAGACGCATCACAATTAAACATAAGTGAATGCTTAAATGTTCTACTTGTTTATCATATTATGCATTTTAACCTATGTGGAGATAACTTCAAGCATCACACATATAATCACCAATTCTAATCGAGTTTAAACGCAAATTAAGCAATGTTAGAGGCAAAATTCTCATTAAACAACCCCAAAACGTTTTTAAATGAAGTAGTCTTCTCAGAACTCTCTCAAAGCACCATTTTCCTACTAATGAAACCACAATCCTCCAATTCCCCCAATTCTTTTTTTTTTTTTTTTTTTTTTTTTTTTTTTTAGAATTTCCCTTTTCTCAAGAACCCTAACTTTGAATTTTCGAATCCAATGCCAATCAAACAACAAATTTATGCGAGCAATGGTTATATCTATCAGCAAACACCATCTAACTCACTACTAAGTTTCAATCAATGGTACAAAAACGAGTTAAGGTGATGTTTGAAGCTAAACTCGAGAATCAAAGAGCTTGGGGGATTTGGTATACCTTTGAGTTTGTTGGAGGAAACTTGAGGATTAGAGAAAATGGAGGGATTAATCAAAAGTGTACACTTAAAACTCGAGCTCAGCGATGAAAATCAATGAATTTGGTGAAGAAATGAGAGAGTTCTCTTGTTTTGAAGATGTTGAAATTGCTTAAGTGTGTAATGAAAAAAAACATGTGGTCGTGAAGAAGAAGAAGGAAGGAAGAACAGTGAACCGGTTTAATTTTCTCTGGTTTACAGAGTTCAAACCGAGATTGGAGGATTAGAGAACTTACCTGGGAGTGCCGGCGGTTTAACTAAACCGATGGAGGGAGCCGGAATTTCGTGGCGATCACGCGATCCCGCCAGAGTATCCCGCTGGCTCGCAGCGGGTTCACGATCCCGCCAGTTCATCTCGCCAGGATGTCGGGAAGTTTTGGAGACATCTCAGCGGTCTCACGACACCGCCAGTTCATCCCGCCGGCGTGTAGCTGGTTCACGATCCCGATGAAACATGTCGCTGGCTGGCTCCGAGTTTGCCAATGCTTCCTCTTGTGTCCTTCTTGCTCCATTCAATCATCCTTGTTGCTCATTCACTTCAAAACCTATAACACAAAGGGAAAATGCAAAACATGCACCTAGAGACACTAGAATGAATGCCAAATGACATAGAAAACATTGGCGATGCAACTAAAATGCATATAAAATCCCAATATATCAATAACTCATTCCAAAACCTAAAAACAATAAAACATGCAAATATATGCTCCTAAACTCTAATTATGCAATGAAAACATAAGAATTTATATGAGAAATGTTATCTAAAATGGTGTAAAATAGAGGCATATCAGTCCAATGCCTCTTGGGGAAAATATTTGGAGTTAAACTCCGCCACAAAATCCTCCCAAGACATCTCTGCTTGGACCCTCCGGGCCGCAACACCTCTCCACCAGAGATGTGCGTCACCCTCCAGATAGTGAACTGCGAGATCCACTTGATATCCCTCTGGACACCTGATCGAACGGAAATTCTGCTCCATCCGCATCTTCTACTCGTTTGCCTCTTCAGGCTTGGCACCACCCTGAAAGAATCTCGTGCCAATCCTCTGCAACTGCTCCATCATCTTGAGGTATGATGGACGCTCTTCTGCAATCGCAACCCTTGGTTGCACCTCAACTACCGGTGGTACAATTGGAGCCTGCACTGGTACCCTTTCCGGTAACTGCTCCAACAGCAAGGCCAAGAAATTCGCAATAGGATCCTCTTGGGCCGGAGCTACACCTGCTGCTACACCCGCTGGAACTCCAGCAACACCGGCACCAACACCGGCCACACCCTCCGTCCCAACCTGATCCGCATCTGAGTTCCCGACTTGCTCAAATGTAACACTCTGTGTCACACTCTCCTCAGCCACCGGAGTCCTCGCGTTCCTCCGACCGCGACCCCTACCCCCACCGATACCACGACCACGACCTCTACCTCTTTTAGCCATCTTACTGTCACAACGAACAGTTAAGTAACGCAACGAATAACAAAAAATAAAACAACTCACCGTGGAATCTCATTAAAGGCTCGAAGAGGATGATCTAGAACTCCATGCCCAAACAATTGACTAACTCACATAATCAATTCAATAACGGTTTGCTCATGCATCCCACAGCACCAAAAATTAAATTAACTCCAATTCAATTTTTCTAACCCGTCCTAGAGCCGTAATGGCTCTGAAACCAAACTGAGACGACCACAAATATTAATTACTTCCCCCAATCAATTAAAATTCAACTACTCATGATTAATAATTAATCAACTCCAACATTAAATAGTATTTATCAATACTTAACCAATTTATTCTAAAAGTACTTAGCCCAACAATTCATTCATAATTGAAAAACACTTAAAACAAACAACAAGCTTAGATCATCCCCTCTTCCTCACCTTGATCCCATGGTCACACATTTTCTTTTTCTGCATCAAATAAAAGAGATGCATAAGTATTTTAATAAATACTTAGTGAGGCAATCCTCCCATCTACAAGCTATACACACAAACGATTTAAAATATTTAATGTTATTAAACACGAAAATACCAAAATATATCAACCATCTCAAGAAACACTCGATCTAGATCCACCCGAGATCATATACGGCCTATATCATGCAAAACACATCAAATAATTAAAACGCTTAGATAAGCTTATGCTCCTGCACTCACCTTAGCCACACACAGAATTTTCTTAAAACTTCCCGGGATGATTAGGCCCTCGAATCCCCAAACGTATGCCTAAAAATAGCAAAATAAAGAAACTTAAGACACAAGTAACCAATTTCGAAGGTTGGCCAGATCGACCAGGGTGCCAGATCGATCGTTCCTGACCAGATCGATCGTTCCTGACCAGATCGATCGATCTTGGTCCAGATCGATCGATCCCTCCTTGCGAGTACTCTCCAGATCGATCGATCCTGGCCAGATCGATCGATCCTGCCCAGATCGATCTATCCAGAGCTGCCGAGAGTTTTCCAGTTCGACCAACCAAGGCGAGATCGATCGATCCTGACCAGATCGATCGATCCTGACCAGATCGATCGATCCTGACCAGATCGATCGATCCTGACCAGATCGATCGATCCTCAGCCAGATCGATCAACACGATCACACCTCCAACACTCACGCGTCTCACCGTGACGATGCCAAACACCACCGAGGACACCGCCGAGGCCCCATCATGACCTGCTCACCAATCATGAACACCACAACGGTGCTGTCAACATCATCTCACGGCTAGACCAACAGCACACCGTCACGGAGTTACCCTTAAGCACACCGTCACGGAGTTACGCTTAAGCACCCTCCGCAACCAACACCGTCCATGTCGTCACGTCTCGGTCTCCAAACGTCACCACCGTGACTCACACACTCTGATCTTCTCACCGAACCACCAAAATCAACATGATACAATCAAAGAAGGGACAGAACCTTACCCTATCTACCGGTGATGACAAGGATGCGAGAGAGCTTCGAAGCTTCACCGTCATGGCAACCTCCGTTTCCTTCACCTCTTGTCTCTCACGCCAACACAGCCACCAAACTCACTTCTCTCTTGCTTTCCACGCCCAGACACAGCCCCCCAAACTCACACCTCTCTTGCTCTCCACACCACACACAGCTCACCTTCTCTCCTTTGTCTCAAGTCAAATTCAGTTCTCTCTCTCTCTCTTGAAACTGAAAGTGTCGGCAAAGAGAGAAAGGATGCAGGTGGAGAAGATAATGGGAAGGTGGTGACTTTTAGAAAAAGGAAGTGGAGAGAGTAGAGCTGCTTTGTAGGGAGGAAGTGGAGGTAGTAGAGCTGCTTTGTAGGGGGGGGGGGAAAGTGGAGGCTGCTGGTGGAGAAAAAAAATGGGTGCAGAGTCATTTATTTATTTTATTTATGGACTGGTCCTTGAATTCCCAAAAGTTTAGATACTATCCCCAAACTTTCAGGTCAATTCCGAACACCCCTACGAGAAAAATGCGGTGTAACTTTTAAGTTACTCCAAAAATCCCCGGAAATATTTTTCAGATATTCTACGCATAAATCCCGGATATAATTCCAAAATTCCATTTTTCAGAATACGGGCGTTACAACAAGTAAGGAAGTTTGAGATCCTTATTTCCTCTTCTGTGCTACCTTGGAAGGCTCTTTGTACAGTGTAGCATTTTCTTTGCTATATACTTTTATTTCGTCGTTTCCTATCAAGATTTTGTTACAATAAAATGTTGGGCTAGATTCATGCTTTGCGCCAAATACTTAAATGAATATAACTCATGATGAGTACCTGTTGGATTCCTTTCATGACTCCTTAGTCCCATTGAATCAATTAACTTAACACGGCCAGAAGGAGTACCAATCACGTCTTGAAACTACACTCAGGTCAACGGTTAAGGAAGAAAAATGGTGAAAAATTTTCGACTCATCAAGAGATATACTAAAAGTGGAAAAGCAAAAACGTCAAATCCTTAACCTAGAACGATTAGGTAACATGGTATATAAAATGTATAATGTATAGAGCAATACAAAAAGGAGATAATGTTAGACACAAAACATCAACCAAACAATAACGCATGCAAAATTTATACAAAATTTAAAACACTCACATAGGGCCCTATTTTATACTAAATTTTAGGGCCATGATTATCTAAAATACTTAATGGTCTATTGGTATTTATTATTTACGTTCCCTCCCAGTTTCAAATGCATTATTTTGTTTTTAAGTTTGCGTTTTTTCCATAATCAAGTTTTGCGGCCAATACATGTTTATTTTCTTTTAATCATCCATACTTTTTATTTTCATTCACTCTTTAATTATTCTTACTTATATATTTTACATTCTTATTTTCTCTTCCGCGACGAAGGAACTATTACAGATTGGACAAAGCAGCAACTTCTTAACATAACCTCTCTTGTGCTCGTAAAGCGTCTGGCAGTGGTCGCACTGAGTCCAAAAAGTAGCCCTTTCTGGAGACTCCACTGCAATGAAAGAACCTCGACAGGTTTGACAGCGCAAGTGCTGGTTGATGTAACCCCTCTGGTACTCATGCAGTGTCATGCATTTGTCGCACTTAGTCCAGAAGGTACCACTTTCACTTTCCTGTGGTGGAGGTGGAACCCTAATTTGGTCATAAGAATTTCTCTTATCACTATCTTTCAGAAGATTCCACGTTTCTAAAATTAGCTTGAAAGCACCTTCAGTACCCTTAAACTTGTTTTTATCGGGGTGAAGCATTAGAGCTAATTTCTTGAATCTTTTTTTCAATTCTTCCTCAGAAGCAAGGGGATCCACACCGAGGATCCCATACCAGTCTGCTTCTCAGGATATTTTTTTCTCCCCAGAGATGTAAACTTCGATCATCACCAACAGTTGTTCCAGGCCATCGAGCTCCGGATTCAGTGTTTGAGCCTTGTTTGCCAAAAATTTCGTTGCATTGTAGTCCTTTTCTGTAATCTTCCCCTGAGCAGTTTCCATTGCGATATCTGCTTCAAACTTTCTGAGATCCATTTCTTAAAGAGTTACTTCGTCACCAAATACTGTCCTTCGAGAATCCTTAGAAAAAATCGCACCTGCTCAATGGAAAATCAAACGAGCAAATAGTGAGAAAATTTTAATTCGGTGGAATATTTTAACATAAGAATATCATGATCATGTGAACTTTATGTTAAAGAGAACAGATTCAGATCTAATCAACAAAACAAACACAAACTATTTGAATATAATAGAGATACACAAACTAAGAAAATAAAGATCTTCAGACTCAAACATCTTTTAACAATAAGTAATATCTAATCCACAAAACTAACACAAACAGTTTGAATCTGCTGATGAATACCAAAAACCCTTATTTCATTACTATATACCGTGAATGAAGTTTTCTGGAATACAAATGATAAGCGATAAAGGGTACCCAAAAAAAAATAGAGAAGAAGAATAAACAATGAAAAAGAAAAAGAACAAAAAAAAAAGAAACATACCTTACTACTCAGATTCCTTTTTTATAATATATTTCTTCTCCCTTAAGAACACTTCAAGTCTTCAACTATATATACTAGATAAAAATATATATGGGTGGGAAATTGTTTCTAGTAGTCAATGCTAAAATTAACCAACTTCCTAAAGTATTTAATCATGGTTTTAGTTTTAATCTAGGTTGAGATCTTTCTTTTTGACTAAATTTATAAATATTATAGAAAGTTTTAACCTAGGTTAAGATAATGCGAAAATTTGTGATTGGATAAAAAAAATAACATTTATCAAGTTTTGATCATGGTAAAAAAATTTGTACATATCAACAGATCTTATATTTGGTGTATATATATTATTGCCACGAGGTGCATGCATATAATTATTCAAAATCATATAAAAAGGGTAAATTTTCATCATGGTAAAAAATGTGGACCTATCAATAAATGTTAAATATGGTATATAAATTATTGTCAGTAGATGCACGAA
The DNA here is from genome assembly GCA_963667165.1 of Barbarea vulgaris. NCBI lineage: Eukaryota > Viridiplantae > Streptophyta > Magnoliopsida > Brassicales > Brassicaceae > Barbarea > Barbarea vulgaris. Next base: position 39,809,550 of record OY763887.1, on the reverse strand, counting down.
TCTAATAATTTTTTTCTTAAACATGAACAAAAATTAATAAAGGATAAATTTGATTTTTATTTCTTTCTCTTTAGCAAAAAAGGATAATTAATTAAAATGAATTTTGTTTTTTTCATAATTTTCATTCAAAAAAATATCTATCAAAACTAGTAAAAATCATATACACAGCATATATAATATCTATTGATATATACCATAATGAAATATTTTATGAAAAGAAAAAAAGAACAAAAAATCAAAATTACCCTTTATAATTTATATTCATGCAATAAGACAAAATAAATATATTCATGCACCTATTGACAATAATAAACATAGTATAATAGGATCTACTGATATATATATAGAAAAAATACCATAATGGAAAACTTTATGAAAAAAAAAATCAAAGTTACCCTTTTTTTTTTTTTGTGCAACTACCAAAGTTACCCTTTATAATTTGTATTCATGCATTAGACAAAATATTATATTTGTGTCACTAAATCGTAAACCATAAAACTTAAATCCTAGGGACAGCAATATAGGAGAAATATACGGCCAGCAGCAACACAATTAAAAAGACTGGTTATGCTGCTCAAAGGACTCAAACCCATCTATTTTTCTCTACTTTTAAGATCACTAGGTGAACTCCCGCGCTAAGCGCGGTTTAGCTTATTATATTTAGTTTTGCTAATTTATCTTTTAAAAAAAAATCATTGTAATTTTTTCATGTTGGTCTATAAAACCTAAACTGATCCGTACCAATTGCGACGATTTGAATGCTTTGTAAATAATTGATCGTGCTATCTGGAAAAGGTTGGATTATTCCACTTTGTGGACACACCAATTCTTCAGTCAAGGAATTCTTCTAGATATATAACTATATCTATTTGAAGGTGAAAGTTATCTACAAATGTTACTAAAACTCAATTGTATAGATTTTGCAAGTTTTCTGAGGATTTGATATAAGTTCATATTTTATGTGAATATAATCTTTCAAATATAAATATATACTTTTTAGCAAATTGTATTGAGTAAATGTTTTATCGGAAAAATTAAACTTGTGCTAAGTGGATTACCAAAAATTAATAATTACACAATATTTTTCAAACTTATGTTTTTTCTATCCTCTCTATTCATTTGAAGGAAATAGAAATACACCTCTCTAAATGACCAGCTTCAATAGTCAAGGGATAACATGAAGCAAATATAGAAAGACAAATCGGTGGAAAAATCCAACTTCCTCGTTTTCTCTGTAATCCTACAGAATCCCAAATCCAATGGAGGTGCCTCTTAAGTCTTAATCTGCTCATCATCTTTCTTGAAAATACACCCTTTTTATGTCCAGCAACTCGTTTTCTGACTCCTCTCACGGTTATTGTCAATGTATGACTCTTGTCTCAAATGGAAGCAGACTAATGCGTATCAAGGCCATCAATATTTCGTGTGAGTAATTTGCATCATAAAAAAAAATGTGAAGCTTAAAGTAAGAAATTGATCGACATATATAATTGATAGTGGAACACAAATAAAACATGTAGCATATAAATCCAAATCATATAACAAATGAATAAAGTGCAGACAGTCTAAAGGTTCCGGAAAAAAATATTGGTACATCATCATCAGTGTTTTTTCTGGAAAAAAAAACACCAATGTTGTTAAATTAAGCATTCTTTGTGTTTATTTTTTCTTTTTGGCAACACCCATACACAAACAATTGAGCTTAGTGACAGAATTGTTTGCTAAAAGCGAATAAGCAATCTTGAGTTAATTAACACATAGCGTAAGACTCAAGATAGCAAGTTTTTCTATTAAATTTTTAGACCTTCAAGTAGGGGGTGCGAACTTTTTATTGTTCCACATGATGTGTGTGGTTGAGGAAAAGAGCTGCATTAACCTGAAAAACCGTACAATGAGTTATTGTTGTTCACCCTTTGACAATTTTATGTAATAAAGCATTCCATACCGAAAACAAATCTAACCATATGTATTCGATTTTTTTAAAACCTATATATACATGACGTTGTAGTATAGATGCAACTTACCTCTCAAGACATACCAGAATGTCAATAAGTAATACCATGATTAATTATCGTCTATGGATCTTTGCTAATTAGAAGTCACACAATGCTTAATACATGAAAAGGGCTTTTAAAAGGTCAAATTTAGTGATCCTAAAAAGGTTTTGTTGTAACATATTTGTTTGTTGGTTTTTCGCTATTGATTTTACGTGCCTGAAGGGAAGGAAAATATCAAATCAATTCATATGCATGTGGTACCTGGTGATAAAAACCTTGCTTATAGTTATGTCCTTGATTCTCCTAGACAACCATCAAATTTATTCATAGTTTAACATCAATTATAACAACGCAGTCCAAAATAATACTAATTGCTTTACGATGATAGTAATATAGGAGAAATTTAAAATTTATATGAGATTATAAACACATTATTGGCAGTACATCTTAAACCCAAAACAGATCATGAGATGATGATTATAATAATAACAAAGAATACAAAAAAGTTTAGAAGGATTTGATTTTCAACTAATTACCCGTTCGTAGGCTTATCTTCACCCCCCATGTCTATGACCATGATGATAGTCTTTTGCTTTAACTGGCTAGGAAATCTTAGATATAAGACCCTAATTTAGTTAACATCAAGTCTGAGATTACCAACTTAAAATATATTTGAAATCCAGTCTGATCATGAAGAAAATATACCAATAAAAGGCCCGAGAAACATACCATGGTAAGAACCAATCCTAGATTGGTGCGATTTTTTTTTTTACTGCAATTGTACTGCAAAGAAAACATAGTAAATCACTAACAATAACATTGCTATATAGTGTAATAAACTAAATCAAAACAAACAAAATGAACATTATATACCACATGCTATAATGAAGGGTGATTGAGGAGCGTATAACTCCTAGTCTTTGACAACATAAATCCAAATTGAGGGACATCTGTTTATACGGGCGATCGAACGTGAAATCGTGAAACAAATAGAAACAGCAAACAAGATTAAAATCTCAAGTTGGAAAACAAACCTTCAGTGATGAAATTAGGGAGATGGAGAGAGGTGCCACATTTATAAGATCCTACAACTTAGTAAAGGGTAACTGTGAGTGAATGGTATGAAGCTGAAGCGGTTCAACTTTCTGAGTTGTTATATCTGTAGTTGAAAACCCTAGTTTTACAGAATAAAAACATTGTGTCGATAGAAGTTTTGAGTGTTGATGACGTGGCGAGTTGAGTAAAATTTAGAATGGGAGAGAGAAAGAGTAAACGAACTTCAGGGAAAATTATGAGAATCTAATGGGCCTATATGGACTGTCGATTTCATTTTATGTTTACGTATGTTTTGTAATGAATCTCCTTGTAAATCATACAGCCCATTAAAACATATATCATATGTAGTCAGCTGACGTGGCACAATTTTAAGAAGAGTTTTAGAAGCTGATGTGGACACTTCCACGAGCTTCAAAAGCTCCTTTTTATTAGTAAGAGATTAACCATTAGACTAATAAGATATTTTAACAATTAAACGACCAGACAAATATATAATAATATTAAGGCCGCAAGCCCAAACTTATATTGTTGGGCTCAGGACTAGCTCTGCATATATAAAAATTTATTAATATGAATAAATTTATCACAACAATGAAAATTTATCACAACACTAATATGAATCATACGAAAATACTCAAAAATTATAATGAAATTTTTTTTATTATGTTTTAGAGTTTTATCCAACCACATATTATGTTTTAAAAATTTATTTACTTTATCACTTAACTATTGACTATAACCTTACATTTGAAGTACCCTAAGCTTTATATTTTAAAATTTTTAGTATATTTCAACATTTCTAATAAATACTAAACATTAAAATGTAAATCTTACAAATTTGAGAACACGTACAAATACATAATCAATTACAACAAAGAAAGATAGAAAGAGAGAGGCTAAATTACACGATATTTTTTTACGAAAAAGGGTTTTACATGTTAACATATTTATGTATCAAGCTCACTAAAAACACAACATTAAAAACAAAAAAAAAAGCAAGAAGGAAAAACATCTTAACAATAAACAATTCGATTTAAATGAAGACACTTAAAATATAACAATATTTTAGCACAAATGGAGAACAAAAATTCCAAAACTCAACTATAATCACAGATCTTCAAAATTCAGCATTTTAAATGTTTGACGGCAGAGCTTTCTCTTCTATGACGAAGGAACCATGACATGTTGGATAAAGCAGGGTCTTCTTAACATAAACCCTTCGGTCCAATGGGTCCAAAAGGTATCGCTTTCCAGAGTTTTCTTAACTGTTATGAAAGAACCTCGAGAGGTTTATTAAACCCTCTGGTACTTATGATGTGTTCTGAATTGGTCGCACTTAGTTCAAAATGTAGTATTTTCCTTCTGCATTGAAGAAACAGAAGGAGGCGAACCTTTGATGGGTTCACTGGTTTTGACTCTCAGAAGTTTGTTTATCAAAGGGTTTCCACATTAGGACTCCAAATTACGACATGCTGAACAGATGATTAACATGGCCGAGTTGCTCACCACGGTAATAATTGTGGATTCGTATTTCATCACTGTTGTGAAAGAATTCTATGCTGCACGGTTTGGAGTTTCAATCTCATTGTACTTGGTTCATGTATGTTCATGGATATATGTATGAATTCAGATCAAATAATCATCAATCGGATGTTTCTCATTCCACAAACTCCTGATCATATGCTGATTTCACTTTTTTCATTTCACTAATCCTCTAGATAATGTTGTTTAATGGAAGTCCAAATCATAGAAAGCATCCGTTATCCTGAAAAGACATCAATGCATCTCCGGTTTTCAAATCTTTTCTACCAGCTTCTGTGTGTTTTAACGTATACCGACAGTGTACCCTTGTGATTAGATGTCATATGCTCCTCTCACATTTGATCATGTTCATACAACTTGAGGGTTCACCTCTTATCTATATACAATGAATTTTATATGGCTCGGTTCAACAAGTCATATGTGCTCTCAAGATTTTCCAGCTACCTCTGACAAGTATTTGTTTTAGTAATTTTGTTGTGTGTTGTTTTTATATGAGTGTGCACTCAAGCAGGAGGAGATTTTGTAACTAATCCAACTGGACTTGTTGTGTGTTTAAGGAAGATGCAGGTGAAGAAGAATAGAACTATAGAAGGATGAGGCATGGGCAAAAATAACCAAACCCGAATACCCGACCCGAAAATACCCGAACCGAACCCAATCCAAATTTTAGAAATATCCGAACGGGTCTTAAACTCCTATACCCAAAAAATCGAATCCGAATCCGAACCGAACCGAGAACCAAATGGGTACCCGAATTATATTTACATTTGATATTACCCACTTATCTAAAATTACAATTATAAACTCAAATATGTCTATTATTTTTAGACCAAAATAATCAAAACATCTATAATATCTAAATTATAGGAAAATTCATAATTTTATACTAATTTAACCAAACGTTATTCAAATTTAATTATTTTTATTTTTTCCAATATTTCGGGTACCCGAACCGAACCCGGATACATCCAAACCGAATCCGAACTAAAAATTCGAAATAGTGTGTTGGCATTACTTTGATGCTGTTCTAGATCTGAATATTGAACTTGTTACTTGTTGGGATTTGGTTATCCTTGGATCTGCAATTTTCGGAACCTTTTTGAGAATATGATGTTTTTCATATTATGTTGTTATAGGCTTGGACTGGATATTGTTGTTGGTGATCTGTCTAGATTAGTCTTTTTGCAGTCAGATAAAAAGAGAGAGATTGTTAGAACCAAGCTTGGCAGTTCAACAGGATGGAGCTATACAGTACATAGGAGCAATGAAGATACTGAGGAAATTCTTGGAACATTCCAACTGAATTAAGTGAATACATTAAAACCTCTATAAATTAAAAGTATGGTGACTTTGATATTTTATTAATTTATCATGATATTAATTTATGCATGTATTATATATTAATTTAAAGAGGATAAATTTATAAATATATTTCTAATAAGATATTTTACCATAAAATTTTAAAAGCGTATAAGTTTGAACAATCTAAATCACATAATAATTATATTTTGTAAACTATCAATCTTGAAATCTGGTCTTCAAAAAATAATATATAGAAAAAATTAGTAAAAATTAAATTCAAACTACAAAATGTATTTTGGTAATGAAATGCTAAGGAATTTAGATGAGTTACGTTCCCTTTTTAAAATTAAACTCGCCAATTGTAAATATTGATTAATGTTTCCAATGCTCATAGAAACTGATATTAAAAGTCTCATACAGTACCAACATAAAAATAATATATGTCCAGAGATAAAAATAAATTGAGGTTATTATCTACAATGTTAGATTACAAAATTAAAGACGATATGATATAGTTGATTTATAAGTTATAGCTGATAATGTTTCTATGAATAGTTATAGCGTTTGAAACTATTACAACCTTAAACCTGTTTTTGTCTAGGTGAGCATAAGAGGTAACTTTTTGTATTTTTTTTTACGTCTTCTTCAACAGTTAGGGGATCAACACCAAGGATCCAATACAAGTCAGATTTCCCACATATTTTCTTCTCTCCCGATAGGTGAAGCTCAACTGTCACCAATAACCGTTTCAGACCATCTACCTCAGAACATTTTTCCAGAGCTCGATGATTTGAAACATTTATCGGCGATAATTGAGGTTTACTTGTCGGGAGAGAAAAAAATATCCGGAGAATCAGACTGGTATGGGATCCTCGGTGTTGATCCCTTAGCTTCTGATGTAGAAATAAAGAAACGATACAAGAAATTACCTCTGATGCTCCACCCCGACAAAAACAAGTTTAAGGATGTGGAAGGTACTTTCAATCTTCTTTCAGAAGCGTGGGGTCTTCTGTCTTATAGTTTCTAAAAGAAAGTTGATATTGTTGATAAGGAAGACACGTTGTTGTTGTGTCAGCATCCGTTTTTGAAGACGCGTATTACATCTTGTTATCGAAGAAAAATATAATATTTCTAGTTTTGATAGATATTTTTTTTAATGAATATTATAAAAAAAAAAAAAGTCATATTAGAAAATTAATCTTTTTAATAATAAGAAGAACAACATAATCAAAGTTACCCTTTATAAATTATATGCATCTACTAAGAAAAAATACTTAAATTCATGCATCTAGTCTCAATAATATACATAATATATAGAACAACATCTATTGATATGCACAATTTTTTTACCATAATGAAAAAAACATTAAAAAATTGTTCTTTTTGATATGATTCAAAAAGACGTTATGAATCATATGAAAATATTCAAGAGTCAATTTGAAAAATTACCCTTTTCATTAAAGTATATTAAAGAATCAAACTTATCACTTGACTCCTATAGTTTGTATTTATATATTAAGAAAACAAAAATATCTTCATGCCTCTAGTGACAATAATATACATACCACATATAACATTAATTATAAATTTATGACCATAATAAAAATTACTCTTTCTGATTTATTCAAAAAATAGGATTTGGGCCTGAGTATTGTCCGGATCTGACTTTTGTTTTTACCATTTTTAAATGTTTTATTTGATGAAGAATTATTTTTTTTTTGCTTTTTCGATAAAAGATATATATATATATATATATATGATGATCCATGTTTAAACCCGCATATTTCATTTTGTTGACGACGAAAAATATAGATAATAAGAAGTCAATGTATCATACTGATTAAAGAGATGGACTCTAAATCCAATTGGTTTTGCCAGCGCAAGTTCGAATCCTACTCTCTCACAATTTTTTTTTTTGATAATGAATAATTTTTTTCAATTTTTCCTTTGCTGAATTCGGTTTTAAATCCGAATATCACTGGTTTCATAAGCGAAATTCTAAGTTTCTAAATGGTTCACTCGATTATAAAAACTTAAAAGATCTTTAAGTCATTAAGATATAGAATTTTTATATTACATGTTTTCGTAGCGAATCTAAAAATTTTTAAATGCAAGATATAATATAATAATATAAATTTGAAGGAGAACAAAAATTCCAAAACTCAGCTATAATCTCAGATCTTCAAAATTCAACATTTTAAATGTTTGACGGCAGAGCTTTCTCTTCGATGACGAAGGAACCATGACAGGTTGGATAAAGCAGGGTCTTCTTAACATAAACCCTTCAGTGCTCAAAATGTGTCTGCCATTTATCGCAATGGGTCAAAAGGTATGCTCTCCAGAGTTTTATGAAAGAACCTCGAGAGGTTTATTAAACCTGATATGCCTCTATTTTACACCTTTTAGATGACATTTCTATTATAGATTCTTTCGCTTTCATTGCATTGTTAGGTCTTAGATGCATCATTTGCATATTATCTTGTTTCATAGGTCTTGGAGTTGAAGCATGCAAGAAATGGCTCAAATTGGAGAAATGATGGTGAAGAACTATTCCGAAGTGTCTCACAGATCGACTCATATGAATACCGTCCATTGAGATTCAGATCCAGATTCCTTCATGAAAATTATAGGAAATTGAGCTAGCTTTCCAATGGAGGTGGTCTCGAGTAATTTGGGTCAGCGGTTAAGGAGATACATCTAATTTAGTGAGCAGCGGTCTGGTGTAGCGGTCTGCTGCTGGTCAAATGATCTATCCGCAAAAATCCGAGGTTTGCAGCGGGATGGTGCAGCGGCTTGGTGCTGACTGGTGGAGCTCAGCGGGATGGTGTAGCGGCTTGGTGCTGACCGGTAGAGCTCAGCGGGATGGTGCAGCGGCCTGGTGTTGACCGGTAGCGACTAATCCGAGTTTCATCAAGCATCTAAACCGATTCTAATCCGGTTTAATCTAAGTCTGATTAGTCTCATTTCAGCTGGTTATATGTTAAACCAACATGTTATTTTCCTAATATATAAACTCATTTACCCTAATGATGAGGGGGTGCTTTTGTTTTTGTGAGAGAATAGTTGTAGAACCTCTTTTGGAGATTTTCTCAAGAACTTGTATGAATCTTTCTCTTTGAAGTTTTAAGTATTTGTTTCCTTCTTAATCTTCTTATCTTATCTCTTCATAATCATGTTTAACCCATACACAATCTCTTTAGATGGTGTTAACATGAGTGAGTAGTCACTTTTGAGTTCTTGGGATTGATAGATGTAGAGTTGTTTACTTGTTGATTAGTGGAGTTTAGGTTTGTAATTGATACATCCTAGCTTAATATGTGTTCTTAATGCTAGATAGGCCTTGATCAAGCTTGTTTAGAACTTAGGTTTTCCTATGCCCACAAGGTGTTTGTGAAAATTCCCAAACCAACTTATTAAGTGCTAATCATATCTTACCTATGGGAATAGTTGTCTAGATTGATTAGTGGCTATTTAAACTTGTTATTAATGCTTGTTACTCATTCAATTGCTAATGGAAATTATTGTTGATTGAGTGTTTAATGAAGATGCTTTTATCATGCAAGTGAATTAGTTGTCATTAGTGTTTAAAGCCTTTGGATAAACTCTTTGTGATAGAAATGAAACTCCACTAGTTAGCTTGTGATCACTCTAGTTATCTATCTATTCCATTGAGCTCTCTTTACCATATTCGGATTTACGTTTCACAATTATAAACATTTATATAGCTTAGATTATTGCATGGACTTGCATTCCTAGTGTAGCTAGTTCTTGCTTTCCTTGTGGATCGATCCCTAAAGTGCTTCAACGTGCTAAGGGTATTTGATAACCCGAGACCTTAAAAACCTCCACCGGTTGGAAACAATAACTTTGAGATAAATGCGAGTTTAATCAACATGATACAAAGCTCAAAGTTTCATGGTTTACCAATGGAAGATCCGCTTGACCACTTGGATCAGTTCGATTTGTTTTGTGGAATGGTGAAGATCAATGGGGTTTCGGAAGATGCATTCAAGCTTCGTCTCTTCCCCTTCTCACTTGGAGACAAGGCACACCAATGGGAAAAGAATCTTCCTCAAGACTCTATAAAATCTTGGGATCAATGCAAAAGTGTGTTTCTTGCCAAGTTCTTTTCTACATCAAGGACGGCAAAGCTAAGGAATGCGATCTCAAGTTTTTCTCAAAAAATAAATGAAAGTCTTTGTGAAGCTTGGGAGAGATTTAAAGGATATGCATCACAATGTCCGCACCATGGCTTCTCCAAGGAATCTTTATTGAGTACACTCTACCGTTGGGTTTTGCATAAGTATCGGATGTTATTGGATACCGCTAGCAATGGAAATTTCTTGGGACAAAGCGCGGATAATGGAATGTTATTAGTGGAGAATTTGGCTCAAAGCGATGGTAGCTACGGGGAAGATTACGATCGCTCATCTAGAGATAACATTGAGATGAGTGATCAAAACCGCAAGGAGATCAAGGCATTGAATGAGAAGATTGATAAGTTGCTTCAAGTATCTCAAATGTCTCATAAGGCGGTCAACTTTGTTGGAGGAAATGAAGGATATCAAGGTTATCAATGTGTGGGAATGGAAAATTGTGTTGAGGTACAAGAGGAGATGAACTACATTGGTGGTCAAGGACAAGTATACAACAAGGGATTCAACATAAACTATAGGAATCATCCCAACTTCTCATATAGGAATCCCAATGTGGAGAATCCCCAAGATCAAACCTACCCACCTATGAAACCCCAAGGCAATTTCCAACCACTCTTTCACAACCAAGGCCAAGGAAGTGCATCAAAGCCACCACCTAATGAGGTCAAGGAAGAGGAGCGATAGAGCTTGCCAATCAAATGGAAGCAATGCACAATAGGATGAATGGGATGTACAATGATCTTGATGGAAAGATCAATAGCTTGGCCTCTCATATGAAGACCATTGATCTCAAGGTCGCTCAAGCCTCTTCTACTTTAAAGAGTCCAAGTGAAACATTACCGAGTAAACCCGAAACCAATTCTAAGGACTTTTGTAATGCTATGCTTACAAGGGAATCTTCTAATGATGAGAATGAGAAAGCTATAGAGGAGATTTCTAGGCTTCTCCATGGTTATAATGTTGAGAGTGTGGCGTGTAAAGTTAATGAGAAGATAGAGATTGACACTAGATGAAATGATGTGGTGTCAAAGAGAGTTGAAGAGGAAGATGCACCGCAAGTCAAAGCTCCTCCTTATGAGCCTCCACTCCCATTTCCCTGGAGAGTTCTTACTAAAGCTCAAAAGAAAGTCCTCTCGAGCTTCAAAGCTAGTATGAATGAGATTGGAGTTCCATTGCCTTCTATGGAAAGTTTGTACCAAGTCCCTATCTACAAGAAGTTCATTCATGCCATACTCGAGAACCGGTCAAAGGTAGAGGAGGTTATGAGGTTATTTGAACCACCACGCTCAACACCACTTGCACCCAAGACGCTTACAAAGCTTGAACATCCGGGAACTTTCATCATAACTTGCTATCTTGGTGATTTGGAGATAGATAATGCCTTGTGTGATTCCGGAGCTAGTGTGAATGTGATGTCACTTGAAATGGCGGAGAGCTTAGGGATTAAAGGAATGAAGCAACACTCCTCTTCCATTACATTTGGAGATGCTTCTTCAAAACCTCCACTTGGGTTGATTGAGGATTTTCCTCTTATGATTGGAGATTACTTAATCCCAACGGATTTTATGGTAGTGGAGAGGCCAAAACCCGACAAGCTTCCTCTCATTCTCGGAACTCCATTTCTCAACACCACGGGAGCAAGCATTTACTTCCCAACCAAGCGAGTGACCCTTGTCCATGTGAACCCAAAGGTTTCTTATCCAATTAGGCCTTCATCTACCATGTTTTGTGGAACAATCACTAAGGAAGAGCTAAGGACTTTGAATGATCAACATGAAGAGACCAAGGGTATGCATGTGAAGAACCAAGGGAATCTAATGCTTGATGAGGATATCTTGGATGGTGATTGTCTAGAGCTTCTATTTGAAGATTCTATGGATAAAGTGCTCTTGGTGAAGTCACCAAAACAAACCCACCCTCCCACCCTTGTGCCTAAGTTCAACGAGCTTTCTCCAAAAATGACTTTGAAGCCTAAGAGGTGTGTTCATGGAGAGGTTGAGTACAAGGTAAAGTGCAAAGGCATGAGCAACCCATTTGCCAAGGTCAAAGCATTCCTAACACCGGAGCTTCAAAGAAAGGATTCAATAGGTTTTCAAGGTGTCATGAAGGAAATTCTCACCATCAACTTCAAAGGTGGAACACGCTTTTTCAATGCTCATTCCACGACCTCCACCGACCCAAGGAGTTCCAAAACTCCTCCTATCTCTACACTCCCTAAGATTCACGACTAGGGCCAAGGTATGGTCCTTTCTCTCCCTTGTATATATCATTTATTTTCGTTTCCTATGTTATTCGTTTTGCCTTTTGTGGGTTTATGTCTTCTTCTTGAATTTTATTTCACACCGAGACGGTGTGAAGTAAGTTTGGGGGAGAGACCCGTCTCTAATCTTGTGTTTTGTGATCTTATTTTTCTTTTTGCATACTTGAGTCTCATGCATTCATCTATGTGCATAGAAAAAGCAAAAAACAAATTTGAAAATTTTGAAAAATACAAAAAGAAACATGTAGCTTTGCATTTACATATTGCCTTTAAGATTAAGTCTAAAAGCATATAGGTTTGCATTTACATATGCATTGGGGATATTTGCCTTGTTGAAGTTCAAATTTTGGATTGAGATCGAAGCCCTTGTTCCTAGTTACTTGATGCCTGATTTTCAATCTTGAAAAGCTGGAAAATCCATCATTGGACCCTTTCCTCTTTCGAAAATCTCGATCATTGTAAGCTTTGCATGATTTTCATTACAACTCTCTTTATTATTGGACATAACTTGAATCTAATTTCTTGCTTAGGGAGTTAAAATGCTTGTTCATGGGTTTCCATAGACCCATTCGAGTTATCTTATACCTATTTTACCACACTTGCTAACTCGAATGGCCATCTTCATCTTTAAGATGGTTTCTCCACCTTCACCCTAACCATTTTCTTTCAAACCATGCATTGATTTTGATTGAGTGAGGCCTCTTGTGTGCTTTCATTTGCAAAATCCCTAGAGAAGGTGATCGACAAGTCCTCTCTTCCATTAGACTAAGAATGTAATTATATCTTAGGAATGATTAGTGATCTTTGATGGGAAATAGTCATTAGAATGAAGGACAAGTGCGGAAAGCCCGAAAAAGAGTCTTGTATATATAAAAGCTTCTAGAGAACACTTAAGATAAGAAATAGTTGCTCAAATGTGAAAAAGAAAAGAAAAATAGATAGTGCTTCCTCCCTAGAGTTGAAAAGCTCATAAAAGGAAAGACAGAGCACCAAAAAAAATATAATGATTAAAGAGAAATGAGCATGTGTTTATATATGAAAAAGTTCTCTAGTTAGCCAAAAAGGAAAATAAGAGACTCGGGTTAAAGTCCTTATAATGATCGAAGCTCATTGTTTGGGTGTCTAAGAGTTTTGGGGAATAAGATGTTCAAGTCATGGGATATACATACATAAGTAGATGAAGACATAAGAATGGGTAGGATCATGGAAGAGAGCCTTGTACCAACATTTTGTCACATTCTCTATTGCTTTTGAGAAGTGACTTGCATTTTGTTTGGAAATAAACCATAAACACCATTGAACCTTCTCTTTTCCATATGTAAACCTTTGTTATACCTAGCCAACTGAACTTGATTGAGACTCCCTTAGCAAGACCGCACTTAAAAACTAAATGAATGTGAAGAGTTGTCTTGAGATTGATTGCAAGTTTGCTTTGGTTTCGAGTATGATTAGAGAGTTGGATTGGTATGATTATGGCAAAGTACGAGAGAGTAATGTGTTAAGTTATGCATTGTTTAACTTTGTTCAAGGACTTCGCGTTGAATCCATTCTTGAACTTTATGGTTTTGAATCCCCGTTTTTGAAACTCTTTTCTTTGCTAATCTCTTGTAGTTTGCTTGAGGACAAGCAAGAGATAGTTTGGGGGAGTTGATATGCCTCTATTTTACACCTTTTAGATGACATTTCTATTATAGATTCTTGCACTTTCATTGCATTGTTAGGTCTTAGATGCATCATTTGCATATTATCTTGTTTCATAGGTCTTGGAGTTGAAGCATGCAAGAAATGGCTCAAATTGGAGAAATGATGGTGAAGAACTATTCCGAAGTGTCTCACAGATCGACTCATATGAATACCTTCCATTGAGATTCAGATCCAGATTCCTTCATGAAAGTTATAGGAAATTGAGCTAGCTTTCCAATGGAGATGGTCTCGAGTAATTTGGGTCAGCGGTTAAGGAGATACATCTAATTTAGTTAGCAGCGGTCTGGTGTAGCGGTCTGCTGCTGGTCAAATGATCTATCCGCAAAAATCCGAGGTTTGCAGCGGGATGGTGCAGCGGCTTGGTGCTGACTGGTGGAGCTCAGCGGGATGGTGTAGCGGCTTGGTGCTGACCGGTAGAGCTCAGCGGGATGGTGCAGCGGCCTGGTGTTGACCGGTAGCGACTAATCCGAGTTTCATCAAGCATCTAAACCGATTCTAATCCGGTTTAATCTAAGTCTGATTAGTCTCATTTCAGCTGGTTATATGTTAAACCAAAATGTTAGTTTCCTAATATATAAACTCATTTACCCTAATGATGAGGGGGTGCTTTTGTTTTTGTGAGAGAATAGTTGTAGAACCTCTTTTGGAGATTTTCTCAAGAACTTGTATGAATCTTTCTCTTTGAAGTTTTAAGTATTTGTTTCCTTCTTAATCTTCTTATCTTATCTCTTCATAATCATGTTTAACCCATACACAATCCCTTTAGATGGTGTTAACATGAGTGAGTAGTCACTTTTGAGTTCTTGGTATTGATAGATGTAGAGTTGTTTACTTATTGATTGGTGGAGTTTAGGTTTGTAATTGATACATCCTAGCTTAATATGTGTTCTTAATGCTAGATAGGCCTTGATCAAGCTTGTTTAGAACTTAGGTTTTCCTATGCCCACAAGGTGTTTGTGAAAATTCCCAAACCAACTTATTAAGTGCTAATCATATCTTACCTATGGGAATAGTTGTCTAGATTGATTAGTGGCTATTTAAACTTGTTATTAATGCTTGTTACTCATTCAATTGCTAATGGAAATTATTGTTGATTGAGTGTTTAATGAAGATGCTTTTATCATGGAAGTGAATTAGTTGTCATTAGTGTTTAAAGCCTTTGGATAAACTCTTTGTGATAGAAATGAAACTCCACTAGTTAGCTTGTGATCACTCTAGTTATCTATCTATTCCCTTGAGCTCTCTTTACCATATTTGGATTTTCCTAAATCTATTTTATTTTGTTTTTGTTGTTTAGTTTTTATTCGGATTTACGTTTCACAATTATAAACATTTATATAGCTTAGATTGTTGCATGGACTTGCATTCCTAGTGTAGCTAGTTCTTGCTTTCCTTGTGGATCGATCCCTAAAGTGCTTCAACGTGCTAAGGGTATTTGATAACCCGAGACCCTGAAAACCTCTTTATCAAAACCCTCTGGTACTTATGATGTGTTTTGCATTGGTCGCACTTAGTTCTAAATGTAGTATTTTCCTTCTGCATTGAAGAAACAGAAGGAGGCGAACCCTTTATGTGTTCATTTTTTTTGCATCTCAGAATTTTATTTATCAAAAGGTTTTCACATTAGGACTCCAAGTTATGACATGCTGAACAGATGATTAACATGGCCGAGTTGCTCACCACGGTAATCATTGTGGATTCGTATTTCATCACTGTTGTGAAAGAATTCTATGCTGCACGGTCTGGAGTTTCAATCTCATTTTACTTGGTTTATGTATGTTCATGGATATATGTATGAATTCAGATCAAATAATCATCAATCGGATGTTTCTCACTCCACAAACTCGTGATCATATGCTGATTTCATTTTTTCATTTCACTAATCCTCTAGATAATGTTGTTTAATGGAAGTCCAAATCACAGAAAGCATATGTTATCCTGAAAAGACGTCAATGCATCTCCGGTTTTCAAATCTTATCTACCAGCTTCTGTGTGTTTTAACGTATAACGACAGTGTACCCTTGTGATTAGATGTCATATGCTCCTCTCACATTTGATCATGTTCATACAACTTGAGGGTTCACCTCTGATCTGGATACAATGAATTTTATATGGCTCGGTTCAACAAGTCATATGTGCTATCAAGATTTTCCAGCTACCTCTGAGAAGTATTTGTTTTAGTAATTTTTTTGTGTGTTGTTTTATATGAGTGTGCACTCAAGCAGGAGGAGATTTTGTAACTAATCCAACTGGACTTGTTGTGTGTTTAAGGAAGATGCAGGTGAAGAAGAATAGAACTATAGAAGGATGAGGCATGGGCAAAAATAATTGAAACGACCTCAACCGATTTTTTGCACATTAAAATATTCATAAATATTAATTAACACACAAACACGACAATTCCAAATTAATACAATTCAACATTCATTAAGACTCGCTTATTAAACTCAACAACATAAAACAACAACACGAGTCCTAATCATCCTCCTCCTCATAGCCTTGATTCCACGATCACACTTTATCTTTACCTGCATCAAACACACACAGAGATGCGTAAGTATTATCATAAATACTTAGTGAGGCGATCCTCCCAACTACGAGCTATACACACAAGCAAGTAAAACCACGCAAAGCCCAAACCCAACCGAACACGACACACGATGCTACGAACCAAAAATCACCCCAACACAAGAAACGAACACGAAAAACGGCCAGAACGACCAGATCGATCGATCCTGACCAGGATCGATCGATCCAGAACGGCCGTGAACCACACCGAACAATCGATCCGGGACAGGATCGATCGTTCCCGACCAGATCGATCGATCCCGCCTGGATCGATCGATCCAAGCTTCCTGCAACACACGGATTCGACTTCTAACACGTCGAAATGCGACAAGCAACCTCCAAAACGTCACAAACTTGAATCCTAATGATAACACAACATTACCCAACTCAAGGACTCAAGAAACAATCCAGAAAACTCCATGGATCTAAGCAAATCTATCAAACAAGCATCAAAAACCGAAAACAATGTTCTACAAGCTTAGTCCAGCCCTTGGTCACGCACTCACCTCGAATTCGGATTGATTGAAGCCACACGAAGCTTCTCCAGGCCAGCAAGAACCTCCACGCTCAAGCCAAAATCTCTGAAACTCCTTTGAAACTTCCCAAAAGCTCCAACTTCACAAACTCTTCCTTCTTCCTTTTAAACTCACAATTCCTTTCCTCCTTTCTCACTTCTTCACTTCCTTAGGCTCTCTCTAACCCTCCTTGAACCTCCAGAAGCAACCCCAACGAAAAATGAAGAAGGAGGAAGAAGAAACGCGTTTAAAAGGGTGAAAAAGTCGACCTACCAACTCTGCCGACAGCCGGGATCGATCGATCCTCCTTACAACCGCAAAAATGGCAAATGCCAACAAGATCGATCGATCCTGACCAGGATCGATCGATCCAGCCAAAAAAAATCCTCTGGATTGGCTCGAAAATTGATTCTTGACCCCTTTTTTTTTTTTCATCCCGTCATTTCTCTTCAAAACTCCATCCCCGAGGCCAACGGAAAGGACTTTTAAGAGATAATCTCTCTTACACCGATTTATCTTGATCAAAGACGTTTTTGATATATATATATATCCATATATATGAATTTCGTCAATAATCCCCATTTTAGAAGACGGGCGTTACAATAACCAAACCCGAATACCCGACCCAAAAATACCCAAACCGAACCCAATCCAAATTTTAGAAATATCCGAACGGGTCTTAAACTCCTATACCCAAAAAATCGAATCCGAATCCGAA
Organism: Barbarea vulgaris; assembly: GCA_963667165.1. Classification (NCBI taxonomy): domain Eukaryota; kingdom Viridiplantae; phylum Streptophyta; class Magnoliopsida; order Brassicales; family Brassicaceae; genus Barbarea; species Barbarea vulgaris. The sequence goes on along the minus strand of OY763887.1, from coordinate 39,791,731 downwards.
CCGAACCGAGAACCAAATGGGTACCCGAATTATATTTACATTTGATATAACCCACTTATCTAAAATTACAATTATAAACTCAAATATGTCTATTATTTTTAGACCAAAATAATCAAAATATCTATATTATAAGAAAATTCTTAATTTTATACTAATTTAACCAAACGTTATTCAAATTTAATCATTTTTATTTTTTCCAATATTTTGGGTACCCGAACCGAACTCGGATACATCCAAACCGAATCCGAACTAAAAATTCGAAATAGTGTGTTGTCATTACTTTGATGCAGTTCTAGATCTGAAAATTGAACTTGTTACTTGTTGGGATTTGGTTATCCTTGGATCTACAATTTTCGGAACCTTTTTTGAGAATAGGATGTTTTTCATAGTATGTTGTTATAGGCTTGGACTGGATATTGTTGTTGGTGATCTGTCTAGATTAGTCTTTTTGCAGTCAGATAAAAAGAGGGAGATTGTTAGTACCAAGCTTGGCAGTTCAACAGGATGGAGCTATACAGTACATAGGAGCAATGAAGATATTGAGAAAATTGTTGGAACATTCCAACTGAATTAAGTGAATACATTAAAACCTCTATAAATTAAAAGTATGGTGACTTTGATATTTTATTAATTTATCATGATATTAATTTATGCATGTATTATCTATTAATTTAAAGAGGATAAATTTATAAAAATATTTCTAATATGATATTTTACCATGAAATTTTAAAAGCGTATAAGTTTGAACAATCTAAATCACGTAATAATTATATTTTGTAAACTATCAATCTTGAAATCTGGTCTTCAAAAAATAATATATAGAAAAAAATTAGTCAAAAATTAAATTCAAACTACAAAATGTATTTTGGTACTGAAATGCTAAGGAATTTAGCTGAGTTACATTCCCTATTTAAAATTAAACTCGCCAATTATAAATATTGATTAATATTTCCAATGATCACAGAAACTGATATTAAAAGTCTCATACAGTACCAAAATAAAAATAATATATGTCCAGAGATAAAAATAAAATTGTGGTTATTATCTACAATGTTAGATTACAAAATTAAAGACGATGTGATATAGTTGATTTATAAGTTATAGCTGATAATGTTTCTATGAATAGTTATAGCGTTTGAACCTATTACAACTTTAAACCTGTTTTTGTCTAGGTGGAGCATAATAGCTAACTTTTTGTATTGTTTTTTACTTCTTCTTCAACAGTTAGGGGATCAACACCAAGGATCCCATACAAGTCAGATTCCCCACATATTTTCTTCTCTCCCGATAGGTAAAGCTTAACTGTCACCAATAACCGTTTCAGACCATCTAGCTCAGAACATTTTTCCAGAGCTCGATGATTTGAAACATTTATCGGCGATAATTGAGGTTTACTTGTCGGGAGAGAAAAAAATATCCGGAGAATCTGACTGGTATGGGATCCTCGGTGTTGATCCCTTAGCTTCTGATGTAGAAATAAAGAAACGATACAAGAAATTACCTCTGATGCTCCACCCCGACAAAAACAAGTTTAAGGATGTGGAAGGTACTTTCAATCTTCTTTCAGAAGCGTGGGGTCTTCTGTCTTATAGTTTCTAAGAGAAAGTTGATGTTGTTGATAAGAAAGACACGTTGTTGTTGTGTCAGCATCCATTTTCGAAGACGCGTATTACATCTTGTTATCGAAGAAAAATATAATATTTCTAGTTTTGATAGATATTTTTTGAATGAATATTAAAAAAAAATCAAAAGTCATATTAGAAAATTAATCTTTTTAATAAAAATAAGAACGACATATTCAAAGTTACCCTTTATAAATTATATGCATCTACTAAGACAAAATACTAAAATTTATGCACCTAGTCTCAATAATATACATAATTTATATAACAACATCTATTGATATGCACAAATTTTTTACCATAATGAAAAAAACATTAAAAAATTATTCTTTTTGATATAATTCAAAAAGACGTTATGAATCATATGAAAATATTCAAGAGTCAATTTGAAAAATTACCCTTTTCATTAAAGTATATTAAAGAATCAAACTTATCACTTGACTCCTATAGTTTGTATTTATATATTAAGAAAACAAATATATCTTCATGCCTCTAGTGACAATAATATACATACCATATATAACATTAATTATAAATTTATGACCATAATAAAAATTTCTCTTTCTGATTTATTCAAAAAATAGGATTTGGGCCTGAGTATTGTCCGGATCTGACTTTTGTTTTTACCATTTTTAAATGTTTTATTTGAAGAAGAATTATATTGTTATTGCTTTTTCGATAAATATATATATATGATGATCCATGTTTAAACCCGCATATTTCATTTTGTTGACGACTAAAAATATAGATAATAAGAAGTCAATGTATCATACTGATTAAAGAGATGGACTCTAAATCCAATTGGTTTTGCCAGCGTAAGTTCGAATCCTACTCTCTCACAAATATTTTTTTTTGATAATGAATAATTTTTTTCAATTTTTCCTTTGCTGAATTCGGTTTTAAATCGGAATATCACTGGTTTCATAAGCGAAATTCTAAGTTTCTAAATGGTTCATTCGATTATAAAAACTTAAAAGATCTTTAAGTCACTAAGATATAGACTTTTTATATTACATGTTTTCCTTGCGAATCTAAAATTTTTTAAATGCAAGATATAATATAATAATATAAATTAGAAGGAGAACAAAAATTCCAAAACTCAACTATAATCTCAGATCTTCATAATTCAACATTTTAAATGTTTGACGGCAGAGCTTTCTCTTCGTTGACGAAGGAACCATGACAGGTTGGATAAAGCAGGGTCTTCTTAACATAAACCCTTCAGTTCTCATAATGTGTCTGCCATTTATCGCAATGGGTCCAAAAGGTATGCTCTCCAGAGTTTTATGAAAGAACCTCGAGAGGTTTATTAAACCCTCTGGTACTTATGATGTGTTTTGCATTGGTCGCACTTAGTTCTAAATGTAGTATTTTCCTTCTGCATTGAAGAAACAGAAGGAGGCGAACCCTTTATGTGTTCAATTTTTTTGCATCTCAGAATTTTGTTTATCAAAAGGTTTTCACATTAGGACTCCAAGTTATGACATGCTGAACAGATGATTAACATGGCCGAGTTGCTCACCACGGTAATAATTGTGGATTCGTATTTCATCACTGTTGTGAAAGAATTCTATGCTGCACGGTCTGGAGTTTCAATCTCATTGTACTTGGTTCAGGTATGTTCATGGATATATGTATGAATTCAGATCAAATAATCATCAATCGGATGTTTCTCATTCCACAAACTCCTGATCATATGCTGATTTTATTTTTTCATTTCACTAATCCTCTAGATAATGTTTTTTAATGAAAGTCCAAATCACAGAAAGCATACGTTATCCTGAAAAGACATCAATGCATCTCCGGTTTTCAGATCTTATCTACCAGTTTCTGTGTGTTTTAACGTATACCGATAGTGTACCCTTGTGATTAGATGTCATATGCTCCTCTCACATTTGATCATGTTCATACAACTTGAGGGTTCACCTCTGATCTGGATACAATGAATTTTATATGGCTCGGTTCAACAAGTCATATGTGCTCTCAAGATTTTCCAGCTACCTCTCACAAGTATTTATTTTAGTAATTTTGTTGTGTGTTGTTTTTATATGAGTGTGCACTCAAGCATGAGGAGATTTTGTAACTAATCCAACTGGACTTGTTGTGTTTTAAGGAAGATGCAGGTGAAGAAGAATAGAACTATAGAAGGATGAGGCATGGGCAAAAATAACCAAACCCGAATACCCGACCCGAAAATACCCGAACCGAACCCAATCCAAATTTAGAAATATCCGAACGGGTCCTAAACTCCTATACCCAGAAAATCGAATCGGAATCCGAGCCGAATCGAGAACCAAATGGGTACCCGAATTATATTTACATTTGATATAACCCACTTATCTAAAATTACAATTATAAACTCAAATATGTCTATTATTTTTAGACCAAAATAATCAAAATATATAAAATATCTAAATTATAAGAAAATTCTAAATTTTATACTAATTTAACCAAACGTTATTCAAATTTAATCATTTTTATTTTTTCCAATATTTCGGGTACCCGAACCGAACCCGGATACATCCAAACCGAACCCGAACTAAAAATTTGAAATAGTGTGTTGTCATTACTTTGATGCAGTTCTAGATCTGAATATTGAACTTGTTACTTGTTGGGATTTGGTTATCCTTGGATCTACAATTTTTGGAACCTTTCTTGAGAATAGGATGTTTTTCATATTATGTTGTTATAGGCTTGGACTGGATATTGTTGTTGGTGATCTGTCTAGATTAGTCTTTTTGCAGTCAGATAAAAAGAGGGAGATTGTTAGTACCAAGCTTGGCAGTTCAACAGGCTGGACCTATACAGTACATAGGAGCAATGAAGATATTGAGGAAATTCTTGGAACATTCCAACTGAATTAAATGAATACATTAAAACCTCTATAAATTAAAAGTATGGTGTCTTTGATATTTTATTAATTTATCAAGATATTAATTTATGCATGTATTATATATTAATTTAAAGAGGATAAATTTATAAAAATATTTCTAAAATGATATTTTACCATGAAATTTTAAAAGCGTATAAGTTTGAACAATCTTGAGACGACCGCACTCGTTTTTTTTTTTTAATTAATTAATTAATATCCCCATAAATATTAATTACTTCCCAATCAAATAATATTCAACTACTCAAAAATAATAATAATCACTCTAACAATAAAAATACATTTTTTTATTGTTTATCCGTAAGGATATTAGATCGATTGATCTTTCCAGAATACGACGACTTGAGTTGAGAGTCGAAGTTGGTCTGTATAGCCACCTTGGCTTTCATAGACAATTTCTGTTGTCTATTAGCGGTTCTTGATAAACAAGAATCCGGACTTGAGATCGTTAAATCTTTTATCTTTTCGGGTTAATTAATCACACATTTATTCCAATTGGTTTTTATTCAAAAGTACTAAAACCGTAATTACTTCATAATAAAAACACTTAAACACACAACAAGTTTAGATCATCCCCTCTTCCTTGCCTTGATCCCACGGTCACATATTTTCTTTTTCTGCATCAATAAAAGAGATGCATAAGTATTTCAACAAATACTTAGTGAGGCAATCCTCCCATCTACAAGCTATACACTCAAACGATTTAAAAATATTTACTATAGTTAAACCCGAAAATACCGAAACAAATCAACTATCTCAAGAAATACTCGATCTAGATCCACCCGAGATCATACACGGCCTATTTCATGAAAACCACATCAAACAATCAAATCGCTTAGATAAGCTTATGGTCATGCTCTCACATCAGATTAAGGATAATTTCCCAGACAAGGAAACCAACAACACAACCCAACGATGGCTCCCTCCTTTGCGTCAAACTCTTCCTCGACACCCACCTACACCACATCCAAAATCACACTCAACACGACACAACCTTTCACACGCCAACAACAGCTGTCCATAGTCTGAGACTTATATCCATAAGTTCTCAAGATTCCTTCAAAGTTTAAGCTCAAACCGAGCTCGTTTTCCCAACCAAACAATACAACTCGTGGGATTATTCTATAGAAAATATGTCTCAACTCAATACATGAATAAATCAACAACTAACCGTTGAAATCTCAACCCCAACGTTTAAACTCAACCCCTAAATGTTCTGAAGCTAACCTCAAAGTTTCGCGATGATCCGACCACAGACGAACTCGCGATTGTTCTTTGAATCCACGTTGGTCCCGATCGCGTCTGAAACAGAGCGCCTCACGGAAACGTGAATAACTTTTAGAATATTAACTCAAATCCAATTCCTCAAATTGGTACATATAGATATAAGACTTAACTACAACTCCACAAATTTTCGTTATCTTTGGAAACGATTTGCTAGGTCGAACCCCTTTTTCCTTCTTACTCACGGAACAACTCTCCAACCCTCACTCTTCTCTCCTTCTCTAAAACCACCGATCAAAGCCTCCCTCCTCACCTTTCCTCTCACGCCAAAAGCCACTATAAACTCACTCTATCTCTTTTTCTTTCTGCAGATGGAAGTGTCAGCAATGATCAGGAGAAATGGTGTGAGTGGCTTTGGTGGAGAAGGTGGAGAAGGTAGTGGAGAAGAAGGTGGAGAAGGTAGGTGACTTCTAAAAAGAAAGTGGAGGCTGCTGGTGGAAAAATGGGTGCAGAAACATTTATTTATTTTTATTTTTGGACTTGTCCTTAATTCCCAAAAGTCCACAAACTGACCCCAAACTTCCAAATCGATTCCGAACACCCCTACGAGAAAAATGCGGTGTAACTTTTAAGTTACTCCAAAAATTTCCGGAAATATTTTCCAGAGATTCTACGCATAAATCTCGGATATAATTCCAAAATTCCATATTTCGGAACACGGGCGTTACAATTCTCCCCCACTAACATAGATTCGTCCTCGAATCTAACGCCTCAGTCCATCCGCAATGAACTCAACCACACATATTATAACGCCCGTGTTCCGAAAAATTAAATAATTTAATTATTTCGGAATTCTTTCGAGTTTATGAACCATAAAAATCTCAAGAAATTGATTATGGGGTTGAAATAATCAATTTAGATTGGTCCCGGGGGTGTCATAAATCGTTTTAAGAGTTTTGGGGCCGAACGGAAAAGGTGTAAAAGTTGGAGGACTTTGTTGCAATTTTGGGAAACTAGGTTGACTTTTTATTCTTCTTCTTCCCTGATCGTGAGTTCAGTTGGTGAGAAGTATGAGCTGGAACTGAGAGTAAGAAAGAGAATAGAAAGGAGAAGAAGAAGGAGGAGGAGAAAGAAGAGAAGAAGCTAGAGAAACATCAGAGTTTGGTGCTTATTTGGAGGCACGATCGGCCTAACTATCGAGCTCCGTTTGAGCTGAAATTTTGTAGGCAAGATCATCAATCTCTTGTATAGTTATTAAACAAATTTCGTCGATTTTAGTTGAGTATTTTGGGAGATATGATTTTTCTCCCAAAACCGCTCAATCAGAGCCATGTCCGACGAGTTCTAGGAGAAAAGAGGAACGGCTGATCAAATCGAATCTTTTTGATCTGAACGGAGGGATACACGACATCTGTATCTAGCCATAGCCATAAACCGATTTCAATTAGGGATTATGGTCAGAAAGTTATAGCCGTTCTCCTGAGGCGGAGTTTTGCAAATCGGAGTTTACCGCCGTCCATTTTCAACGGCAGTTTCCCGGTGAACCGTAGGGATCTAGGAGACGATCTACATATCACTGGAAAGCCCCGGATGTCAACTTTCCAGAACCATCGGCCGATTTGGATTCCGATGAACACTTTGGCCGGAATCGGAGTTTAAGTACTCGCGGCGGTGGTGGTGGAAGTGATGTGGTGGTGGTGAAAGTGATGTGGTGGTGGTGGCTGAGTGGAGATGGTGGTGGGCGGCCACGTGTTGCTGAGTAGAGAAAAGTTGATGAATAATTGTTGGTTTAGTAATAATTAAAGTTTTAATTAACTTTGATTATTTTATTAATTTTCTAGATCGTGTTCGGGATTTTAGGGGTAATTCATCTCGGGTGGTGTCGGGAAAATTCCGTGCGTGATTCAGGTGAGTGCGTGACCATTGAGCTTGTTTGAAGTTTTATAATTGTATAAGTTGGATTTGTGTTAGATCCATGTTTTGCCGTAGGATCGATCGATCCACCTCAAAAAGAATGTTTTGCCGGTTGTTTGGGGGATCGATCGATCCATGTGGGGATCGATCGATCCATGTGGGGATCGATCGATCCTGAACTTTGAATAATTGTGAATTTCGTGGGGATCGATCGATCCGATCAGATCGATCGATCCAGTTGTGGTTTGATGTTGTTTTATTTTATTTTATTTTTTTTTGTTTTGTTTGATGAGTATGTTGATTGGTTGTTGTGTGGTTCTACTTGCTTGGGTATATTTTACCATGGGTATATAGCTCGTAGATGGGAGGATCGCCTCACTACGTATTTTTGATAATACTTACGCATCTCTGTGTGTGTTTGATGCAGGTAAAGATAAAGTGTGATCGTGGAATCAAGGCTATGAGGAGGAGGATGATTAGGACTCGTAGGCCGTGTCGGTTGTTATTAGAACTGTTGGTATATTTTAATAAGCGAGTCTTAATGAATGTTGAATTGGAATAATTTGAAATTGTCGTGTATGTGTGATAATTAGTATTTATGAATATTTTAATGTTAAAAAAAAAATCGGGTGAGGTCGTTTCAATTTGGTATCAGAGCATATACGGTTATAGGACGATTTAGAAATTGTTTGAGTGTAGAGTTAGTGGCAGATTATGATCTGGAGATAGCTTACCATCCTGGTAAAGCAAATTTGGTTGCAGATGCCTTGAGTCGCAAGCGAGTATCTTCGGCTAGTGAGCGGGACATGGAGTCCTTGGTGTGCGAGATTAGCACGTTGAGGTTGTGTGCTATATCTCAGGAACCGTTTGGCTTGGAGGAGACTAATCAAGCAGATCTTTTGAGCAGGGTTCGGTTGGCTTAGGAAAAAGATGAAGAGTTGATTAAGGCCTCCAGAGCTGAGGGTTCAGAGTATCATGTCTCAGCTAATGGGACTATTCTTGTGCATGGGCGGGTATGTGTACCCAAGGATGAGGAGTTGAAGCGAGAGATTCTGAGTGAGGCTCATGCGAGCAAGTTTTTGATTCACCCAGGAGCGACAAAGATGTACCGTGATCTGAAACGGTATTATCATTGGGTCGGGATGAAAAAGGATATTGCTAACTGGGTCGCAGAGTGCGATGTGTGCCAGTTAGTGAAGGCAGAGCATCAGGTTCCGAGCGGGCTGTTGCGGAGTTTACCCATTCCCGAGTGGAAGTGGGATATGATAATGATGGATTTCGTAGTTGGGTTACCTGTTTCTCGGACCAAGGATGCTATTTGGGTCATTGTTGATCGATTGACCAAGTCGGCGCATTACCGATGGAGCTACGGTTCTGGCTAGGAAGTATGTGCAGGAGATAGTGAGACTTCATGGAGTACCGGTGAGTATAGTGTCAGACCGGGACCCTAAGTTCACTTCGGGGTTCTGGAAGGCATTCCAGGAAGAGATGGGCACTAGGGTGCACTTAAGTACGGCATATCACCCTCAGACGGATGGGCAGTCCGAGAGGACCATCCAGACTCTCGAGGATTTGCTGAGGATGTGTGTGCTTGACTGGGGTGGTCATTGGGTGGACCACTTGAGCTTGGCAGAGTTTGCTTACAATAATAGTTACCAGGCAAGCATTGGGATGGCCCCATACGAAGCACTCTATAGGAGGCCATGTCGTACACCCTTGTGTTGGACCCAGGTAGGGGAGAGGAGTATGTTGGGTGCAGATTTTGTTCAGGAAACTACGGAGAAGATCCGAGTTTTGAAACTGAACATGAAGGAAGCCCAAGATCGGCAAAAGAGTTATGCCGATAAGAGGAGAAAAGACCTCGAGTTTGAGGTGGGAGATAGGGTATATCTCAAGATGGCATTGTTGCGGGGTCCGAACAGATCCATTACTGAGACTAAGTTGAGTCCGAGGTATTTGGGTCCGTTCAAGATTGTTGAGAGAGTTGGCCCAGTTGCATATCGGTTGGAGTTACCGGAGGTTATGCGAGCACTTCACAAGGTCTTCCATGTGTCGATGCTGAAGAAATGCTTACGTAAGGATGATGAGGTATTGGAAGAGATTCCGACAGATCTTCAGCCTAATATGACCGTTGAGATGAGACCTTTGAGGATTCTCGAGAGGAGGGTCAAAGAGCTTCGTCGGAAGAAGATTCCAATGATGAGGGTGTTATGGGATTGTGACGGTGTGCAGGAGGAGACTTGGGAACCAGAGGCAAGGATGGAAACAAGATTTAAAAAGTGGTTCGAGAAGCAAGCTGAGGCTTGAGTTTCCATCGATGGTTTCTAATTTCACATTTTGAGTTGTATGTCATGTTGTATACGATGAATATTATGTGAAATTGAATAAGAGGAGTAATCTTATGAGTTTATGACTTGTGATGTCATATGAGTAAAGAAAAGTTTATTAGAGTATAAACTGGAAGTATTCTTCGAACAATGATAAATGGAATACCCTGAGTGAGTGGATATACCTTAAGATAACATGTGTAGTGGTTATAGGATAGGTTGATATTCCGGGATGGGAATATGGTTGGTGAGTGTCACCATGTGATGTGGTGTGTGGACTCTGTGAGATAGATTCGGTCGGACATGCTTATAGACGTTAGACTTGCTTGCTCCAAGGACTGGTGGGTCCTGTACGACTCATGGGAGATGGATTTCTCCAGAGGCGGGGATGAGGATTTCCCCAGATACCCAGAGCTCGAAGGACTTGTGAGTCCTGAGAGTGGGAGTGGTATGAGTGTGATACCCATAGCTTGAAGGTCCTTGTGAGCTGAGAGTGCGAGTGGTATGGTTGCTATACCCAGAGCTCGAAGGGCTGACGAGTCCTGAGAGTGAGAGTGGTATAGGTTGGATCCCGATAGCTTTCAGGACTTCGTGGCCTGTGAGCGAGAGTGGCATCAGGTACCCAGAGCCCAGCGTGCCTTGCACAGAGGGTGGGAGTGGTACGAGTATGAGTTGGGAGCAGTGTATGTCTATAACGTGAGTATAAGCATAGCGGCTGAATAGAGATCTCGAGAGTGGTTGGGTTGTGACTTGGGAATAGAGTCGTGTTTCTAGTTAAACTTGTTAAGGGAAAATGAGATAAGTGGTTTGATCAGATGGCTCATGAGCAGTTCTATGCGGTAGATCCGATTCTCGAACGTATGGTACTTGTTTGTTTTATTACGTTCGTCATGAAGAATCGCTAAAAAGAATGGCTAAGTATTAAAAGCTATCTTATCTAACTCTTGTCAAAAGTTCTCTGAAGCAAGTTGACGTTAGAGGGTTTACGGGGTTGTTGGATAGGTAGAGTTGTATGGTCGGGTCGACCATGAGAGGGTAGGGATCGTTGCAACGATGGGTGTTGAGTTCATAGCGGATTGAACTGTGTCTAAGGATTCGAGGAGGAATCCAGCTTGGTGGGAGAGAATTGTAACGCCCGTGTTCCAAAAAATTAATTAATTTAATTATTTCGGAATTCTTTCGAGTTTATGAACCATAAAAATCTCAAGAAATTGATTATGGGGTTGAAATAATCAATTTAGATTGGTCTCGGGGGTGTCATAAATCGTTTTAAGAGTTTTGGGGCCGAATGGAAAAGTTGTAAAAGTTGGAGGACTTTGTTGCAATTTTGGGAAACTAGGTTGACTTTTTATTCTTCTTCTTCCCTGATCGTGAGTTCAGTTGGTGAGAAGCATGAGCTGGAACTGAGAGTAAGAAAGAGAAGAGAAAGGAGAAGAAGAAGGAGGAGGAGAAAGAAGAGAAGAAGCTAGAGAAACATCAGAGTTTGGTGCTTATTTGGAGGCACGATCGGCCTAACTATCGAGCTCGGTTTGAGCTGAAATTTTGTAGGCAAATTCATCAATCTCTTGTATAGTTATTAACCAAATTTCGTCGATTTTAGTTGAGTATTTTGGGAGATATGATTTTTCTCCCAAAACCGCTCAATCAGAGCCATGTCCGACGAGTTCTAGGAGAAAAGAGGAACGGCTGAACAAATCGAATCTTTTTGATCTGAACTTTTAAGGAGGGATACACGACATCTGTATCTAGCCATAGCCGCAAACCGATTTCAATTAGGGATTATGGTCAGAAAGTTATGGCCGTTCTCCTGAGGCGGAGTTTTGCATATTGGAGTTCACCGCCGTCCATTTTCAACGGCAGTTTCCCGGTGAACCGTTGGGATCTAGGAGACTATCTACATATCACTGGAAATCTCCGGATGTCAAATTTCAAGAACCACCGGCCGATTTGGATTCCGATGAACACTTTGGCCGGAATCGGAGTTTAAGTACTTGCGGTGGTGGTGGTGGAAGTGATGTGGTGGTGGTGAAAGTGATGTGGTGGTGGTGGCTGAGTGGAGATGGTGGTGGGCGGCCACGTGTTGCTGAGTAGAGAAAAGTTGATGAATAATTGTTGGTTTAGTAATAATTAAAATTTTAATTAACTTTGATTATTTTATTAATTTTCTAGGTCGTGTTCGGGATTTTAGGGGTAATTCATCTCGGGTGGTGTCGGGAAAATTCCGTGCGTGATTCAGGTGAGTGCGTGACCATTGAGCTTGTTTGAAGTTTTGTAATTGTATAAGTTGGATTTGTGTTAGATCCATGTTTTGCCATAGGATCGATCGATCCACCTCAAAAAGAATGTTTTGCCGGTTGTTTGGGGGATCGATCGATCCATGTGGGGATCGATCGATCCTGAACTTTGAATAATTGTGAATTTCGTGGGGATCGATCGATCCGATCAGATCGATCGATCCAGTTGTGGTTTGATGTTGTTTTTTTTTTTTTTTTTTTTTTTTTTGTTTTGTTTGATGAGTATGTTGATTGGTTGTTGTGTGGTTCTACTTGCTTGGGTATATTTTACCATGGGTATATAGCTCGTAGATGGGAGGATCGCCTCACTAAGTATTTTTGATAATACTTACGCATCTCTGTGTGTGTTTGATGCAGGTAAAGATAAAGTGTGATCGTGGAATCAAGGCTATGAGGACGAGGATGATTAGGACTCGTAGGCCGTGTCGGTTGTTATTAGAACTGTTGGTATATTTTAATAAGCGAGTCTTAATGAATGTTGAATTAGAATAATTTGAAATTGTCGTGTATGTGTGATAATTAATATTTATGAATATTTTAATGTTAAAACAAAAATCGGGTGAGGTCGTTTCACATATCATAACACAGTGATCACACTTGACCATACTGGCCACACAACCAGTCCCGAGATCAAACACTATTGACCTCTGAGGTCTACATTCAGTCACTAGCTTAAGACTCCGGTCATAAATCATTGCTCACAACTCAAACTCATACCTCTCCACTCTAAGACACCAAGTCCTACGAGTTCTGGTTATCAATACACCTCCGCTCTCAGACCACAAAGTCCTTATGAGCTCTCGGTATCAAATTCATGCCACTCCACTCTGGGCACTATAACCTTACGAGTTCTCGGTACTCACGTATCACTCCACTCTGGGCTATACACCTTACGAGTTTTCGACATCGCACTCATACCACTCCACTCTGGGCAGTATAACCTTACGGATTCTCGATATCACATACCATTCCACTCTGGGCAGTATAACCTTACGGATTCTCGATATCACATACAACTCCACTCTGGGCAGTATAACCTTACGGATTCTCGATATCACATACCATTCCACCCTGGGCTATATACCTTATGAGTTCTGGGTATCACACTCATACCACTCCACTCTGGGCAGTATAACCATACGGATTCTCGATATCACATACCACTCCACCCTGGGCTATATACCTTACGAGTTCTCGATACCACATACCACTCCACCCTGGGCTATATACCTTACGAGTTCTCGATATCACATACCACTCCACCCTGGGCTATATACCTTACGAGTTCTGGGTATCAGAGGAACTATCAATCCTCCCTAGAGTTGTACAGGACCAAACCGTCCTTTGAGCAACCATGATCCACAATACGTCTATAAGCACTCCCGACTGAACTACCTCCCGTGATTCGCATACGACCTCGCAAGGTAATACCGGCATCACACTCATTCCAAACCCGGAATATCATCTTTTCCATAACCACTACTCAGGTTATCTCACCACATACCCCGTCACTCAGGGTACCCACATAATCTTTTCCCGATTATAACCCAAGTTTTTAAATCCACATAAAAACTCTTTTCAGAACCTCATGTTCAGTTAAAACTCATGGCAACACTGACCATCAACAATAAGAACTACTCATCTTATTAATGAAAGGAAACATAATGTATTAATCGTTTCCAACACCAAAACGAATACATAATGTTCAATAATAATAACTCGAAACTGGGAACCATCGATGAAAGCTCAAGCCTTTGATTGCTTCTCGAACCACTTCTTGAACCTTGCTTTCATCCTCGCCTCTGGTTCCCACGTCTCCTCCTCAACCCCGTCACAATCCCACAAGACCCTTATCATCGGAATTTTCTTCCTACGATCCTGCTTGACTCTCTTCTCGAGGATCCTTACTGGTCTTGCCCCCAAGGTCATAGTAAGCTGAAGATCTGACGGAATCTTAGCTATAACCTCATCATCCTTATGCAAGCACTTCTTCAGCATTGACACATGGAAAACCTTGTGAAATGCTCGCATAACCTCAGGTAACTCCAACCGATACGCAACCGGTCCAACCCGCTCAACAATCCTGAACGATCCCATATACCTAGAACTCAACTTAGTCTCTGTAATGGACCTATTAGGACCCCGCAACATAGCCATCTTGAGATACACACTATCTCCCACCTCAAACTCGAGGTCTTTCCTCCTCTTATCGGCATAACTCTTTTCCCGATCCTGCGCTTCTTTCATGTTCAGCTTCAAAACCCGGATCTTCTCTGTAGTTTCCTGAACAAAATCTGCACCAAGCATGCTCCTCTCCCCCACTTGGGTCCAGCATAATGGTGTACGTCATGGCCTCCCATACAGCGCCTCATATGGAGCCATCCCGATACTCGCCTGGTAGCTATTATTATAAGCAAACTCTACCAAGTTCAGGTGGTCCACCCAATGACCTCCCCAGTCATGCACACACATTCTCAGCAAATCCTCGAGAGTCTGGATGGTCCTCTCGGACTGTCCATCTGTCTGAGGGTGATAGGCCGTACTCATGTGTACCTTAGTGCGCATCTCAGCCTGAAAAGCCTTCCAAAACACCGAAGTGAACTTGGAGTCACGGTCCGAGACTATACTCCCAGGTACTCCATGAAGCCTCACAATCTCATTGACATACTTCTTAGCCAACACCGCAGCTCCATCGGTCTTCTTAATGGCCAGGAAATGTGCTGACTTGGTCAAACGATCAACAATGACCCAAATAGCATCCTTGGTCCGCGAGACGGGCAAGCCGACCATGAAATCCATCGTAATCATATCCCACTTCCACTCCGTAATGGGTAAACTCCACAACAACCTGCTCGGAACCTGATGCTCAGCCTTCACTAACTGGCATACATCACAAGCCGCAACCCAGTTAGCCACATCTTTCTTCATCCCAACCCAATGATAATACCTTTTTAAGTCCCGGTACATCTTGGTCGCCCCTGGATGAATCGAAAACATACTCGCATGGGCCTCACTCAGGATCTCTCGTCTCAGATCCTCATCCTTAGGTACACATACCCGCCCATGAACCAGAACAGTCACATTCACAGAGACCTGATATTCTGATCCCACAAGAATTTAACTCAAGCAGGTCTACAATTTTTACTAGTGATCGGTTGGGAGCTCGGCTCTCCGACTCCACCATGGTGTATACCCTGGGTGTCACTGCAGCCCGCCTATCTGTCGGTGCCGCAGCTACCACTCCCTGCTGCAACCTGGGACAATTTGGCTTGATATGCCCTGGCTCATTACAGTGGTAACACACCCGAGTAACCCCGATCGCTCTACCCTTCTGGGGGCAACTCGCAATCCTATGGCCCTTGCTTCCGCATCCAAAGCATCCCTGACCCCTTGGTTACCCTAGGAAGGACCCTCCCTTTTCCGCTTCTGTCCATGCACCGGCTTACTGCCATTGCTAGGACCGGACTGATGTGGAGGCTTCCTTGCCTGAAAAATTGGGTTGACTACCCCAACCTACCCCAACCGCGTCTCTCAGACCCTCCTCAATCAAAGCGGCCTTCTCTACAAGTTCTACAACCGTGTCAAACGATCTTATTAGGCACTGGTTCCTCAATTCGGCCCGAAGATCTAACATAAACCGTCTCACCTGGGTCTGCTCATCATCCAGGATATGACCTCCATACATTCTGAGACGGTTAAACTCCACCTAATACTCACGAACCGACCGGTTCCCTTGAGTTAACCCTCGAAACCGTCTCTCCAACCGGTCCAATGCCTCTTGGGGAAAATACTTGGAGTTAAACTCCGCCACAAAATCCTCCCAAGACATCTCTGTTTGGACCCTCCGGGCCGCAACACCTCTCCACCAGAGATGTGCGTCACCCTCCAGATAGTGGACTGCGAGATCCACTTGATATCCCTCTGGACACCTGATCGAACGGAAATTCCGCTCCATCCGCATTTTCCACTCATCTGCCTCTTCAGGTTTCGCACTACCCTGGAAGAACCTCGTGCCAATCCTCTGCAACTGCTCCATCATCTTAAGGTATGATGGGCGCTCTTCCACAACCACAACCCTTGGTTGCACCTCAACTACCGGTGGTACAACTGGAGCCTGCACTGGTACCCTTTCCGGTAACCGCTCCAACATCAAGGCCAAGAAATTCGCGATAGGATCTTCTTGGGCCGGAGATACACATGCTGCCACACCCGCAGCACCCGCTGGAACTCCAGCAACACCGGCACCAATACCGGCCACACCCTCCGTCCCAACCTGATCCGTATGCGAGTTCCCGACCTGCTCGAACGTAACACTCTGTGTCACACTCTCCTCAACCACCGGAGCCCTCGCGTTCCTCCGACCGCGACCTCTACTCCCACCGATACCTCGACCATGACCTCTTTTAGCCATCTTAGCCCAAAAGTAGACTCCTCGATCAAACCCTAACTACCACAGAAGCCGGCTCAACAACAGACCCGAACTTCCATGGTTTAGATTAACCGATCAAACCATGGTTAATCTCCTAACCCAACCAATCCATGGTCCCGATTTAATTTAATATCAGTAATTCCTCAATTAAATTACTTTAATCCGGTTTACTGATTAAACCAACCCAAACCGGTTACCAACAGAAAACCAAAACAACTTACCGCGGAATCTCATTAAAGGCTCGAAGAGGATGATCTAAAACTCCATACCCATACAATTGACTAACTCACATAATCAATTCAATAACGGTTTACTCATGCTTCACATAGCACCAAAAATTAAATCAAATCCAATTTAATTTTTCTAAACCATCCTAGAACCGTAAAATCTCTGATACCAAACTGAGACGAACACTGACCATCAACAATAAGAACTACTCATCTTATTAATGAAAGGAAACATAATGTATTAATCGTTTCCAACACCAAAACAAATACATAATGTTCAATAATAATAACTCGAAACTGGGAACATCAATGAAAGCTCAAGCCTTTGATTGCTTCTCGAGCCACTTCTTGAACCTTGCTTTCATCCTCGCCTCTGGTTCCCACGTCTCCTCCTCAACCCCGTCACAATCCCACAAGACCCTTATCATCGGAATTTTCTTCCTACGATCCTGCTTGACTCTCTTCTCGAGGATCTTTACTGGTCTTGCCTCCAAGGTCATATTAAGCTGAAGATCTGACGGAATCTTAGCTATAACCTCATCATCCTTATGCAAGCACTTCTTCAGCATTGACACATGGAAAACCTTGTGAAATGCTCGCATAACCTCGGGTAACTCCAACCGATACGCAACCGGTCCAACCCGCTCAACAATCCTGAACGATCCCATATACCTCGGACTCAACTTAGTCTCTGTAATGGACCTATTAGGACCCCGCAACATAGCCATCTTGAGATACACACTATCTCCCACCTCAAACTCGAGGTCTTTCCTCCTCTTATTGTCATAACTCTTTTCCCGATCCTGCGCTTCTTTCATGTTTAGCTTCAAAACCCGGATCTTCTCCATAGTTTCCTGGACAAAATCTGCACCAAACATGCTCCTCTCCCCCACTTGGGTCCATCATAATGGTGTACGTCATGGCCTCCCATACAGCGCCTCATATGGAGTCATCCCGATACTCGCCTGGTAGCTATTATTATAAGCAAACTCTACCAAGTTCAGGTGGTCCACCCAATGACCTCCCCAGTCAAGCACACACATTCTCATCAAATCCTCGAGAGTCTGGATGGTCCTCTCGGACTGTCCATCTGTCTGAGGGTGATAGGCCGTACTCATGTGTACCTTAGTGCCCATCTCAGCCTGAAAAGCCTTCCAAAATACCGAAGTGAACTTGGAGTCACGGTCCGAGACTATACTCCCAGGTACTCCATGAAGCCTCACAATCTCATTGACATACTTCTTAGCCAACACCGCAGCTCCATCGCTCTTCTTAATGGCCAGCAAATGTGTTGACTTGGTCAAACGATCAACAATGACCCAAATAGCATCCTTGGTCCGCGAGACGGGCAAGCCAACCACGAAATCCATCGTAATCATATCCCACTTCCACTCCGGAATGGGTAAACTCCACAACAACTCAGCCTTCACTAGCTGGCACACATCGCAAGCCGCGACCCAGTTAGCCACATCTTTCTTCATCCCAACCCAATGATAATACCTTTTTAAGTCCCGGTACATCTTGGTTCTTCTGGATGAATCGAAAACATACTCGCATGGGCCTCACTCAGGATCTCTCGTCTCAGATCCTCATCCTTGGGTACACATACCCGTCCATGCACCAGAATAGTCCCATTCGCAGAGACCTGATATTCTGATCCCTCATCACCGGAAGGCTTAATCAGACCTTCATCTTTTTCCTGAGCCATCCGAACCCTACTCAAAAGATCAGCCTGATTCGCTGCTTCCAAGCCTAACGGTTCCTGAGATATAGCACACAACCTCAACGTGCTAACCTCGCTCACCAAGGACTCCATGTCCCGCTCACTAGCCGAAGCTACTCCCTTGCGACTCAACGCATCTGTAACTAAATTTGCCTTTCCGGGATGGTAGGCTATCTCCAGATCATAATCTGCCACTAACTCCATCCAACGCCTCTGCCTCAGATTCAATTCTGGCTGCGTAAAGATGTACTTCAGGCTCTTATGATATGTAAACACCTGCACCTTCCCACCATAAAGGTAAGATCTCCAAATCTTTAAGGCAAAAACTACTGCAGCCATTTCAAGGTCATGGGTAGGATAGTTGCTCTCGTGCTTCCTCAACTGACGAGAAGCATAAGCAATAACCTTCCCTTGTTGCATCAACACGCAACCCAGACCCAATCTCGAAGCGTCCGTGTACACCACAAAAGGCTCGCTCGGCTCTGGTAAAGCCAGAACTGGTGTACTCGTCAACATTGCCTTTAAGTTCGTAAAACTCTCCTCACACTCTGGAGACCACACAAAAGGAACATCTTTTCCTGTCAGCTTTGTCATGGACCGAGCCATACTCACGAACCCATTGACAAATCTCCGATAATAGCCCGCTAGACCAAGAAAACTCCTGATCTCAGTGGCATTCCTCGGCCTAGGCCATTCTCTGATAGCCTCAATCTTTTCTGGGTCGACCGAGACCTCGGATACAATATGACCCAAGAATCCAATCTCCCGTTGCCAGAAGCTGCACTTGCTCAACTTAGCGAACAGCTTCTGTTCCCGCAACTTCTCCAGAGCATTCCTCAAATGGCCCTCATGCTCCTCAGGACTCTTCGAATACACCAATATATCATCTATAAAAATGATCACGGATTCATCCAGATACTGAAACGACCGCACTTGATCTAGATCTCACATGAGATCTTACGGCCTATATTCATAAAAACACATCAAACAATTAAACCGTTCAGCTAAGCTTATGGTCATGCACTCACCTTAGCCACACACTGAATATTTCTGCGATAAAATTTTGCAATTTTCTGAAACTTCCCGGGAGAATAGACCCTAAATTTCCCAAACGCACAACCTAAAATAATAAAATAATTTATTAAATAATTAATGTAACCAACCTACTTAAATAAATAACAATCTCCAAAATTCCATTTTTTGGAAGACGGGTGTTACAAAAACTCACTCTCTCTCTTTTTCTTTCTGCAAATGGAAGTGTCGGCAATGATCAGGAGAAATGGTGTGAGTGGCTTTGGTGGAGAAGGTGGAGAAGGTAGTGGAGAAGAAGGTGGAGAAGGTAGGTGACTTCTAAAAAGAAAGTGGAGGCTGCTGGTGCAAAAATGGGTGCAGAAACATTTATTTATTTTTATTTGTGGACTGGTCCTTAATTCCCAAAAGTCCACAAACTGATCCCAAACTTCCAAATCGATTCCGAACACCCCTACGAGAAAAATGCGGCGTAACTTTTAAGTTACTCCAAAAATTCCCGGAAATATTTTCCAGAGATTCTACGCATAAATCCCGGATATAATTCCAAAATTTTATTTTTCGGAACACGGGCGTTACAAATCTAAATCACATAATAATTATATTTTGTAATCTATTAATCTTGAAATCTGTTGTTCGAAAAATAATATATAGAACAAAATTAGTCAAAAATTAAATTCAAACTACAAAATGTATTTTGGTAATGAAATGCTAAGGAATTTAGATGAGTTACGTTCCCTTTTTAAAATTAAACTCGCCAATTGTAAATATTGATTAATGTTTCCAGTGATCATAGAAACTGATATTAAAAGTCTCATACAGTACCAAAATAAAAATAATATATGTCCAGAGATAAAAATAAATTGAGGTTATTATCTACAATGTTAGATTACAAAATTAAAGACGATATGTTATAGTTAATTTATAAGTATAGCTGATAATGTTTCTATGAATAGTTATAGCATTTGAAACTATTACAACTTTAAACCTGTTTTTGTCAAGGTGGAATATAAGAGCTAACTTTTTGTATTGTTTTTTACTTCTTCCTCAACAGTTAGGGGATCAAAACCAAGGATCCCATACAAGTTAGATTCCCCACATATTTTCTTCTCTCCCGATAGGTAAAGCTCAACTGTCACCAATAACCGTTTCAGACCATCTAGCTCAGAACATTTTTCCAGAGCTCGATGATTTGAAACATTTATCGGCGATAATTGAGGTTTACTTGTCGGGAGAGAAAAAAATATCCGGAGAATCTGACTGGTATGGGATCCTCGGTGTTGATCCCTTAGCTTCTGATGTAGAAATAAAGAAACGATACAAGAAATTACCTCTTATGCTCCACCCCGACAAAAACAAGTTTAAGGATGTGGAAGGTACTTTCAATCTTCTTTCAGAAACGTGGGGTCTTCTGTCTTATAGTTTCTAAGAGAAAGTTGATGTTGTTGATAAGGAAGACACATTGTTGTTGTGTCAGCATCCGTTTTTGAAGACGCGTATTACATCTTGTTCTCGAAGAAAAATATAATATTTCTACTTTTGATAGATATTTTTTTGAATGAATATTAAAAAAAAATCAAAAGTCATATTAGAAAATTAATCTTTTTAATAAAAAGAAGAACAACATAATCAAAGTTACCCTTTATAAATTATATGCATCTACTAAGACAAAGTACTTAAATTCATGCACCTAGTGTCAATAATATACATAATATATATAACAACGTCTATTGATATGCACAAATTTTTTACCATAATAAAAAAACATTAAAAAATTATTCTTTTTGATATGATTCAAAAAGACGTTATGAATCATATGAAAATATTCAAAAGTCAATTTGAAAAATTACCCTTTTCATTAATGTATATTAAAAATCAAACTTATCACTTGACTCCTATAGTTTGTATTTATATATTAAGAAAACAAAAATATCTTCATGCCTCTAGTGACAATAATATACATACCACATATAACATTAATTATAAATTTATGACCATAATAAAAATTACTCTTTCTGATTTATTCAAAAAATAGGATTTGGGCCTGAGTATATTGTCCGGATCTGACTTTTGTTTTTACCATTTTTAAATGTTTTATTTGATGAAGAATTATATTGTTATTGCTTTTTCGATAAATATATATATATATATATGATGATCCATGTTTAAACCCGCATATTGCATTTTGTTGACGACGAAAAATATAGATAATAAGAAGTCAATGTATCCTACTGATTAAAGAGATGGACTCTAAATCCAATTGGTTTTGCCAGCGCAAGTTCGAATCCTACTCTCTCACCATTTTTTTTTTGATAATAGATAAAATTTTTCAATTTTTCCTTTGCTGAATTCGGTTTTAAAACCGAATATCACTAGTTTCATAAGCGAAATTCTAAGTTTCTAAATTGTTCACTCGATTATAAAAACTTAAAAGATCTTTAAGTCACTAAGATATAGACTTTTTATATTACATGTTTTCGTAGCGAATCTAAAAAATTTTAAATGCAAGATATAATATAATAATATAAATTAGAAGGAGAACAAAAATTCCAAAACTCAACTATACTCTCAGATCTTCAAAATTCAACATTTTAAATATTTGACGGCAGAGATTTCTCTTCTATGACGAAGGAACCATGACAGGTTGGATAAAGCAGGATCTTCTTAACATAAACCCTTCAGTGCTCATAATGTGTCTGCCATTTATCGCAACGGGTCCAAAAGGTATGCTTTCCAGAGTTTTCTTAACTGTTATGAAAGAACCTCGAGAGGTTTATTAAACCCTCTGGTACTTATGATGTGTCTTGCATTGGTCGCACTTAGTTCTAAATGTAGTATTTTCCTTCTGCATTGAAGAAACATAAGGAGGCGAACCCTTGATGTGTTCATTTGTTTTGCATCTCAAAAGTTCGTTTATCAAAAGGTTTTCACATTAGGACTCCAAGTTACGACATGCTGAACAGATGATTAACATGGCCGAGTTGCTCACCACGGTAATAATTGTGGATTCGTATTTCATCACTGTTGTGAAAGAATTCTATGCTGCACGCTCTGGAGTTTCAATCTCATTGTACTTGGTTCATGTATGTTCATGGATATATGTATGAATTCAGATCAATTAATCATCAATCGGATGTTTCTCATTCCACAAACTCCTGATCATATGCTGATTTCATTTTTTCATTTCACTAATCCTCTAGATAATGTTGTTTAATGGAAGCCCAAATCACAGAAAGCATCCGTTATCCTGAAAAGACATCAATGCATCTCCGGTTTTCAAATCTTATCTACCAGCTTCTGTGTGTTTTAACGTATACCGCCAGTGTACCCTTGTGATTAGATGTCATATGCTCCTCTCACATCTGATCATGTTCATACAACTTGAGGGTTCACCTCTGATCTGGATACAATGAATTTTATATGGCTCGGTTCAACAAGTCATATGTGCTCTCAAGATTTTCCAGCTACCTCTGACAAGTATTTGTTTTAGTAATTTTGTTGTGTGTTGTTTTCATATGGGTGTGCACTCAAGCAGGAGGAGATTTTGTAACTAATCCAACAGGACTTGTTGTGTTTTAAAGGGGATGCATGTGAAGAAGAATAGAACCATAGAAGGATGAGGCGTGGGCAAAAATAACCAAACCTGAATATCCGACCTAAACCGACTCGAAAATATCCAAACCGAACCCGATCCAAATTTTAGAAATATCCGGCCGGGTTTTAAACTCCTATACCCAAAAAATCAAATCCGAATCCGAACCGAGCAGAGAACCAAATAGGTACCCGAATTATATTTACGTTTGATAGAACCCACTTATCTAAAATTACAATTATAAACTCAAATATGTCTATTATTTTTAGACCAAAATAATCAAAATATCAAAATTATAAGAAAATTCTTAATTTTATACTAATTTAACCAAACGTTATTCAAATTTAATCATTTTTATTTTTTCCAATATTTCGGGTACCCGAACCAAACCCGGATACATCCAAACCGAATCCGAACTAAAAATTTGAAATAGTGTGTTGTCATTACTTTGATCCAGTTCTAGATCTGAATATTGAACTTGTTACTTGTTGGGATTTGGTTATCCTTGGATCTACAATTTTTGGAACCTTTTTTGAGAATAGGATGTTTTTCATATGATGTTGTTATAGGCTTGGACTGGATATTGTTGTTGGTGGTTTGTCTAGATTAGTCTTTTTGCACTCAGATAAAAAGAGGGAGATTGTTAGTACCAAGCTTGGCAGTTCAAAAGGATGGAGCTATATAGTACATAGGAGCAATGAAGATATTGAGGAAATTGTTGGAACATTCCAACTGAATTAAGTGAATACATTAAAACCTCTATAAATTTAAAGTATGGTGACTTTGATATTTTATTAATTTATCATGATATTAATTTATGCATGTATTATATATTAATTTAAAGAGGATAAATTTATAAAAATATTTCTAATAAGATATTCTTCCATGAAATTTTAAAAGTGTATAAGTTTGAACAATCTAAATCACATAATAATTATATTTTGTAAACTATTAATCTTGAAATCTGGTGTTCGAAAAATAATATATAGAAAAAAATTAGTCAAAAATTAAATTCAAACTACAAAATGTATTTTGGTAATGAAATGCTAAAAAATTTAGATGAGTTACGTTCCTTTTTAAAATTAAACTCGCCAATTGTAAATATTGATTAATGTTTCCAGTGATCATAGAAACTGATATTAAAAGTCTCATACAGTACCAAAATAAAAATAATATATGTCCAGAGATAAAAATAAATTGAGGTTATTATCTACAATGTTAGATTACAAAATTAAAGACGATGTGATATAGTTGATTTATAAGTTATAGCTGATAATGTTTCTATGAATAGTTATAGCGTTTGAACCTATTACAACTTTAAACCTGTTTTTGTCTAGGTGGAGCATAATAGCTAACTTTTTGTATTGTTTTTTACTTCTTCTTCAACAGTTAGGGGATCAACACCAAGGATCCCATACAAGTCAGATTCCCCACATATTTTCTTCTCTCCCGATAGGTAAAGCTTAACTGTCACCAATAACCGTTTCAGACCATCTAGCTCAGAACATTTTTCCAGAGCTCGATGATTTGAAAAATTTATCGGCGATAATTGAGGTTTACTTGTCGGGAGAGAAAAAAATATCCGGAGAATCTGACTGGTATGGGATCCTCGGTGTTGATCCCTTAGCTTCTGATGTAGAAATAAAGAAACGATACAAGAAATTACCTCTGATGCTCCACCCCGACAAAAACAAGTTTAAGGATGTGGAAGGTACTTTCAATCTTCTTTCAGAAGCGTGGGGTCTTCTGTCTTATAGTTTCTAAGAGAAAGTTGATGTTGTTGATAAGAAAGACACGTTGTTGTTGTGTCAGCATCCATTTTCGAAGACGCGTATTACATCTTGTTATCGAAGAAAAATATAATATTTCTAGTTTTGATAGATATTTTTTGAATGAATATTAAAAAAAAATCAAAAGTCATATTAGAAAATTAATCTTTTTAATAAAAAGAAGAACAACATATTCAAAGTTACCCTTTATAAATTATATGCATCTACTAAGACAAAATACTAAAATTCATGCACCTAGTCTCAATAATATACATAATATATATAACAACATCTATTGATATGCACAAATTTTTTACCATAATGAAACAAACATTAAAAAATTATTCTTTTTGATATGATTCAAAAAGACGTTATGAATCATATGAAAATATTCAAAAGTCAATTTGAAAAATTACCCTTTTCATTAAAGTATATTAAAAATCAAACTTATCACTTGACTCCTATAGTTTGTATTTATATATTAAGAAAACAAAAATATCTTCATGCCTCTAGTGACAATAATATACATACCACATATAGCATTAATTATAAATTTATGACCATAATAAAAATTACTCTTTCTGATTTATTCAAAAAATAGGATATGGGCTTGAGTATATTGTCCGGATCTGACTTTTGTTTTTACCATTTTTAAATATTTTATTTGATGAAGAATTATATTGTTATTGCTTTTTCGATAAATATATATATATATATATGATTATCCATGTTTAAACCCACATATTGCATTTTGTTTACGACGAAAAATATAGATAATAAGAATTCAATGTATCCTACTGATTAAAGAGATAGACTCTAAATCCAATTGGTTTTGCCAGCGCAAGTTCAAATCCTACTCTCTCACCATTTTTTTTTTTTTGATAATAGATAATTTTTTTCAATTTTTCCTTTGCTGAATTCGGTTTTAAATCCGAATATCACTAGTTTCATAAGCGAAATTCTAAGTTTCTAAATGGTTCACTCGATTATAAAAACTTAAAAGATCTTTAGGTCACTAAGATATAGACTTTTTATATTACATGTTTTCGTAGCGAATCTAAAAATTTTTAAATGCAAGATATAATATAATAATATAAATTAGAAGGAGAACAAAAATTCCAAAACTCAACTATACTCTCAGATCTTCAAAATTCAAAATTTTAAATATTTGACGGCAGAGCTCTCTTCTATGACGAAGGAACCATGACAGGTTGGATAAAGCAGGGTCTTCTTAACATAAACCCTTCAGTGCTCATAATGTGTCTGCCATTTATCGCAACGGGTCCAAAAGGTTTGCTTTCCAGAGTTTTCTTAACTGTTATGAAAGAACCTCGAGAGGTTTATTAAACCCTCTGGTACTTATGATGTGTCTTGCATTGGTCGCACTTAGTTCTAAATGTAGTATTTTCCTTCTGCATTGAAGAAACATAAGGAGGCGAACCCTTGATGTGTTCATTTGTTTTGCATCTCAGAAGTTCGTTTATCAAAAGGTTTTCACATTAGGACTCCAAGTTACGACATGCTGAACAGATGATTAACATGGCCGAGTTGCTCACCACGGTAATAATTGTGGATTCGTATTTCATCACTGTTGTGAAAGAATTCTATGCTGCACGCTCTGGAGTTTCAACCTCATTGTACTTGGTTCATGTATGTTCATGGATATATGTATGAATTCAGATCAATTAATCATCAGTCGGATGTTTCTCATTCCACAAACTCCTGATCAGATGCTGATTTCATTTTTTCATTTCACTAATCCTCTAGATAATGTTGTTTAATGGAAGCCAAAATCACAGAAAGCATCAGTTATCCTGAAAAGACATCAATGCATCTCCGGTTTTCAAATCTTATCTACCAGCTTCTGTGTGTTTTAACGTATACCGCCAGTGTACCCTTGTGATTAGATGTCATATGCTCCTCTCACATCTGATCATGTTCATACAACTTGAGGGTTCACCTCTGATCTGGATACAATGAATTTTATATGGCTCGGTTCAACAAGTCATATGTGCTCTCAAGATTTTCCAGCTACCTCTGACAAGTATTTGTTTTAGTAATTTTGTTGTGTGTTGTTTTCATATGGGTGTGCACTCAAGCAGGAGGAGATTTTGTAACTAATCCAACAGGACTTGTTGTGTTTTAAAGGGGATGCATGTGAAGAAGAATAGAACCATAGAAGGATGAGGCGTGGGCAAAAATAACCAAACCTGAATATCCGACCTAAACCGACTCGAAAATATCCAAACCGAACCCGATCCAAATTTTAGAAATATCCGGCCGGGTCTTAAACTCCTATACCCAAAAAATCAAATCCGAATCCGAACCGAGCAGAGAACCAAATAGGTACCCGAATTATATTTACGTTTGATAGAACCCACTTATCTAAAATTACAATTATAAACTCAAATATGTCTATTATTTTTAGACCAAAATAATCAAAATATCAAAATTATAAGAAAATTCTTAATTTTATACTAATTTAACCAAACGTTATTCAAATTTAATCATTTTTATTTTTTCCAATATTTCGGGTACCCGAACCAAACCCGGATACATCCAAACCGAATCCGAACTAAAAATTTGAAATAGTGTGTTGTCATTACTTTGATCCAGTTCTAGATCTGAATATTGAACTTGTTACTTGTTGGGATTTGGTTATCCTTGGATCTACAATTTTTGGAACCTTTTTTGAGAATATGATGTTTTTCATATTATGTTGTTATAGGCTTGGACTGGATATTGTTGTTGGTGGTTTGTCTAGATTAGTCTTTTTGCACTCAGATAAAAAGAGGGAGATTGTTAGTACCAAGCTTGGCAGTTCAAAAGGATGGAGCTATATAGTACATAGGAGCAATGAAGATATTGAGGAAATTGTTGGAACATTCCAACTGAATTAAGTGAATACATTAAAACCTCTATAAATTTAAAGTATGGTGACTTTGATATTTTATTAATTTATCATGATATTAATTTATGCATATATTATATATTAATTTAAAGAGGATAAATTTATAAAAATATTTTTAATAAGATATTTTTCCATGAAATTTTAAAAGTGTATAAGTTTGAACAATCTAAATCACATAATAATTATATTTTGTAAACTATTAATCTTGAAATCTGGTGTTCGAAAAATAATATATAGAAAAAAATTAGTCAAAAATTAAATTCAAACTACAAAATGTAATTTGGTAATGAAATGCTAAAAAATTTAGATGAGTTACGTTCCTTTTTAAAATTAAACTCGCCAATTGTAAATATTGATTAATGTTTCCAGTGATCATAGAAACTGATATTAAAAGTCTCATACAGTACCAAAATAAAAATAATATATGTCCAGAGATAAAAATAAATTGAGGTTATTATCTACAATGTTAGATTACAAAATTAAAGACGATGTGATATAGTTGATTTATAAGTTATAGCTGATAATGTTTCTATGAATAGTTATAGCGTTTGAACCTATTACAACTTTAAACCTGTTTTTGTCTAGGTGGAGCATAATAGCTAACTTTTTGTATTGTTTTTTACTTCTTCTTCAACAGTTAGGGGATCAACACCAAGGATCCCATACAAGTCAGATTCCCCACATATTTTCTTCTCTCCCGATAGGTAAAGCTTAACTGTCACCAATAACCGTTTCAGACCATCTAGCTCAGAACATTTTTCCAGAGCTCGATGATTTGAAACATTTATCGGCGATAATTGAGGTTTACTTGTCGGGAGAGAAAAAAATATCCGGAGAATCTGACTGGTATGGGATCCTCGGTGTTGATCCCTTAGCTTCTGATGTAGAAATAAAGAAACGATACAAGAAATTACCTCTGATGCTCCACCCCGACAAAAACAAGTTTAAGGATGTGGAAGGTACTTTCAATCTTCTTTCAGAAGCGTGGGGTCTTCTGTCTTATAGTTTCTAAGAGAAAGTTGATGTTGTTGATAAGAAAGACACGTTGTTGTTGTGTCAGCATCCATTTTCGAAGACGCGTATTACATCTTGTTATCGAAGAAAAATATAATATTTCTAGTTTTGATAGATATTTTTTGAATGAATATTAAAAAAAAATCAAAAGTCATATTAGAAAATTAATCTTTTTAATAAAAAGAAGAACAACATATTCAAAGTTACCCTTTATAAATTATATGCATCTACTAAGACAAAATACTAAAATTCATGCACCTAGTCTCAATAATATACATAATATATATAACAACATCTATTGATATGCACAAATTTTTTACCATAATTAAACAAACATTAAAAAATTATTCTTTTTGATATGATTCAAAAAGACGTTATGAATCATATGAAAATATTCAAAAGTCAATTTGAAAAATTACCCTTTTCATTAAAGTATATTAAAAATCAAACTTATCACTTGACTCCTATAGTTTGTATTTATATATTAAGAAAACAAAAATATCTTCATGCCTCTAGTGACAATAATATACATACCACATATAGCATTAATTATAAATTTATGACCATAATAAAAATTACTCTTTCTGATTTATTCAAAAAATAGGATATGGGCTTGAGTATATTTTCCGGATATGACTTTTGTTTTTACCATTTTTAAATGTTTTATTTGATGAAGAATTATATTGTTATTGCTTTTTCGATAAATATATATATATATATATATATATATATATATATATATATATATGATTATCCATGTTTAAACCCGCATATTGCATTTTGTTTACGACGAAAAATATAGATAATAAGAATTCAATGTATCCTACTGATTAAAGAGATAGACTCTAAATCCAATTGGTTTTGCCAGCGCAAGTTCGAATCCTACTCTCTCACAATTTTTTTTTTTTGATAATAGATAATTTTTTTCAATTTTTCCTTTGCTGAATTCGGTTTTAAATCCGAATATCACTAGTTTCATAAGCGAAATTCTAAGTTTCTAAATGGTTCACTGGATTATAAAAACTTAAAAGATCTTTAGGTCACTAAGATATAGAGATTTTATATTACATGTTTTCGTAGCGAATCTAAAAATTTTTAAATGCAAGATATAATATAATAATATAAATTAGAAGGAGAACAAAAATTCCAAAACTCAACTATACTCTCAGATCTTCAAAATTCAACATTTTAAATATTTGACGGCAGAGCTCTCTTCTATGACGAAGGAACCATGACAGGTTGGATAAAGCAGGGTCTTCTTAACATAAACCCTTCAGTGCTCATAATGTGTCTGCCATTTATCGCAACGGGTCCAAAAGGTATGCTTTCCAGAGTTTTCTTAACTGTTATGAAAGAACCTCGAGAGGTTTATTAAACCCTCTGGTACTTATGATGTGTCTTGCATTGGTCGCACTTAGTTCTAAATGTAGTATTTTCCTTCTGCATTGAAGAAACATAAGGAGGCGAACCCTTGATGTGTTCATTTCTTTTGCATCTCAGAAGTTCGTTTATCAAAAGGTTTTCACATTAGGACTCCAAGTTACGACATGCTGAACAGATGATTAACATGGCCGAGTTGCTCACCACGGTAATAATTGTGGATTCGTATTTCATCACTGTTGTGAAAGAATTCTATGCTGCACGCTCTGGAGTTTCAACCTCATTGTACTTGGTTCATGTATGTTCATGGATATATGTATGAATTCAGATCAATTAATCATCAGTCGGATGTTTCTCATTCCACAAACTCCTGATCTTATGCTGATTTCATTTTTTCATTTCACTAATCCTCTAGATAATGTTGTTTAATGGAAGCCCAAATCACAGAAAGCATCCGTTATCCTGAAAAGACATCAATGCATCTCCGGTTTTCAAATCTTATCTACCAGCTTCTGTGTGTTTTAACGTATACCGCCAGTGTACCCTTGTGATCAGATGTCATATGCTCCTCTCACATTTGATCATGTTCATACAACTTGAGGGTTTACCTCTGATCTGGATACAATGAATTTTATATGGCTCGGTTCAACAAAAAGTATGTGCTCTCAAGATTTTCCAGCTACCTCTGACAAGTATTTGTTTTAGTAATTTTGTTGTGTGTTGTTTTTATATGGGTGTGCACTCAAGCAGGAAGAGATTTTGTAACAAATCCAACAGGACTTGTTGTGTTTTAAGGGGGATGCATGTGAAGAAGAATAGAACCATAGAAGGATGAGGCGTGGGTAAAAATAACCAAACCTGAATATCCGACCTAAACCGACTCGAAAATATCCAAACCGAACCCGATCCAAATTTTAGAAATATCCGGACGGGTCTTAAACTCCTATACCCAAAAAATCAAATCCGAATCCGAACCGAACCGAGAACCAAATAGGTACCCAAATTATATTTACGTTTGATAGAACCCACTTATCTAAAATTACAATTATAAACTCAAATATGTCTATTATTTGTAGACCAAAATAATCAAAATATCTAAATTATAAGAAAATTCTTAATTTTATACTAATTTAACCAAACGTTATTCAAATTTAATCATTTTTATTTTATCCAATATTTCGGGTACCCGAACCAAACCCGGATACATCCAAACCGCATCCGAACTAAAAATTTGAAATAGTGTGTTGTCATTACTTTGATCCAGTTCTAGATCTGAATATTGAACTTGTTACTTGTTGGGATTTGGTTATCCTTGGATCTACAATTTTCGGAACCTTTTTTGAGAATAGGATGTTTTTCATATTATGTTGTTATAGGCTTGGACTGGATATTGTTGTTTGTCTAGATTAGTCTTTTTGCAGTCAGATAAAAAGAGGGAGATTGTTAGTACCAAGCTTGGCAGTTCAACAGGATGGAGCTATACAGTACATAGGAGCAATGAAGATATTGAGGAAATTGTTTGAACATTCCAACTGAATTAAGTGAATACATTAAAACCTCTATAAATTTAAAGTATGGTGACTTTGACATTTTATTAATTTATCATGATATTAATTTATGCATGTATTATCTATTAATTTAAAGAGGATAAATTTATAAAAATATTTCTAATAAGATATTTTACCATGAAATTTTAAAAGCGTATAAGTTTGAACAATCTAAATCACGTGATGCGGTCATCAGCCCTGATCGAACCAAAGAAAACCGAGGAGGGGGAACCAAAGCTGAGCCGGAGCACTCAATGGAGCCAAGACGAGTTAAGGAGACATGCGAGCTTCCTTCAGCTCAAATGAAGACCACGACCGACCTTTCTAGCTCCAAAACCACTTGGGATATATACTCACCTCATCTAGAGAACAACAAGAAGAAGATTCATCCCCAAAGCTTTTCACATGAAGAAGATATTGGAGTTACATACCGGCAGACCTCCAAAGGACCCAATGGAGACATCGACCACTTATTAAAGCACCCCGACCAGACCAGAAGGACTTAAGGTATGAAACAACTTGGTATAAAATTCTAATCCAATATAGGCCCTCAGAGAATTGGAATCATCCAAATTCGAGTTCAGACGAAGGAGTTATTCAGTTTACAAACCGGGTGATTCCCAACTTACCCGATTTGGATATATGCGCCTTAATTGGAGGCTTACGACCAAACCAGGATGAATTAAGCTATGAACCGACTTTTTATGGAATCTTGGTTCATCAGAGAATCAGGGACAATTTGAATCATACCAAGAACGGTTTTGGTTGGAAAGATATTCAATTTCTAAACCAAGAGAATCTACACTTGCCTTATTTGGAGCCTCTCGCC
This sequence comes from Barbarea vulgaris, assembly GCA_963667165.1. Taxonomy (NCBI): domain Eukaryota; kingdom Viridiplantae; phylum Streptophyta; class Magnoliopsida; order Brassicales; family Brassicaceae; genus Barbarea; species Barbarea vulgaris. The sequence continues at coordinate 39,759,010 of OY763887.1, read as the reverse complement.
ATTACTCTCCAACAGCTATATTCCCTGAATTTAAGCCACGACTTGAAGCTTTACTACATCAACCAGAATGTTCCTAGAAACTCTACATTCTCCCCCAAGTTGTCAAGGCTCAAGCACAACTCACATTTCCTTATTTTGGCCGATTCACTCTTTATGTCACCAACGGCTAGTTTTCATTTAATTTGCGATTTCTTTTCTATTCTAGACTTTAGGAACGTTTTACTGAGCCCCTATATAAGCTCAATCATTCTTTCATTGTAAATCACCTTTTCAATCCAGAATTAATCAAAGTATTTTGTTCTTTTCTTTCAAGTGTGTTTTCTTGAAGAATTGTTTCTTTCTTTAGGCTTTAAGTGTGTGATTCACTTAAATCTTTAGAGACTGCGACTTAGCTTGTTTGTGTGATTCAAATAATCTATTTCGTTCACAGATTGAGAGAGTCAATCAACCCCTTCGATTGAGAGAGTCAATCAAAGTCACCACCTTCCATCTCGACTTCACGCCCACTTCCGCAACAAAACTTGTAAACTCTTGATTATCTTGTGGTCATAAGTTTGGTGGATTCCAATCTTGTATCATCACGTAATAATTATATTTTGTAAACTATCAATCTTGAAATTTGGTCTTCAAAAAATAATATATAGAAAAAAATTAGTCAAAAATTAAATTCAAACTACAAAATGTATTTTGGTAATGAAATGCTAAGGAATTTAGCTGAGTTACATTCCCTATTTAAAATTAAACTCGCCAATTGTAAATATTGTTTAATATTTCCAATGATCACAGAAACTGATATTAAAAGTCTCATACAGTACCAAAATAAAAATAATATATGTCCAGAGATAAAAATAAATTGAGGTTATTATCTACAATGTTAGATTACAAAATTAAAGACGATGTGATATAGTTGATTTATAAGTTATAGCTGATAATGTTTCTATGAATAGTTATAGCGTTTGAACCTATTACAACTTTAAACCTGTTTTTGTCTAGGTGGAGCATAATAGCTAACTTTTTGTATTGTTTTTTACTTCTTCTTCAACAGTTAGGGGATCAACACCAAGGATCCCATACAAGTCAGATTCCCCACATATTTTCTTCTCTCCCGATAGGTAAAGCTCAACTGTCACCAATAACCGTTTCAGACCATCTAGCTCAGAACATTTTTCCAGTGCTCGATGATTTGAAACATTTATCGGCGATAATTGAGGTTTATTTGTCGGGCGAGAAAAAAATATCCGGAGAATCTGACTGGTATGGGATCCTCGGTGTTGATCCCTTAGCTTCTGATGTAGAAATAAATAAACGATACAAGAAATTACCTCTGATGCTCCACCCCAACAAAAACAAGTTTAAGGATGTGGAAGGTACTTTCAATCTTCTTTCAGAAGCGTTGGGTCTTTTGTCTTATAGTTAAGAGAAAGTTGATATTGTTGATAAGGAAGACACGTTGTTGTTGTGTCAGCATCCGTTTTTGAAGATGCGTATTACATCTTGTTAACGAAGAAAAAATATAATATTTCTAGTTTTGATAGATATTTTTTTGAATGAATATTAAAAAAAAATCAAAAGTCATAATAGAAAATTAATCTTTTTAATGAAAAGAAGAACAACACAATCAAAGTTACCTTTTATAAATTATATGCATCTACTAAGACAAAATACTTAAATTCATGCACCTAGTGTCAATAATATACATAATATATATAACAACATCTATTGATATGCACAAATTTTTTACCATAATGAAAAAAACGTTAAAAAAAATTGTTCTTTTTGATATGATTCAAAAAGACGTTATGAATCATATGAAAATATTCAAAAGTCAATTTGAAAAATTACCCCTTTCAATAAAGTATATTAAAGAATCAAACTTATCACTTGACTCCTATAGTTTGTATTTATATTAAAGAAAACAAAAAATATCTTCATGCCTCTAGTGACAATAATATACATACCACATATAACATTAATTATAAATTTATGACCATAATAAAAACTACTCTTTCTGATTTATTCAAAAAATAGGATTTGGGCCTGAGTATATTGTCCGGATCTGACTTTTGCTTTTACCATTTTTAAATGTTTTATTTGATGAAGAATTATATTGTTTGTTTTTTCGATAAAAACAAAATATATATATGATCCATGTTTAAACCCGCATATTGTATTTTGTTGACGACCAAAAATATAGATTAGAAGTAGTCAATGTATCCTACTGATTAAAGTGATGGACTCTAAATCCAATTGGTTTTGCCAGCGCAAGTTCGAATCCTACTATCTCACAATTTTTTTTTTTTATAATAGATAATTTTTTTTCAATTTTTCCTTTGCTGAATTCGGTTTTAAATCCGAATATCACTGGTTTCATAAGCGAAATTCTAAGTTTCTAAATGGTTCACTCGATTATAAAAACTTAAAAGATCTTTAAGTCACTAAGATATAGACTTTTTATATTACATTTTTTCGTAGCGAATCTAAAAAATTTTAAATGCAAGATATAATATAATAATATAAATTAGAAGGAGAACAAAAATTCCAAAACTCAACTATAATCTCAGATCTTCAAAATTCAACATTTTAAATGTGTCTTCTTAACATAGCAGGATCTTCTTAACATAAACCCTTCAGTGCTCATAATGTGTCTGCCATTTATCGCAATGGGTCCAAAAGGTATGCTCTCCAGAGTTTTCTTAACTGTTCTTAAAGAACCTCGAGAGGTTTATTAAACCCTCTGGTACTTATGATGTGGTTTGCATTGGTCGCACTTAGTTCTAAATGTAGTATTTTCCTTATGCATTGAAGAAAGAGAAGGAGGCGAACCCTTGATGTGTTCATTGGTTTTGCATCTCAGAAGTTCTTTTATCAAAAGGTATTCACATTAGGACTCCAAGTTACGACATGCTGAACAGATGATTAACATGGCCGAGTTGCTCACCACGGTAATAATTGTGGATTCGTATTTCATCACTGTTGTGAAAGAATTCTATGCTGCACGCTCTGGAGTTTCAATCTCATTGTACTTGGTTCATGTATGTTCATGGATATATGTATGAATTCAGATCAAATAATCATCAATCGGATGTTTCTCATTCCACGAACTCCTGATCATATGCTGATTTCATTTTTTCATTTCACTAATCCTCTAGATAATGTTGTTTAATGGAAGTCCAAATCACAGAAAGCATCTGTTATCCCGAAAAGACATCAATGCATCTCCGGTTTTCAAATCTTATCTACCAGCTTCTGTGTATTTTAACGTATACCGCTAGTGTACCCTTGTGATTAGATGTCATATGCTCCTCTCACATTTGATCATGTTCATACAACTTGAGGGTTCACCTCTGATCTGGATACAATGAATTTTATATGACTCGGTTCAACAAGTAATATGTGCTCTCAAGATTTTCCAGCTACCTCTGACAAGTATTTGTTTTAGTAATTTTGTTGTGTGTTGTTTTTATATGAGTGTGCACTCAAGCAGGAGGAGATTTTGTAACTTATCCAACTGGACTTGTTGTGTTTTAAGGAAGATGCAGGTGAAGAAGAATAGAACTATAGAAGGATGAGGCATGGGCAAAAATAACCAAATCCCAATACCCAACCCGAACCGACCCGAAAATACCCGAACCGAAACCAATCCAAATTTTAGAAATATCCCAACGGGTCTTAAACTCATACACCCAAAAAATTGAATCCGAATCCGAACAGAACCGAGAACCAAATGGGTACCCGAATTATATTTACATTTGATATAACCCACTTATCTAAAATTACAACTATAAACTCAAATATGTCTATTATTTTAACACCAAAATAATCAAAATATCCAAAATATCTAAATTATAAGAAAATTCTTAATTATATTTGTTTAAATTTACCAAATTTTATTCTAATTTAACCAAACTTTATTCAAATTTAACCATTTTTTATTTTTTCTAATACTTCGGGTACCCGAACTGAACCCAGAAACATCCAAACCGAATCCAAACTGAAAATTAGAAATAGTGTGTTGTCATTACTTTGTTGCAGTTCTAGATCTGAATATTAAACGTGTTACATGTTGGGATTTGGTTATCCTTGGATCTACAATTCTCATAACCTTTTGGGAATATGATATTTTTCATGTTATGCTGTTATAGGCTTGGACTGGATATTGTTGTTGTCGTTCTGTCTAGATTAGTCTTTTTGCAGGAAGCTTGAGTTGTCACACTCAGATAAAAAGAGGGAGATTGTTAGTACCAAGCTTGGCAGTTCAACATGATGGAACTATACACGACATAGGAGCAACGAAGATATTGAGGAATTTGTTGGAACATTCCAACTGAATTAAGTGAATACAGTAAAACCTCTATAAATTAATAATATGGACACTTTGATATTTTATCAATTTATCATGATATTAATTTATCCATGTATTATATATTAATTTAAAGAGGATAAATTTATAAAAATATTTCTAATAAGATATTTTACCATGAAATTTTAAAAGTGTATAAGTTTGAACAATCTAAATCACATAATAATTATATTTTTGTAAACTATCAATCTTGAAATCTAGTCTTCGCATGGCCGGACCAGGGTAAGCTCTTGCTTGCGGCCCTTAGTGTATAAAATAATATTTTGGCCCCATTTTTCGTAGAATCTTATAGTCCAGTTGTAGCGAACACGGATTGGCCTACGACTCGATCTAACCTAGGGGACTAACTATCTACAACCCGTGCCCGCCACAGTACGGACGTAAGGAAGAATAGCCACGTATCACGAAGATTACTAACCATTTTGACCTTAGTCCAGTCCCGCCAAGTCAGGTTTTCACCCTCCTCATTGGAATCTCGTGCCGTTCTACCAATGAGTAAGTCTATGCAACCCTTGTCACCGATAGCCCGTTGGCTCAATCCGGACAGGATCTTTGTACCGTGTATCAAACTTGATGAACGAATATAAAACCGATTTATTAAGTGTAATACGTGAAAATATGTTTTCCAAAAACGTATATAGGGGAATTCCCATTATTTGAAAATACCATACATAATACAAAACGAGCATTTTCCATTTGCAACGAAAACTACATCCGGGTCCTAGTACTCTATTTTGGGACTACTCAACTCAACTAGTCCTGCAAAATAAAAAGAAAGAATGAGCAACCTAATGTTACCCAGTGAGTTGGCATCCCTCTAAGGTTAGATAAATTCCCCCCCCCCCCAAAAAACCCCAAAATAACACACAACACATAAAACACACAAACACGCAATAGACCAAAAATCATACAACCTAGAATCTAGACTCTACTAGGACCTATGAATCTTACGATTCTCCTAACTAACACGCATCTAGACTTCCTCTCATCCTAGGGTTAACCCGAGTATGATGCTACCACAAAGGAGCGGCATCATACCCTCACACTCATGCCGCTACCACACAAGAGCGCCGGCATGCTTAGGATCCTGTTGCTACCACAAAGGAGCGCCAACACATACCGAAACTACCACGGCATGCCCAATGCATCCGGGTTCACCACAATCATGTGAAGCCGCATGGCCTAAAAGCTCATGACTCCGACATGGATTTCCACAACTCATCACATGGGTAAGCATGTCCGGACTAGCACATACTTAACCACATGACTACCCTCACAACCTAAGACTCTAGACTCGATACCTAAGACTCTAAGACCCTAAAACTAAGCACACAACACACAAATCCTAGACTCTTCTAACACACAGCAAGCAAATCCTAAGGGTTTTCTAACCAAATTTTAATCTTAGTTACGGTGATAATTTCCTTTAAAATAAAATCCCGTTTAAAGAAAAGAAAACTAGGTGTCAACCTCCTAAAATTTCTAACCAAATTTTAATCCTATGGCCGATTAGTTGTTAAAGTTCATTTAGCATGCAATTTCTAGGTGTAATCAAGCAATTTCACGCAAAGCAAGCAATAACAAGCAAGAAAGAAAAATGGATATCATGCATGCCTACAAAATGCACTATATCCCACACAAAACCAACTCACAGTGATTTGAAGTGCGACGAGCGATGATGTTGAGAATCGTTCTTGAATAGCTCCTTCTCAAAGCTCATATCTCCTTGTGCCGTTGTTTGGAGTGATACTCGCCGGTCTTCTTGGTAATAACGTGATGAAAACTAGCTTTTTAGTTACTTAGAGGAAACCTTGGGAGGATTTACTTGATCTTTCTTTCTTGGTGATTCTCTAGAGAAAGTTTTAGAGAAATCTTTTAAGTGAGCTTTTTTCGCGTGAATGGTGAACGAGGAGATTGTCTTGAGAGTTCTCTCCTTTTATAGATGGATGGAGTCGCATCGCTTCTCTCCATTTGTCACACACTTGGAAATTTCGGAATTATATCCGGGATTTATGCGGAGAATCTCTGGAAAATATTTCTGGGAGATTTTGGAGTAACTTAAAAGTTACACCGCATTTTTCTCGTAGGGGTGTTCGGAATCGATTTGGAAGTTTGGGGTCAGTTTGTGGACTTTTGGGAATTAAGGACCAGTCCACAAATAAAAATAAATAAATGTTTCTGCATCCATTTTTCCACCAGCAGCCTCCACTTTCTTTTTAGAAGTCACCTACGTTCTCCACCTTCTTCTCCACTACCTTCGCCACCTTCTTCACCAAAGCCACTCACACCATTTCTCCTGATCATTGCCGACACTTCCATCTGCAAAAAGAAAAAGAGAGAGAGTGAGTTTTTAGTGTCTTTTGGCGTGAGAGGAAAGGTGAGGAGGGAGGCTTTGATCAGAAGTTTTAGAGAAGGAGAGAAGAGTGAGGGTTAGAGAGCTGTTCCGTGAGTGAGAAGGAAAAAGGGGTTCGACCTAGCAAATCGTTTCCAAAGGTAACGAAAATTTGTGGAGTTGTATTTAAATCTTATATCTGGATGTACCAATTTGCGGAATTGGATTTGAGTTAATATTCTAAAAGTTATTCACGTTTCCGTGAGGCGCTCTGTTTCAGACGCGATCGGGACCAACGTGGATTCAAAGAACAATCGCGAGTTCGTCTGTGGTCGGATCATCACGAAACTTTGAGGTTAGCTTCAGGACATTTAGGGGTTGAGTTTCAACGGTGGGATTGAGATTTCAACGGTTAGTTGTTGATTTATTCATGTATTGAATTGAGACATATTTTCTATAGAATAATCCCACGAGTTGTATTGTTTGGTTGGGCAAACGAGCTCGGTTTGAGCTTAAACTTTGAAGGAATCTTGAGAACTTATGGATATAAGTCTCAGACTATGGAGAGCTGGTGTTGGCGTGTGAAAAGTTTTGTCGTGTTGAGTGTGATTTTGGATGTGGTGTAGGTGGGTGTCGAGGAAGAGTTTGACGCAAAGGAGGGAGCCATAGTTGGGTTGTGTTGTTGGTTTCCTTGTCTGGGAAATTATCCTTAATCTGATGTGAGTGCATGACCATAAGCTTATCTAAGCGATTTGATTGTTTGATGTGGTTTTCATGAAATAGGCCATGTATGATCTCGGGTGGATCTAGATCGACTGTTTCTTGAGATGGTTGATTTGTTTCGGTATTTTCGTGTTTAACTATATTAAATACTTTAAATCGTTTGTGTGTATAGCTTGTAGATGGGAGGATTGCCTCACTAAGTATTTGTTGAAATACTTATGTATCTCTTTTATTTGATGCAGAAAAAGAAAATGTGTGACCGTGGAATCAAGGCGAAGAAGAGGGGATGATCTAAACTCGTTGTGTGTTTTAAGTAATTACGGTTTTAGTACTTTTGAGTAAAAATACTATTAAGTCATGTGTGATTATTTAATCCGAAGGGATAAAAGACCTAACGATCTCAAGTCCGGTTTTTTGTTTATCAAGAACCGCTAATAGACAACAGAAATTGTCTATGAAAGCCAAGGTGGCTATACAGACCAACTTCGACTCTCAACTCAAGTCGTCGTATTCTGGAAAGATCAATCGATCTAATATCCTTACGGATAAACAATTAAAAATGTATTTTTATTGTTGGGGTGAATAATTATTATTCATGATTAGTGAATATTAATTGATTGAGGAAGTAGTTAATATTTATGGGAATATTAATTAATTTGAAAAAAAAAAAAAACGAGTGCGGTCGTTTCAGTTTGGTATCAGAGCCTTTACGGTTTTAGGATGGTCTAGAAAAAAATTAAATTGGATTTGATTTAATTTTTGGTGCTGTGTGAAGCATGAGTAAACTGTTATTGAATTGATTATGTGAGTTAGTCAATTGTTGGGCATGGAGTTTTAGATCATCCTCTTCGAGCCTTTAATGAGATTCCACGGTAAGTTGTTTCGTTTCTGTTGGTTGTTTGTGTTACTCAATTGTTTGTTGAGATTAGTTAAATGGCTCGGTGGAATTTGTCTTTTGGGGCCAAAGTTTTAATCACATAATATTTTTTTATGTGGTTTAAGCTGTGGTGTCCGGTTGGGGTCGGTTTAATCAGTAAACCGGATTAAAGTAATTTAATTGAGGAATTACTGATATTAAATTAAATCGGGATCATGGATTGGTAAGGGTTAGGAGATTAACCATGGTTTGATCGGTTAATCTAAACCATGGAATTTGGGTCTGTTGTTGAGCCGGCTTCTGTGGTAGTTAGGGTTTGATCGAGGAGTCAACTTTTGGGCTAAGATGGCTAAAAGAGGTCGTGGTCGAGGTATCGATGGGGGTAGGGGTCGCGGTCGGAGGAACGCGAGGGCTCTGGTGGTTGAGGAGAGTGTGACACAGAGTGTTACATTTAAGCAAGTCGGGAACTCGCATGCGGATCAGGCTGGGACGGAGGGTGTGGCCGGTGTTGGTGCCGGTGTTGCTGGAGTTCCAGCGGGTGTTGCGGGTGTGGCAGCAGGTGTAGCTCCGGCCCAAGAGGATCCTATTGCGAATTTCTTAGCCTTGCTGTTGGAGCGGTTACCGGAAAGGGTACCAGTGCAGACTCCAGTTGTACCACCGGTAGTTGAGGTGCAACCAAGGGTTGCGGTTGCAGAAGAGCGCCCATCATACCTCAAGATGATGGAGCAGTTGCAGAGGATGGGCACGAGATTCTTTCAGGGTGGTGCCAAGCCTGAGGAGGCAGATGAGTGGAAAATGCGGATGGAGCGGAATTTCCGTTCGATTAGGTGTCCATAGGGATACGCACATCTTTGGTGGAGAGGTGTTGCAGCCCGGAAGGTCCAAGCAGAGATGTCTTGGGAGGATTTTGTGGCGGAGTTTAACTCCAAATATTTCCCCCAAGAGGCATTGGACCGGTTAGAGAGATGGTTTCTAGGATTGACTCAAGGGAACCGGTCAGTTCGTGAGTATGAGGCGGAGTTTAACCGTCTCAGGGTGTATGGAGGTCATATCCTGGATGATGAGCAGGCCCAGGTGAGGCGGTTTTTGATAGGTCTTCGGGCCGAGTTGAGAAACCAGTTCCTAATAAGATCGTTTGACACGGTTGTAGAACTGGTAGAGAAGGCCGCGTTGATTGAGGAGGGCCTGAGAGACGTGGGTGTGGTAGTCAGCCCAATTCTTCAGGCAAAGAAGCCTCCACATCAGTCCGGTCCTAGCAATGGCGGTAAGCCGGTGCATGGGCAGAAGCGGAAGTGGGAGGGTCTTTCCAAGGGTAACCAAGGTGGTCAGGGATGCTTTGGATGCGGAAGCAAGGACCATAGGATTGCGAGTTGCCCCCAGAAAGGTAGAGCGATCGGGAATACTCTGGTGTGTTACCACTATAATGAACCAGGGCATATTAAGCCGAAATGTCCCAGGTTGTAGCAGGGAGTGGTAGCGTCAGCACCGACAGATAGGCGGGCTGCAGTGACACCTAGGGTATACACCATGGTGGAGTGGGGAGAGCCGAGTTCCAACCCGATCACTGGTAAAAATTCTAGACTTGCTTGAGTTGAATTCTTGTGGGATCAGAATATCAGGTCTCTGTGAATGGGACTATTCTGGTGCATGGGCGGGTATGTGTACCCAAGGATGAGGATATGAGACGAGAGATCCTGAGTGAGGCCCATGCGAGTATGTTTTCAATTCATCCAGGGGCGACCAAGATGTACCGAGGCTTAAAACGGTATTATCATTGGGTTGGGATGAAGAAAGATGTGGCTAACTGGGTCGCGGCTTGCGATGTGTGCCAGTTAGTGAAGGCTGAGCATCAGGTTCCGAGCGGGTTGTTGCGGAGCTTACCCATTCCAGAGTGGAAATGGGATATGATTACGATGGATTTCGTGGTCGGCTTGCCGTCTCTTGGACCAAGGATGCTATTTGGGTCATTGTTGATCGTTTAACCAAGTCAGCACATTTTCTAGCCATTAAGAAGACCGATGGAGCTGCGGTGTTGGCTAAGAAGTATGTCAATGAGATTGTGAGGCTTCATGGAGTACCTGTGAGTATAGTCTCAGACCGTGATTCCAAGTTCACTTCGGTGTTTTGGAAGGCTTTTCAGGCTGAGATGGACACTAAGGTACTCATGAGTACGGCTTAACACCCTCAGACAGATGGACAGTCCGAGAGGACCATCCAGACTCTCGAGGATTTGCTGAGGATATGTGTGCTGGACTGGGGAGGTCATTGGGTGGACCACCTGAACTTGGTAGAGTTTGCTTATAATAATAGCTACCAGGCGAGTATCGGGATGGCTCCATATGAGGCGCTGTAAGGGAGGCCATGACGTACACCATTATGCTGGACCCAAGTGGGGGAGAGGAGCATGTTTGGTGCAGATTTTGTTCAGGAAACTACGGAGAAGATCCGGGTTTTGAAGCTGAACATGAAAGAAGCGCAGGATCGGCAAAAGAGTTATGCCGATAAGAGGAGGAAAGACCTCGAGTTTGAGGTGGGAGATAGTGTGTATCTCAAGATGGCTATGTTGTGGGGTCCTAATATGTCCATTACGGAGACTAAGTTGAGTCCGAGGTATATGGGATCGTTTAGGATTGTTGAGCGGGTTGGACCGGTTGCGTATCGGTTGGAGTTACCCGAGGTTATGCGAGCATTTCACAAGGTTTTCCATGTGTCAATGCTGAAGAAGTGCTTGCATAAGGATGATGAGGTTATAGCTAAGATTCTGTCAGATCTTCAGCTTAATATGACCTTGGAGGCAAGACCAGTAAGGATCCTCGAGAAGAGAGTCAAGCAGGATCGTAGGAAGAAAATTCCGATGATAAGGGTCTTGTGGGATTGTGACGGGGTTGAGGAGGAGACGTGGGAACCAGAGGCAAGGATGAAAGCAAGGTTCAAGAAGTGGTTCGAGAAGCAATCAAAGGCTTGAGCTTTCATCAATGGTTCCCAGTTTCGAGTTATTATTATTGATGTGGACATCAAGTACAGCCTAATCCAAAGAGCAAACTACAATCACCGGAGCCTACCCAAGAAGAACTCTGAGCCATGTTCAGTCCAGATGAAGTCCAACGTCAACTGGCCCAGCCCAACGACCACTTGGAGTATATTCTTAGCTCAAGTACAGAGTGCTTCGAAGTGGAATCAGCGCAATAGGAGTTCACACGAAAGAGATATTCAACATACAAATCGAGTGTTTCCCAACTTACCCGGTTTGGACCTACGTGTACTATTTGGAGATTTCCGATCGAACCAGAAGGACTTAGGCCACAAACCGACCTGTTCTGTAATCGTGATCCTTCCGAGAATCTCAGAGAATTGGACTCATACCAAACCGAGATCAGACGTAAATGCTATTCAACTTTTAAACCGGTTGATTCTCGGCTTGCCTTATTTGGAAGCTCACGGGTTTAATCACTTGCAAACAAGACTTTGGCGACCAGGAGAGACGTTAAGCCAATCAGAAGAGACACTTTACCATTCAGGAGATTCAGCTAACACCTTTCCATGCACCAGCACACACAAGATCAGGCGGATCTCCTTGTGCTTACACTTTCCTTATGTGCGGCATTCACACTTTATGTCATAACTCTCCAACGGCTATATCTTTGCTACTGCTGCGACTTGAGCACATTTTCAATGAACCTGGACGTCCCAGTATCACATCAATTCGCACCCAAGCTTTCAAGACTCAAGACATCTCGCACTTGCCATATTTGGACAGATTCTCTCTTTAGTGTCCAACGGCTAGTTTGTATTCAATTATATGATTTCTTTCTGTTTCAAACCTTTTAGAACGTTATCTTACTCATGTAAGAGCTCTATATAAAGCTCATTTCGTCCTTTGTACAAAGACACCCTTAATCGAGATTTTAAAGTTCATAAGAAAAACAGTTTTTCTTCTCTTCACAAAGTTGTGAATTCTTTGTGTGTTACTATTCTTTAGTTCTTAATGAGTGATTCATTAAGTCCTATTGAAGCTGCAGAATAGGTTATTTGAGTGATTCAAATAAACTTGTTTTGTTCATCGATTGAGAGAGTCAATCACCTCACCTCCATTTCTATCACCTATTCCACTTCCGCTTAGCATTGGCTTGGAATCCTCTTGATCATCAAGTGATCTCAGATTGGTGTGATTCCGATCCTGTATCATCTGGTATCAGAGCTCAAAGCTCCTATCAAACCCAGGTTGTGTTCATCCAACCTTTAGCTTTTCTATTTTTTTAGTTTTGTTGTTTTAATTTTTATCAAATCCAAAAAAAAACCAAATAAAAAAAATTGTTTCTTGTTAGTTCTTGTTATTTCTGTTGTTTAATTTAATTCAAAAAAAAAACATAATTTTCATTCTTGTTTTTGAAATTTCGAGTTTCATTTAAAAAAAAGAAAAAGAAAAGTCAGTTCTTTTGTTTCCTTAGTTTTGTTATTTGCAAATTTCCTTATTCTCCTTTTGATTGATTACGCTTTTGATTAGTTCTCTTCTTCTTTGTCTTGTGTTGCGTGACATTCTTAGGAGACAAACAGAGCCATGGCATCCTATTATATGGACAAGGAAGACTCTTATTCTTATGAATCCGATTTGAGCCATGAAGGAGACCAAAACCTAGTCGGAGAAGATGATGACTATGGAGTTCAACCATGGTATGAAGATGACTACGCCAGTTCTGAGTATGAGGGAGAACCAGGCAGTCATGAGCGTGAACCAGAGCCACCAGATCGCTACACCTCCTCATCAAGCCACCCTAAGCCAATTGATTGTTGGTCGGAAGAGGAGACCACTCACGGCAAACAATCATGGTCAGAACCAGAATGCTACTTGGAGCATGGTGAAGCAACGTATGAGGGCTATCAACAACCTCCTCCCAGGCGTGAAGAGAAATTCCTCCCCACACCAGCCGGATCAAAGATTAACTTCAACAAAGGACGTGGTAATGAGTCTAAATCCCTCATCTTTTCAGGTTCTAGCAAAGAACCAGGGGATTACCTCCGGTGGGAGACAAATATGAAGCATTGGCTGCGAGCACACAACATTCCAAAAGATGAAAAGCTGTCATATGCCGTTGATAGTCTTGTTGGAGATGCTTACAAGTGGTGGCTGAAAGAAGACACACCCACTTTCTACAACAGAAATCGAGTGAGGAATTGGGGAGACCTCAAAGCAAGGATGTACAAAGAGTTTGTGAAGAAGCACCAAACTCCCAACAATAATACAACAATGTCTATGCACCAAACAGCACCAAGAAGCAAAAAGTCGACACCAAAAATGCTGTCTACTCATGAGAACCACTATGCTTACCTTCCAGAGCAGAAGAGAATCTCTTCAAACACATTAAGAAAACAACCAGAGGCTAAGCAAACAGTACGAATAAAGGAGGATCAGCGAAAGTTATGTCGAACTCCTATGCGAAGTTCAAAGCAATTACGTGAACCGCAAGTAGCACCAAGTCGAGGTAAGTTCTCTAATCCTTTAAATTCGAATGATATTAAATGCTATAGGTGTCACTCAATAGGTCATTTTGCTGCAACTTGTCCCTTTAGACGTTTATTAAAACCCACCTCACTAGAACTGAAACTGGATTCATCTAAGACTAGTCTAGTTCAATATGAATTTGAGTATTCCAATTCTAGTGTCACACATTTGTCTTTGTCAAAGGGTGTTGAAACAGGGAAGACAAAGGACACATTAATTCGAAAAGATACAGCCAAAGTCACAGCTCAAAACCCTGACATTGAGCAGCAAGTCAAAGAGAAACAAGAGACTGTTTCCACTGTGAGAAGTGAAATGGTTCAATCTAAAATTTCTCCATCTGTTTTAAATAATTCCATGACTGTTTTAATGCACTTGTCTTTTGTCAAAGATGATGACATAATTGCAGATGAGGAGAAAATAATAGAACAAAAAGAAGTGCCCACAAACAAGAAAGAGTTCTTTGACCAAAATCAAAACCAAGGAGACCCACATGTGACTACAAAGCACTCCTTAGTACCATCTTGTTTCGTTTCAAAGATAACAATTATCAAAGCGGAGCCAATACAAAACACCTTTCACAGTACCAAAGTAAGTGAATTTCAAAACCTGATACAATATTGGAATAATTTTATACTTGATCATAGTTTGAAATACTCTGTTTTTGAAGTTCCAATTTCAAGTATAACACACTTGTTTCTTGCCAAGAAAGTCAATAGCATTGTAGGTACTAAAGATAGTCATCAAGATGATTTACCAGAGAAGAGGTTGCTCCCAGACCAGAAGCAAAACTGGAGTAAATCAACACCATTGCTGATCATACCAACCACCAAAGAGGCGAGAAGTATCTCAAATACCTATCGGATCAAAGAAGAACACCCTGATTTAGGACTTCAAGCCAAAATCCGAGGAGATGCCAAGCATACAACATTAAAGACCAACATACATGATCAAAACCGAGGAACAGTTCCATCTTTCCAGCTCAAAGGAGAGCCACCTGATGCACTATGCATCAACAAACCACCAAAATACCAAGGTAAGGCTCTAAACTCCCAAAGAAGAATGAAAGCTAACTTGCTTTCTCTTGGTGCAGATTGTACAGTTTCGAGGTCGAAACTTTTTCAAGGGGGAGGGTATGATGTGGACATCAAGTACAGCCTAATCCAAAGAGCAAACTACAATCACCGGAGCCTACCCAAGAATAACTCTGAGCCATGTTCAGTCCAGATGAAGTCCAACGTCAACTGGCCCAGCCCAACGACCACTTGGAGTATATTCTTAGCTCAAGTACAGAGTGCTTCGAAGTGGAATCAGCGCAATAGGAGTTCACACGAAAGAGATATTCAACATACAAATCGAGTGTTTCCCAACTTACCCGGTTTGGACCTACGTGTACTATTTGGAGATTTCCGATCGAACCAGAAGGACTTAGGCCACAAACCGACCTGTTCTGTAATCGTGATCCTTCCGAGAATCTCAGAGAATTGGACTCATACCAAACCGGGATCAGACGTAAATGCTATTCAACTTTTAAACCGGTTGATTCTCGGCTTGCCTTATTTGGAAGCTCACGGGTTTAATCACTTGCAAACAAGACTTTGGCGACCAGGAGAGACGTTAAGCCAATCAGAAGAGACACTTTACCATTCAGGAGATTCAGCTAACACCTTTCCATGCACCAGCACACACAAGATCAGGCGGATCTCCTTGTGCTTACACTTTCCTTATGTGGCGGCATTCACACTTTATGTCATAACTCTCCAACGGCTATATCTTTGCTACTGCTGCGACTTGAGCACATTTTCAATGAACCTGGACGTCCCAGTATCACATCAATTCGCACCCAAGCTTTCAAGACTCAAGACATCTCGCACTTGCCATATTTGGACAGATTCTCTCTTTAGTGTCCAACGGCTAGTTTGTATTCAATTATATGATTTCTTTCTGTTTCAAACCTTTTAGAACGTTATCTTACTCATGTAAGAGCTCTATATAAAGCTCATTTCGTCCTTTGTACAAAGACACCCTTAATCGAGATTTTAAAGTTCATAAGAAAAACAGTTTTTCTTCTCTTCACAAAGTTGTGAATTCTTTGTGTGTTACTATTCTTTAGTTCTTATTGAGTGATTCATTAAGTCCTATTGAAGCTGCAGAAAAGGTTATTTGAGTGATTCAAATAAACTTGTTTTGTTCATCGATTGAGAGAGTCAATCACCTCACCTCCATTTCTATCACCTATTCCACTTCCGCTTAGCATTGGCTTGGAATCCTCTTGATCATCAAGTGATCTCAGATTGGTGTGATTCCGATCCTGTATCAATTATTGAACATTATGTATTCGTTTTGGTGTTGGAAACGATTAATACATTATGTTTCCTTTCATTAATAAGATGAGTAGTTCTTATTGTTGATGGTCAGTGTTGCCATGAGTTTTAACTGAACATGAGGTTCTGAAAAGAGTTTTTATGTGGATTTAAAAACTTGGGTTATAATCGGGAAAAGATTATGTGGGTACCCTGAGTGACGGGGTATGTGGTGAGATAACCTGAGTAGTGGTTATGGAAAAGATGATATTCCGAGTTTGGAATGAGTGTGATGCCGGTATTACCTTGCGAGGTCGTATGCGGATCACGGGAGGTAGTTCAGTCGGGAGTGCTTATAGACGTATTGTGGGTCATGGTTGCTCAAAGTACGGTTTGGTCCTGTACAACTCTAGGGAGGATGAATAGTTCCTCTGATACCCATAACTCGTAAGGTATATAGCCCAGGGTGGAGTGGTATGTGATATCGAGAATCCGTAAGTTTATACTACCTAGAGTGGAGTGGTATGAGTGTGATACCCAGAACTCGTAAGGTATATAGCCCAGGGTGGAGTGGTATGTGATATCGAGAATCCGTAAGGTCATACTACCCAGAGTGGAGTGGTATGAGTGTGATACCCAGAACTCGTAAGGTATATAGCCCAGGGTGGAGTGGTATGTGATATCGAGAACTCGTAAGGTATATAGCTCAGGGTGGAGTGGTATGTGATATCGAGAATCCGTAAGGTTATACTACCTAGAGTGGAGTGGTATGAGTGTGATACCCAGAACTCGTAAGGTATATAGCCCAGGGTGGAGTGGTATGTGATATCGAGAATCCGTAAGGTTATACTGCCCAGAGTGGAGTGGTATGTGATATCGAGAATCCGTAAGGTTATACTGCCCAGAGTGGAGTGGTATGTGATGTCGAGAACTCGTAAGGTGTATAGCCCAGAGTGGAGTGGTACGTGAGTACCGAGAAATCGTAAGGTTATAGTGCCCGGAGTGGAGTGGCGTGAATTTGATACCGAGAGCTCATAAGGACTTTGTGGCCTGAGAGCGGAGTGGTATTGATACCTAGAACTCGTAGGACTTGGTGTCTTAGAGTGTAGAGGTATGAGTTTGAGTTATGAGCAATGATCTATGACCAGAGTCTTAAGCTAATGACTGAAAGTAGATTTCAGAGGTCAATAGTGTTTGATCTCGTGACTGGTTGTGTGGCCAGTATGGTTAAGGGTGACCACTGTGTTATGAGATGTGTGGTTTAG
The DNA here is from genome assembly GCA_963667165.1 of Barbarea vulgaris. NCBI lineage: Eukaryota > Viridiplantae > Streptophyta > Magnoliopsida > Brassicales > Brassicaceae > Barbarea > Barbarea vulgaris. The sequence continues at coordinate 39,741,653 of OY763887.1, read as the reverse complement.
TTCATTGGGGATGGACTGTGCCGTTAGATTCGAGGACGAATCTATGTTAGTAGGGGAGAATTGTAACGCCCGTGTTCCGAAAAATGGAAATTTCGGAATTATATCCGGGATTTATGCGGAGAATCTCTGAAAAATATTTCCGGGAGATTTTGGAGTAACTTAAAAGTTACACCGCATTTTTCTCGTAGGGGTGTTCGGAATCGATTTGGAAGTTTGGGGTCAGTTTGTGGACTTTTGGGAATTAAGGATCAGTCCACAAATAAAAATAAATAAATGTTTCTGCACCCATTTTTCCACCAGCAGCCTCCACTTTCTTTTTAGAAGTCACCTACCTTCTCCACCTTCTTCTCCACTACCTTCTCCACCTACTCCACCAAAGCCACTCACACCATCTCTCCTGATCATTGCCGACACTTCCATCTGCAGAAAGAAAAAGAGAGAGAGTGAGTTTTTAGTGGCTTTTGGCGTGAGAGGAAAGGTGAGGAGGGAGGCTTTGATCAGAAGTTTTAGAGAAGGAGAGAAGAGTGAGGGTTGGAGAGCTGTTCCGTGAGTGAGAAGGAAAAAGGGGTTCGACCTAACAAATCGTTTCCAAAGGTAACGAAAATTTGTGAAGTTGGAGATAAATCTTATATCTGGATGTACCAATTTGCGGAATTGGATTTGAGTTAATATTCTAAAAGTTATTCACGTTTCCGTGAGGCGCTCTGTTTCAGACGCGATCGGGACCAACGTGGATTCAAAGAACAATCGCGAGTTCGTCTGTGGTCGGATCATCACGAAACTTTGAGGTTAGCTTTAGGACATTTAGGGGTTAAGTTTCAACTGTGGGATTGAGATTTCGACGGTTAGTTGTTGATTTATTCATGTATTGAGTTGAGACATATTTTCTATAGAATAATCCCACGAGTTGTATTGTTTGGTTGGGCAAACAAGCTCGGTTTGAGCTTAAACTTTGAAGGAATCTTGAGAACTTATGGATATAAGTCTCAGAATATGGAGAGCTATTGTTGGCGTGTGAAAGGTTGTGTCGTGTTGAGTGTGGTTTTGGATGTGGTGTAGGTGGGTGTCGAGGAAGAGTTTGACACAAAGGAGGGAGCCATCGTTGGGTTGTGTTGTTGGTTTCCTTGTCTGGGAAATTATCCTTAATCTGATGTGAGTGCATGACCATAAGCTTATCTAAGCCATTTGATTGTTTGATGTGGTTTTCATGAAATAGGCCGTGTATGATCTCGGGTGGATCTAGATCGAGTGTTTCTTGAGATGGTTGATTTGTTTCGGTATTTTCGTGTTTAACTATATTAAATACTTTAAATCGTTTGTGTGTATAGCTTGTAGATGGGAGGATTGTCTCACTAAGTATTTGTTGAAATACTTATGCATCTCTTTTATTTGATGCAGAAAAAGAAAATGTGTGACCGTGGAATCAAGGCGAAGAAGAGGAGATGATCTAAACTCGTTGTGTGTTTTAAGTAATTACGGTTTTAGTACTTTTGAGTAAAAATACTATTAAGTCATGTGTGATTATTTAATCCGAAGGGATAAAAGACCTAACGATCTCAAGTCCGGTTTCTTGTTTATCAAGAACCGCTAATAGACAACAGAAATTGTCTATGAAAGCCAAGGTGGCTATACAGACCAACTTCGACTCTCAACTCAAGTCGTCGTATTCTGGAAAGATCAATCGATCTAATATCTTTACGGATAAACAATTAAAAATGTATTTTTATTGTTGGAGTGAATAATTATTATTCAGGATTAGTGAATATTAATTGATTGGGGAAGTAATTAATATTTATGGGAATATTAACTAATTTGAAAAAAAAAAAAAAAACAAGTGCGGTCGTTTCACTACAGTCGGGCGTTTGCTCTCGAGAGTTTTGTCGATGACTGGTCGAGGGGTTGGTAACTTCTCGGTAAGTTTCCTCGATAGCAAATCATCGATCCGTCGATGATAGTCGATCGATGTTCGTTCGTTCAGCATCTCTTCCTTCGGTAAAATTCCTCGATGGCTCGTCCTCGGTAGGTCGCCAGTTTGTCGAGGATTTTCTCGATAGCCGGTTGTTGGTTCCTTGATAGCCAGTTAGTGATTTCTCGATAGCCGGTCAAGGCTTCTCGTCCTGTGGTCGATGCTATTTCTTCGATAGTCGATCTTCAATCTCCGATCAGCTCCCGTTTGGTTGCCATCGATTATACATGACTGATTTGAAATTTTTCTTCGATTGCTTGTAGTTTTTCTTCAGGCAATCCCTCCAGAATATTGCTTGACTTATTCTTCTTCCTTGGTTTAGCTTCACAGATTTTTTTTAACTTAGCCAACAGACTAGGTCGCAACTCCTAGTCAATGTTAGGGTCATTACATTCTCCCCTCCTTATTAGAATTCGTCCCCGAATTCTTCACCATTTGATTTTTTTCCCCCTTTTTTTTTTTTTATTATCCTCTTTTCATCACGTGATTACTTCCTTGTCTTGAGTTTTAGTATCTCCGGCTTATATTTCTTGTTTCAAGTCTTCCGTATCTCCGTCTTCTCCGATTCTCAACACATCCCGGTCATCACTTGGTTTGACTACACAAAACTTGTTAGTTCATAAGCACTTAAGAAAACGATTTTCAAAAAAAAACTTATGCAAGCATTTAGGAAGAGATAATTTACATTATCATTTCACCAAAGCTTACACATTTTTTTTTTACAGAATTAAAAGAAAACCCACCCCCCCCTTTTTTAAAAAAAGAAAACACAGTTTACTTACTCCTACCCCGGGTTTTTTTGTAGGTCCTAAGGTTGGTGGCTAACCTAAGGGCTAGTCTTTTTGGTAGAGTCATCCGCAGAACCAGAACCTTCGAATCCGCTTTCCTTAACCCCATTTTCATCTATGTCCTTTCTCACCGGAGACGTCCCTTTTTTGTTATTTTCGTCTTGAGTTGATGCACTCCTTTTTCTTGAGTCTCTTGGCACAGTACTAGATTCACCTATTTCCCGAATGGCTTTTCCTCACTTCCTGCTAAATTCCCTTCCATACGAATTTTAGTTTCAACTAGCTCTCCCCTTGCTAACATCGTATCCAACATAGCCATTAGAGGATCATATGGTGTATTAATATGATCAAAGAGTGTGCCCATGTTAGTATCCTCCTCATTTAGTGCAGCTAAATATCCGTATCCAGATTCTCTCACTCCTTCCACCAACGTTCCTTGATTTCTCTTAGTACTAAACGGAACATGGGTTACCGATGGTGCATAGTCAAGCTTCTCGATACCATGATTCGTCCTAGGCATTACCAATCTTTCTGACGATTCTTCCCCTTTTACACCTGCCCATGAATGTGTAGAGTCGGAAGAGATCTGGATGAACCTTGGACTTGGTGGTTCGGGAAAAAGTGAATTAAATGATCTTTCGGCGGAGACCTCACTGTCCGAAATTACGATATATGGCACCTCCTGACTCCTCCCATTCCTTGGATCCTCTACGTTTTCAGAGAAGAGACCTTAAGCTTCCATTTCTGACATCATCCCCTCAATTTCTGCGGCTATATCTACGCTTGCTGCTTCCGGGAGTAAAGCAACTTCATCTGGTTGGGTTTGGTATCCTTCTTCAGTAAAGATAGGCAATTGATATTCTTCCGTGGTTTGAGGTATTTCCATGTATGAATTGAGCTCATATTCAGCTTATGTTCCTTCCATAGAAGCGATTAATTCCATCATTGCTCTTTCTACACTCACTACAAGAAAGCAGCCGGAAAACCAACGGAATTTCCGACGGACCCATGTCCGTCGGAAAATTTCGACGGTAAAACGACGGATTTCCGACGAAATTGCATTTTTTTAAGTCGTCGGAAATCCGTCGGAAATCCGTCAGAAATTCCGACGGATTTCCGACGGTCAGATGTCCGTCGGAAATCCGTCGGATATCCGTCAGAAAATTCCGACGGATTTCCGACGGATAGCACCACCGCCATTTCCGACGGATTTCCGACGGAATAGTCGGCGATCCGTCGGAAATCCGTCGGAAAATATGAACGTTAAAAGAGCCGTTGGTATCGCAGGTTACCGTTGTATGGTGCCGTTGCATTCTGACGGATTTCCGACGGATGCGAGTTTATAAATATGTTTCCACACTCTTCATTTCATTTTACTCCAATTTCATCTCTCTCTCTATTTTCTTATGATATTCATGCGATTATAAACAAAAAAAAGTGGAAAGATATGTCTAGATATTTTCGATCATGGATGGACGAACCAATGATGAATTCGGAGACGAACCTCTTAAATGAGGAATATGCACGAGGCATAGTCGAGTTCATGAAATTGGCTGGAAATCAACCGCGTGTACTTAAATCAGGTAAGTTGAAATGTCCATGTTCAATTTGTAGAAATTCTCGTAATGTTGCGGTAGAGATAGTTTGGCATCACTTGTATACCAATGGATTTACGCCGGGTTATAAGATTTGGTATCTACATAGGGAAACAAATTATGATCATGGTAGTAGTAGTAGTGGACCAACAGTCTCGGAATTTGTAGGAGATAGAACGGAAGTAGATGTAGGTGTAGGCACCGTTGAGATGGTAAATGATGCGTTTAGAGAGAATGTACAGTATGGCAGTGAAGAGAGAGATAGGTTTGAAGAACCTAATTTAGAAGCAGGAAGATTTTTTGGTATGTTAGACGCATCAAAGCAGCCACTTTATAAGGGGTGTAGAGAAGGTCATTCGCCTTTATCATCTGCCACTAGATTGATGACGATTAAGACGGACCACAATTTGTCAGAGGAGTGTGTTGATGCGATAACAGACTGGGCGAAAGATTTATTGCCTGAAGATAATCTTTTACCCGCATCGTACTACGAGGTACAGAAACTTGTAGCTGGTCTTGGTTTGCCGTATAAGGTGATAGATGTGTGCATCGACAATTGTATGCTATATTGGAGAGAAGATGAACACTGTAACAGCTGTCGATTTTGTCGCAAACCGCGGTATCAGGAAACGAGTGGTCGAGTTCCAATTCCATATAAACGTATGTGGTATTTACCAATAACAGATAGATTGAAGAGGTTATATACATCTCAGCGTACGGCAGAGGCAATGAGATGGCATGGAGAGCATCGTCAAGATGGAGATATTACACATCCTTCAGACGCAGAGGCGTGGAAACATTTTCAGTCTACCTATCCGGATTTTGCGTACGAGCGCCGGAATGTGTACCTCGGGTTATGCACAGATGGTTTTAACCCATTTGGAAAGCATGGAAGGAAGTATTCGTTGTGGCATGTAATTGTAACTCCTTACAATTTGCCTCAATCTCTGTGTATGCGTCGAGAGTTTTTGTTTCTCTCCATTCTTGTTCCTGGCCCAGATCATCCGAAGAGATCACTCGATGTATTCCTCCAGCCATTGATTTATGAGTTACAAATGCTATGGGAGCATGGTGCTGAAGCCTACGATGTTTCATGCCAACAAAATTTTAACATGCGTGCGGTTCTTATGTGGACCATAAGCGATTTTCCAGCATATGGTATGTTATCTGGATGGACAACTCATGGGAGATTATCATGCCCGTATTGCCAAGACAACACTGATGCATTCCAACTTAGGAACGGAAGAAAGAGTTGTTGGTTTGATTGTCATAGAAGGTTTCTACCGAGTGATCATCCGTATCGTCGGTCTAGAACATTGTTTACGAAGTCTAAGAAAGTGTTTGATGCGCCACCTCCTGAGATAGACGGATATACTTTATTAGAACAATTGAGAGATTTTGGTGCTGATAGGACTCCTGACTGTGGGTGTAATGGACATGAAGTTGTGTACGGTGCCGGTGAAGTTCATAACTGGCACAAGAAGAGTATTTTTTGGGATCTGCCTTACTGGAAGACCCATTTATTGCGGCACAATCTAGATGTGATGCACGTTGAGAAAAACTTCTTTGAGAACATCATGAACACTGTCTTAAACGTCAAAGGGAAGACGAAAGACAATATCAAATCTAGATTAGACTTGGCCGATATTTGCGATAGGGCTTTTCTTGAAGTTCAGCCGGATGGTAAATACATATTTCCTCCGTACGGGTTGCAAGGAGATAAGAAAAGAGAATTTTTTGATTGGATTCGCGATGATGTCAAATTCACTGATGGGTACGCATCAAATCTGCGTAATTGCATAGATTATGGAGAAGGGAAATTTACAGGAATGAAGAGTCATGATTGTCATGTTGTGATGCAGCGGCTTCTTCCTTTCGCTTTTGCCCATCTTCTTGATCCAGATGTCTACCAAGCAATTGCAGGAGTTGGTTCTTTCTTTCGAGATTTATGCACAAGAACACTTACTGTTGACGGAATCCGAAACTTAGAGGTCAATATCCCAGTAATCCTTTGTAACCTTGAAAAGATATTTCCGCCATCTTTCTTTGATGTGATGGAACATCTTCCTATCCACCTCCCACGAGAAGTTGCACTAGGAGGTCCAGTTCAATACCGTTGGATGTATCCTTTTGAGCGGTATATGTTTCATCTGAAGAAAAAGGTTAAAAATTTAAGTAAAGTAGAGGGATCTATTGTCGCACAGAGCCTCAACGAAGAAGCGTCACAGTTTGCTGAATATTACTTCCCATCCGAAGTTCATACAAAGAGTAGACGTCCTGGTCGCCATGATGATCGTAATGAGAGAGCGATTTATCCCATCGTAGTTCCTGAGTTGTTTTTCCAAGTTGGTCGAGTGAGTGGAAAAAGCAAGACACGCACATTATCACAACAAGAGTTTAAACACTTGCATACGTATATCATAACAAATTGTGAGGAAATTGCGGAATATGAAAGGTAAAAAACTTTATTTATGACAATGTATATATATATTCGAATATATTATATTTAATTTATTAACTTTCATACAAATGTGGTTTTCGTACAGGATTTACATGGCATTAATACGCGGGTGGTTTGTGGATAAGTCAGAAGAAGAGCTTCAACAACATAAGGAGGAAGATTTTATGACTTGGTTTAGGGAATTTTACGTAAGATTTAACAAAACCCTATTATTTTCAAATAAGTGTCAATGTCATTTATGTTAATTGCGGTTAATTGTTTTCGTAGATTCCTGAAGGAATAAAGAGCGGAGCCACATTTCCCACATGGTTAATGGAATTTGTAAGTGGTCCAATCTACCGTGCAAAGTCTTATCCTAGGTATTGCAGTCGGGGATATGGGTTTAGGATTCATGACGAAAGAAGGACAAGACCATCTGCAGATTATGGTGTTTCTGTGAAGTCTGGTAATGATGTTTACTACGGCATTCTTCAGGAAATATTGGAAGTTAAGTACCCAGGAATGTTAGACTTGAGGTGCATTGTTTTTAAGTGTGATTGGTATGATCCAGTACTTGGTCGTGGTGTTGTCGTGGACCAATTTGGTGTTACTTCTGTTAACACAAATCGGAGACTACAACATTATGATCCATTCATTCTAGCGTCACAAGCAGATCAGGTTTGGTTCAATTAAATGTTGTGTTTTTACTAATTTTTATGTTTATTTCGGCGTTTACTTACGAAAATTTCTGTATTTCTTTATAGGTGTGCTACATTCGTTACCCTCGCATAACACGGCGGTCAGATCCTTGGGTCACAGTTACTGCAATAAGCCCTAGAGGAAGAATTTATGGAGTTTCTCAACACGATGCCATGCAGCCAAGCATAAGTACTCCAATGTATCCAGTTGCGGCCTCTACTGGTGTCGATCTTGTGGTTGGTTTCACACAAATCGGTATAGTTCATTCCGAGTCAGAAGAAGAACAAGGAGAATTTTATGACGATACAGACTCAATTACATCTGAAGGATCAACATCATCAGAGGAAGACGAACAAGGAGAATAACAAGGAGAATAAAAAAATATCTTGCAAAAGTAATAAATTTGTACAATGAACTACGGTTTGGCTTGATCCCGATATGGGTACGTAGGCAGCTCTAATCGAGCGCAGCTATTTAACAAAAATAATTTATTCATTTTTAACAATATTCAAATACAAAATAAATGTTATAAAATAAATATGTATCAATTTAAAAACATGTTTTAAATCATATAATGTGAATATTTTAACAATAATGTGAATGTAAATTTAAAAACATATTTTAAATCATATAATGTAAAAACATGTTTTAAAACATGTTTTAAATCATATAATGTAAATTTAAAAACATATAATGTGAATGTTTTAAATCATATAATGTAAATCATATAATGTGAATGTTTTAAATCATATAATGTAAATCATATAATGTGAATGTTTTAAATCATATAATTATATTTTAAATCATATAATGTAAATCATATAATGTGAATGTTTTAAATCATATAATTTAAAAACATGTTTTAAATCATATAATGTAAATTTTTTATAATGTGAATGTTTTAACAATAAATATTGACTTTTTTGGATTCAAATAAATATGTTGATTATAGGATTTATTTTGGATTTGAACATATATATATATATATATATATATATATATATATATCTTTTGATATTTAACCAATTACTAAAGATGGCTCAATGGTTTAAACTGTATAAATTATCCTAGAGGGCTGCAGTTCGACCCTCAGAAGCTCCAAAATAAATAAACTTTTTTCCGACGGATTTCCGACGGAATTCGTGAGGATCTGTCGGAAATCCCGACGGATCGAAGATACTTTCCCAATGCCTCGTGTTAATATTTGCTGCATGCCGACGGATTTCCCAATGCCGCGTGTTAATAGTTAGTAAATTCCGACGGATTTCCGATGGAATAGCCGTCGGAAATCCGTCGGAAATCCGTCGGAATACGCGAATAAATAAACCAGATCGTCTTCTTCGCCATTCACTCGAGAAAATCAAGAAATTTCAACAAAATTCTTCAAACCTTCGATTCTTCAAAGTTTTCCATCAAATCTTCTTCCAATGGCTGGGTCTCAAAGAAACATGTAAGTTTTTAATGTTTATTAAGAGTTTAATTTGTTAGATTTGTGGATTTAGGGTTTTGAAATTTAGATATATGGAATTTGGTTATAGATTTGGTTGAGGTAATTTAGATTAGGAATTTAGATTATGATTTTGGGTTATTTGGTTATAGATTTGGATTTTCTATATTAGGTTTTGAAATTATGATTTTTAGATCTAGATTTAGGATTTTTTGTTTTTTAATTTTTGGTTTTGGAATTGAAATTGAAATAGAAATTGATTTTACAAATTGATTTTTTGATTTAGGATTTTTTTTGATTTTGAAATTTTTGGATATAATTTATATATTGAAAATAATTAATATATTTATAATTGTGAACATATTTATAACTATTTGAGACAATTAATAATAAATATATTTCTTATGATTTTTTTTAAAAAACTGAATTTTAAATTTTTTTAATGATTTTCGTATTTGTTTGTCTATTTTTTAAAAATTATTTTCAAATTATAAGTTATGAACAATGATTTATGAAATATATTTTATAAATTTTTGTCTATTTTTAAAATTTTATAATGATTCTGTTTTGTTATAAATTTTTATGTAGGGATTATGGAGCATACGTCGAGTCTACGAGCGGACTGCGTCGTCACCGTAGGAGTAGAGCTGCGAGGAGTTCTCCTACGCCGTCCACACATATTCCGGATACACAGATTCCGGAAACTCATTCACCGGCACCATCCGCAACTGCTCCGACGCAGATGAGTGTCGAGGACTTCATGGCTCTTCCGGGACGAGAAAGACTTCCACGTCTTCATCCAGATTGTCGAGGAAGAGACATTTGGTAAGTGTTTTTAATTATTTATTTATTTAATTTATAAATGTACTTTTTTAAAAACTAATTAGGGTTTTATTAATTAAATTGTTTTGTAGGTTTGACGATTCGCACACTGGGATCTCAAAGTCAATCAACCGAATGTGCCAAGGAATGCTTCAGCATCCATATCCAACATACAGCTCAATGCCGATCCAAGATAGGGATATGTGGTTTCGTCAATTTGCGGTAATGTATTTATTTTGTTTTTTCTATTAAAATTGAATTTAAATTTTTTAAATTATTCAAATTCATCTTATTTTTAATTTGCAGCAAGAATTCAGGTGGGACAGTCAGTTAACCGCTTCGGTTAGACGCGAATTCGATAAAAAATGCGCACGGGCGTATTCATGGAAGATAAACGAGTGGAAAGAAAAGTGGAAGCAGAATGATGTGCCAAGGGACTTGGTTTCGAACCCGGATCTATTTAACGGGTTCATCGCTTACTGGAATGAAGAGGCTACCAAAGAATCCGCCGCAAAACATTCTGCATCCCGGAACAGCGATCGCAAAGGAAAGGGCAAAGCGACGCACAATCTAGGTGCGAAGAGCAAGGCGACGAAGGCAAAAGAACTAGTAAGTTTTTTTTTATCCCTTCAATTTTCATTCATACTAAAATGAATCATTAATTTTTTTTAAGTTTAAGATTCACAAATTTTACTCAATTACTTTTTTTTGCATGCAGTTTCGGGAAGATGGTGTCGAACCATCTAATTTGAGATTGCTCCAAGCTGTCCACACCGGCAAGGATGGTGTAATCCACGATCAGGTCACTCTGGATATCGTCGAGAACGTCAATAGGATGCGTGAAGAGTTCCTACTTTCTCAACCAATCATTGAAGGAACCCCTCCCCTAACCGAAGTTCCTTTGGAGAAGGAAAACGAGTTCGTATTTGAGGTAAGTTAAATTTTTATTTTTATTCAAGTTTTAATTCATTTTCAATTTTTAGTCAACTTTTTAATTGGTTCCACAGGCTATTCCGAGGTCTAAAGGCCGGTATTATGGTCTTCCCGACGATACTTCATCCTCCATTACGTCACGCTATTACGGAGGTTCTCACGGCCCACATTTAGAAGATAAAGTGGAGGAACTCGAGACTACGGTGCAACGCCTCACAGAGGAAAACCAAGCGATGGCGGCTAGGATGGAAGCATTCATGGCTCAATACCCACCACCACCACCTTAGATCTTGTTTATGTTTTTTTAAATTATTTGTTAGAAACCACTTTATGTTTAATATTTTCTGTTGTTTTAATTTTTATTTCGAATAATTTAATATTAAAGTTTTATGTTTTTTTCTATTTTAAAAACAATTAGAATTTTATTATTTTTCAAGTATGTAAATTTTTAAATTATTATAAATATTAATTAAATACCGGTTCTTAAGTGATAATCGATATTTTGATTAATATATTCTAAACTTATCATTCAAACCAATATTAAAAAAACATAACTTGAAAACAATTCAATTTAAACGGTTAAAAAAAAACCATGATACACCAAACCGTCGGAATTCCGTCGGAAATTTTGCGACGGATTTCCGACAGATTTAAGCAAACCGTCGGAAATCCGTTGGAAATTTCCGACGGATTTCCGACAGTTTGGGGTTTCATGGCTTTTTTGACAAATTTTACACAATAAACCTCAAACAACTAATTATATTATAAGATTATTAGATATAACACAATTTAAACTTAGTATTTAGGTTAAATTAATGTTTTCAAGATTTTGGAATGATTTACACTTAAGTTCTACATAATGAAATGTATACTTTAACTTGCATGTTTACTAGTTCCTAAGTATAAATCTTAATTTTGATAAATTCTTATAAACGGAGGTGAATATTGTAAACTTATCATTGAAATCATTAATAAACCACACTAAAAACACATTTCAATTGAAACGAATCGAAAAAAACTCACGAAACCACAAACTGTCGGAAATCCGTCGGAAATTTCCGACGGATTTCCGACGGGTTTAGGGAAACACGTGTTAGTTTTTAAGGTTTGTCTGACAAAAGGAATAACATATATTTTTCTCAAGTCCGTCGGAAATCCGTCGGAAATTTCCGACGGATTTCCGACGGACAGTGAAATTTTGGCAAAATCAAACATTTTCGTGTCCCGCGTTAGTTGAATTTTACGAAATAATTTCGAAAGTCCGTCGGAAATCCGTCGGAAGTTCCGACGGATTTCCGACGGACAGTTAAATTTTCGCAAAATCAAACGTTCTCGTGTCCCGCGTTAGTTGAATTTTACGAAATAATTTCAAACATTCCGACGGATTTCCGACGGACATTCCGTCGGAAAAATCTGTTTATAAGCGCGACCTCACTCGAAAAATCAGAGTGAATGAGAGTGAATGTTAGATTTAGGTGAAGTTATAGGTTTTCAAAGTTAGATTTAGGTTTGGAATGTTAGATTTAGGTTTGGAATGTTAGATTTATGTTTTAAATGTTAGTTTTAAGTTATAAATGTTAGTTTTAGGTTTGGAATGTTAGTTTTAAGTTTTGGAATGTTAGATTTAGTTATTGTGAACTTAGAGATGGGATTTGAATCTTAGTTTTAGGTTTGGAATCTTATATTTAGATTTTAGAGTGTTTGATTTAGGTTTTCAAAGTTAGATTTTAGGTTTGAATGTTAGTTTTAGGATAAAAATGTTATATTTAGATTTTGCAATGTTAGATTTAAGGTTTTCAATGTTAGATTTAGGTTTATAATATTAGTTTTAGGATAAAATTGTTAGATTTATATTTTGGAATGTTTAGATTTAGGTTTTCAATTAACATATTTAGGTTTGGAATGTTAGATTTAAGTTTTGAATGTTAGATTTAGGTTTGGAATTGTAGTTTTAGGATAATAATGTTAGATTTAGGTTTTGTAATTAGATTTAGGTTTGAAATGTTTCTTTTAGGTTTCTAATGTTTTTAGTTTTAGGTTTGGAATGTTTGATTTAGATTTTGGTTTTAAATGTTAGTTTAAGGTTTATAATGTTAGTTTTAGGATAAAATTGGTAGATTTATATTTTGGAATGTTAGATTTAAGTTTTCAATTAACATATTTAGGTTTGGAATTTTAGTTTTAGGATAATAATGTTATATTAAGATTTTCGAATGTTAGATTTAAGTTTTGAATGTTAGATTTAGGTTTGGAATTTTAGTTTTAGGATAATTATGTTAGATTTAGGTTTTGTAATTTGATTTAGGTTTGAAATGTTTCTTTTAGGTTTCTAATGTTTAGTTTTAGGTTTTGAATGTTAGATTTAGATTTTGGTTTTTAATGTTAGTTTAAAGTTTATAATGTTAGTTTTAGGATAAAATTGTTAGATTTATATTTTGGAATGTTAGATTTAGGTTTTCAATTAACATATTTAGGTTTGGAATTTTAGTTTTATGATAATAATGTTATATTAAGATTTTCGAATGTTAGATTTAAGTTTTGAATGTTAGATTTAAGTTTGGAATTTTAGTTTTAGGATAATAATGTTAGATTTAGGTTTTGTAATTATATTTAGGTTTGAAATGTTTCTTTTAGGTTTCTATAATGTTTAGTTTTACGTTTGGAAAGTTAGATTTAGATTTTGGTTTTTAATGTTAGTTTAAGGTTTGAAATCTTATATTTAGATTTTCGATTGTTAGATTTAAACTTTGATTTGTATATTTTATATAGGATAATTTGTAAATTTATATTTCTTTTTGTTTTTCAATATTTGAGAATTAATTTTTTAATTTTTTAATTTTTAATTATATAAAATATGAATTTTGTAATTGTTTTAAATTATTATTATTAATATTTTGGATTTTAAATAATTTTTTTGAATTAATATTCGGAATATATAATTATTTATTAAATAATTTTTTTTTATTATAATTTAGCCAATCCGTCGGAAATCCGTCGGAATATTTCCGACGGATTTCCGACGGCTTATATTCCGACGGATTTCCGACGGCTTATATTCCGACGGATTTCCGACGGAATGATGAAACGAGTAAACCGACGGATTTCCGACGGCTTGACGGAACCGGCAAACCGACGGATTCCCGACGGCTCGCCGGAACACGTAAACCGACGGATTTCTGACGGCTCGCCGGAACACGTAAACCGACGGCTTGCCGGAACCGGAAAACCGACGGATTTCCGACAGATTTCTGATTCATATTTTCCGTCATAAATACCGACGGTTTTCCGACGGATTTTCCATTTCCGACGAGATAGAAGCGACGGACGAATCCGTCGGAAATCCGTCAGGATTGGCCAATTCCGACGGATTCCCGACGGATTTGGCCGTCAGTTTCGCGCCAGTTTTCTTGTAGTGACTATCCGATGTTCTGTTTTCTTCCCCGACTATTGGTAAGAAATTAGGATACTCGTCATCATTAGCATGTACATATCTTGGTTGTCCCGGCTCAAAGATAGTGTTGATTCCATCATCTTGGTCATTTACCTCTAGTACTCTGAGTGAGTTAAGGTGAGTGACTGGTTGTTCCTCTTCCTCGTTCATGATTCCATAACACCACTCTCCATCATTTCCTTCTGTTCCGGATAATTCTCCTCCTAACTCTATTTCACTAGATCCTGATCCAACATACCCTTCCGAAGGTTCGGATGGATCCGTCTCTATTGAATCCTCATATCCTTTTCCATCTATTACTGCTGGCGAATCAGTACCGGTTGAACCAAAACTGGGTGAATCAAAGATGTTGGGTGAGCTCATGGATGAGTTGGAACGGGGTTGGATAAGACTAGATTCTGGCTCGCTTGATGAACTCCCACCTGAAGACATCTTAAGAAAACAAAAGACTAAACCGGTTAAAAAAAAAATTTTAATAACAAAACAAAACAACCTAGGGTATATTTTCTAAGGGGTAGGTAATTCTAAGGGTAAGGGGAATCGAGTACACCGGATCCTAATGTTGCAAATGCGACTCATTTTTTTTTTTTTTTTGACTCGATAAAAACCATTTGAAAAACTCGAGTTGATACAGCATAGTAAACCATGCTCTGATACCACCTAAATATCACTACTGTAGCGAACACGGATCGGCCTACGACTCGATCTAACCTAGGGGACTAACTATCTACAACCCGTGCCCGCCACAGTACGGACGTAAGGAAGAATAGCCAAGTATCACGAAGATTACTAACCATTTTGACCTTAGTCCGGTCCCGCCAAGTCAGGTTTTTACCCTCCTCATTGGAATCTCGTGTCGTTCTACCAATGAGTTAGGCATTGCAACCCTTGTCACCGATATCCCGTTGGCTCAATCCGGACAGGATCTTTGTACCGTGTATCAAACTCGATGAACAAATATAAAACCGATTGATTAAGTGTAATACGTGAAAATATGTTTTCCAAAAACGTATATAAGGGAATTCCCATTCTTTGAAAATACCATACATAATACAAAAGTAGCATTTTACATTTGCAACGAAAACTACATCCGGGTCCTAGTACTCGATTCTGGTACTACTCAACTCAACTAGTCCTGCAAAATAAAAAGAAAGAATGAGCAACCTAATGTTGCCCAGTGAGTTGGCATCCCTCTAAGGTTAGATAAAATTCCCCCCCCCCCCCAAAAACCCCAAAATAACACACAACAAACAAAACACACAAACGCGCAATAGACCAAAAATCATACAACCGAGACTCTAGACTCTACTAGGACCTATGAATCTTACGATTCTCCTAACTAACACTTATCTAGACGTCCTCTCATCCTAGGGTTAACCCGAGTATGATGCTACCACAAAGGAGCACCATCATATCCTCACACTCATGCCGTTACCACACAGGAGCGCCGGCATGCTTAGGATCGTGTTGCTACCATAAAGGAGCGCCAACACGTCCCAAAACTACCACGGCATGCCCAATGCAACCGGGTTCACCACAATCACGTGAAGCCGCATGGCCTAAAAGCTCATGACTCCGACACGGATTTCCACAACTCATCACATGGGTAAGCATGTCCGGACTAGCACATACTTAACCACATGACTACCCTCACAACCTAAGACTCTAGACTCGATACCTAAGACTCTAAGACCCTAAAACTAAGCACACAACACACAAATCCTAGACTCTTCTAACACACAGCAAGCAAAACCTAAGGGTTTCTAACCAAATTTTAATCTTAGTTACGGTGATAATTTCCTTTAAAATAAAATCTGGTTTAAATAAAAGAAAACTAGGTGTCAAGCTCCTAAAATTTCTAACCAAATTTTAATCCTATGGCCGATTAGTTGTTAAAGTTCATTTAGCATGCAATTTCTAGGTGTAATCAAGCAATTTCACGCAAAGTAATCAATAACAAGCAAGAAAGAAAAAGAGATATCATGCATGCCTAGAAAATGCACGATATCCAACACAAAACCAACTAACAGTGATTTGAAGTGCGATGGACGATGATGTTGAGAATCGTTCTTGAATGCCTCCTTCTCAAAGCTCCTATCTCCTTGTGCCGTCGTTTGAAGGGATACTCGCCGGTCTTCTTGGTAATAACGTGATGAAAACTAGATTTTTAGGTACTTAGAGGAAACCTTGGGAGGATTTACTTGATCTTTCTTTCTTGGTGATTCTCTAGAGAAAGTTTTAGAGAAATCTTTTAAGTGAGCTTTTCGCGTGAATGGTGAATGAGGAGATTGTCTTGAGAGTTCTCTCCTTTTATAGATGGATAGAGTCACATCGCTTCTCTCCATTTGTCACACACTTGGCCAAGTGGCTTGATCCGGAATAGTAACTTTGCATGCAAGCTATATTAGTGGGAAACTTTGCATGCAAGTCACATCACGGTCGGCTTGTCTCTTGTATAGCGTCAGGTACATTGAACTGTGCGGTCATTAGAGGTTTAGAGACAAAAATGCGATTGGTTGGAAGGCAAGCTTCAAAGTCGTGGTCGGCAAGTTTCGGTCATGGGCTCGGTCAGTTTCGGTCAGTCGGCACGGTCAGTCGGCACTCAGTCGTCGTGATCGAGTTCTAGCATCGAGTGGTGTCGTCCGGTCGTCGAAGGTTCGTAGTCGAATGGTCGAGGTTTCTCTCGATCATGGTCTACCAGTCTGGCGTTTGCTCTCGAGAGTTTTGTCGATGACTGGTCGAGGGGTTGGTAACCTCTTGGTAAATTTCCTCGATAGCAAATCAACGATCCGTCGATGATAGTCGATCGATGTTCGTTCGTTCAGCATCTCTTCCATTGGTAAAATTCCTCGATGGCTCGTCCTCGGTAGGTCGCCAGTTTGTCGAGGATTTTCTCGATAGCCGGTTGTTGGTTCCTCGATAGCCAGTTAGTGATTTCTCGATAGCCGGTCGAGGCTTCTCGTCCTGTGGTCGATGCTATTTCTTCGATAGTCGATCTTCAATCTCCGGTCAGCTCCCGTTTGGTCGCCATCGATTATACATGACCGATTTGAAATTTTTCTTCGATTGCTTGTAGTTTTTCTTCAGGCAATCCCTCCAGAATATTGCTTGACTTATTCTTCTTCCTTGGTTTAGCTTCACAAATTTTTTTTTAACTTGGCCAACAGACTAGGTCGCGACTCCTAGTCAATGTTAGGGTCATCACACCAGTGGTTAATTTTTTTTTTTTCACTTAACATCATGACTTCAAACCCAACATTATGCTGGTTTTTTTTTTTTTTTCCTTGGGGCCTTCTCAAACTCAGAGCCGGCCCTGGGTCTTTGCAAAATAATATATAGAAAAAATTAGTCACAAGTTAAATTCAAACTACAAAATGTATTTTGGTAATGAAATGCTAAGGAATTTATATGAGTTACGTTCCCTTTTTAAAATTAAACTCGCTAATTATAAATATTGATTAATTTTCCCAATGATCGTAGAAATGGAAATTAATAGTCTCATACAATACCAAAATAAAAATAATATATGACCAGATATAAAAATAAATGGAGGTTATTATCTACAATGTTAGATTACAAAATTAAAGATGATATGATATAGTTGATTTATAAGTTACAGCTGATAATGTTTCTATGAATAGTTATAGCATTTGAAACTATTACAACCTTAAACTTGTTTTTGTCTGAGTGGAGCATAAGAGCTAACTTTTTGTATTGTTTCTTACTTCTTCTTCAACAGTTAGAGGATCAACACTAGGGATCCCATACAAGTAAGATTCACCACATATTTTCTTCTCTCCCGATAGGTAAAGCTCAATTGTCACCAATAAGCGTTTCAGACCATCTAGCTCATAATATTTTTCCAGAGCTAGATGATTTGAAATATTTATGGGCGATAAATTAGGTTTACTTGTCGGGCGAGAAGAAAATATCCGGAGAATCTGACTCGTATGGGATCCTTGGTGTTGATCCCTTAGCTTCTGAAGTAGAAATAAAGAAACGATACAAGAAATTACATCTGATGCTCCACCCTGACAAGAACAAGTTTAAGGATGTTGAAGGTACTTTCAGTTTTCTTTCAGAAGCGTGGGGTCTTCTGTCTTATAGTTTCTAAGAGAAACTTGATGTTGTTGATAAGGAAGACACGTTGTTGTTGTGTCAGCATCCGTTTTTAAAGACGCGTATTACATCTTGTTAACGTAGGAAAATATAATATTTTTTAGTTTTGATAGATATTTTTTGAATGAATATTAAAAAAAAATCAAAAGTCATATTAGAAAATTAATCTTTTAATAAAAAGAAGAACGAAATAATCAAAGTTACCCTGTATAATTTATATGCATCTACTAAGAAAAAATACGTAAATTCATGCATCTAGTGACAATAATATACATACTATATATATCAATATCTATTGATATGTACAAATTTTTTACCATAATGAAAAAATACATTAAAAATTGTTCTTTTCGATATGATTTAAAAAGACATTATAAATCATATGAAAATATTCAAAAGTCAATTTGAAAAATTACCTTTTTCATAAAAATATATTAAAGAATCAAAGTTATCTCTTGACTGTTGACTCCTATAGTTTGTATTTATATATTAAGAAGAAAAAAATAGCTTCTCTAGTGACAATAATATACATACCACATATAACATCAATTATAAATTTATTACCATAATAAAAATTACTCTTTCTGATTTATCCAAAAAAACAGGATTTAGGCGAGAGCATATTGTCCGGATCTGAATTTTTTTTTTAATTTTTTTTACCATTTTAAAATTTGTTATTTGATGAAGAATTATATTGTTATTGGTTTTACGATAACAAAAAAATTTATATATGATGATCCATGTTTAAACCCGCATATTGCATTTTGTTGATGACGAAAAAAATAGATAATAAGAAGTCGATCTGTCCTACTGATTAAAGAGGTGGAATCTAAATCCAATTGGTTTTGCCAGTGAAAGTTCGAATACTACTCTCTGACAATTTTTTTTTTTTTGATAATAGATAATTTTTTCCAATTTTTACTTTGCTGAATTCGGTTTTAAATCCGAATATCACTTGTTTTATAAGCGAAATTCTAAGTTTCTAAATGGTTCACTTGATTATTAAAACTTAAAAGATCTTTAAGTCACTAAGATATATACTTTTTATATTACCTGTTTTCGTAACAAATCTAAAAAATTTTAATGCAAGATATAATATAATAATATAAATTAGATGGAGAGCAAAAATTCCAAAACTCAACAATAATCACAGATCTTCAAAATTCAACATTTTAAATGTTTGACGGCAGAGCTTTCTCTTCTATGACGAAGGAACCATGACAGTTTGGATAAAGCAGGGTCTTCTTACGGTGCTCATAATGTGTCTGCCATTTATCACAATGGGTCCAAAAGTTATCGCTTTCTAGAGTTTTCTTAACTTTTATGAAAGAACCTCGAGAGATTTATTAAACCCTCTGGTATTTATGATGTGTTTTGCATTGGTCGCACTTAGTTCAAATGTAGTATTTTCTTTCTGCATTGAAGAAACAGAAGGAGGCGAACCCTTGATGCATGGGTTCATTGGTTTTGCATCTCAGAAGTTCGTTTATCAAAACGTTTTCACATTAGGACTCCAAGTTACGACATGCTGAACATATGATTAACATGGCCGAGTTACTCACCACGGTGATAATTGTGGATTTGTATTTCATAACTGTTGTGAAAGAATTCTATGCCGCCTCTCTGGAGTTTCAATCTCATTGTACTTGGTTCATGTATGTTTGTGGATATATGTATGAATTCACATCAAATAATCATCAATCGGATGATTCTCATTCCACAACCTACTGATCATATGCTGATTTCATTTTTTCATTTCACTAATCCTCTAGATAATGTTGTTTAATGGAAGTCCAAATCAGAGAAAGCATCCGTTATCCTGAAAAGACATCATTGCGTCTCCGGTTTTCAAATCTTATCTACCAGCTTTTGTGTGTTTTAACGTATACCGCCAGTGTACCCTGGTGATTAGATGTCATATGCTCCTCTCACATTTGATCATGTTCATACAACTTGAGGGTTCACCTCTGATCTGGATACAATGAATTTTATATGGCTCTGTTCACCAAGTCATATGTGCTCTCAAGATTTTCCAGCTACTTCTAACAAGTATTTGTGTTAGTAATTTTGTTGTGTGTTGTTTTTATATGAGTGTGCACGCAAGCAGGAGGATATTTTGTAGCTAATCCAACTGGACTTGTTGTGTTTTAAGAGGGATGCAGGTGAAGAAGAATAGAACTATAGAAGGATTAGGCATGGCAAAAATAACCAAACCCGAATACCCGACCTGAACCAATCCGAAAAAACTCGAACTGAATCCGATCCAAATTTTAAAAATATCCGAACGGGTCTTAAACTCCTATACCCAAAGAATCCGAAACGAATCGAGAACCAAATGGGTACCCGAATTATATTTACATTGGATATAACCCACTTATCTAAAATTACTCACTTATAAATGGTATATGTTTATCCAATCCACCGATTCACTCTTATTTCATGTTGATGATGAGATCATTCAGTTTTTATTTTTAAGGAGTAAATCTAAAAAATATCAGAGTTGGCATATATTGACAGTAGCTTTTGGAAATATTTTCTTCAATTAAAAAAAGAGAAATTCCCTAAAATAGCACCAAATGATGTTTTTGTTCCACAATTAGCACATATTTTTATTTTAGACAAAAGTAGCATTTTATATAGTTCATAATTTAATTTTTTTTGTTTGGGTTAACTATATTAATACTTAGGGTTTAGTTTTTAGGGGGTGGGGGATAAAATTTAGGGTTTAGGACTTAGAGTTTAGGGTTTTCTAAACCCTAAACTCTAAATCCTAAACCCTAAAAATCTTAAACCTTTAATAAAAATGCTATTTGTGTCCTAAATAAAACTATGTGCTAAATATGTCACAAAAACTATATTTTGTGCTATTTTTGAGAATTGCCCATTAATATTACTATAACTAAATAAAATGTCAGTGTTTCAATATTTATAATTTGTAAAAAATTTACTGTACAAATTAAAACCAATCAAACATGCGCTTCCGTGGGCCATTATTTTTCTCTAAATAAATCCCATCGATTTTGGCAATCCATGAGCGTGTTTGGTTACATCGCTTCGTAGCGCCTCCTCTGTATGCTCGCCATAAGATATTAGAATACTCCATTTTAGGACCTTGTCTCAAAAGACAACGCCATATTGTTCTTTCGAATGCATTCTCGCCAAATTTCAATTTAAATCTGCTATTAAATACAACATCGTGGATGTTCGTGATGTCGTCTTTGGATGTGCAGTTGACTTTAAGAACTCTACCAGGGACAAGCTCGTTACGAAATTCTAAAATGTTGTCTTTACAATGCCATATGGTTACAACCCCACCTTCATTGAAACCAAAATACAGGAAAATAACCAACAAAGAAACTATAAGATGGTTCATTTTGTTTTGAATAAAAACTATTATTTGGGGTAATATGAATCTGAAGGACTCAAATTGTGTACATAGTTCTGTTTGTAATAAAAACTTTTACTTATTTATGAAAGACTTTTTAACAGAATTAGCTAAATATAAACACAAACATGAACCATTAAACCTCTGGCTAAACGTAACATTTACTATCGAAAAATAAGGTTGCCAATAAGATCAAGTTAAACGAATTATCTTTTTTTTTTTTTTTTTTTTTTTTGATCAACATTTTTTTTTCTAAAATTGGTGGTCCAACTGGGAACGAGCCAGCAGGCCATGGTGAATCTGAGTGGCGTCGAGCTGTAATCCGTCCACTGCTGAGAGCGGGAGGTAATCGCTGCTCTGTGAAACCAGCCTCACGCATTGCCCTCCACTATAGGAACCGTCTGAGCCGAGCTTTCGCACAACTCACACGGATCACTCACAACTTGGACAGGGCAACCCAGAACTATGCCACAACAGATCCGACCCGTGGACCGAGCCAGTGTTCCACCAACTTATTATCCCCACATGGGTAACAAGCCCTCGTTACTGAGCTCGACGTTAAACGAATTATCTAAATTTAACAATTACCACTAAAACTAAACAAACCAAACGTCAAAAATCTTACAAAAGCTATAGAAATGTTTTATTGTAATAATATGGTATGTATACTCTTGCGACACACTTGAAGTAATACGAAAAAGTATTGGTCTGTTATAAAAGTATACTAAATAAAATAATACTTTTATATAAATGACTTAAGAAGAGGAATGATTTTTACATAGAGGAAGAAATGAAGTTGTGCCGTTGTGGTGGTAAGTGGAGGAAGAAATGAAGTTGTGCCCTTGTGGTGGTAAGTGATGAACTGATGATGATTGTATTTTCACTAGCAGTTAACATTATCTATAGTGTTAGATTTACTTGGTGACCAAGTAAATTATTACAAAAATTTAATATAAAACATTAGGATAATTATAACTACTAAGAAATAACATGTGTAACGCAACGCGCGCATGTATTGTTCAGTTTTTTTATCTTTAAAAATTTTAAATGTTGATGATGTCATTTGTGTTTAGATTAGACATAATTTAGATTTAATAATGTATTCTGTTTAAATTTATTTTATTATTTTAATATTATTATGTTAATTCTTGAAACGACCGCACCCGAAATATATATTTTTTTTTTTTTTAAAAATAATTAATATTCCCATAAATATTAATTATTTCCCCAAACGAATATCATTCAACTACTCATGAATAATATTTACTCACACCAACAATAAAAATACACTTTTAAAAAGCTAAACAGAAGGATAATTAATCGATTGATCTTTCCAGAATACGACGACTTGAGTTGAGAGTCGAAGTTGGTCAGTATAGCCACCTTGGCTTTCATAGATAATTTCTGTTGTCTAAAGCGGTTCTCGATAAACGAGGAACCGGACTCGAGATCGATCGATCATTTATCCATAAATACTAAACAACACCAATCATTTTTATAGCGGAAGACTCTTAAACACACAACGAGTTCCTAGTTCATCCCCTCTTCCTTGCCTTGATTCCACGGTCACACGAATTCTTTTTCTGCATCAAACAAAAGAGATGCATAAGTATTTCAACAAATACTTAGTGAGGCAATCCTCCCGTCTACAAGCTATACACACAAACGATTAAAATTATTCAACGTATTAAACACGAAAATACCGCAAAACAAATTAACCATCTCAAGAAACACTCGATCTAGATCCACCAGAGATCATACGGCCTACAATCATGCAAACACATCAAATAACTCAATCGCTTAGATAAACTTACGGTCCTGCACTCACCTTTAGCCACGCATAGAAATTACCAAAACTCCCCGGATTGAATAGACCTCAATCCCCCAACCGCGTGCCTAACAAAAAAACCATTTAGAACCTTAAAACACAAGATTGACTCACTTGAAACACCAGATCGATCGATCTTGGCTTAGATCGATCGATCCCAACTTGCGTGAACTTCTCAGATCGACCAAACAAGGCTAGATCGATCGATCCTGGCCAGATCGATCGATCCTGACCAGATCGATCGATCTACACCAGATCGACCAACACGATCACCTTCAACACTTACGCGCCTCGAAACAAAACATGAACAAATCAACAACTAACCGTTGAAAGCTCAATCCCACCGTTGAAACTCAACCCCCAAATGTCCTGAAGCTAACTTCAAAGTTTCAAGATGATCCGACGACAGACGAACTCACGATTGCCCTTTGAATCCACGTTGGTCCGGTTCGCGTCTTTGCAAACGATTTGCTAGGTCAAACTCCTGTTTCCTACTCACCCACGAAACAGCTCTCCAACTTACTCTTCTTTTGCACACCACCACAGCAACCTCCGTCTCCTTTTCCTAGAGACTCACACGCCCACTCAGCCACCAAGACCCACCTCCTCTAGCTCTCCACGCCCACACCGCTCTCAAGCTCTCAGCCTCGCTTGCTCTCCACACCCACACCAACACAAGCCCACCTTTGACTCAAGTCCAACTGATATATTATGGTTTTTACGTATATTAACTAACGTTTTCATTAGTTGTTCGAGTCTTTGCTTTGGTTTTAGAGTCTTTTCAGGATAAAACATGATCAAATGGAGTTTGATGGCAAAAGGATCAAGGAAAGGAGGCAAAAGAGCAAGAAGAGCAGTTTTGAAGCTCAGATCGATCGATCCTAGTTTGGATCGATCGATCCTGCATTATGAGAATGCGTGTGCCCCCTGGATCGACCAAAAGAGGCCAAGATCGACCGTTCTCGACCAGATCGATCGATCCGTAACTGGATCGATCGATCCAGCCAAAACGTAAGCTTCCGGGATCGACCAGCCAAGCCAAGATCGACCGTTCTCGACCAGATCGATCGATCCGTAACTGGATTGATCGATCCAGCCAAATGTGAGTTTCCGGGATTGACCAGCCAAGTCGGGAACGATCGTTCTCGACCAGATCGATCGATCCACACCCAGATCGATCGATCTGGTCCCTGCCGACAGTTTACCTTTTGACTTATGTTTTGTCAAGTTTGGTGTTATATACGAGTTTGAGAGTCATTATTGAGAGATAACTTATATTGTAGAGAGATAAACTTCTATTTTCTGCAGAGAAACTTCTCTCATCACCTCTCAAAACTTAAAGAGACAATTTGCTACTTCCTTAATATCTAGAGAAGATTTCTTAACTCTTTTGTAATTTTATTCATATCTATGATCATGAGTACTTGTTGTTTAAATTTCTCTGTTTTCTTTGCTAATATGTTTGAGTAGTCTTTTTGTTGAACCTTGGATTCATAAGGGGGTTTCATGATCCATTGAACTAGACATAGATAGGGGTTTATCTTATAGAATTCTTCATCTATTGTTGTTCTTATTGCCTAGGCTGAATTGATCACTTAGTCTTTGATTCAGGGCTTAATCTATATTCCAAAAGTTTATAGGTTGCTTGATAGAACATAGATGAGCGTATCGTCCTTAGCCAACGAGAGTTGATGTTAAGGCGATCCGTGAACAAATTGAACCCGCTTGTTAATGCTCGTTTAGGATTGTAGGTTCAAACGAGAGTTTAGACACCTAGGTCGCTAGACGAAGTAGTTGATGCCACGAGAGTGGATTGGTTATACATTCATGTTTGAGTTCGAGAATGGTTTCTAACCATCCCCTGAATAATTGGCTAGTTCAAGATACTTGATCCCCCGATAAGAGTCCTTGGTTTAACATCTCTTTTAATCGTTATTTACATCCTTTCGAATTGCTATCTTTTATGCATTTTCGCAACAAACAATCATACTTTTGTCTTAGCTTAATTTCATTATTAAGAATCGTAGTGTAACTCTTGGTCTCTGTGGATTCGATTCCTAGATTACTACAACATTTGCTGTGCACTTGCAGTAGTTAAATAGGGTTAAAACATTGTTGTATCAAGTATTTGGCGCCGTTGCCGGGGACCAATTGCGTTACCTTCGAATCTAAGTTTGAAGTTTAGTCTAAGATTTACTAACTCTGTTCTGTTTTTGCTTGCTTGTGTGTTTCAGGTGAATGCAAACAAGAAGCAAAAGCGCTAGCAACGTCCTGCAACTTTCCAACCAAGAGTTAGCAAAGACAGAACGTACTAACAAGGCTACAAAGAAGAAGTCGAAACAAGTCGTCATGGACGATAACGTCGACAATCAAGCACAAACTGAGGCTGAAGCTGCTCAAGCTGCTCAGGCTGAAGAGATCCGCATCATGCGACAACAACTTCGGCAGTTGCAACAGCAGCAAGCGCAGCAGAATCCGCGTGCTATTGGGGATGTAGATACACCCCACACTTTCTACCAGAACAGGGCAGCTATTTGTCCACCGGAGATTGCGAGGCAAGATTTCGAGATCAAGCCTCAGATGATAGCGCTGGTAGAAAGACATGTGTTTCATGGATTACCCGCTGAGAATCCAATGGATCACATCGAGAACTTCGAGGAGATTTGCAGCACCACTAAGTCGAATGGAGTTCCCGCTGATTACCTCAAGTGCAAGCTTTTCCGTCACTCCTTGGCAGATAAGGCACTGAGATGGCTCAAGTCACTACCTCCTGGTTCGTTGAGGTCTTGGGATGAATGCAGAGCAGCCTTTTTGGATCATTTCTACACCAAGTCCAAAACAGCCTCGCTCAGGAACAAGATCGCTACTTTCACGCAGCATTCCGGCGAAACTTATTGCGAAGCTTGGGAAAGATTCAAGGAATACCGTAGAGAGTGTCCGCACAATGGGTATTCAGATGAGCAGATTCTCAGCATCTTTTACAATGGAGTTGAATGGGATTTCAGGAATGCCCTCAATGCTGCGAGCAATGGAGATTTTATGACTAAGAGCATTGAAGGAGCATATCAACTGATAGAGAACTTGGCTGCTAGTTCTAACAATCGCTGTCCTGAGTATGATCGTTCCAACAAAGGCAAAAATGTGGAATCTCAGAAGATTGAGGAGTTGAGCGCAAAAGTGAGTCTGTTGATGAAGGCGAATCAGCGAGGCGTTCAGCTCCGTGATGAGGGGACAGAGGCTGTTTTCTGTCAAGAAGTTGCTACTGATGAGATTGGCGAGTCAAAGGAAGTGAATTATGTGAATGGACAGGAGTTCGTACAAAACAGGGGATTCAACCAGAACTACAGAAGTCACCCCAACTTTTCCTACAGAAGCACAAATGTTGAAAATCCTCGGGATCAGGTTTATCCACAGCAGGGTGGCGTTCAGGGTCAACAATTTCAGGGAAAACAGCCAGTGCAAAATCCGAGCCAGAACAACTTTCAAGGTAGATTTCAGCAGAAGCAGCCATTCAACAACTTCCAGGCGAGTAATCCTGTTGCATTTCAAGCCCCTGCAACCTCTGCGAATGAATCTCAAAGTGAACTCAAGGTTCTTATGCAGCAACTCCTCCTCCAGCAACAAAAGTCTTCTAACGAGATCAATGCAAAGGTGGACAATGTGTACAATGATCTCAACAGTAAGTATGAAGCTGTCTCTACTCATATGAAACTGCTTGATACTCAAGTTGCTCAGACGGCTGAAGCAGTAAAGAGACAACATGGAGTCCTTCCTGCGAAAGGTGAGCATAATCCTAAGACTGGAGATGCATCTAATGGCTCACGTGCGAATGTTAACTATGTTGGGAACCAAGGAACCAATCAGAGTAGAGGACATCAAGCACCACATCCCCAAGAGAATAATAGACTTGAGATCACGATGCAGCAGATTCTAGATGGGCAGAGAAAGAGCGCACAAGAAGTGAATGAGCAGATAAACGCTCTTGATAACAAGCTGGATAACATGAATAATGACCTCACTCGTAAACTTGAGAGTTTGACTTGTCGGGTTGATTTGCTTGATTCTACATCTGAGATTAAGGCGCCCAAGAAGGTTGAGCAAAATATCAAGACTGCATTGATTTTCGTGGACGAGCAAGATCGATCGATCCTCTCCATACCGGTTCTGAATTCTCAAGTTCTGGACAAAGCTGTAGATTCAGGTAGTATTCAAGCTTCACCATTGAGGCAATTGCCTAAGCTAGCAGATCCAGGGAAGTTTGTTGTTCCATGCTCAATCCTTGGAGTTGATTTCGAAGACTCTATCTGTGATTCTGGATCTACTGTGAACCTCATGTCAACAGAACTTGCAGAGAGTTTGGGGATTGGTAATATTCAAGCCTCTGAGATGTCCATCAGGTTTGCAGATGCTTCAGTTAAAACTCCGCAGGGATGCATTGAAGACCTTCATGTAAAGATTGGCAATTGCTTGATGCCTACTGATTTTCAAGTTGTGGAGATGAGCCTCAATTCATATATGCCTTTGATCCTTGGAAGATCTTTCCTCGCTACAACAGGAGCAGTTGTCGATTTACCTAATAAGAGGGTTTGTTTATCTAACATCGACAAACAGGTCTTCTATGATGCAGTCTCAGAGAATGACGGAAACCAGTATGGCTCCTATGTTTCCATTGAGGAAAAGAAGCTGGATGTTATGACAACTGCGGCACCTGACATTAAGATGACTGTCAATGAAGTTCTGGCTAGAGACAAACCAAGGAGCGAGAGAGTGATGACTGGTTCCCACATCACCTTGACACCGCAGAGATGTGTTGGAGACACGATTGAGTACAAGCTGCGATGCAACGGTACGTCAAGACATTTCTCAAAAGTCAAAGCTATACTCACTCCGGAGTTTAAGGAAAAAAGCCAAGCAATTGTGGATGGTATGCTGAGTAGGGTTTTGATGATGAATGTAAGTGATCAGAGAGTAAGCAGACCGCATCTCAACCTACCTCCACCACACCCTGATCCGGATGAGGAAGTCTCTAATCCTCCTATGGATTCTTCTCAAGCCTAAACGGCGTCTGAGTCAAGCTAACGACTTAAAACAAGCGCTTGGTGGGAGGCAACCCACCGGTAAGTGTATATAACGTTGTTTTCTTTTATTTATAGTTTAATTTTGAAAATACTATTAAGTCATGTGTGTTTATTTAATCCGAAACGATAAAAGATCGAACGATCTCAAGTCCGGATTCTTGTTTATCAAGAACCGCTAATAGACAACAGAAATTGTCTATGAAAGCCAAGGTGGCTATACAGACCAACTTCGACTCTCAACTCAAGTCGTCGTATTCTGGAAAGATCAATCGATTTATTATCCTTACGGTTTAGCTTTTAAAAAGTATATTTTTGTTGTTGGAGTGTTAATTATTATTCGTAAGTATTTCAGGGTAAAAAAAAAAAAAAAAAAAAAAAAAAAAAAAAAAAAACAAAACAAAACAAAACAACCATTTGCAGGAGACTACAGAGAGGGATTCTGATACCGCCACCACCAATGCGGACCCCATTGTTGCTGGACATGGGATAGCAGAGGATGATGTTCCTAGCCCTCCGCCACCACGCCATCGACGCAGGAGGAGGATAGGCGAGACACAGAGCGACCAAGTCTAGTAGTATCACACCTCTATCTATGTATTTGTTTTTTTTTTTTTTTTATATATCTTTTTCTGTACTTTTTATTGCGTTTGTCGTAACTTTCTTCGGGATTATTTCCACACCGGGCCGGTGCGGAGTAAGTCTGGGGGAGGGTACTTGCTGGACTAACGCTATTTTCTTTGTTTTGTTTTATTTTCTTGAGTCAGTTTAGTCTATTTTATTGAGTCAAAACAGTTTATGAAACAAAAAATTTTCATAAAAACCACCACATTTGCAGGAACTTAAGTAACCATTTGATTCAAGCCTGGTTGGCATCTGAGACTATTGAAAAGGCCAAAGACTTAATGGTAGACTTGAGACGCCCATATCTCCAGCAGAAAATCCACTTACACCTACGCCAATTTCTGTTAGTTCTTTTTACCTCATCTTTGTGACAGGTGTTCTGGGGCTTGACTCATCGTTCACACTGGACAAGACGACTTCTGTAAACCAACAGAAGCGGTACTCCTCTCCCTACTCTATAAATATTAAAAAAAAAGAGAAGAAGAAAACGGATATAAGTCAATGTGGCCGAGGGATAGAGTGCGTAAACCCGTGCATCCTTCGGATTTCCGCGAAAGCTTATATCCGCAAAAAAAATATATATATATAAAAAAAAAAAAAAAAAAAAAAGAGATGGATTAGGAGTAATTAACCCGAGGGATAGAGTGCGTAAACCCGTACATCCTTTGGAGTTTATGAATCCAAAACCCGTGTGTAAAAAAAAAAAAAATATATATATATATATATATATATATATAAGGAATAAGTATGGGGGAGAGAAAGAGTACCGATAGATATATGGTCGTTTTGTTCTGGTGTTGTACGTGAAAGAGTCTAGAAGGTCCCGGGCATCAAGATCAGAGCTGAGACCCGGCGATGAAGGTAAGGTGGACTATGCTGTGAGATTGTGGGTTTATCAGGAAAGCTGTGAACGTCTACGGCGAAGTACATTGGGGTCTAGATCCTTTCAGGTAAGAATTTGTAGTGGATTACTAAAGTGAATTTGAGTGTGGTGCTCTTATGACGAATTGAGTTTCTGTTTTCCAAACCTCGACTCTGTTCTTGGTAGTTTGCTTGAGGACAAGCAAAAGACTAAGTATGGGGGAGTTGATATATTATGGTTTTTACGTATATTAACTAACATTTTCATTAGTTGTTCGAGTCTTTGCTTTGGTTTTAGAGTCTTTTCAGGATAAAACATGATCAAATGGAGTTTGATGGCAAAAGGATCAAGGAAAGGAGGCAAAAGAGCAAGAAGAGCAGTTTTGAAGCTCAGATCGATCGATCCTAGTTTGGATCGATCGATCCTGCATTATGAGAATGCGTGTGCCCCCTGGATCGACCAAAAGAGGCCAAGATCGACCGTTCTCGACCAGATCGATCGATCCGTAACTGGATCGATCGATCCAGCCAAAACGTAAGCTTCCGGGATCGACCAGCCAAGCCAAGATCGACCGTTCTCGACCAGATCGATCGATCCGTAACTGGATCGATCGATCCAGCCAAACGTGAGTTTCCGGGATCGACCAGCCAAGTCGGGAACGATCGTTCTCGACCAGATCGATCGATCCACACCCAGATCGATCGATCTGGTCCCTGCCGACAGTTTACCTTTTGACTTATGTTTTGTCAAGTTTGGTGTTATATACGAGTTTGAGAGTCATTATTGAGAGATAACTTATATTCTAGAGAGATAAACTTCTATTTTCTGCAGAGAAACTTCTCTCATCACCTCTCAAAACTTGAAGAGACAATTTGCTACTTCCTTAATATCTAGAGAAGATTTCTTAACTCTTTTGTAATTTTATTCATATCTATGATCATGAGTACTTGTTGTTTAAATTTCTCTGTTTTCTTTGCTAATATGTTTGAGTAGTCTTTTTGTTGAACCTTGGATTCATAAGGGGGTTTCATGATCCATTGAACTAGACATAGATAGGGGTTTATCTTATAGAATTCTTCATCTATTGTTGTTCTTATTGCCTAGGCTGAATTGATCACTTAGTCTTTGATTCAGGGCTTAATCTATATTCCAAAAGTTTATAGGTTGCTTGATAGAACATAGATGAGCGTATCGTCCTTAGCCAACGAGAGTTGATGTTAAGGCGATCCGTGAACAAATTGAACCCGCTTGTTAATGCTCGTTTAGGATTGTAGGTTCAAACGAGAGTTTAGACACCTAGGTCGCTAGACGAAGTAGTTGATGCCACGAGAGTGGATTGGTTATACATTCATGTTTGAGTTCGAGAATGGTTTCTAACCATCCCCTGAATAATTGGCTAGTTCAAGATACTTGATCCCCCGATAAGAGTCCTTGGTTTAACATCTCTTTTAATCGTTATTTACATCCTTTCGAATTGCTATCTTTTATGCATTTTCGCAACAAACAATCATACTTTTGTCTTAGCTTAATTTCATTATTAAGAATCGTAGTGTAACTCTTGGTCTCTGTGGATTCGATTCCTAGATTACTACAACATTTGCTGTGCACTTGCAGTAGTTAAATAGGGTTAAAACATTGTTGTATCAAGTATTTGGCGCCGTTGCCGGGGACCAATTGCGTTACCTTCGAATCTAAGTTTGAAGTTTAGTCTAAGATTTACTAACTCTGTTCTGTTTTTGCTTGCTTGTGTGTTTCAGGTGAATGCAAACAAGAAGAAAAAGCGCTAGCAACGTCCTGCAACTTTCCAACCAAGAGTTAGCAAAGACAGAACGTACTAACAAGGCTACAAAGAAGAAGTCGAAACAAGTCGTCATGGACGATAACGTCGACAATCAAGCACAAACTGAGGCTGAAGCTGCTCAAGCTGCTCAGGCTGAAGAGATCCGCATCATGCGACAACAACTTCGGCAGTTGCAACAGCAGCAAGCGCAGCAGAATCCGCGTGCTATTGGGGATGTAGATACACCCCACACTTTCTACCAGAACAGGGCAGCTATTTGTCCACCGGAGATTGCGAGGCAAGATTTCGAGATCAAGCCTCAGATGATAGCGCTGGTAGAAAGACATGTGTTTCATGGATTACCCGCTGAGAATCCAATGGATCACATCGAGAACTTCGAGGAGATTTGCAGCACCACTAAGTCGAATGGAGTTCCCGCTGATTACCTCAAGTGCAAGCTTTTCCGTCACTCCTTGGCAGATAAGGCACTGAGATGGCTCAAGTCACTACCTCCTGGTTCGTTGAGGTCTTGGGATGAATGCAGAGCAGCCTTTTTGGATCATTTCTACACCAAGTCCAAAACAGCCTCGCTCAGGAACAAGATCGCTACTTTCACGCAGCATTCCGGCGAAACTTATTGCGAAGCTTGGGAAAGATTCAAGGAATACCGTAGAGAGTGTCCGCACAATGGGTATTCAGATGAGCAGATTCTCAGCATCTTTTACAATGGAGTTGAATGGGATTTCAGGAATGCCCTCAATGCTGCGAGCAATGGAGATTTTATGACTAAGAGCATTGAAGGAGCATATCAACTGATAGAGAACTTGGCTGCTAGTTCTAACAATCGCTGTCCTGAGTATGATCGTTCCAACAAAGGCAAAAATGTGGAATCTCAGAAGATTGAGGAGTTGAGCGCAAAAGTGAGTCTGTTGATGAAGGCGAATCAGCGAGGCGTTCAGCTCCGTGATGAGGGGACAGAGGCTGTTTTCTGTCAAGAAGTTGCTACTGATGAGATTGGCGAGTCAAAGGAAGTGAATTATGTGAATGGACAGGAGTTCGTACAAAACAGGGGATTCAACCAGAACTACAGAAGTCACCCCAACTTTTCCTACAGAAGCACAAATGTTGAAAATCCTCGGGATCAGGTTTATCCACAGCAGGGTGGCGTTCAGGGTCAACAATTTCAGGGAAAACAGCCAGTGCAAAATCCGAGCCAGAACAACTTTCAAGGTAGATTTCAGCAGAAGCAGCCATTCAACAACTTCCAGGCGAGTAATCCTGTTGCATTTCAAGCCCCTGCAACCTCTGCGAATGAATCTCAAAGTGAACTCAAGGTTCTTATGCAGCAACTCCTCCTCCAGCAACAAAAGTCTTCTAACGAGATCAATGCAAAGGTGGACAATGTGTACAATGATCTCAACAGTAAGTATGAAGCTGTCTCTACTCATATGAAACTGCTTGATACTCAAGTTGCTCAGACGGCTGAAGCAGTAAAGAGACAACATGGAGTCCTTCCTGCGAAAGGTGAGCATAATCCTAAGACTGGAGATGCATCTAATGGCTCACGTGCGAATGTTAACTATGTTGGGAACCAAGGAACCAATCAGAGTAGAGGACATCAAGCACCACATCCCCAAGAGAATAATAGACTTGAGATCACGATGCAGCAGATTCTAGATGGGCAGAGAAAGAGCGCACAAGAAGTGAATGAGCAGATAAACGCTCTTGATAACAAGCTGGATAACATGAATAATGACCTCACTCGTAAACTTGAGAGTTTGACTTGTCGGGTTGATTTGCTTGATTCTACATCTGAGATTAAGGCGCCCAAGAAGGTTGAGCAAAATATCAAGACTGCATTGATTTTCGTGGACGAGCAAGATCGATCGATCCTCTCCATACCGGTTCTGAATTCTCAAGTTCTGGACAAAGCTGTAGATTCAGGTAGTATTCAAGCTTCACCATTGAGGCAATTGCCTAAGCTAGCAGATCCAGGGAAGTTTGTTGTTCCATGCTCAATCCTTGGAGTTGATTTCGAAGACTCTATCTGTGATTCTGGATCTACTGTGAACCTCATGTCAACAGAACTTGCAGAGAGTTTGGGGATTGGTAATATTCAAGCCTCTGAGATGTCCATCAGGTTTGCAGATGCTTCAGTTAAAACTCCGCAGGGATGCATTGAAGACCTTCATGTAAAGATTGGCAATTGCTTGATGCCTACTGATTTTCAAGTTGTGGAGATGAGCCTCAATTCATATATGCCTTTGATCCTTGGAAGATCTTTCCTCGCTACAACAGGAGCAGTTGTCGATTTACCTAATAAGAGGGTTTGTTTATCTAACATCGACAAACAGGTCTTCTATGATGCAGTCTCAGAGAATGACGGAAACCAGTATGGCTCCTATGTTTCCATTGAGGAAAAGAAGCTGGATGTTATGACAACTGCGGCACCTGACATTAAGATGACTGTCAATGAAGTTCTGGCTAGAGACAAACCAAGGAGCGAGAGAGTGATGACTGGTTCCCACATCACCTTGACACCGCAGAGATGTGTTGGAGACACGATTGAGTACAAGCTGCGATGCAACGGTACGTCAAGACATTTCTCAAAAGTCAAAGCTATACTCACTCCGGAGTTTAAGGAAAAAGGCCAAGCAATTGTGGATGGTATGCTGAGTAGGGTTTTGATGATGAATGTAAGTGATCAGAGAGTAAGCAGACCGCATCTCAACCTACCTCCACCACACCCTGATCCGGATGAGGAAGTCTCTAATCCTCCTATGGATTCTTCTCAAGCCTAAACGGCGTCTGAGTCAAGCTAACGACTTAAAACAAGCGCTTGGTGGGAGGCAACCCACCGGTAAGTGTATATAACGTTGTTTTCTTTTATTTATAGTTTAATTTTGAAAATACTATTAAGTCATGTGTGTTTATTTAATCCGAAACGATAAAAGATCGAACGATCTCAAGTCCGGATTCTTGTTTATCAAGAACCGCTAATAGACAACAGAAATTGTCTATGAAAGCCAAGGTGGCTATACAGACCAACTTCGACTCTCAACTCAAGTCGTCGTATTCTGGAAAGATCAATCGATTTATTATCCTTACGGTTTAGCTTTTAAAAAGTATATTTTTGTTGTTGGAGTGTTAATTATTATTCGTAAGTATTTCAGGGTAAAAAAAAAAAAAAAAAAAAAAAAAAAAAAAAAAAAAACAAAACAAAACAAAACAACCATTTGCAGGAGACTACAGAGAGGGATTCTGATACCGCCACCACCAATGCGGACCCCATTGTTGCTGGACATGGGATAGCAGAGGATGATGTTCCTAGCCCTCCGCCACCACGCCATCGACGCAGGAGGAGGATAGGCGAGACACAGAGCGACCAAGTCTAGTAGTATCACACCTCTATCTATGTATTTGTTTTTTTTTTTTTTTTATATATCTTTTTCTGTACTTTTTATTGCGTTTGTCGTAACTTTCTTCGGGATTATTTCCACACCGGGCCGGTGCGGAGTAAGTCTGGGGGAGGGTACTTGCTGGACTAACGCTATTTTCTTTGTTTTGTTTTATTTTCTTGAGTCAGTTTAGTCTATTTTATTGAGTCAAAACAGTTTATGAAACAAAAAATTTTCATAAAAACCACCACATTTGCAGGAACTTAAGTAACCATTTGATTCAAGCCTGGTTGGCATCTGAGACTATTGAAAAGGCCAAAGACTTAATGGTAGACTTGAGACGCCCATATCTCCAGCAGAAAATCCACTTACACCTACGCCAATTTCTGTTAGTTCTTTTTACCTCATCTTTGTGACAGGTGTTCTGGGGCTTGACTCATCGTTCACACTGGACAAGACGACTTCTGTAAACCAACAGAAGCGGTACTCCTCTCCCTACTCTATAAATATTAAAAAAAAAGAGAAGAAGAAAACGGATATAAGTCAATGTGGCCGAGGGATAGAGTGCGTAAACCCGTGCATCCTTCGGAGTTCCGCGAAAGCTTATATCCGCAAAAAAAATATATATATATAAAAAAAAAAAAAAAAAAAAGAGATGGATTAGGAGTAATTAACCCGAGGGATAGAGTGCGTAAACCCGTACATCCTTTGGAGTTTATGAATCCAAAACCCGTGTGTAAAAAAAAAAAAAATATATATATATATATATATATATATATATATATATAAGGAATAAGTATGGGGGAGAGAAAGAGTACCGATAGATATATGGTCGTTTTGTTCTGGTGTTGTACGTGAAAGAGTCTAGAAGGTCCCGGGCATCAAGATCAGAGCTGAGACCCGGCGATGAAGGTAAGGTGGACTATGCTGTGAGATTGTGGGTTTATCAGGAAAGCTGTGAACGTCTACGGCGAAGTACATTGGGGTCTAGATCCTTTCAGGTAAGAATTTGTAGTGGATTACTAAAGTGAATTTGAGTGTGGTGCTCTTATGACGAATTGAGTTTCTGTTTTCCAAACCTCGACTCTGTTCTTGGTAGTTTGCTTGAGGACAAGCAAAAGACTAAGTATGGGGGAGTTGATATATTATGGTTTTTACGTATATTAACTAACATTTTCATTAGTTGTTCGAGTCTTTGCTTTGGTTTTAGAGTCTTTTCAGGATAAAACATGATCAAATGGAGTTTGATGGCAAAAGGATCAAGGAAAGGAGGCAAAAGAGCAAGAAGAGCAGTTTTGAAGCTCAGATCGATCGATCCTAGTTTGGATCGATCGATCCTGCATTATGAGAATGCGTGTGCCCCCTGGATCGACCAAAAGAGGCCAAGATCGACCGTTCTCGACCAGATCGATCGATCCGTAACTGGATCGATCGATCCAGCCAAAACGTAAGCTTCCGGGATCGACCAGCCAAGCCAAGATCGACCGTTCTCGACCAGATCGATCGATCCGTAACTGGATCGATCGATCCAGCCAAACGTGAGTTTCCGGGATCGACCAGCCAAGTCGGGAACGATCGTTCTCGACCAGATCGATCGATCCACACCCAGATCGATCGATCTGGTCCCTGCCGACAGTTTACCTTTTGACTTATGTTTTGTCAAGTTTGGTGTTATATACGAGTTTGAGAGTCATTATTGAGAGATAACTTATATTCTAGAGAGATAAACTTCTATTTTCTGCAGAGAAACTTCTCTCATCACCTCTCAAAACTTGAAGAGACAATTTGCTACTTCCTTAATATCTAGAGAAGATTTCTTAACTCTTTTGTAATTTTATTCATATCTATGATCATGAGTACTTGTTGTTTAAATTTCTCTGTTTTCTTTGCTAATATGTTTGAGTAGTCTTTTTGTTGAACCTTGGATTCATAAGGGGGTTTCATGATCCATTGAACTAGACATAGATAGGGGTTTATCTTATAGAATTCTTCATCTATTGTTGTTCTTATTGCCTAGGCTGAATTGATCACTTAGTCTTTGATTCAGGGCTTAATCTATATTCCAAAAGTTTATAGGTTGCTTGATAGAACATAGATGAGCGTATCGTCCTTAGCCAACGAGAGTTGATGTTAAGGCGATCCGTGAACAAATTGAACCCGCTTGTTAATGCTCGTTTAGGATTGTAGGTTCAAACGAGAGTTTAGACACCTAGGTCGCTAGACGAAGT